>JALGQZ010000012.1:4740000-5940000 GCA_023105745.1 Austropuccinia psidii | reverse complement strand
AGACAATACCTAGTTAGATTCAAGAACCAGACAGCTGATAAAGACAAATGGTTTGCAGAAGATGCCATACCAGAAAGGAACCTTCATTTAAGGAGATTCAGAGCCTCTAGGAGGACTGGACAGTCTCATCAATGATACACCTTTTTTAGAGGGAGGGTATGTCAGCCTGTGACTCAAAACCAGAGCACAAGCATGACAGCCAAAATACCATAAATCAATGGTATAGCCAAGATACCACCAAAACATGGAGCTGAGCCAAACTAGCTCAGAAGGTATCAAAAGGAATAATAAACTCACCTCTTTCTGAAAATATAAGTCCCATCACCATAGGACAAAGAATAACAAAGTTATTCCTGCTCAAAGTTGTTGCTGAGCATAAACCTTAATTTTCACCTCTCATCTGAAATCCAGAAGAAGAGGCTTAAACCCATCAAATGGGTATTCAAAATGAAGCTCTAAGTCAGGGCTATACAATGGTACCAGACAAACTGAGCTAGCACCAATATTACTGGAGTTATGGTCAAATTCAGGCCAAATAAGGGTGAACAAAATATTCAACTCTCATCTAGCTTCTACAGCTTTAGTGTGAGATACTTAAAGTGGGGACTTTTTGGAAAGAGAAAAATCAGGGATATCTGATGGTTTCATCCATTTCCTCATATCTCAACTATAGCAGAAGGTATGGGGCAAACCAACTCAATACAGCTTTTTGCTTAAACCACGCATATGTACAAAAGTCTTGTACATGGCATAACTTTGCCATATTTAATGATAACCATATCAAATAAGGTACCATTGTGTAGAACACATACAGGGATACACACTGGTTCAGTTTTCAGGTTGATATCTCAAAAACGGACAAAGCTATAGCTGTTTTAAGGTCAAATTCCCCCGTTCTGACCAATACAGCCTTACCATGGGATAAGATCCCATAACCATGAATATGAGGTGTCAAACAGACAAAAAAGCATGTTCTTACTTCAATACCTCATAAGTCAGTCAATACTGCGGTCCCATACAGTTTCTGTACAGCATTCTACGCATCATACATGTCAGAATCAGGCTATGTGGTCACCAGGTGAAAGGTTTCACCCTGTATTGGTGAAAACCACCAAGATGTGGTTTCAATACCACATCTGAGCCCAATACAGCGTATACAGGCTGTTTGCAAACCACAGGCCTGTCCTGGAAGGTGAAAAATCTTCACTTCCTCTATGTGGAAAGGTCTAGAACCCTTTCCACCCCATTTCAGGATAAAAAGGAGGCTTTCCACAGCCAGAATTGTTTCCTCATCCTGCTCTTGAATACCCTACATAGTAAAATGTCAAAAACAGCTTTACTCTTGGGTAATAATCAGGTATAATTATAACTTTAATTATTGTAGCTTTTATTATAGTAATCCAACTGGTAAGACTGCACCCTGGGTTCTCAATAGCGCTCACCACCACTATTCTTCAATAGTAGAACCCTTTTATTATATTATAAATCATCATCTTAAATTAAAAACTCTTATTTTAAATCATTTTTCTACGTGTCACAGTCATAGTTCTAGCTGTAAATAGCCTACTTACTGCTTAAACATAGACTCAGCCTGACACTATGGATTCAAAATCTTCAATATGTTGCCTGTAATATTCTTCAAACCCCAAAAATGACTGAATTTCTTTTTTGTTCTGAGGAATAGGTTTCAGTAATACTGCTGAAACCTTGTTTTTGTCAATACCAAGGGATAGACGAGATAATAAATGTCCCACGTCTTTGGGTTCTTGAAATCCAAAATGTCATTTCTTTAAAGAAATTTTCATTTTTACAGATTGAATTTTTCCCAAAGCTCTGGATAATCTGTTTATATGTCCATCCCAAGTCTTGGAACAGACAATGATATTGTAAATGTAAATGATTAACCATCCTTTTGAAAGCTCTTCAGGGAAGATTTAATTCATCATCCTTTGGAAGTGTGAAGGTGCATTTTTGATATCAAAAGGCATTTTAAAATATTCATACACCCCACAGTGAACAATAATTCTCAAGTATGTTCTTGCAATTTCTGTCACTACATTTTGATGAAATCCCTTGAGGAAATCCACAGTACTTATGTACACTTCTTGAGATATTTGGGTAAGGGAAGCTTTGATCTTTGGTATGGGGTAGCTGTCTGGGACACTGTAAGTATTCAGGTCTCTGAAGTCCCCAACCATTCTGGATTTTCCATTATTCCATGCCAATATGACTGTTGTAGTTATTTATACTTCTTCATTGTGGCCAAACCTTCCTATTACCCCAGGTCTAGAAGCTCCTTAATGTGGAGCTCCAGTGCTTCTCTGAATTTTGGGCTTGCTTGATATGCAGGTATTCTCAAGAGTGGTGGGTAAGGTCTTTCAATATTGAGGAGAATTTCAACTTCTTGACAAACAATTGCTCCTAGTGGGTCTGTATCTGATGCAAAGGCTTGCTTGTGGTCATATAAAAGGGAAGAAAGTTCACTTTCCTGTTTATCACTAAGATGAAGACTTATTTCAGCTTAATTCAACTGTTTGGACTTGAATTTTTCTAAATTTAAGCTGACTGGTGATAATTTATTTACTGTAATTTGACTCTTAAAAGGTGAGAAGGCAAATGTTTGATTCTTACTGTCCCCAATAGCAAAGTGTATGTCTTTATTGTTATGTAAATCTATTACATACATGATTGAATAATCATTTCCCAATAGAAAATGGGCACTGTAAGTATTTTGAATAACAACAAATTCAACAGTCATTCTTACATTTCTACTGATATGTGGAAATATGACAGCAGTCTCAAATATTCCCAATGCTTTCATTGGAATACCTGCACTGTTGAAGTTTATACCATCAATTAGTAATAATTGATCTTCAAAATTTGGCACACAATTATTAAGAAACGATTCTACAACACAAGAGCAGAAGGCTCCTGGGTCAAGTAAAGGCTTAGTGGGTTTGCTATCAATTACCACCTTGGTTATACAGTAATTACCAGCTGTATAACACTTTCCTCTGTTTGGCTTGGTTTTCATACACTGTTCATCTTGAATTCTTGATAAATAAAGTTGACTATTACTTATTTGTGGCAAATGGGAATAAGATTCCATGATTTAAAGCCTTAAATTGATATTTTCTATATATTTTGAAGATTAATAAAATATTGATGACTTATAATCTTAATTTTCCTCAATTAAATCTTCTTTTTCAACATCAGGTTCCTTCTCAATGCCAATTTAATTGATTTCCCCCCTTTTTAGACATTTATTAGCTAAATGTGTGGTGCTTTGACAGTTATGGTAATTTCTAATTATACCTGAAGATTTATATTTCATATCATTAGAATTCCTTTGGGATTTTTGTCCACAGAATCTTTCCAAGGTTTATTAAACCTTGTCTTGAGATTCACCATAATATGACCAATTCTGGTTCTGGTGGTTACTTTTTTGAATATATTTATAGTGACTTTTGCTGAAGATTATTCAGTAGTCCTTCTTTTCAAAGCATGCTCTAAGTCACTTCCACATTGTCTCAGAATTTTTCTGTGAATCATAAATTCTGAAAGGTCAGGATTTAATGCTGTTTATCTGTCCTCCTTTTTGCAAAAACATGGTAAATCTTTGTCTTTATCAGCATTAAATTTGGCATATTACAAGGCTGTTTCCACTTTAAATATCCAAGCATTATTGGCCCATTTTTTAATAATATGGGTTTTCCACCAAGTCCAACTTTGGTGGCCATGTCCTTGTCTCAATTTGATATACCATCTATAGGCTGATCTGATAAAAAAGGTGCTACAGCTTGATGTGACCAGAATCTCTAGTAATACAATATTCTTCAATCATGTGAATACCTCTGATGAATTCCATATGGGCATACTCTCCTTCACTACTGAAGTGAGGCTATTCTTCAGGTTTTGGTACTTCTTTCATATGCACTTGGCCCATTGATGGTTCCAAGTTATGGAAAGAAGTGGAAAATACACTGTCCAAATGTGAATTTTCTAAATCCAATACTTATGGGTTGGAATTTTTTTTACCCTCATTCTGATTTAGAGGTGTGGAAATTATTGGTAATGTGTGCAGTAATTGTTCAATATCATTCATGTTACTGGTTCTAAGCCTTTGGGAATTTCTGAATTCATGTTGGAATAGTTTTATTAGATTTATTGCTTCAACTTTATACATTTCTTCTTTATGTGTCAATTATTTCCAGAAATTCTGTCTGTATAGTATTATCATCAGTGTCTTCATTCAATTTCATTGTTAATTTTGATACTTCTTCTTGTGAGGTGTCAAAACACTTTTTAAAGTCAATTGCATATGTCTTTACTTCATTAAAGGAAATGGAAATGTCATCAAGGATTTTCCTATTATCTTCTTTGATAATATTTATGGCTTTTTTCTTTCTTGTTTCAATTATTTCTGTAAGGTTTGACTATGAAACAATAAGTAAAAATTACTAATATTTTACTTATTATACTATGAATATCCTTATGAATGAAATAAATAAGATAAAAAAAATTATAATAATAAAGAATTATTATAATTATGGCGTAAAAATAATTATATTATTAATAAAAATATAATAATATAATTTATATTATAAAATATAATATAATATAATAAATATATCAATATAAAATAATTAATATATTTAAAAGCACTTTATTATCGTTACAAACAAATAATAAAGGCATAAAAAATTGCTTTTTATTAATAAAAAAAATTAATAACAATAATATTACTAATATTAAAGTTATAAATTAATATAAATACTATTTATATTAATTAAAGAATTATTAAAAGAATAATATAGAGAAAATTATTAATATAAGAGAAAATAACCTACTTTTAACACTTAATATAATAATTTTGAGATATTTTACGCCAAATTATGTAAATACAACTTATACAAATTGAATTTACAATAAAAAATAGAGAAATTACAAATATTCTTGATTTTTTACGTGGAAATGAGTTTTTAGAGAGATTTTTTAACAAAAACAGTTAAACAAATGATTTAATCACGTCAAAATTGATGATTATAATAAAGATGAACTTTGGTATTGAATAATATAAAAGTTTTATATATAAAGAATAAAGATATTACCTTTTTGTTTGTACTTATTTAATGTTTTTGATGCGGCTGAGGGGAAAACAGAGCAGAAAGAGCTCTATTTATAGTAAATACCTCCCTCCTAGAGTCCAACAGGCTTCTAGTAGACGTTTACTGATCATATCCACTGGAATTGATTAATAGCTTAAGGTTTGGTGATGATTACATCATGATCAAACCTCATTACATCACTATTACGCCATTATTTAGAGTTATCACTATAACTCTAAGTCTGATGACGTCAAAGGCTTGGCAGAACCCCAAATTTCGTGGAATTTATTAGTTTTAATCATAAAATAATAGTATTAACCAGTTTTAACACTTATATGACTGTTAAACTTAATTTAAGGTTACAGTGTGTGATCATAAATGATCAAATTAAGCTCAAACTTTGATCCTTAATAACTTTTAAGATTTATACGCTACAGCAATTCATAGAGTGAATTCTGATAGCTTGGCATAACTTGATTATGCTGCCAAGAGCATTCCATTACATCATCAAAACTCTATTTTTGATGATTTTTCTTGTAACTCATCTTTTCTGTCAAAATTTAATATTTTAAACTTCAAACTATGATTTCAAGGGGTTATACCTTGAATATTATAATAAAAAAAATCATTCTTCACGAATGAACTAGTAGAATCCAACTGTCTACTTTTTTTCAGCTTGGACCACTTTCACAACAAAGTGGTCAAAAGCTCTGTTGATTTTAATCAATAATTCCTTACAGATTTTAACCTTGTTTATAACTTGTGAAATAAACTTCATATCTGTGCTCCTACATTAATTACGTGATGACTTTATTTTTGCTTCATCACTCTATCATGTATAATTCAAGAGATATTAGCTAAAATCCTTGAATATATGCATTGACCAAAAAAGTGCATATATTCAGATTAATTCCTTAAGTATTGTTTTTAAAGCTTAGCTTATTAATTGTTTTATGTGTGGAGGTTTATGGAGAATCCAATGGTAACATTTATTCTACATGTTTGTTTTATTAGCTTTTGAAATAAATCAGGATTTGTGGTTTTTATAAGGTATTATTACTTATAACTTATTAAATATTGACTTTACAGATATGCCATAAAAATGGTATATGTGTATTTTACCATGGGGAATCCAATGGTGTAGTTTATTTCACATGTTTGTTCATTGGTTTTTAAGTTAAACCAAATTTTGTACCAATTTATGGTATTTTTATAGTTTTTAAGGTACTTATTTTTAATGTATAATTATATAAAATATTTCTTGTGAACTTTTTGGGTATGTGGTCATATCTCAAAGGTTCAAATTCCCTACCACCAAAAAGGATTTTACCACAATCTGATATCTGTAATTGGGGTATCATCCACTGTCCTACCTCTTCAATAGACTTTGTTAGTCTTGAAGCGCAATAATGCTTAGCTTTTCTATTTTTCAGTCTTTCTTTCATGTCTGAACCTTCTTAGTAGTTTATCAGAATTTGTTATATCTTTCTCAAGTAGCCATTCATCTTCTTGAGTTGAATTTCTATACCTTACAAGGTATTCCCTTTCTTTTTTGTTTCTTGTCCTTCTTTCTTTAAGGACTTTTACTATTTTCTTTTCCTCTCCTTCTTCCAAGGGGGGAATTTCAAGTGGGGGTTTATTTCTTAGTGGAAATAACTCCTTGTCACTTGAACTGTAAGTTTTTCTCAGACTTACAGGGAAAGTTGGGTGTTTGTTCATTAGTTCACCTGTGAGTTCCAATTGCACAGCATTGGGTCAATGAAGTGCTTTAATCATAAATGGTCCTGCAAAGGAATCTTTCAATTTCTTTTGACCTTTTATGTTATCGAAATTAAGGGTTGATACTAGGACCAAGTCTCCTATTTTGAAGTCAGGTGGCTTTTGACTTTTATCCCATCTTTCTTTTTCATATTTGAAAGAATCTTGCATACATCTGTTTGCATGGTGTCTTGCCTTATCAAGCATTATCTTAAACCTGCTTTCTGTTGGATGTATATCCACTAAGTCCTTTTTGAGGGTATCATAAGGAATTCCTGGATTCCAACCTTTTTCTAGCATTGCTGGTGTTTTGCCAGTAGAAGAATGGATTGATGTTTTATATGCCAGTTCAAGAGCTGGTATTAGTGTAGACCAATCATGGGTAAAACCATCAGAATCTTTGAATTCTAGCCCATAAGCACAGAATCTTCTGATCATGTCCTCTAGGGTCTGTATCATTCTTTCTGCTAAACCATCAGTTTGAGGATGGTAAGCTGTTGAGAATGATAACTTTGTCCCAAACAAGTTATAGAGATTTGTCCATAATGCTGAAGTGAACTTTGGGTCTCTGTCACTGATAATATTCTGGAATAAGCCTGTATGGCTAATCACTTTATTCCATATCATTATGGCTGTGTCCATAGCTGTGTCATTTTTATGACATGGTAGGAACATGGGAGTTTTGCTATACCTGTCAACCAATACTAGGCATGCATTATAGCTTCTGTCTCCTCCTGGAGGTAATGCTGTTGCCCAATCCATATGAACTATTTCCCAAGGGGATTTTGGTTCTTGGATTTGGATCATCATTCCAAATTTCTTTCCTGTGGCTCTGTTGGCTTTTTGACATCTGTCACAGGTTTGGCAGTATTCTATAACATCTTTCTTCCAATTTGGCCACCAAGAGCAGGTTTTCACCCTCTCTAGTGTTCTGTCTTCTGAGAGGTGTCCAGCTGCAACACTATCATGACACTCATGTAAAATAGTGTTTATCAGGGTTCTATCTGTTAAGGCCATAACACATGTGTGTTTTGTTCTGTGGTAAAGGATTCCATCAAGGAGGTGGAATCTTCCTTCCTCATATTCCTTTTTCCATATTTCATCTAGTTTTGATGAAAGTGATGAGTCTTTGCAGTCTTTCATTAGAATTTGGCTTAAAATATGGCAATTTTTGTCTATATTATAGCTTTCTTTAACTTGGTTTAAAAATTCTGTGCCAATGTCTGTGACACATATTCCTTCTATATGGTGTTCTTCTTGTGGTACCCATGCTGGAGTGTCAGGGGTATTTGCTAGAGCCCATCTGCTAAGACCATCTGCATTTTTATGAATATTTCCAGATTTATGAACAATAGTCATATTTCCTCTATATTCTTCGATAGCAATTTGCCGTCTTAGCATATGTCTATTTGGAGTCTTCATATTTAATAGAGATATTACAGCATTACAGTCTGTAATCACATCAAATACTGTGCCATCCAAATAATAATGTAATTTTTCCAAAGCCCACACTAAGTAAAGGCATTCCATTTGGCTTGCTCCATATCTTGCTTCTGTTGGCTTTATCTGTCTTGAAATAAAACATATTGGTCCTTCCACTGGTTTATCATTGATAATTTGTGCCTGGTGTAGTGCAGCACCCAGTCCTTCTCCACAAGCATCAATGTACAGCTTGAAGGGTAGTTTCCAATCTGGCATTAGAAGAAATGGGGCATTTGTTGAGGAATTTTTCAATTCCTCATATGCCTTGACTCTTTCTTCTGTCATTTCATAGACTGTTTGTTGGTCACATAGCTTATACAATGATTTAGCAATTTTTGCAAAGTCCTTTATATGCTGTCTAAAGTAACCAGCAAATCCTAGAAATGATTGCATTTCTTTTTTGGTTTGAGGCATTGGTTTAAGTAGTACTGCTGCTATTTTATTATTTTCTATGCCTAGACTAAGTCCAGATACAACATGTCCTAGTGCTTTTAGTTCACTGTATGCAAAATGACACTTTTTCAAGGAAATTTTCATATTCACTTGGACTATTTTCTGTAGTACCCTTTCTAGTCTTGTAAGGTGACTTCCCCAAGTTTCTGAGCAAACTATGATATCATCAATATAGATAATTAACCATCCTTCTGATAATTCTTCAGGAAATATGGTATTCATGATTCTTTGATAATGGGAAGGTGCATTGTTTATGCTAAATGGCATTCTTAAGTATTCAAAAATTCCTCAGTGGACTATTATCCTCATTAGTTTTTTGGCATTGTCTGTTAAGACATTTTGATGAAAACCCTTTAAGGAATCCATGGCTGTGATGAGCTTAGCTTGTGACAATTGTGTCAATGTCTCATGGATCCTGGGTATTGGATACCTGTCTGGAATGGTATAGGTGTTCAGAGCTCTGAAGACTCCTACCATCCTTGATTTTACATTATGTCAAGTTATAATGACAGGTGTAGTGACTTCTACCTGTTCATTATGTCCTACCTTTCTTAATACTCCAAGGTCTATTAGTTCTTTAATGTGTACCTCCAAGGCTTCTCTAGCCCTTGGACTAGCTGGGTAAGCAGCTCTTCTTAGGAGAGGCGGGTAAGGTTTTTCCACATTAAGAATTATATCCACTTCATGTCCAATTATGGCACCTAGTGGCTCTTTTTCAGTTGCAAAGGCACTTTTATACTTAAATAAGAGGTCAATCAATTTTTATTTCATTTTTTCTGTTAATTCTTGATTGAGTTCTGCCTCTTTAAGTTGCTCAGATATAAAAAGTTCCTTTTATGGAATTTTTTCTTCATTCTTAATAACTGTGATTTGTTTTTTGTAATATAAGAAGCCAAACTTTTGTCTTTTGTTGTCTCCTATGGTAAAATATCTATCCTTTTGGTTAGAGATATCTATACCATAGATTGATAAGTAATCATTTCCAAGTATGAAGTGATTACTAGTACAGTTGTCCATTACTACAAACTCTACTTTGATTCTGACACATTGTGAGGGATGAGGAAAAATTAGTGTTAAGTCAATTATTCCAAGGGGCTTCATGCTCTCACTTGCACTACTAAATTTGACACCTTGTATTGGCATAAGTTTTTCTTGCCAGTCTGGGACAATGGTTTTTAAATAGCTTTTACCAACACAGGTGCAATATGCTCCTGTGTCTAAGTTAACTTTTCCTTCTTGGTTATCAACCATAACAATACTTATACTTGATTTTCCAGCTGTATATCCCATTCCTCTTGCAGGTTTGGTCCTATACATTTTGGCATCTTGTATATTTGTCAGGTTTGTGTCATAAGTCCCAACTTGTGGTAAGTTTGAGTTAACATCCAGTACTTCATAAATTATGTAAATATTATTAATTTGTGCATTAATTATATTGATTTCATCACTTTCAGAGCTTTCTGACTCTTCTGTCTCTTTTTCAGAGTCAGATTCTTCTTCTTTGTCATTGTGGTTTTCTGTTTCCACAATTTCATTAATCTTTGCCTTTTTAAGGCAATTATTGGCTAAGTGTCCAATACTTCCACATTTATGGCATTTTCTTTGCTCATTATTGTTGGATGTATTGGGCTTGAAGGATTCTTTTGATTTATCTTTTTTGATAAATGGTTTATTTGGGCTTTTAATGTCCAATTTCTTCCAAGTCCTGCCAATTTTTGTTCTTGTCACTATGTCTTCTAGTGCATTAATATACTCTTCTGTGGAGCATGGTTCTATACACCTGCTTCTTAGGGCATGTTCTAGCTCTCCTCCACATTTCTTGAGTATTTTCATATGTACCATTTTTTGTGACATTTCTGGGTACAATGCATTAAGTCTTTCAACTTGTTTCAAGAACTAAGTTAAAGGTTTGTCTATGTCTGGGTCAAAGAAAGAATTTTCAAATGCATTTTCTATTTTGTACCTCCAGGCATCATTAGCCCACTTGGTGATTATTTCTTGTTTCCACCAAGACCGGGTATTTTTGCCATTTGTTTGCCTTATGCCATAATACCATCTTTTTGCAGATTTTTCAAAGAATGAATGTAATCTTGCAGTGATTAATTCATCTGGTATGGCATAATCTTCTTGTAGCATGTCAATTGTTTTGATAAAAGACATGTGGTCATATTCACCTTCTCCTGTGAATGTTGGCCATTCTTTTAATTGAGGTGCTTCCTTCATTAAGACTTGGTTATTGTCTTGGTGACTCAAGTCTGTTATTAATGGATTTGTTAATTCCTCTTTTGGTTTAACAGGTCTTCTAATGTGAGAAAATGGTTTTGATAACTTTGGCATATTTACATTAGCTTCATTAATTTTATCCATTTTTTCAGTAATAGGCCTTATTTCACTTTGAATGTCATCCTTAAGATGAATTCTTGCTTCATCACTTTTTTCCACATGGTCCAAAAGTAATTTTTGGTGTGATGAAGTCTTTTCTTCAAATTTTTCTACAGAAATACTTAATTTGTTTAATCTTTCTGTAATATTGTCAATACTCACATCATGATTGATTGTCAAAGTTTTTTCTTTGATATCACTTATGTATTTATACAACTCTTGTTGTCCTTGTATTAATTTCTGAGTATTGTCAATTAATACTTTTGGTTTATTATTTTCAATCATAAATTTTATGTTATCAATTTCTTTTTTATTTTGTACTACAAGTTTTGTCAAAGATGATAAGCTATGCTTTATTTCTTGGAAAGATAATAAACTATTTTTAATGTCTTTAAGAGGTAAAATACTATTTTTAAGCTCTGTTAAAGTATTTACAACATCAGGAGACAAGGTTATTCCTTTGGGAAATGGGGTCGTCTCATTCTTTGTTCCTCTTTGTCTTTGAATTCCATCAAAGTTCAGGCCATGTTGAAGACATTGTCCACGGCATCTTTTTGGATCTTGGGGATCCTGTAGCTTGGGGAATATGGTTTTCTCAAATTCTTTTTCTTGTTCTTCTTCCCTTCTTGGGGAAGTGGGTTGACTTGGGGCTTGCTGGTAGAAGCTAATGGGGATTCTTCCTTGGTTGCCTCCTTCTTTTTGGCATGATACTCCTTGATCTTTTTGATTTTAGGTTTGGATGATAGTGGATTCCATCCATTGGAGTATCTCACTATTTCCTCCTCTTTGAGGAACTTTTTCAGGATGTGCCAGGAGTTCATCACTCCTTGGTGTATTTGAGGCAACATTTCCCAATCTTTGTCCTTGTACACTGTGTAGTACTGTTTGTATTGGCTCATGTAAATGTCTATTTGAGCCCTCTGAATGTGATTTGTACCTGTTTGAGTCACTCATACTTAGGTCCAATTCAGGTTCAGATATCATGGGCATTTCTGGGACTTGCCTTTGGGATAAGGCACTTCCTTGTGTGGATTCTGTTCCACTGGGGATATTGCCCTTCCTTTTCCCTTTTGAGGAATCAATTCTACCTCTGAGTCCAGCTCCGTCTGATTGGATGGAGTATTGGGAGCCTCTTCTGGTAGTCATATTATAAGAAAAATAAGAAATAAGAGGATTTCAGAACAGGAAATTTCTAATGGAAATTTATAAATGAGGTACTCACCTTCAGAGTCCTGAATGGAGGGTCCTGGAAAGTTCAATTTATTGGCTTTCTTTCTTTTGGTAATTATTGGTGTTGGAGAACTTTGACAAGTTTCTTCCACCAATATTTCAACAGTGGTTTGGCTATCCTCTGTTGGGTTGTCTTCAAACACTAAAAATGACAAATAAATATAAGTCTTTTATATAAAAGTGTTATCTTTGGTAAGATATGCCAATTTTGCATGTAAAAATTGCTTTTATATCTTTTTTTTTATGGAAGAAAAAATGATAATAATTAAAGAAATGAAATTAAAAAGAATAAAATAACTTTTTTATTGGTTTTTAATATTTTTAATATTTTTTTTATTTTCAAAGAATAAAATAAAAATGAGTATGATTCTTTTTATAAAATTATTTTTAATTTATAAAATATCTTTTTTAATCACTATAGTCACTCAAAGAAAGTTTTTGCAAGTCTAAGGATGTGAAAAACCATGTGTAAGACAGTACAATTGCTTTCCAAATGCCTCAATAGCTTTTACAATCAATAAACATAAGATTATTATATAATTTTATGATTATAAGTATAATTTATTATTGAATAAACCCAATTAGAATCTTTTTTAAAGGTTTTTTAGAGTAAATATCATGGCCAGGCCACCAAATGTAAGGTTTGACTATGAAACAATAAGTAGAAATTACTAATATTTTACTTATTGTACTATGAATGTCCTTATTAATGAAATAAATAAGATAAAAATAATTATAATAATAAAGAATTATTATAATTATGGCGTAAAAATAATTTTATTATTAATAAAAATATAATAATATAATTTATACTATAAAATATAATATAATAAAATAAATATATTAATATAAAATAATTAATATATTTAAAAGCACTTTATTATTGTTACAAACAAATAATAAAGGCGTAAAAAATTGTTTTTTAGCAATAAAAAACAATTCATAACAATAATATTACCAATATTAAAGTTATAAGTTAATATAAATACTATTTATATTAATTAAAGAATTATTAAAAGAACAATATAGAGAAAATTATTAATATAAGAGAAAATAACCTAATTTTAACACTTAATATAATAATTTTGAGATATTTTACGCAGAATAATGTAAATACAACTTATACAACTTGTATTTACAATAAAAAATAGAGAAATTACAAATATTCTTGATTTTTTACGTGGAAATGAGTTTTTAGAGAGATTTTTTAACAAAAACAGTTAAACAAATGATTTAATCACATCAAAATTGATGATTATAGTAAAGATGAACTTTGGTATTGAATAATATAAAAGTTTTATATATAAAGAATAAAGATATTACCTTTTTGTTTGTATTTATTTAATGTTTTTGATGCGTCTGAGGGGAAAACAGAGCAGAAAGAGCTCTATTTATAGTAAATACCTCCCTCCTAGAGTCCAACAGGCTTCTAGTAGACGTGTGCTGATCATATCCACTGGAATTGATCAATAATTTAAGGTTTGGTGATTATTACATCATGATCCAACCTCATTACATCACTATTATGCCCTTATTTAGAGTTATCACTATAACTCTAAGTCTGATGACGTCAAAGGCTTGGAAGAACCCCAGATTTCGTGGATTGTATTAGTTTTAATCATAAGCTAATAGTATTCACCAATTTTAACACTTATATGACTGTTAAACTTAATTTAAGGTTACAGTGTGTGATCATAAATGATCAAATTAAGCTCAAACATTGATCCTTAATAACTTTTAAGATTTAAACGCTACAGCAATTCAGAGAGTGCATTCTGACAGCTTGTGATAACCTCATTATGCTTCCAAGAGCATTTTATTACATCATCAAAACTCTATTTTTGATGATTTTTCTTGTAACTCATCTTTTCTGTCGAAATTTAATATTTTAAACTTCACACCATTATTTGAAGGGATTATACCTTGAATATTATGATAAAAAATACATCATTCTTCACTAATGAACTAGTAGAATCCAAATGTCTACTTGTTTTTAAGTTTGGACCACTTTCACAACAAAGTGGTCAACAGCTCTGTTGATTTTAATCAATAATTCCTTACAGATTTTAACCTTGTTTATATCTTGTGAAATAAACTTCATATCTGTGTTCCTACATTCATTACGTGATGACCTTATTTTTGCTTCATCACTCTATCATGTATAATTCAAGAGATATTAGCTAAAATCCTTGAATATATGCGTTGACCAAAAAAGTGCATATATTCAGGTTAATTCCTTAAGTATTGGTTTTAAAGCTTAGCTTATTAATTGTTTTATGTGTGGATAGTTATGGAGAATCCAATGGTACCATTTATTCCACATGTTGTTTCATTATTCTTCGAAATAAATAAGGATTTGTGGTTTTTATAAGGTCTTATTACTTATAACTTATTAAATATTGACTTTACAGATATGCCATAAAAATGGTATATGTGTATTTTACCATGGGGAATCCAATGGTGTAATTTATTTCACATGTTTATTCATTGGTTTTTAACTTAAACCAAATTTTGTACCAATTTATGGTATTTTTATAGTTTTTAAGGTACTTATTTTTAATGTATAATTATATAAAATACTTCTTGTGACCTTTTTGGGTATGTGGTCATATCTCAAAGGTTCACAATTTCATCAATATTGAATTTGGAATATTTATCTGTTAATTCTTTGATAGTGGCAGATTGTGTGTTTATTTTATTACCAAATGAATTGTAATTAGTGGAGGTTTTGATTTCTCTTAAAACTTTTTGAAATTAAATAATTTTTTCATTTATTTGGCTCAGACTTAAGTTATTTTTCTTAAGATTGCTACAAATTTATGCATTTTTATCAGAAATGTAACTTTTTACGTCATGTATAGCTATGTAAAAGTTTGGAATACCATCCAGAATGTCAAATCATTTCTGATATGTTAATATGGCTTCCTCCTGTTTCTGTAATTCCATCATTGTTCTGACCATCTGAAATACATTTTCCATGGCATCCTTCTGAATCTTTGGGATCCTGTAGACCTGGCTGTAAGGTTTTTTTGGCTGTTGCCTTGCCTTTGCCCTTGTTCTGGGCTTGGGGCTGCTTTTTAATGTTGGAATCAATACTGCTGGCTATTGGTTTTTTTTGGCATTAGTGCAAGTGGTGGAGGCATGGTTTTCCTCCATTCTTTTAAAAGTATCATGTTTTTCTTTTCCATAAATGGATGCCATCTATTGTGTAACTTGAAAGTGTTGGAATGGCCCAGGAATTTTCTCACAGTCAGGTAAGAATCAATGCAGTTTTTCAACAGATATGCAAGGATCTGGTACTTTTTGTGCTGCAATGCATTGTTGGAAGCTTTTTGGCTGGCTTTGTATATATCCACAGAGGCTTCTTGTGGTGGTTTCAGCTCTGTTTGAAGGTAAAACAGTATTATCAGCTTCAAAATGGCATAATTTGTCAGTTTGGTATTCATTTACTGACCCTTGTCCTTCTGCAATTGATTGGATTCTGCCATAATCACATCTATAACCTTTTTGGGAGCTTCTTGAGGGGTTATAGCTGGCTCCTGATCTTTTTAAGGCATAATTATGATTAAAAAGCTTAAAAATAGTAATTTTATGTGAAAAACTTACTATTGGCCAAATTCTTTGCTTTCTGAAGGGTATTACTTATGTCCAAGTTAATTAGTTCAGGAGAAATTGGCTCTGGCTTCTTATTCTGAGTTATAATAGCAGTACAATTATTCTCACAGTTGACAGTACTTGCAGGGATAATACAAGTTACTGATGATGCAGTTTCAATATTTTTGTTTTGTACCACATTTTCAGAAACTAAAATTGATGAAAAAAGCAATTAATTAAGTAAAAAAAGGTTTTTAAAAAAGATAAATGAAAAAATAAAGCCTCACTTATAATATGGAAAGTTTTTATTTTTTATGAAATTTGTGGATTATAAATATTTTTGATGGGTTTTTTGAACTTTTCAATATAAGAAAAAGGATCAAAAAAGTTAAATTTGGTTTTCACAGGTGAAATATCAACCCTGGGGCCCCAAATGTAAGGTGTGGATATGAAACTTTGACTAAAACACAAGTAATTTTTCTTCCCCTCAGAATTTGTATAAGGTACAATATCATTAAAAATGTTAAGAATTAATATTTTTAAGAGTAAAAATGCCAAATTTATTGTTTTTAACTTCATAAGTCCAAAAAAATAATATAATAAAGATTTGTTGTTTTACCAAAAGTAAAAATTTATCCCAAAATACTCTACAGGATATATTTAAGGTTACAAAAGACATTTCTTCAAGAGAAATTTAAATTGGAATTAATTGAGCAAAGAACTGCAGGAAATAAATATGAGAACAAAGTCTCTAAAGAGATTATTAAGGAGAAAACATGCCCAAAAGTGACCAGAGTGAATTTGGAAACTAGGTAACAAAGCTAACAGTGATGAAAGATGCTTTAATTCACTAATGGGGTGGTTCAAGGGTAAAAATAATCATAAAAGTTACAAAAAATGATTAGAATAATTTTTTTCACTTTGTTCAAAGGGTTAAAATGATTTAAGAAAGGTGTTTGGAATATTTTATTGATTTCTTCAACAGTGTTTAAAGTAATTATAAAAGGAAAAGATTCTAACATGAAGATAAAAGTGGGGCAAAGAAGAAATTCTTTTAAAGCCACAAATTCTCCTACTCAAAAAGCAAAGTTTACTCTTGCCAGTCGTGAAAAAAACTCTAAAAACATAAAAGACAATTATGAAATCATTGAACCCTGGTTTAGACAAAAAAAGGGCTGGTTTTAGCCATTTTGGACCCTTATAAAAGCCATTGGTATAGTAATACATGGTTTTAAGCCTTCAAGAAATATCAGAATATGTTTGTGAGAGGTAAAAACCAGTTAAAACTGTTTTTACTATGATTGCTTTAACTTAAGGTTAGTTTTAACCTCTTGGCAACAGTTAAAACTGCCCTGGTGGGTATCAAAACCTCATCATCAATTGAGACACAGAACCTGGGACTCAATTTCAGGCCAAAGGTGATGAACCTTTGCATGGACTTTGACATCTCACACCTTTCAGAAAGGAATTTGGGGATCTGGCTCCCTCTTAGAGCCAAGATTCCTTTTTTCCCCCAGAATCAATCTTTCCAATTTATTTTTTCTTTAATTCCTCATCATTTAATATACTTGTAGCTTAAATATGTAATTCAAGTGACTCTTTGCAATACACAACGGTAATAATTGTTAGCTCAAATGTAAATTGAAGTTCACTTATGTAATACAAGTGCACATTTTGACATTTCAATTGAAAATATTTCAATTCCTCATAGCTTCTAAATTACACACAACACCTCAATTTTAACACAATAATTAATGGTTAAAACCACATGTGATGTGAATTGAATTAAGGCTTTGAGTATTTCCAACTGTTTTAAGGAAGATAATAACAACTTAATGTAAGCTTATTTATACTTGAGTTACAGAAATTTTCCTCACAAGTGACCGTACCTTATTTTTTATGAGGAAGTCAATGGTAAATTAATTTTCATATGTTTATTCATTGGATAAATATCTATGATAATTTTATTGAACTTTTTTCCAAAAATATTTTAATTTGAATATTTTTGGTAAAAATTAATTTTTACTCAATTTTCTCAAGTAGAAATGTATTTTCAAAATTTCAAATTTCAAAGTAATTTTAAATTTTAAATTTTAATTAAAAATTCAATTTTTTATATAAATCTTATATTTTTATTTTAATGTTGTACTTCATAATATAGAAAAATTTGTTTTATTGATAATTAGATCATTGATCTATTATTTGTGGTCTTTTGGGTATATGAAAATATTTTTAAGGCTCACAACAGAGCTCATTGGAAGCGTAGATCTTATAATAAGAATTTCTGCAAAAGGTACCCTAGTTGAACTGGATGATTCCTTTAAGACTATATTTGAGAGGGTGGGTTTGGTACAGGTGCATCTCTTGTTGGATGGAATTATAAAGGAGTCAGATGGTGTAGGCCCTGAGTTGTATTGTTAGCTTCCTGCATAATCATGCAGTCAAAGACAGCATACATATCCTGTGAGCCTGGAGGTATGTATGACATACCCATAAGGCCACAAATAGCTTTATACACATTTAATTTAGTCTCTACTATACCTATTAAGTGGATTAAAAATAAAAAATAACAAAATATAAGTATAAAGTTTTTTGATAAACAAAGCTATAATTATTATGTCATTTTTAGATTTTACTCCAAAAGAAACCTAGGGTAGACCTATAGGGTGTTATACCCAAAAATGATTATTTCTTGAGTTATTAAAATATTTAAGAATCTAAAAGTACAATTGCAACTTTTTTAATTTTTTTTAAAAATTTCTAAGCTTAAGCTTAAATAATCTTGAATTTAGAGTTGCATAAAATTTATGCAAAACTTACCAAAGGTTTAGTTAAAACTGAGGTGTTGTGTATATTTACTTAATTGCCTAAGGATTTGCCATCCAAAATGTTAATCCTTAATGAGCTCAATTTTAAAGGGTTGAAGGCCATAGTATGGCTTTAAGAAAATAAAAGGGCAAAATCCAGGCAAAAAGGTGGGACAAAGGAACAAGACCAAACAGAGCTGGGTACCCAGCTTTTTGGATCTGCAACAATTCAATTAAATTTATTCACCTGTATTTAATTCTTTTTCAGCTTTATTTAAGCTTTAATATTAGACTTTGCTCCAATGTACAGGCTTAAAATGGTTTTATTCCAATTTGAACAGGAATTTCAAGCTGTCAAAGGGTAAATCCCAATATGCAAGCTTCAAATCAAGGTTTTAAGAGCCATCAAAGCTTAATTAAGCTTAAAAAGCTTAAAAAATAAAGTTACAAGCATTAAAACCTTATCAAAAGCTAAGGTTTGGTGTGTATTGATATTTTGTGACAAAAATAGCAATACCTTGTGAAATTCATTAAAAATGCAATTCTTAATAGATGAGCTTGAATGTTTCACACAGCTTACAAATTGATGATATCTGTGTATCAATTCAATTTTAAGTATATTTTATAAACAGGTTTCATTGGTAATTAGCCTGGAAATTTACTCCTAATTATACTTAAAGAAAATTAAGAAATCCTTAAAAATTAATTCAAAATTGAGCTGACAAGATTTTTTCTTGAAACTCTATTTTTAAGTTGTTCATGTGATGAAATTTGATTTAAATAAGCTTAATTTATGATATAACGTAAAATAATTAATCCAAAAGAGGATTAAAGTTACTTGGATTTAAGAATAACACTGGTACCTTCAAATTGGAATGAAAATAAGTTACCTTACCTTAAGAAGCTTATTTTCAAGCATGGTTTTTCAGTTTTGACCTGAGAACTCCCTCTATATCCATTATGAATCATGCGAGCTTCTCTACAGGAATAAAAAGAGCCTACACATCACTGTTTTTGCCAACAATTTAATCATTCCAATCATATTAGACATTTAAACAGGTAAAGTTTTATTGAATATAGAATCTTATTATTAAAGTAATTCTTAACTTACCTTATTCCTTATTAATTTAAAAAGTAAAGAATTGAAATCATAGAATTCAGATCATTGTTGTAATCAATAATAATACATTTTATTATTTAAAATTATTGTCTTGAATATCTTTTAAAATACACAAATTCCTCTTAAAAACTCTTTAATCATATTGTTTTATCATAAAATGTTGTTTTATCTTTTAAAATATTTATTTTTGGACCTTTTTCACTTATAATACTTATTTAATAGAATAAATGTTTTTGTTTTACTTGTTTTATTAAATAAATATTCCAAGTAAGTTTTCTCTAAATTTCTGTATTTTTTAGCTATTATTAGCTTTTTTGTATAGAATTTTCTAGAAAAATTGTCTCTGCACAGTGTGTGTGAAAATTCATTTTATAAATAATTTCTATATTATCTATAAGTGGATAAATATTAGTATTTTACAAATGTAATTGTGTCATTAGGAGCTTTACACTTCTTATTGTTATAATTGTAAGTGACTATAGCAATAATAGAGTAATTATAATTCAATATCATTATTGAAATCTTATTATTATTAAATTATGTGATAATAATCAAATTTCTTTTTTTTATTATAATTTTTTTAATAATTATATAAATTTTTGGTTATAATATTTGATTATATTATATTTTCTACTGAGGAAAGTCATAGTACTCTTGATATTTGCTACTATTATCAAGGGTTTCATAGAAAAACCTTACATACCTTATATGTTGATTGAAATCAGGACCACAACCACCATTTAAAGTCCATAATTTGATGGATCTGTACAGCAAACAATATTACCACTTACCAATATTTTTGTCGCTTGTCTTTCTGTTTTTGCTTGACCAAATGGAATTTAATCTGGAAAGATCAATGCATAATTTTGATATTATATTTAAATTACTGAGGCTTGTAGCAAAAAATTAAAAAGTGAAATTGAAGTTGGATTTTTGAATTTATTGGTTGTAAAGTTTGGAACTTGAACTCAAATTCCCAGAAAAGAAAAAAGGAAAAGAAAAAATTTATGTATTGGTCGTTAAATTTAGAATTTTAAAGTTTCATTTAAATTTCATGAGAATAATATTAATTTCTCTATAGGCTTAATAATCAATAGGTTACATATGAGTCATAATTTCTTAAGAAATTTGAGGCTCTAAGGTATGTGTGATGTTGAAGATTATGATGAATATTGTGATAATTTTGCATTGAATATTTGAAATCAAGTGATATTAACTATGGGTTTAAATTTTTGTACCAGCTGAATAATAAAAGTTGTAAGCTATTTCTTTTCCATTTTATTATTGGGACTTTTATTAGACTTAATTTTGAAAACATAAAAAAATTCCCCTCATGAGCTTAACGTTTTTGTGAGAATCTGATTTCCTGGTAATAAAAAAAAGGTAGTAGCTGTGAATTCATTATCTAGAAGTAAATCAATCAATTTATTTCAATACAAATAATTAAAAATAGCAAAAAGCTCAATCAAAGATGAATGAGTTTCTTCATTTTCATCTGACCTTAATATTTATGTTTTGAGGTGAGCTTGGAAACAAGCAATCCCAAAGCCCAGCATATCTGAAGCTTTCGTTTCTTGTAAGGTTTGAATATGAAAAAATAAGTAAAAATTACTAATATTTTTCCTATTGTACTCTGAATGGCCTTATAAATGAAATAAATAAGATAAAAATAATTATCATAATAAAGATTTATTATAATTATGGCATAAAAATAATTATATTATTGAATAAATATAATAATATACTTTCTATTATAAAAGAATAATATAATAAATAAACATATTAATATTTAAAAGCATTTTATTGTTGGTAGCAAAAAATAATAAAGGCGTAAAAATTGTTTTTTATTAATAAAAAACAACTCATAACAAGAATATTACCAATATTAAATTTTTGTATTAATATAATTACTATTTATATCAATGGAAGAATTATTAAGAGTAATAATAGAGAGGAATTATTATAATAAGAGAAAATAACCTAATCTGAACACTTGATATAATAATTTTGAAAGATTTTACTCCAAATGATAGAAATACAACCTATTTAAATTGTATTTACAAATAAAAATAAAAGATATTACAAATAATCTTAAGTTTTATGTGGACAAGAGATTATAATAGAAATATAACAAAAACAATTAAAAAATTGGAGTAATCATTTCAAGATTCATGATTATAGTAAAGGTTACCTTTGATATATGATAATATGAAAGTTATATATATATATATAGAATAAATATTTTAACTTTTGATTTAGTGTTCTATGGTTTTTAATGTGTCTGAGGTGGAAATAGAGTAAAAAGAGCTCTATTTATAGTAAATCCCTCCCTCCCAGAGTCCAACAGGCTTCTAGTAGAGGTTCACCAATGTTATCAACTGGAATTCATCAGTATTTTAAGGTTTAGTGATAATTACATCATAACTAAACCATCTTATCTCATAACTACACCATTATTTAGTGTTATTAATATAGCTCTAAGTTTGATGACATCATAGGCTTTACAGAAGCCTAAAATTTATTAATTTTATTATTATTAATCATAATCTAATAGTATTCAACAGTTTTATCACTTATTTAACTGTTGAATGTAATATAAGATTACAGTGAGTGATCATAAATGATCAGTTTTAAGCTTAAACTTTGATAATTAATAACTTTTAAGTTATACACGATACAGCCATTCAGAGAGTGACCTCTGATAGCTTGTAATTTCTGTATTAAACTTCCGAGAGCATCTCATTACATCATCAAAACTCTATTTTTGATTATTTTCCTTGTAGATCATCTTTTCTGTCAAAATTTACTATTTCAAAGTTCAAACCATGATTTCAGGGGGTTAAACATTGAATATTATGATAAAGAATACATCATTCTTCACAAATAAACCAGTAGATCCTGAATATACACTTCAATTCAAGTTTGGATCACTTTCACAACAAAGTGGTCAACAGCTCTAACAATTTTGTTCAATAAACTCTTACAAGTTATAACCTTGTTTGTGACTTGTCAAAGAAAGTTCATATCTGTATTTTAAGAGTAATTACGTGGTAACTTCATTTTTGGTAACTGTCTATCATTTATAGCTTAAGAGATATGAGCTAAAAACCATTAATATATGCCCTTATCATAAAAGTGCATATATTCAGGTTATTTCCTTAAATATTGACTTTACAAATATGGAATAAAAATGTTGTATGTGTAGTTTTTCATGAGGAATCTAATGGCATAATTTATTTCACATTTTTTTCATTGGTTTCTGAGTTGGATAAGATTTTATGCCTTTTTCAGGGTATTCTCACTTATTATTCAGTAATTATTGACTTTACAGATATGCCATAAGGATGATATATATGTATTTTACAATGAGAAATCCAATGGTGTATTTCATTTCAAATTTTCACTCATTAGATTCTCAGTTAATTCAAAGTTCATGCCTATTTATGGCATTTTCATGGGTTTTAAGACAATTATCATAAAGTTTTCTTGTGATCTTTTTGAATATGTGGTCATATCTCAATGGCTTGAATTTCTGAAGTGTACAAAATAAAAAAGCAATTTTTATTCAATAAATCTGAGATAATTCCATAGAAAGAGTCCTTTTTTGAAATCACTTACATTCAAAACATTTTTTATTATGTTTATTTTCTATTTATTATATTATTTCATATTTAATTTTTGATTTATTTTTTTGGGGGGAAGTGACCTTGAAACAAACAAAACATAAGATAGCCATATCTTCTATACAAAAACTTATATTAAACAAGTGTAACTTAAATGTTTTTCTCATTAAGAAAAAGAAGAATTTCATTTCTTAAGAGCTACTGTTAGGTGTTTTATATTCTTTAGTTGATACCCAAATAAAGCAGGGATTACAATTTGGTTCAATTTCCATATCATATTTTTTAGGATCAATTTTTATATCATCATTGGCCTAATTTTTCTCTCCTTTTCCTTTTCCATATTCTTTTCTTGTTTTAATTACATCTTTATAATCCTTTTCTTGGGTTTCATCTTCATTATCAAAATCTAGTTTGATACTTTCACCATAGTAAATATTGTCATCTTTTCCTTCATCAAAGGGCAGAAAGTCTAAGTTGTATGCTTGAGTTACAAATCCCAATTTTTATCAGTGAAATTCTTGTTGCCAAGATTTTTATCTTCCATTGTGCATTAGCATATGCTGGAGCCACTGTTCAAAGCCACAACTTATTTCCAGTCAGCCAGATTTTTTTCTTAGGGAAATTTTGCATTATACTAGGATTTGTCATCAAAATCTGATCAAAGGCCTTTGGGTGGCTTATTGAACAAAGTTTTTTTTGGTTTCCTTATTCTGAAATATCATTGTTGATTTTTTCCTCCATTGTTTTTATTTGGTTTTCAAATCACTTGATCCAGCTTACTCATCAATGTATTCACATCTTTAGAGACAAAACTAACCTTACAGCCTATGTAGATATCTTTTGGAGAATAATAATAGTCACTTATAGGTGATTTAATGTTAGTGAAAACTCTCAGATATTTTTTTGTAAAATTTGGATTTAATACAAACTTGTATCTGACATCTCTTAGCTAGAATATTGAACTTTCAAAATGTTTTTGTTTGAACTTCGGAAACAGAACTACATATCTTTTTTTAAGCTTATTGTAAAGCCTTTTGCTCATTCATCAAGCAAACAGCTTCAATTTTCTTTTGTTGCTTATGAAGAATACCTTCCTGGTAGTAATGAACTTAATTATCATATTTATGTAATTAGAGCTCAACATCATTGATAATATGACACAGGTAAGCACCACCAACAGCCATCTGGGAATAGCTTTGTAACATGCTAATCTGAAATTCTTTGCTTTGAACAGAGTCAGATTCCTACTAAAGGGATGGTTTTTTCAGAGAGCTATGTAAATATTAAATAAAGAGCTCAGGAAAATAAAAATAATAATTTTCAACCTTTTTATGTTGCTCTTGAGCTTAACAAATGGTTTTGATTGAATAAATGGGTACTAAGGTGGCCCCATAACTATCAGTAGCTGATTGAATCTTACCTGTTATAAAAAGATTCAGATAAAATTGTTTCAGATTCTGGGAATATTGGGCTACTGGTACAGATCCTTTTACAAGAAGATCCCAAACAAGTTTTATCTGAATATAGAAGGCTTTCTAGAAAAACAAGCCAAGTCAGTTTTTCTTCTTATGAAAAACAAATAGATCCTTACTTTTTTGTTAAAGACCAGTCAGATGATCCACCTTAAGAAAATGAAGGGGATTTTTTCTTCGGCTCAATTCATAATTTCTTTAATCAAGTGGCTAAAAATCTGTTAGTTTGTTTTTAGATTTCTTTTGGATCTCCTGGAAGAGGTTCTGGAATTGGCATTACTTCTTTCAGCTGATTTATGGGGAGCTTTTGTGGTCTCTTTCAAAGTTTCCTTATTTTGTTATGAATTTCTATGTATTTTAACTTCTGTTCCTTGAGCTTTCAAAGCAGGCTGAAATATATTGTGATCTTTGTGAGACCGACTATTTTTAAGTTAATTTTAGAAGACCAGGCATAAAGGGTACAATAAACTCCTTGGTGTCTGTTTTGGAACCCAATTCATGGATTTAACTACACTATAGATTGAAGTAATTAATGAAATGAACTCCAATAAGACTAAGACTATGCAGAAATTTTACAACTTGAAAAACCAGAGCCACATTCACCAAGAGAGAAAGAGCTACACCTTCCAGCAGGTTTTTCATTTGGAAAATAGCTTGGACCCATCCTAGATTGAGCTGGAACCCTTCTTGTAATCTGGGTTGGACCCAAAATTCAGTTGTATTTTAGTATTACAAGTTAATTGAAGCCACTGGAATATTTCATAATTTGAAATATTTTCATCATTTTTCAATTTGATGGAATAAACATATAGAATATTGTATAACAGTACTTTATATTTATATTTTTATCTTTAAGAGAATTATCTTTATGATTGAAGATTTAGTATAGAAATTTTTTTGACTTGAAATCATTTTATTTTTCTTTTAATTGCTAAAGTAATTAAAATCCATTCTTCAAAATGGGTAAGAGCTTCATCTTTCTTTATTCATGACTCATGATTACTTCATAGAAATATGAACTCTCATTTATACTTCAAACAATGGCTGCATAACCTGAAAGTAAGATTTTCTGAGGTGAAGGTTGTTTGGAGGAAGTGCATTTTTGGATACTTTTTTCTTGTATTGTTGGATTTCTTGAATTAAGAAGTAAGAGGGAAAAGATTTCAAATTTTGTTCGAAAAAGATATTCATTAAAAAAAGAAGAAAAAGTGCAAATCTTTCCCTTCTTTATTGATTAAATTTTTTTAAATTGAATGATTATCTTCATTTATTTTATTTTCTTGTTAAACTGTATAAGCAATAAATTTAATTTATTATTATTATTTTTCATTCTAAACTTTATTTGTTTTCAAGAGAAAGAAAATTCTTTCTTTTTAATTCTTTGAAAGCTTCCTTCTTAGTTCAAAAGAAAAGTATGAGTCTCTATGTATTACAGCCCCATCCCACGAAAAGAATGAGAATATTCTTGTTCAATATGCTGTATCAGAAATAAAAGGGGGCCTACTGTCGAATTTTAAACAATCATTAACAATTTCACAGTAGATGCAATTACAGGGCTTCCACTATGACCAACTACAAAACTATCAAATGAATTACAGTGGCAGGCCTTACAACGCCTTCTACCATAAGACTTAATACAAAACACAACATAAAATCAAATAAAGAAAATTAGAAAATTAGAAAATAAACTAAAGAAAATTAGAGGAGAAAAACTTAAAACATTAAAAAAACAAAATTTAATAAATTATAAAAGTAACACATCACCATAAGAGCTAGATAATAAAACTCATAAAAGTGAAGAAGAATAATCAATTAAGCTGTCTCATATTACCAGAAATACATTTTTTGCTGCTTATCTTCAAAAAATATAAAAAAAACCTTCATTGTGATATAAAAATGAACTCAGAAAACCTTGCAAAAATTTCTTTACCTCTCATTTTTGAGGTAGTTCTATCATTACCTTGAAAGAATTTTTAAAAAATGTTTTCAACATATGTTCATGTGGATCTTGTGTTCCTGTTTCCTCCTTCAACAATAAAGATGAAAAATACTTCTTTTAACAGGCAAAAATTTCTGGAAGGACCAATAGGAAGTAAATTAATTCAATATATTTCTGATAAAGCTAATTGAAAATTAAGATCCTCTATTTGATTTAAACAAATAAGTACCAAGGAATTAAATCCCTTAGATGTATCTCTGTAAGGTTTGACTATGAAACAATAAGTAAATATTACAAATATTTCACTTATTTTACTATGAATGTGCTTATTAATTTGAGAAATAAAATAAAGAATACCTATAATAATAAAGAATTATTATAGTTATGGCATTAAAGAATCCTATTATTAAATAAATATAATAATATAATTTAATTCAGCAAAAAAATAAATATATTAACATATAATAATTAATATATTTAAAGCTCTTTATTATTGTTACTGACAAAAAATAAAGGTGTAAGAAATTTGTTTTGAATAATAAGAAACAATTAACAACAATAATATTACCAATATTAAAGCTATATACTAATATAAATACTATTTATATTAATAAAAGAATTATTAAAGCAATAATAAAGAGAAAATTATTATAAAAGATGAAAATGAACTACTTTTTACACTTAATATAATAGTTTTGGAATATTTTACCCCAAAAAATGTAAATACAACTTATTTAAATTGTATTTACAAGATAAAATGAGAGAAGCTATAAATACTCTTGATTTTATGTGAAAAAGAGGATTTTTAGAGAAATATAACAAAACCAATTAAACAATTGGATTAATAACATCAAGATTGATGATTATAATAAATGTTATCTTTGGTATTTGATAATATAAAAGATCTATATATAAAGAATAAATATTTTACCATTTTGTTTAGTGTTTTATTTTTTTGATGTATCTGAGGGGGAAATGGAGTAAAAAGAGCTCTATTTCTAGTAAATTCCTCCCTTCTAATGTATAAAACGTTTCTAGTAGATTTTTACTGATATTATTCACTGGAATTGATCAGTATTTTAAGGTTGAGTGATAATTGAATCATACCTAAACCATCTTATCTCATAATTACACCATTATTTAGAGTTTTCACTATAGCTCTCATTTTGATGACATCATAGTCTTGGAATAAGCCTAAGCTTCGTGTACTTTATTAGTATTAATAATAATCTAATAGTATTCACCAGTTTAATCCCTTATATGACTGTTAAACATAAAATAATATTACAGTGAGTAATCATAAATGATCAATTTTAAGCTTAAACTTTGATCATTAATACCTTCAAAGCTATACATGCTAAAGACATTAATAGAGTGAATTATGATATATTGGCATGTCATTATTGAACTTCTAAGAGGTTTTAATTACATAATTGAAACTATATCTTTGATGATTCTGCTTGTAACTAATCTTTTCTGTCAAAATTTACTATTTTAAACTTCAAACCATGATTTCAGGGGGTTGTACCTCAAATATTATGTTGAAAATTACATCATTCTTCACATATGAGCTATTAGAACCTGAATATTCACTTGATGTTAAGCCTGGACCACCTTCACAAAAAAGTGGTCAACAGCTCTAGCAATTTTGTTCATTAAGCCCTTACAAGTGATAACCTTGTTTGTAACTTGTCAAATAAAGTTCTTATATGTATTACTAAAGGAATTTTTTGCTAACTTTTTTTTTGGTTTAAATCTCTTTCATGCATATTTCAGGAGATATTAGCTAAAACCATGAATATATGCACTGATCATAGAAGTGCATATATTCAGCTTAATTCCTTAAGCATTACCTTTAGAGATATGACATAAAGTTGTTTTATGTGTATTTTTTCATGGGAAGTCCAATAGGGAAATTTATTTCCATTATGTTTCATTGGCTTTTGAGATAAATATGAATTTATGTCTTTTGATGGCATTTTTACTTATTACTCATTAGGTATTGAATTTACATATATGCCATAAAAATGATGTATGTGTGTTTTATCATGAGGAATGTACTGGTATAATCTATCTCACATGTTTATTCATTATATTCCAATTCAATTAAGCATTTATGCCTTTCTATGGCATTTTTACCTATCTTAAGATAATGATTTAAAAGAAATAATTATTGAAAGATATTTTTGTGACCTTTTTGGATATGTGGTTATATCTCAAAGGCTCGCAATCTCTCCCCATTTCATGCATATTATCCTTTCAATTTTTTTTATAAAACTTGCTTTCCCTGTAATACTGTTAAAATACTGTTAAGATTCAAATCCATAATTTAATTTTACCTTTTGGAGGCTGAACAGATTATCTATTTCTTTTGAAATAGATATATGTTTAAATTTTCAATGTATTTTAATTGAACAAAGAATATGATTCATGAATTCTTTTCAATAATTAAGTATCTTTTTGTGGAAAAATTCATTTATGGGTTTCAAAATTCCTGAAAAGGAACTGTTACCAAACTACCATAAAAATACATAAAATGGGAAAATTCATTGGAAAATCCTTGATAATAAAAAGTGAATTCTGTGAAAATTTTCAAGACAATTATTTGACTCTGATTATATTTGACCCTGAACTTACATTTGTGTCACTTCAAGCTTGATTCCCAAAAGGTTAAATATAATTTCTGTGGTCTCTGTGTTTGAGACACCACCTTAATCAATACTTTGGCTGGATTATGAAACATAAATTCCAAAAAAATGAGAAGCCTTCTCATATTATCTTTCAAAACCACTTGAAATGGCTGCATATTTATTTTGAGAAAATGAAGTTTATAAAACTATTATTATTATAAATTTATTATTCTTTTAGGAATTAAAAGCTTAACAAATTATTTTTTAATTGCAAGATGTCCCAGAAGCTCTATAGATACACTTTGGGAAATAATCTTGATAAAAGAACCCATTTTCCCCAGTTTTTTTGCCTTGATATCATATAGGGCTCCCATCATTTCAGAACAATTATCTGATATTTTCATTTCTTAATTAATATTTAGTTCTTAATTTTTCCAATAGATATTTGATGTGTATATTAGATTAAATTGTGTCATTTGTAAGAATCTATGATGTTGTCCCCCAAACAATTGGGGAAATTATAATTTGAAAAATTTGGGAAATTATCTTGTCAATTAGTTCTAATAATTTGGGTTTTTTATTTCTTTTCAGTAATGATAGAGTCAATAATTTGTTCTAATATAGTTTTATTTGTTAAATTATCAAGTTCAGATAAAGTATTCAATCTTTGAGTGCAATGAGAGCTCTCCATATATCCTAATTAAAAAAAGATGGACCAAATATTAAGTATATTTAATCCAAATTGGAAACATTCCTATGGATTAGAACAAAAATAACCAAAAAATAGATGAAATGGAGATTTATCTTAAAAAATATCATGGAAATATGCAAATAATATATTAAATCAAAGCTCAAGTATATTGATAAATGGGGATTGACTTTACTCATATTTCACACAAATAATTTATTCTAAGCTATAAAAAAAAGTTGTTATTTCTGCTTTTTTTACTTCTTGATAAATCTTGAACCAAATTTCCCTAAAATAGAAGCTCATTTGATCTTGGCATCTCACATACTTAAGTACTTCACTAGATAAATATGGCTCTTTCAGAACTGATAATTTCCCAATAATAATATAAGAAGTGAAGGTATAAAATAATCAAAGAATAAAACATTTAATGTTGCAAAAGCATGAAAAAATGATATTTTCATTCATTTTGAAGGTTGAAAATTCTATCATCAAGCCATGTTTTTATATGAACATTAGAATGATATTTAACTTTAAAAATTGAGTTTTTTAATGAAAAATCTTGTTTTATAAATCCAAAGCCAAATATTTTACTTCAGTTATTCATATTTTCTTGCTATAAGTGTGAAATCCGCCTCTATAAGAGCTTATGGGATTAAATGGAGGTGATATTCTGTCAATATATACCACATTTTGGTGGGCCTTTAATCAGACTTTTTCTTTCCTATAAAACTTGACAGATTTCTGAGATTCTAGAAAATACTTACTTCAAGAAGAGCACATGAAGGAGGGATATATTATCTCACAAAAGCGCAAATTTTTAAAATATAAAAAAAGTTTTTTTTGGGGTATTTATATAAAAATCTGCACATTTTCAGAAATTCCTACATTACTCCAGCTATTTCCTTTTAATGAGAGGCTTAATTCAAAGTTAAAGGGTTCCAATCTTAACCTTATTCCATTATGGGCTCTCATGATTGAGATTTAGAAATATTTTGTATTGCCATTATACTATGCATGTAAGAACCTATAAGAAAGACTTCAAAGGTTGAATTTTCTTTCTCATAACACTATCAAAAGTAGTAAAGAGCCTACAAACACAGGTGAATTCAAAATAACTCTGTTAATCATTTATTGCTAAATTACCGAGCTTATGATGCCTGACAAAACACTGAAATTAAGCTAACTAAATTGAGACTTTGTGGCTTGAAATTTTTTCAAAAATTCTATTTCTAGGTTTAATCTCTTTCCTATCTCCAGCCTGCATCCAATCTATATCACATGTCAGATTTCAAAAGCAATACCTTCTGTCAGGTTTAGCCAGCTTTCTCATGGTTATTGGAAAACCATTTTTTACAAAAGAAAATTTTAACAAGAAATGAGGTAGAACTATATCAGGAGCAGCTATATTTTTGAAGAAAAAAATGATTTTGGTGAAAGAGATTGGTAATACGAATACATATATATAAAATCTCAATGGGGTTCAACTTCCTCTTGAGCTTTGAGTATTTTTCTTCCAAAAAGGACAGATTCAATTTTGAAAGAAGTGATTATTCTACAAATTATGTGTAGAATCGCAAAAATAACGAAGTATCTGTAATGAGAGTTTGTTTAAATTGAAATTCTATTAAAAATTTTAAAATAAAGTGCAGTGGTAAAAATTTCTCTTTTTGAAAGGAGTGTTGGTTCAAAAAGAAAAGTCCAGGATATCTGAGATTTCTTTCAATGTACATTGCCTCTAAAGCTTGAGAGCATAACAGCTATCCCACTCGGAAATTAAAGACAATGCAAGATTCTTTACTTATTCAATGAACAGATGAGCAGAGCTATAGAGCCTAGAAATTTCTGGTGTAAACTAAGCCCAACCCTCAGGAACAATGTGCTTGTGGTTTCACAGAAAGCTACCTTTCTTCGCACATGGTGAGAGTTGGTATGGAGTACCTTTATAATGGGAGACTGAGGATAGGCATGTCAGGAGCTCAAGCGAAATTGAAAAACTTACAGTATTTTGGAAGTGAATTTCTGGAATTTTTGAATACGTGTTAGCAAGTTTCAAGACGAGTTATGAATTTTACACAAGAGTAAAGGCTATACAGGTAATACTTGTTATGAAAAATACAGGTGAGACCTCATAAATTTATTTTCAGAAAAAGGTGAAGCCTGCCCTACAAGCCAGCCTTCAAATGCCAGAGAAGTGTCATACAGCAAAACACATGACTGATGAGTAATGAATTGAGTAATATGCAGATAGGTGCTACAGGACACAAATTAAGGTTTGGTTGTACTTCACAGGCTCATGTGACAAATGTCAGCCTGTGACTCAAAACAGAGGACTAGCATGACATCCAACATACCATAAATAATGGTATGACAAGTATTGAAAAAACATAGTCAATACAGGTAATAAATAAGAGGAAAAAACTCCTCTTAAATTAAACAACAACCTTATCCAAACAGAATAAGGAAACCTAGAGGAGAATAAACAAGCCAAAACCCTTATTTTGACCTCTCATCTAACTTATGCATATTTAAGTTATTCTATACCGAAATGGTATTTTTCTGAAAGCTCATATAGAGAGCTACACAATGGTATCATCCATGTTGCTGTAACACCACTACAACTGGAGATACCATATGACCTTTATTTTAAAACCAAGACCCCCCTGAAAGTCAAAGAGGGCTTGTACAAAACTGTACAAACGTAGAACCAAATTAGAGATCTAAACAAGAACTTTAATTTGAGACACCTTAGACCTCTGTATCTCTTAAATTGACTGAGGGATCTTGGTTCAAAGGTTTAACAACCAAAATACAGATATTCTGAAAAAAACAAACCCCTGTATCTTTGGCATACACTCATACAACTGTACAGTGTAATATACCAAACTGTAGAGCTAATCAAGCCCTACAAGACTGTATGATCAGAATACAGATATCTTCCAAATTGAAGAAGTTATCTGGTATGGAAGTTTTTGAAGCCTCATACTGATGTACAAAAATACATCCACAAACTTGAAACCCTTATAGCTTTTGATATTTTAAAGAATGGTAAACATGAAGCATACCAAATTGAAGAGCTCATTAAGCCCTTCAATTCTGTGCTCTTGGCTTCTTGATATCTTGAAAAATGACTGAGATATCTTGATTGGAAGGTTTTTCTAGCAATACATGACTGTATCAAAGTTGTATCAAACAGTATTGCTCTCATACTTAAAATCATATACTTATGAAGATATAACCTCTCTAAAATAATCATTATTGATCACACAGACACCAGAACAACATCATTCAAGTGCTGATGTGGCAGGTGAAAAGTTGTTTCACCCTGTATTGATCTAGAATGATCATTTGTGGTTCCAAAACCACAATTCTGCCTCTATTCATGTCAGAATTGATGATCCAGAACCACAGATTGATCATTGGAGTGAAAAATTTCACTCCTCTGACGTGTGAAGAGTTAATAACTCTTGACAGTCTTGAAAGATATAAAAGGAAGGGTTTTTTCCTTGAAAACCCATCATCTTATCTATTTATCCATATTCTTACGTGACAAAACTGTTATCAATCAGTAGTGTCCTTAGAGTTATTATTAAAGATATAATCAGAATATAATTATTGTAGTACTTCTTTACAGTCAAAGATATTAGAGTATTGCAACCCAGGTCCTCAATAGACTCATCACCACTGTTACCACATAGCAGTTGGACCTGAAGATTTAATTTTATTTGTTTTGACGTGTCACAGTCATAATACTAGCTTGTAACTACATTTTATAGCTACTATATAGACTCACCCTGACATTTTGGGGGCCTGGCCGTGGTTTTTCAACCTTATTGGACGTGTTTGGAACTGAATTAGGCGTAAACATCCAGTTATTTGAAAGGTATTTTACTAACAGTGAGTAAAATTTCGAATTTGTCTTATTTTCTATTATTGTCATTTTTTTCTATAATATAGCATCATAAATTATATACATAATTTTTTTTTCTCCAAAAATATATATTACAAATATTTTTGTTGAGAGTGAGAGTACAAATCCTCTTTATTTCATTATATTGCAATAATTTTCACGAAATTTGATAATAATACAACAGTATTATTTAAATTTCAATATAAATAGTAATATACAAACAGTATATTACTTATTTTCATTATTATTTTTCACCAAAGTGCGTGAAAATTAATAAAGAAACATTTATTCATAAAGAATTAATAAATATTAAATAATAATAAAATTTTTATTGCTTATAAGGAATATTTGAATTAAATATTTCCTTTGAAACAAGACATCACTCAAATTGACATGCAAACCTGTAATTGATTGATATTTTAATCAAAAATCAAGTGTTAAAATAAATATTATTTATAATATTTAGAATAATAAATCAAATTTATTATAATTTAATAAATTTGACGTGTTTATACAAAAACACAATAATATCCAAGTTAATCATTCACAAAACACTTGGATATTACAGTTTTCACTTATAAAACATAAGTGAAAAACTCAAAAAACTGTTATTTTTCAATGAAAACATATAAAAAATAAAAAAACAACATATTATAATAAGAATACTTAAAAATTTCAAAAAATAACAGTAGAATTGAATAAAATTATTTTGTTTTATCATAAAATACTGATATAAAATTGGAAATATCTTTTCTGAATAGTGGAAAAAGACTATATTCCATTAGAAACCCAATCACAAGGAAATACATCTGTGACAGCCTCAGAAGACAGAGAGGTGCTGCCAAAAACCAAGGGCAAGCAGAAAAGACACAGTGAAGTGACAATCAAATCAAAAGATTGGACACCAATAGCCGTGCCAAGGGCCAAGAAACCCAGAAAAGCTCCAACAAAACCAGTTGGATCACCAAAACAAATTGAAAAAAAGAAAATCACTGTTATCAACCCAGTTGTAAACTCTAAAGGCAAATTGCCAAAGAGTATAGATCATAAATTTGTACAAGGGCCTGCTAAAGGTAAATAAACCTTGAAACATACAACATTTTTCATTGTCTGTCATTTTTTAACATTGTTAACATGACACCTCCACTTCTTAGAGATCTTAGATTCCCAAGAAATCAACCAGAAAACTGGCCAAGAAGACACAGAGGAAGAAGACAGCCAGCTACTGGATCAAATGACCAGCAAAGGACTTACCATCAGGGAACTCCTACCCAAGGTCTTATTCCAAATCAAATTCAACACAGAAGTCCAACCAGGAGATTGGACAGATGCAGAACAGGTCCTTCAAATACACAAACTCCTGAAAGACCTCTTCACATGGAGCATGGACAACAAAATGTTCACTATGGCAGCATCATGGGCAGAAGTGGGGATAACAACTCAGAAGATCTGTCTCAAACAAATGGCTTGGGTGGAACTTATGACAGAAATGCAAGGTTGGAATCCCAACAAGAATTTCAAACTCTTAGAAGAAAGAGCAATCAGAATCAAAGAGAACCAGGAAGCCATACAAGCCATAGAGAGATCTTGGCACAAGGAAGAGCCCAGTCAGATTCAGGTACTCCCAGAAATGGAAGGAGAAGTCCCATCTTCCCCACAACAATCCAGAAGTTCCAGGCCTTACAAGCCAAAGGAAACTTCATCCAAGGCTCCCCAACCATTCCAGGTAGTTTCCAACAGGAGAAAAGGAGCCCAAGGGAAAAACAAAACTTCTTTCAACCAGAGGAAGAAGGAAGCAGACCCATTGATGAAAAAGCTGATGGACTTGGTCCAAGAAGTACACAAAAGCAAAAAAATAGTTGTACCTACAAATAGTTTTGATAGTTCTGACTCGATTGATCAAGAAGTAATAACTGAGACTACAATCCACACTCATGAGTTTGAAAACAAATTCACATGGACCAAATTGGCCCAATTCATGGATTGGACACATGAAACCTCAGAAAAAATGAGGACAGAAGTGGAAACATTGAAAGAAGAAAATGCTTTCCAAGCAACAGTCATAAAAGACTTGAATACAAATCTGGCCCAAATTTGGACAGAATTTGAAAAAACTAACAGACAGTTGAATTCAATTCTAGAAGAACAACAAACTGTGAGGAGAGATCTGAGGAGTATCCAGAAGCAACAGGATAGCTTTGATAAAGAAATTGATTACCTCTATGACAGAGAAGACAATCAATACCCTTCAACACAAGGTCAACCCACTACCTCTACAAAATTGAAAGAAGAGGATAAAGACTATGACCAGGAACCTGAATATCAGATTCCAAAGTCAAGATCAGAGTCAATGTACCAAGATGGGGAAAATCTCAGCTATTCAGAGAAACAGGCACTAAAACAGTTACCAGAAGTAGCAAACTGGCCAAAGTTCTCAGGAATTGGGGAATATGACCATATGGAAATCATTGACTATATTGATGGACTCTTTGTTGATGTCCCAAAGATACCAGACTACTGGATCACAACAACACTTAACACAGCATTCAGAGGCCATGCAAACATATGGTATACTGAGATGAAAGAAATACATGGCAGGAAAAGCTGGCCATTTTGGAGGAACCAGATTATACAAAAGTATAGCAATGGTAGTTGGATCTGGCAAAAGACCATGTCCTTTGAAAGTGATAGATACTCCACAGAAAGAGACCCATATGAATGGTGTCTCAAACAAACAAAAAGGCTAAAAGCTATTGATCCCAATATGACAATAGAAACGAGAAACCATAAACTCCTAACAAAATTGCCAGGAGATCTAGAACATGCAGTCAAATGCAGATGCAACAACATCAGCAGCATTGATGACATAGCAAATGTCATACAAGATGTGAGGAAAAAAACCTCCATAGGAAGGTACACATCCTATAAGCCAAACTTCAAAGACAAGAAGTCTGAAGTTAAAGAAACAAACAAAGAGAAAGGGAAAGAAACCTCAAAAAAGAAATATGTGTGCCACAGCTGTGGATCACCAGACCACTATGCCAACAATTGGACAAAACCAAAAAAAATAATATATGCAATTGATGAAGAATAAGAAGAAGAACAAACAGGTGACAAATCTGATTCTGACAGTATGGGAAATGGTATGAGAGCAGAATCACAAAGTGAACCTGATACCATAGAAGAATACATAGTGGAATGCAATGAAGAAAGTTCACTTGACATACAAGACATTGAATTAGATTCAGGAATACCACAAATAACAACAGACAAAGAGCTCTGTAAGCACACACAGAATGCACAAACATTCCTGGTAACCCCAAATAGAGGGATGGGATTCATTCATTGAACACCTACAAAATTGACAGTTTACATTGAGAACTGTAAACATCCAATGATCATTGACACAGGAGCAAGTTGCTCCATAGTGGCAAAAGAATACTTAAAACAACACTTCCCCAAATGGGAAGAGGATATAATCCCAACAAAAGCTAGAAACTTTAAAGGTGCATCAGGCAAAATGCACTCACTGGGGACAATAATCAAAGAGATAATTATCCCACACCAAAAAGGAAATATCAGACTAGAACCTGAATCTGTAGTTCTAGAGAATGCACATGTACAAGGATTCTTACTAGGTACAGAGTACCAAAGAATGTATGGTATGGACATTTGCAATAGCAAAAATAGATATCTTACCATAGGTACAAACAAAGAAAAAAATTTTCCTTTGAAATAAATCATATAACAAATGATAACACCCTGAAAGAACTAGTTGAAGAATTCAAAGAAGCCCAATCGGGAACTCAGCTCACCAGTAAAATGAAACAGCTTACTGAAAGTATTGAGGAAGCATAGAGGAGCTTTTGCAATAGGAGATGAGCCACTAGGAAAAATCAAAGGACATGACATAGAATTATATCTGGATGTAGAAAGACCATATCCACCTATGTTTAGGAGACCACCATAACCAGCCAGCATGGAAACTAGGAAAGAAATTGAGAAACATATCAATGAACTCCTAGAAATGGGGGTCATAAGGAAAATAGGACACAATGAGATAGTAGAAGTCACTACACCAGTCCTTATAACTTGGCATGATGGTAAATCCAGACTATGTGGGGACTTCAGGGCTTTGAATAATTACACCAAAGCAGATAGGTACCCCATCCCAAGGATACCACATGCACTAGATAAGCTAGCAACAGCCAAGTTTATTACAAAAATGGATTGCTTGAAAGGCTTCCACCAGAATGGGGTGAAACCAGATTCCATCAAATTGCTAAGAATTATATGCCATATGGGCATATATGAATATACTAGAATGCCATTTGGCATTAAGAATGCACCAGCCCATTTTCAGAGGATGATGGATACCATATTTCAAGATGAAATAATGGAAGGGTGGATGGTAGTGTACATTGATGATATCATAATATACTCAGAAACATGGGAAGACCATGTGAGGAGAATTGATAAAATATTGGGAAAATGTACACCAATAAACATGAAAATATCTTTTAAAAATGTAACTTTGGACAGCAAGAACTGCTAGCCCTAGGACACAAAGTTTCAGGTTTAAGTCTAGCCATAGACCAAAATAAAGTTGCTGCAGTACTGAAGAAACAAGTAACAAAGAACATTAAAGAAATGCAATCTTTTTTGGGCTTTGCTAGTTACTACAGGAGCCACATAAAAAACTTTGCACACATCACAAGTAGCCTATACAAACTGTGCTCAAAAGATGTAGTCTTTGAAATTACCAAAGAAAGAAGAGATGCATTTGAGAAGATCGAATATGAACTGACCAATGCCCCTGTCCTGATGATACCTGATTTTGAACTACCATTCAAACTATATACAGCTGCAGCATGTAGCCAAGGACTAGGAGCAGCACTACACCAGAGGCAACTAGTGGATGGAATACCCAAAGAAGGAGTAATTTGCTATATATCAAGACAACTGAAAGACTCAGAAGCCAGATATGGAGCTACTCAGACAGAATGTCTCTGTTTGGTATGGGCATTAGAAAAACTCCATTACTACTTAGAAGGAGCAGTGCTTGAAGTTTTTACTGATTGCACAGCCCTCAAATCACTGTTGAACAAGAAGGCAACAAACAGACACATGCTCAGGTGGCAAATAGCCATACAAGAATACAGAGGGAATATGACTATTATCTATAAAGAAGGGAAAATTCATACTGATGCAGATGGTCTCAGCAGGTGGCCACTGACGAATGACCAAGAGAATCCAGCATATGACCCAGAAAATGGGGCCAAAATACCCATACAATGCATGGAGATAGATAGGAGAAAGAACTTCAAACTATCAAGCTGGGCATTAGAGAATGACCTATCAAATCCAGCACAGAGCTATGGGGAGATCAAAGAGATACCCATATTGGGAATCAGCTCCTCTAATCTAAATACAGAGTTCTTTAGTATAGTACAATCATCATACAATAAACACAAACAGTGTAGTATATTGATACAACTATTAAATCAAAAGTACAGGAGTCGTGAACTAGAGAGCCAATTGGAAGAGCCATGGCTCAAAAACTTCAAAGAGAATAGATTTTTTCTGATAGATGATCTACTATACCATAGGGAAAAACACACAAGTGTCCTGGTAATAATAAATAGAGAACATATTTTCCTGATACTACAGGAATGCCATGACTGCCCATACATGGGACATATGAGTGAAGAAAGAACTAAAGAAAGAGTCTTTAGCACAGCTTGGTGGCCAAAGTGGGAACAAGACTTGAGTGAATACATCAACACTTGTACCAGATGCCAAAAATCCAACAAATGTCATGGCAAAAGATATGGATTACTCCAGAGTATAGAGGCGCCCAAACACCCCTGGGAAATAATAAACATGGATTGGGTGACAGGCCTGGTCCCTGGAGGGAAAGACAGCTTTAATGCATGCCTAGTAGTAGTAGACAGGTACAGCAAGAGTGTCAGATGTCTCCTCTGTCACAAAGAGGACACAGCAATGGACACAGCCATATTGTTCTGGAACAAGGTGATAGCAAACTGTGGAGTTCCAAGAATTATAATTAGTGACAGAGACTCAAATTCACATCAGAATTTTGGACTAATCTATATGAGATGCTGGGAACCAAACTAGCATTCTCCACAGCTTACCATCCACAAACAGATGGTCTAGCAGAAAGAATGATTCAAACATTAGAAGACATCATTAGAAGATTTTGTGCATATGGCATGGAATATAAAGACAATGAGGGATGTACCCATGACTGGGTAACCCTCCTACCAGCTGTGCAATTGGCATACAACACAAGTATACACTCAGTGACAGGAAAAGCCCCTGCCACATTAGAGAAAGGATGGAACCCACTACTTCCAGTAGACTACTTTAAGAAGAACCTCCTCTCAGTACACCCCACAACTAAAGACTTCCACACAATGTGGAAAACTGCCTGTGAAAAAGCAGAACAAGGTGTGGCTGAAGCTAAATTATACAACAAACAGAGATATGATAAAAGTCACCAAGAACCTGATTTCAAAGAAGGAGACCAAGTTCTAATCTCAACTCTCAACTTCAACAATCTAAGAGGACCCAAGAAGATGAGAGACTCATTCATAGGACCATTCACCATTATTAAATTAATAGGAAAGAATGCAGTAGAAGTCAACCTGACCAAAGAGTTTTCTAGGAAACACCCAGTTTTCCCTGTGAGACTGGTCAAACCTTATCACCAAACAGATGAGGAGAAATTCCCTGACAGAAAGAAGACAGTCATCCATGAAAGATTGGTAGAGGAAGATGACTCACCTGGACCAGTGAAAAAGATCATTAAAGCCAGGAAAATAATAATTAATGGGAAAGACAACAGGCAATATCTGGTTAGATTTAAGAATCAACCAGCAGATAAAGATAAATGGTTAACTGAGAAAGAAATCCCAGATGGACAAATACACCTCAGACGATTCAGAGCCTCCAGAAGGGCTGAAGAGTCTCATCAATGATGAGCCTTCTTTCAAGGGAGGGTATGTCAGCCTGTGACTGAAAACAGAGAACTAGCATGACATCCAACATACCATAAATAATGGTATGAAAAGTATTGAACAAACATAGTCAATACACGTAATGAATAAGAGGAAAAAACTCCTCTTAACTTAAACACCAACCTCATCCAAACAGAATAAGGAAACCTAGAGGAGAATAAACAAGCCAAAACCCTTATTTTCACCTCTCATCTAACTTATGCATATTTAAGTTATTCTATACCAAAATGGTATTTTTCTTGAAGCTCACATAGAGAGCTACACAATGGTATCATCCATGTTGCTGTAACACCACTACAACTGGAGATACCATATGACCTTTATTTTAGAACCAAGACCCCCCTGAAAGTCAAAGATGGCTTGTACAAAACTGTACAAAAGTAGAACCAAGTTAAAGATCTAAACAGGAGCTTTAATTTGAAACACGTTAGACCTCTTTATCTCTTAAATTGACTGAGGCATCTTGGTTCAAAGGTTTAACAACCAAAATACAGATATTCTGAAAACAACAAACCCCTGTATCTTTGGCATACACTCATAAAACTGTACAGTGTAATATACCAAACTATAGAGCTAATCAAGCCCTACAAGACTGTATCATCAGAATACAGATATTTTCCAAATTGAAGAAGTTATCTGGTATGGAAGTTTTTGAAGCCTCATACTGATGTACAAAAATACATCCAAAAACTTAAAACCCTTATAACTTTTGCTATTTTGAAGAAGGGTAAACATGAAGCATACCAAATTGAAGAGCTCATTAATCCCTTCAATTATGTGCTCTTGGTTCTTGATATCTTAAGAACTGACTGAGATATCTTGATTGGAAGGTTTTTCTAGCAATACATGACTGTATCAAACTTGTATCAAACAGTATTGCTCTCATAGTTAAAATAATATACTTATGAAGATATAACCTCTCTAAAATCATCATTATTGATCATACAGACACCAGAACAATGTCATCCAAGTGCTGACGTGGCAGGTGAAACATTTTTTCACCCTGTATTGATCCAGAATGATCATTTGTGGTTCCAAAACCACAATTCTGCCTCTATTGACGTCAGAACTGATGATCCAGAACCACAGATTGATCATTGGAGTGAAAAGTTTCACTCCTCTGACGTGTGAAGAGTTAATAACCCTTGAAAGTCTTGAAAGATATAAAAGGAAGGGTTTTTTCCTTGAAAACCCATCATCTTATCTATTTATCCATATTCTTACGTGACAAAACTGTTATCAATCAGTAGTGTCCTTAGAATTATTATTAAAGATATAATCAGAATATAATTATTGTAGTACTTCTTTACAGTCAAAGATATTAGAGTATTGCAACCCATGTCCTCAATAGACTCATCACCACTGTTACCACGTAGTAGTAGGACCTGAAGATTTAATTTTATTTGTTTTTGACGTGTCACAGTCATAATACTAGCTTGTAACTACATTTTATAGCTACTATATAGACTCACCCTGACAACAAACATGATTCATTTCATTTCATGTGAACAAAATATATTAAAATGAATTGATATTATTGGTCAAAAACATTTCAGGTCAATGGATTCAGTGAGGTGAAGCAATCTGATTGGTCAGAAATATAAACTTATGTCATGTAAAAACAAATTTCACCTGAAAATCAAAATTTGAAATTTGCACTTCTGTGAAACCCCACTAGAGGCTGAAAATTTCTAAGTTTATTGCCTTTTTCACTCCTGTGAAGGGCCCCAAAAAATATAAATAGAGGGCCTCTGTGAGCCTTGAGGTATATTTTACATACCCAAATAGGCCACAATTATCTTAAAAATAAATTCTGAACTATGCATAACCCATGAGTCATGCATATATATTCAAAATTCATCATCTTTGATTTCAGAAAAGATGAAAAAAAAATTTATTGAGTAAGTAAGTCCATAGATTTAAGGCCAGATTTGGATGCTACCCAAAAATTCACCTAGGGTAGCCCCATAGAGTGAATAAGCTCAAATCAACTCTTTGAGGTGGTAATATAGAAAATACTTCAATACCACATCATAAATACCACATAAAATATCTGTGAAAATTTTTGTTTTTCTTAATTTCACTCCAAAATAATGGGAATGTGAGGAATCCCATGTTACATATACACTAAGAATAGTGTTATGCATGTTAGTGTCACTTAAAAACATGGGATTCTTATATGCACTTTTGGTACACCCATAGTGGATATCAGTCTTGAACCCTGAATCTCTATTTTTGATGTGAAAATAGCTAGAGGGGACAAAAGACGTCAAAGAGTGCCAGGGTACCCAACTTTTGAGGCCTCTGAGGCATGGACAGCTCTAAAGCTTGGATCCATTGCTGAACTTGGCGCAATTAGTAAGATAAAACCTCTTGGGAACTTGGTTACCATGTCAAAACATCATTAAATCATAAGATAATTGCAAATAAGCTGCTATTTTGACGTGCCAAGGAGGTGAAGAGCAACTTAGACTCCTGTAACCATGTAAATTCTTAATGATTTACCATAGATAAACCCTAAAAGATTAGTTAAAACCATTTTTGAACTAGTATCCATTGATTTACCTCATAGCAACCTGCAATATACTGCTATTTGCAATTCTATGTAGAAATGTGGTGAAAAACTTCAAAAATTCATTAAAAATACAATTTGTAATGAATCTCTCTGAAACTTTCAGGGCCAATGGAGAACTGTACTATTCATATAAAAACCAAAAATAATTATGGTTTCACTAGTAAAATTCAAAGTTTTACTTACAGTCCATTTCTGATTATTCTACATGAAACACTGAATCTTCAAAAAACTCACATTAATTACAACCTGTGATAAAATTTCCAATAAAATTGATAAATTCGAGAAAAAAAGGATTATTTTGGAATAAAAGAGGATTTACAATTGTTACTCCTTTTATTCTTAACCATAAATGGGTTGGTTGTCAGGTAAAAGCATCAATTAAGCAATTATGATAATATTATGTGACAACAGATGATGCAATCAATAATCCAAAAACGTTTATTGTTTTCTAACTCACTTGTCTTTCAGTTTGCTCCATGGCACGCCTCTTTGAGCTGTTTTTGACTTAAAAGTGGCCTCCTCTTGCTGTTTTTTCCAAATAATCACATTATTACCTGCAAGTAAGTATTAGTTAAAACTTTTCTTAAGTGTTTTATTCTTTTAAAATAAATCAGAAACACTTGAAATCATAGATATCAACTATATATTTCTGTAATCCTGCTATAAAATCATTTTGATCCATTAAATCCACAATTCTATGTCAAATCGCTCTACTATTATCTCCAATAAGTTCTTGGGAATAATAGTGAGTTATTTATCTTAATTCTTGAAGTTTTTCCCTAGTAATAGTTCTCTTCAAGAGTTATCATCATAATTATTCCTGTAAAAGATAACTATAAATTAAAATAATTTTATTATTTTAATAAAAGAGGTTTTTATTATTAAATTATTCTTGTAATTGATTCTAGTAGACAATTACTGCTTACTGTCCTAATCACTAGTAGTGTATAACACATAAAAGAAAAAATTCTTTAATTATTTAATTGTGGTTATAATAATTTTTATTATTATATTTCATAAGAACAGTCATAGTACTGTAGATTAATAATAATATTATCAACAGTTTCATAGACACATCTTACAGCCTCACTCCCTATTTTTTCCCTTGTTGCCATTTATAAATTTTAATTTTAATTTATTCATTCTTATCCCTCTTCTAGGAGGATATACTAGATACTTTATTTTGATGAACTTCGACTAATAAAAAGAATTTTTTTTCTGAAATATATCAAGAGAATTGATATTTTGGAGATACTTGAATTCATCACTCACTAGTAGTTAAACTAGCTGATTCAATTAATTGGGATATCAAAACTTGAAGCTCATGAGAAAGGCATGTCTGGAGTTTAGTGTTTACAAATTAAGAGTAATCTTCTGAGAGTTTTCTTTGAAACCATCCACTCAATTTAACCTTTTAGGCTCTAAAATAAAATATAAGTCATTTTAAATACTTTTGAGCTATTATTTGCTGTAAAGTACCCCCAAGAAGGTAATGTTGACCTTTTTAAAAGAAAGCCTGCAAAACTGATAAACTCCTACTAACATGTAAATAAAGGTGGATCCTCATTTATTACCTAATATTTAATAAATTATCATCAATACCAATAAAAATAAAAAATTCAAACAAAATGGTGTAGTATTTACCTTAAAGTGATGTTTAATTTATCTCACATAGGTGGAAGTATTATTAAAACCTTGGAGAAAATTAATTAAATTACCTATGATAAGATCTATTATTAACCATTATTGTAGTATAAGCCTATCCACAACATCAAAAAGGGCATTGAAAATATTTATATGCATTCTAGCCTCTCATTTTGTCAAATTTAATATTATTGTTATTGTATTGTCTATATTTTCTAGAATGAAATAAAAAATTCAGTTTTTTGTAGTTGGTGTATTACAGAGGGTTTCTTCTTTTATTTTTTATTAGCTTCTTATATCATTCTTTGTGTATTTTTTGAAATCTATCTGGTGTAATTAAGTTTTTGAAATCTATCTGTTTGAATCCAATAATCCTTCTTCAATTTTTTAAAAGAATTGATATTTTAAGGGTTTGAATAACAATTTTCTCAAGTAGAGAAAAGTTGGATTAACCATTTTTGAGTAAAATTCTTCTGATAAAACAGCTATTAATTATTCAATCAATTGATGAGCTCAGTTAAGATGACTTGTCATATTAGGGAGGGCAATCTAGGTTTTTCTAGCACATGAGGAGAGCGAGGTTTACAAGTTTCAAATATAAGTTCAAAGCTTGTTCCTTGTAGTTTCCCGTTCCTGTTACTTTCTCATTTTATTCCATATGCAGAGGAGTTCCAAATATAATTGATTAATATTTATTACTAAGGGATATCTTCATCAATTGAGATGATTCCTGATTTGGTCTTTGATAAATACCTTCATTGATACTCTTGTCTATAAGAGAAATGTAAGTAGATACAAAAAAATGAAAACATATTTTATTCAAAATCAAGTTAAGATCTCTATATAAAAGTAACATATTCTTTCTAAATATAGATGCATAAGTCCAATTAATCCAATTTAATACCTTACAGAAACTCCTTAGAGCCCCATAACAACCATTCTGAACTGAAATTTGGAAGTTATTTAAATTAAAGAGTATTTATTGGTTTTCCAATTCCAAAAAGGGACTATAAGATTTAAATTTCAATACTAAAAAAGTGCAACTACCAAATAATAATTTGAAGAGCAAATTTATCCCATAATTTCATTGGTTTTTCCATCAATTTTATTTTCTTATCAATTTAATATTCATCAAAATCATGAACAGCTTGAAATATGAGCTTTATGAAACCTTTAATATATGAAATGAAAAATTATTTTATATCCATCATGTTGAAATGAAAGTCATAGACATATTCTAAGCAATACCTTTGTAAATAAAGTAAACCCAAAAAGAATTTCAATTATTTGAGGATTAAAAAATTATTATTTTATCCCTTATGACATGTTTTAAAATATTGAAAAATAATATTGTTATAATAGAAAAGTTATATTTATTGCGTTCTCTGAGATCTATAGGCTAATTGTAACCACCCTCACCAGGGAACTTTTAATAAAACAATTTCTATGTGAAAAAAATCATTATATTAAAGCATATTAAAGTATAATATTACAATTTAATCCCTAAAGTTAGCAATTGCAACAGTCCCCTATATTGAATATGAAGGCTAAACTGATCTGACCTATGAAAATTCTGAGGAGGAAAAGAATTCTTTGAAGTTGATAACTCAGTCAAAGTACGTATTTTCATAATCATTTTACAATTAACTTCATGGTATCTTTTCTATAGCTATAAGATCAAAATATAACTGATTGAATTTTCAATGAATTTTTACATGATTACTAACACTAAAAGGTGTTTGGGATCAAGATCAGTTTATTTTTTAATGCCAATTTACATGCTGATAATTTGTGTAGGGAGTTTGATTTGGAATTGGATGTGGCATGAATTTCAATTAATAAAATTTTGTATTTGAGAGGACTTAGGTTAAATATTTGAGTCCTGAGGAATATCTTACATTCCCAAAAGACTCACAAAATTCCTCACAAAAAATTATTTTTACTTTTAATTAAAAATATAATTAAATCTAAAAAATATTTCCTTTCCTCATTAATTATTGAATTCCAATAATAATTCTATTGTAAAATTGTATTCTCAATCTATTTTTACATAGGGACATACCATAGGGTATTTTGCATTGAGCTCAATATTTTGGTCTACAAAGACCAAAATGGTATTTTAGTGTAAAAGTTCAAACTTTTCCTTTAACTAAATTTTATGAAAGTTTAACTAAGATTTAGTTTCCCATCAATAACTTAGCTTACCAAAAAAGATTTAGGATTAAGGTGTGGTGTGTAGTTTTAAAGTTGGCCCTGGATTTACCATAAAGATGGTAAGTCTTGAAGGCCCTTGGTCCACACTGAGTTATGAATTCCATATTATGGCTTTCCATAGCTACAAAGATCAAAGCTTTCAAGAAAGGGGGGAAAAGGCATTCTGGATAAATGTTGCCAGGGTACCAAACTGTTTGAATCTGCATAGAGTAGTTTTTGAATGTGGCCAACCTTATTAAAGGTTCTGAAGCCAGAACAAATTGAAGATGAGGTTTGAGCTTTCATTCAAAGCCAATATCTCGTGAGGAAACTAAAATCAAATTTAACTTAAGATTATTTAAGTTTGAGTTAAGATTTTAAATTAAAGAACCCACCAAAGTGAAATTTTTAAGTAAAAACTCAAATTTTCCCTACAAGTAAAACCTCCTTTTTTACCTATGAATTTTCATAAAAATTTGAGAAATTAAGGCTTAAATTCCAACCTTACTCACCCCAATATTTGAGTACAAGTACAGCAAATTGAAGAAGTCTCACCTATAGTGAAAATATACTCTTCTTCCTATATAGTAAGCTTAAGATTAAAATAACCTCATTTAGAAAACCTTTCTATTTATTTATGAGAGTCTCCAAGGCTTCAATAAATCATTCTTTGCGTTTGAAATCATAATAAAGCCACAGCTGGGTAAGTTTGAAGCTGAACTGCGCTAGTATTTCCAATTGTGAAAAATGCGAAAAAAAACATGAAATAGCACCAAATTCTGAAGAAGAGTATTTTAGAACTAATCAAAATACATTTTAATAACTAATTTAACAGAAAATTAGATATAATAGTGTATGATAAGCATTATAAAAAGAACTTGATTTATCAAAAGACCTTTTCTGTCAGGGTGAGTCTATATAGTAGCTATAAAATGTAGTTACAAGCTAGTATTATGACTGTGACACGTCAAAAACAAATAAAATTAAATCTTCAGGTCCTACTACTACGTGGTAACAGTGGTGATGAGTCTATTGAGGACATGGGTTGCAATACTCTAATATCTTTTACTGTAAAGAAGTACTACAATAATTATATTCTGATTATATCTTTAATAATAATTCTAAGGACACTACTGATTGATAACAGTTTTGTCACGTAAGAATATGGATAATAAGATAAGATGATGGGTTTTCAAAGGAAAAACCCTTCCTTTTATATCTTTCAAGACTGTCAAGAGTTATTAAATCTTCACACATCAGAGGAGTGAAACCTTTCACTCCAATGATCAATCTGTGGTTCTGGATCATCAATTCTGACGTCAATAGAGGCAGAATTGTGGCTTTGGAACCACAAATGATCATTCTGGATCAATACAGGGTGAAAAAACCTTTCACCTGGCACGTCAGCACTTGGATGACGTTGTTCTGGTGTCTGTATGATCAATAATGATGATTTTAAAGAGGTTATATCTTCATAAGTATATTATTTTAAGTATGAGAGCAATACTCTTTGATACAAGTTTGATTCAAACCTGTCCCTCATTTTTGGTTACCAAATTCACTTCATAAAAATTGTCTATATAACAAGCTTATGATCTGTAAGTGGGGTTGATAGATGATCCATATAAAAAAAAATAAAAAAAAATACAGTCATGTATTGCTAGAAAAACCTTCCAATCAGGATATCTCAGTCAGTTCTTAAGATATAAAGAAACAAAGAGCACATAATTGAAGGGCTTAATCAGCTCTTCAATTTGGTATGCTTCATGTTTACCCTTCTTTAAAATAGCAAACATTATAAGGGTTTTAAGTTTTTGGATGTATTTTTGTACATCAGTATGAGGCTTCAAAAACTTCCATACCAGATATCTTCTTCAATTTGGAAGATATCTGTACTCTGTTGATACAGTCTTGTAGGGCTTGATTAGCTCTACAGTTTGGTATATTACACTGTACAGTTGTATGAGTGTATGCCAAAGATACAGGGGTTTGTTTACATTGTGGTTTTCAGAATATCTGTATTTTGGTTGTTAAACCTTTGAACCAAGATCCATCAGTCGATTTAAGAGATACAGAGGTCTAAGGTGTCTCAAATTAAAGCTCTTGTTTAGATCTTTAATTTGGCTCTACCTTTGTACAGTTTTGTACAAGCCCTCTTTGACTTTCAGGGGGGTCTTGGTTTTGAAGCAAAGCTCATATGGTATTCCCAGTTGTAGTGGTGTTACAGCAACATGGATAATACCATTGTGTAGCTCTCTATGTGAGCTTTAAGAAAAATACCATTTTGGTATAGAATAACTTAAATATGCATAAGTTAGATGAGAGGTCAAAATAAGGGTTTTGGCTTGTTTATTCTCCTCTAGGTTTCCTTATTCTGTTTGGATAAGGTTGGTGTTTAAGTTAAGAGGAGTTTTTTCCTCTTATTCATTACGTGTATTGACTATGTTTGTTCAATACTTTTCATACCATTATTTATGGTATGTTGGATGTCATGCTAGTTCTCTGTTTTCAGTCACAGGCTGACATACCCTCCCTTGAAAGAAGGCTCATCATTGATGAGACTCTTCAGCCCTTCTGGAGGCTCTGAATCGTCTGAGGTGTATTTGTCCATCTGGGATTTCTTTCTCAGTTAACCATTTATCTTTATCTGCTGGTTGATTCTTAAATCTAACCAGATATTGCCTGTTGTCTTTCCCATTAATTATTATTTTCCTGGCTTTAATGATCTTTTTCACTGGTCCAGGTGAGTCATCTTCCTCTACCAATCTTTCATGGATGACTGTCTTCTTTCTGTCAGGGAATTTCTCCTCATCTGTTTGGTGATAAGGTTTGACCAGTCTCACAGGGAAAACTGGGTGTTTCCTAGAAAACTCTTTGGTCAGGTTGACTTCTACTGCATTCTTTCCTATTAATTTAATAATGGTGAATGGTCCTATGAATGAGTCTCTCATCTTCTTGGGTCCTCTTAGATTGTTGAAGTTGAGAGTTGAGATTAGAACTTGGTCTCCTTCTTTGAAATCAGGTTCTTGGTGACTTTTATCATATCTCTGTTTGTTGTATAATTTAGCTTCAGCCACACCTTGTTCTGCTTTTTCACAGGCAGTTTTCCACATTGTGTGGAAGTCTTTAGTTGTGGGGTGTACTGAGAGGAGGTTCTTCTTAAAGTAGTCTACTGGAAGTAGTGGGTTCCATCCTTTCTCTAATGTGGCAGGGGCTTTTCCTGTCACTGAGTGTATACTTGTGTTGTATGCCAATTGCACAGCTGGTAGGAGGGTTACCCAGTCATGGGTACATCCCTCATTGTCTTTATATTCCATGCCATATGCACAAAATCTTCTAATGATGTCTTCTAATGTTTGAATCATTCTTTCTGCTAGACCATCTGTTTGTGGTTGGTAAGCTGTGGAGAATGCTAGTTTGGTTCCCAGCATCTCATATAGATTAGTCCAAAATTCTGATGTGAATTTGAGTCTCTGTCACTAATTATAATTCTTGGAACTCCACAGTTTGCTATCACCTTGTTCCAGAACAATATGGCTGTGTCCATTGCTGTGTCCTCTTTGTGACAGAGGAGACATCTGACACTCTTGCTGTACCTGTCTACTACTACTAGGCATGCATTAAAGCTGTCTTTCCCTCCAGGGACCAGGCCTGTCACCCAATCCATGTTTATTATTTCCCAGGGGTGTTTGGGCGCCTCTATACTCTGGAGTAATCCATATCTTTTGCCATGACATTTGTTGGATTTTTGGCATCTGGTACAAGTGTTGATGTATTCACTCAAGTCTTGTTCCCACTTTGGCCACCAAGCTGTGCTAAAGACTCTTTCTTTAGTTCTTTCTTCACTCATATGTCCCATGTATGGGCAGTCATGGCATTCCTGTAGTATCAGGAAAATATGTTCTCTATTTATTATTACCAGGACACTTGTGTGTTTTTCCCTATGGTATAGTAGATCATCTATCAGAAAAAATCTATTCTCTTTGAAGTTTTTGAGCCATGGCTCTTCCAATTGGCTCTCTAGTTCACGACTCCTGTACTTTTGATTTAATAGTTGTATCAATATACTACACTGTTTGTGTTTATTGTATGATGATTGTACTATACTAAAGAACTCTGTATTTAGATTAGAGGAGCTGATTCCCAATATGGGTATCTCTTTGATCTCCCCATAGCTCTGTGCTGGATTTGATAGGTCATTCTCTAATGCCCAGCTTGATAGTTTGAAGTTCTTTCTCCTATCTATCTCCATGCATTGTATGGGTATTTTGGCCCCATTTTCTGGGTCATATGCTGGATTCTCTTGGTCATTCGTCAGTGGCCACCTGCTGAGACCATCTGCATCAGTATGAATTTTCCCTTCTTTATAGATAATAGTCATATTCCCTCTGTATTCTTGTATGGCTATTTGCCACCTGAGCATGTGTCTGTTTGTTGCCTTCTTGTTCAACAGTGATTTGAGGGCTGTGCAATCAGTAAAAACTTCAAGCACTGCTCCTTCTAAGTAGTAATGGAGTTTTTCTAATGCCCATACCAAACAGAGACATTCTGTCTGAGTAGCTCCATATCTGGCTTCTGAGTCTTTCAGTTGTCTTGATATATAGCAAATTACTCCTTCTTTGGGTATTCCATCCACTAGTTGCCTCTGGTGTAGTGCTGCTCCTAGTCCTTGGCTACATGCTGCAGCTGTATATAGTTTGAATGGTAGTTCAAAATCAGGCATCATTAGGACAGGGGCATTGGTCAGTTCATATTTGATCTTCTCAAATGCATCTCTTCTTTCTTTGGTAATTCAAAAGACTACATCTTTTGAGCACAGTTTGTATAGGCTACTTGTGATGTGTGCAAAGTTTTTTATGTGGCTGCTGTAGTAACTAGCAAAGCCCAAAAAAGATTGCATTTCTTTAATGTTCTTTGGTACTGGTTTCTTCAGTACTGCAGCAACTTTATTTTGGTCTATGGCTAGACTTAAACCTGAAACTTTGTGTCCTAGGGCTAGCAGTTCTTGCTGTCCAAAGTTACATTTTTCAGAGATATTTTCATGTTTATTGGTGTAAATTTTCCCAATATTTTATCAATTCTCCTCACATGGTCTTCCCATGTTTCTGAGTATATCATGATATCATCAATGTACACTACCATCCACCCTTCCATTATTTCATCTTGAAATATGGTATCCATCATCCTCTGAAAATGGGATGGTGCATTCTTAATGCCAAATGGCATTCTAGTATATTCATATATGCCCATATGGCATATAATTCTTAGCAATTTGATGGAATCTGGTTTCACCCCATTCTGGTGGAAGCCTTTCAAGCAATCCATTTTTGTAATAAACTTGGCTGTTGCTAGCTTATCTAGTGCATGTGGTATCCTTGGGATGGGGTACCTATCTGCTTTGGTGTAATTATTCAAAGCCCTGAAGTCCCCACATAGTCTGGATTTACCATCATGCCAAGCTATAAGGACTGGTGTAGTGACTTCTACTATCTCATTGTGTCCTATTTTCCTTATGACCCCCATTTCTAGGAGTTCATTGATATGTTTCTCAATTTCTTTCCTAGTTTCCATGCTGGCTGGGTATGGTGGTCTCCTAAGCATAGGTGGATATGGTCTTTCTACATCCAGATATAATTCTATGTCATGTCCTTTGATTTTTCCTAGTGGCTCATCTCCTATTGCAAAAGCTCCTCTATGGTCCCTCAATACTTTCAGTAAGCTGTTTCATTTTACTGGTGAGTTGAGTTCCATATTGGGCTTCTTTGAATTTTTCCACTAGTTCTTTCAGGGTGTTATCATTTGTTATATGATTTATGTTAAAGGAAAATTTTTTGTCTTTGTTTGTACCTATGGTAAGATATCTATTTTTGCTATTGCAAATGTCCATACCATACATTCTTTGGTACTCTGTACCTAGTAAGAATCCTTGTACATGTGCATTCTCTAGAACTACAGATTCAGGCTCTAGTCTGATATTTCCTTTTTGGTGTGGGATAATTATCTCTTTGATTATTGTCCCCAGTGAGTGCATTTTGCCTGATGCACTTTTGAAGTTTCTAGCTTTTGTTGGGATTATATCCTCTTCCCATTTGGGGAAGTGTTGTTTTAAGTATTCTTTTGCCACTATGGAGCAACTTGCTCCTGTGTCAATGATCATTGGATGTTTACAGTTCTCAATGTAAACTGTCAATTTTGTAGGTGTTCCATGAATGAATCCCATCCCTCTATTTGGGGTTACCAGGAATGTTTGTGCATTCTGTGTGTGCTTACAGAGCTCTTTGTCTGTTGTTATTTGTGGTATTCCTGAATCTAATTCAATGTCTTGTATGTCAAGTGAACTTTCTTCATTGCATTCCACTATGTATTCTTCTATGGTATCAGGTTCACTTTGTGATTCTGCTCTCATACCATTTCCCATACTGTCAGAATCAGATTTGTCACCTGTTTGTTCTTCTTCTGATTCTTCATCAATTGCATATATTTTCTTTTTTGGTTTTGTGCAATTGTTGGCATAGTGGTCTGGTGATCCACAGTTGTGGCACACATATTTCTTTTTTGAGGTTTCTTTCCCTTTCTCTTTGTTTGTTTCTTTAACTTCAGACTTCTTGTCTTTGAAGTTTGGCTTATAGGATGTGTACCTTCCTATGGAGGTTTTTTTCCTCACATCTTGTATGACATTTGCTATGTCATCAATGCTGCTGATGTTGTTGCATCTGCATTTGACTGCATGTTCTAGATCTCCTGGCAATTTTTTTAGGAGCTTATGGTTTCGCACTTCTATCGTCATATTGGGATTCATAGCTTTTAGCCTTTTTGTTTGTTTGAGACACCATTCATATGGGTCTCTTTCTGTGGAGTATCTATCACTTTCAAAGGACATGGTCTTTTGCCAGATCCAACTACCATTGCTATACTTTTGTATAATCTGGTTCCTCCACAATGGCCAGCTTTTCCTGCCATGTATTTCTTTCATCTCAGTATACCATATGTTTGCATGGCCTCTGAATGCTGTGTTAAGTGTTGTTGTGATCCAGTAGTCTGGTATCTTTGGAACATCAACAAAGAGTCCATCAATATAGTCAATGATTTCCATATGGTCATATTCCCCAATTCCTGAGAACTTTGGCCAGTTTGCTACTTCTGGTAACTGTTTTAGTGCCTGTTTCTCTGAATAGCTGAGATTTTCCCCATCTTGGTACATTGACTCTGATCTTGGATTGGAATCTGATATTCAGGTTCCTGGTCATAGTCTTTATCCTCTTCTTTCAATTTTGTAGAGGCAGTGGGTTGACCTTGTGTTGGAGGGTATTGATTGTCTTCTCTGTCATAGAGGTAATCAATTTCTTTATCAAAGCTATCCTGTTGCTGCTGGATACTCCTCAGATCTCTCCTCACAGTTTGTTGTTCTTCTAGAATTGAATTCAACTGTCTGTTAGTTTTTTCAAATTCTGTCCAAATTTTGGCCAGATTTGTATTCAAGTCTTTTATGACTGTTGCTTGGAAAGCATTTTCTTCTTTCAATCTTTCCACTTCTGTCCTCATTTTTTCTGAGGTTTCATGTGTCCAATCCATGAATTGGGCCAATTTGGTCCATGTGAATTTGTTTTCAAACTCATGAGTGTGGATTGTAGTCCAGTTATTACTTCTGGATCAATTGAGTCAGAACTATCAAAACTATTTGTAGGTACAACTATTTTTTTGCTTTTGTGTACTTCTTGGACCAAGTCCATCAGCTTTTTCATCAATGGGTCTGCTTCCTTCTTCCTCTGGTTGAAAGAAGTTTTGTTTTTCCCTTGGGCTCCTTTTCTCCTGTTGGAAACTACCTGGAATGGTTGGGGAGCCTTGGATGAAGTTTCCTTTGGCTTGTAAGGCCTGGAACTGCTGGATTGTTGTGGGGAAGATGGGACTTCTCCTTCCATTTCTGGGAGTACCTGAATCTGACTGGGCTCTTCCTTGTGCCAAGATCTCTCTATGGCTTGTATGGCTGCCTGGTTCTCTTTGATTCTGATTGCTCTTTCTTCTAAGAGTTTGAAATTCTTGTTGGGATTCCAACCTTGCATTTCTGTCATAAGTTCCACCCAAGCCATTTGCTTGAGACAGATCTTCTGAGTTGTTATCCCCACTTCTGCCCATGATGCTGCCATAGTGAACATTCTGTTGTCCATGCTCCATGTGAAGAGGTCTTTCAGGAGTTTGTGTATTTGAAGGACCTGTTCTGCATCTGTCCAATCTCCTGGTTGGACTTCTGCGTTGAATTTGATTTGGAATAAGACCTTGGGTAGGAGTTCCCTGATGGTAAGTCCTTTGCTGGTCATTTGATCCAGTAGCTGGCTGTCTTCTTCCTCTGTGTCTTCTTGGCCAGTTTTCTGGTTGATTTCTTGGGAATCCAAGATCTCTAAGAAGTGGAGGTGTCATGTTAACAATGTTAGAAAATGACAGACAATGAAAAATGTTGTATGTTTCAAGGTTTATTTACCTTTAGCAGGCCCTTGTACAAATTTATGATCTATACTCTTTGGCATTTTGCCTTTAGAGTTTACAACTGGGTTGATAACAGTGATTTTCTGTTTTTCAATTTGTTTTGGTGATCCAACTGGTTTTGTTGGAGCTTTTCTGGGTTTCTTGGCCCTTGACACGGCTGTTGGTGTCCAATCTTTTGAGTTGATTGTCACTTGGCTGTGTCTTTTCTGCTTGCCCTTGGTTTTTGGCAGCTCCTCTCTGTCTTCTGAGGCTGTCACAGATGGATTTCCTTGTGACTGGGTTTCTAATGGAATATAGTCTTTTTCCACTATTCAGAAAAAATATTTCAAATTGTATATCAGTATTTTATGATAAAGAAAATGATTTTATTCAATTCTACTGTTATTTTTCGAAATTTTTAAGTATTCCTATTATAATATATATATTATTATTATCATCATTTTTTTTATGTTTTAATTGAAAAATAACAGTTTTTGATTTTTTCACTTATGTTCTATAAGTGAAAACTGTAATATCCAAGTGTTTTGTGAATGATTCACTTGGATATTATTATGTTTTTGTATAAACATGTCAGATTTATTAAATTATAATAAATTTGGTTATAAATATTATTACTAATATTTCTTTAATGTGAGTTTTTATGAATTAAAGCTTTAATATCCAAGTGTTTTGTGAATGATTCACTTGGATACTAATGTTTCTCTTCTAAAAAAACACGTCAGATTTATTAAATTATAATAAATCTGATTTGTTATTATAAATATTATGAATAATATTTATTTTAACACTTTATTTTTGTATAAAAATATCAATCAATTACAAGTTTTCACGTCAATTTGAGTGATGTCTTGTTTTAAAGGATTTATTTAATTAAAATATTCCTTATAAATAATAGAAAATTATTTTATTATTTAATATTTATTAATAAATGTTTCTTTATTAATTTTCATGCACTTTGGTGAAAAATGATAGTAAAAAAATAAGTAATATACTGTTTGTATATTACTATTTATATTGAAATTTAAATAATACTGTTGTATTATTATCAAATTTCGTGAAAATTATTGCAATATAATGAAATAAAGAGGATTTGTACTCTCACTCTCAACAAAAATATTTGTAATATATATTTTTGGAGAAAAAAAAATTATGTATATAATTTATGATGCTATATTATAGAAAAAAATGACAATAATAGAAAATAAGACAAATTCGAAATTTTACTCACTGTTAGTAAAATACCTTTTAAATAACTGGATTTTTACGCCTAATTCAGCTCAAAACAAGTCCAATAAGGTTGAAAAACCATGGCCAGGCCCCCAAAATGGCAGGGTGAGTCTATATAGTAGCTATAAAATGTAGTTACAAGCTAGTATTATGACTGTGACACGTCAAAAACAAATAAAATTAAATCTTCAGGTCCTACTACTACGTGGTAACAGTGGTGATGAGTCTATTGAGGACATGGGTTGCAATACTCTAATATCTTTGACTGTAAAGAAGTACTACAATAATTATATTCTAATTATATCTTTAATAATAATTCTAAGGACACTACTGATTGATAACAGTTTTGTCACGTAAGAATATGGATAATAAGGAAAGATGATGGGTTTTCAAGGAAAAAACCCTTCCTTTTATATCTTTCAAGACTGTCAAGAGTTATTAACTCTTCACACGTCAGAAGAGTGAAACCTTTCACTCCAATGATCAATCTGTGGTTCTGGATCATCAATTCTGACGTCAATAGAGGCAGAATTGTGGTTTTGGAACCACAAATGATCATTCTGGATCAATACAGGGTCAAAAAACTTTTCACCTGCCACGTCAGCACTTGGATGACGTTCTTCTGGTGTCTGTATGATCAATAATGATGATTTTAGAGAGGTTATATCTTCATAAGTATATTATTTTAAGTATGAGAGCAATACTGTTTGATACAAGTTTGATACAGTCATGTATTGCTAGAAAAACTTTCCAATCAAGATATCTCAGTCAGTTCTTAAGATATCAAGAAACCAAGAGCACAGAATTGAATGGCTTAATGAGCTCTTCAATTTGGTATGCTTCATGTTTACCCTTCCGTAAAATAGCAAAAGCTATAAGGGTCTTAAGTTTTTGAATGTATTTTTGTACATCAGTATGAGGCTTCAAAAACTTCCATATCAGATATCTTCTTCAATTTGGAAGATATCTGTATTCTGATGATACAGTCTTGTAGGTCTTGATTAGCTCTACAGTTTGGTATATTACACTGTACAGTTGTATGAGTGTATGCCAAAGATACAGGGGTTTGTTTACATTGTTGTTTTCAGAATATTTGTATTTTGGTTGTTAAACCTTTGAACCAAGATCCCTCAGTCAATTTAAGAGATACAGAGGTCTAAGGTGTCTCAAATTAAATCTCTTTTTTATATCTTTAATTTGGGTATACCTTTGTACAGTTTTGTACAAGCCCTCTTTGACTTTCAGGGGGTCTTGGTTTTAAAATAAAGGTCATATGGTATCTCCAGTTGTAGTGGTGTTACACCAACATGGATGATACCATTGTGTAGCTCTCTATTTGAGCTTTAAGAAAAATACCATTTTGGTATAGGATAACTTAAATATGCATAAGTTAGATGAGAGGTGAAAATAAGGGTTTTGACTTGTTTATCCTCCTCTAGGTTTCCTTATTCTGTGTGGATAAGGTTGGTGTTTTAATTTGAGAGGAGTTTTTTCCTCTTATTTATTACCTGTATTCATTATGGTTGTTCAATACTTGTCAAACCATTATTTATGGTATGTTGGATGTCATGCTAGTGCTTTGTTTTGAGTCACAGGCTGACATTTTCTTGGATTCCTAACCTTTGAAAATAGCCATTAAAGCTTGCTATAAAACAAATTTTGTTTTATTCAAGAGTAAAACTTTAAGTTAAAAAAATTTAGAGTATTCTGGATGTTTGTGTCAATAGTGAGACTCTTGATCAACTTTGAGGACTGTATTTTTCACAAAAAGATGTTCCAATAACATAAAAAATTCACAGAATTCAAAGAATTAAAATATAAGATAATGAATTGAATAAAACCTTATAACAATAATCTCAATAAATTCTTTTTATTATAATTAAAATAAGAAATCTTTTTACATTTTTATTTTGACAACAATATTTCATTATAAATTAACAAATACATTCACATTATTAAAGCGGTGTTTCTCTCAATTTAAATGCACTATTGTTCATATTTGTGAATTTTTCAGTTATAAATCATTTTTTTAATAGCATTTTTGATGTATTGTTTTGATATTAATAGGCTTATATTAATCAGTAGGTATCTTTTGATTCTTTATTTATTTATTATATAATCATATTTATTTCTATAATATTGTCAAAGGGGCTCTTGGGGAAAACAAGAGTGGCCTGGGCCTCAGGAATGGATAACTTGCTTGGAGGGCTCCAAAAGGCTGAAGAAATAAAAGATGAATATATTTCTTGAAAGGAAAATAAGAGAAAGTACAAGATATTCCAAATTATAATAATAAAGCAAAATGCCAAGAAGAATAAATAAAAGCCAAAGTCCAAAGAGCCAACCAAATGAATCCTGATTTCACTGTTTCAACCTGCCAGAAACAACAATGGGATTAGTAAAGGATACGACCACCAATATCCACTGACAGGAAAAGAGAAAGGTGCAAATGACTTACTTAGTAATACCAGTATTTAATTTCAAGAATTAAAAGAAAATAATAATAATAAAATATCCAATATATTGGTTCACTAGGGAAAAATTCGCCAGGGAAGAAAAGGTGGCCACTATATGTGAAACATTGAATACTTATCCAGGAGAGTTGATCACCCAGCTGTATGTACTTTTTCGGGTCAATACAGATCTGACCATATTGAGAAATGAAATGTGTGCCTTTAATTACCACATTGAAATATGAATTGTCCCAAAAGGGCCAATGCCATACAGGTTGCCTGAATACAGACTGTATGTACAAATTTAGTTTTCCAACAAGTGCTGGAGTGCTTCATGCCATGGAAACCAATTTGAATAAGTAAAAGCCTGTTGAAGCTTTTCTTGAAGAATCCTGGGTGAGTTTTTCCTTTGAGTAATACTGTTGAAATAAAAATCCAACACCTGGAGGGCCAGGTGATTGGTATTCTCAAATGGCCTTGTGGATTCCACCACACATTTCCAAATTGGGTAAGATGGGTCATCCCTTCAAGATGGACTTATGGGCTGATGACATGACTTGAAATGAGGGAATTGAGACTTTAAAATGTCACCATTGGATTGATGAGGAAAAATTGTTCATAATGATATATAACACCATATATGCCCCATTCCTGGCTCCTGAAGTGAAGGGTCCATAAATGAGGGGAAGGATTTCCCATTAGTTGAGGGGAAACCCTTCTGTACCTGACCTGGTGGCCTCTGGTGGTTGCCAGAGGCCATGGGTGGAATCTTGGGGTCTATTGCTATGTATGGCCATTTTGAGGTATTGGCAAAAGCAATTGGTCTCAGGTGGGGCCACTTGTGGTTTGGAACCCACCTGGAATTGGGGGCTGATGGATTGCCCCCTTGGCCCCTTTTTTACTCATTGGGTTTAGGCCAAAATGGGCCCAAGTGGTCCCATGGCCTGCAGGCTGTAGAGGATTTAGGGGGCTTAAATGGCCCAAAAAAGGCCATTTAGGCCCTAAACCCCCTAATCAAGGCTGGTGCCAGGGGCCCTGGACATGGCTAGAGGGGTAGAAAACCCCTAAAGCCCCAAATCAGGGGATTGGCCTGGGGTTTGGTAAGGTAGTGGATTGGCATGAAAAGGCAAAAGAGCAGGATATGGCCTAAAGGCCTTAAGGAAATTTCGGGGATATTAATAGCCATACAAGGTGTGTTTGACCCAAAATCCATTTAAAAACCCTAGAAGACCAATTATCCATAAATTGAGTCAGGCTGAAATTGCTGTAAAACCCAATTGGGGGGTTCTTTCCATGGTTGTGACAATACCCCCCACCTTGAATGGAGAGCTCCTGAGCACCAAGACAAGATAGAAGCCTGTTGAGTCTTTTGAAATTCTTTGGACATAGCAGTTTCAGAGGTGTTGCAAATTGAAGTATTGAATGATAACTTATTTGAAGTGATTTGTCTTCCTTTGACAATTGGCTTGTTCATGAAGGAAATTGAGTTGACATAAAAGTCTGGGATTAATAATATAAAGAAAGAAAATTTTTGAAAGAATGTAGAGAAGTGAAAGGAAAGAAAATATAAAGATTGATGAAGTTTTGAGAAGGTTCCACTCTTGATCACTGAAGTTAAGAGCTGAGTTGAATTGTCCAAGGACCTGAAAGAAAATATTTATTCCAGGGCTCACAGAGTGGCCAAGCTGATTCTTTGACAGATTTTTAGATCCCTCTGGGAAGTGCACACCAGGAGAGGAACTTACCTTTGTAAGTTACTAATTCTGCCAGTGCCATAAAATTAAAAAACTTTCTGAAATAGTGTATTGGAATTGGGAAGACTTGGAAATTTGATTTGAAAAGTGAATAGTCCATTTTCCCAAGTGAGAGATGGCCATAAAGATTGGAAATGATGTTGAAAGCTTGTCCACAGATCTGTTTCCAAAATATTTGCAAGTGCTCACAAAGTGTCTATGGTGATGCTCACATCAAAGAGGGTAGAATACCACTAAAAGTGCATACCAGGAGTTGGACTTACTTTTGGTAATTACTCTGCCCACCAAGAACAATGAAAAATAAAGCTCTTGAAGAATTTGGTACTGGCCTTCTCAGGATTCAAAGAATTAAAATCCTTGAGGTTTTGAGTTGGTTCCCAAGTGCATCTTTCTGGGTCTTGACTGAAGCCTTTCCATTCCACCCAATACCAAAAGTTTTCCTCTCTTGATCTTGGAATCCAGGATTTGAGAGACTTCCCATTCCTGTTCCTCCTCAATAACGCTTAGAGGAGGAGGCTCTTCATGTGGATTTGCGATTGTTGATTTCTTCACTGGTTCAAGGTGGGAAGTATGGAAGAATGGGTGGATGGATTTACATTTAGATGGAAGCTTGAGGTTGTAGTCATGAGTACTTAATTTCTTCAAGATTGGAAAAGTACCCAACAATCCTTTCAACAGTTTTTTGGTGGGTCTTGTTGTTTTGATGTTCTTGGAGGAAAGCCATATCATGTTCCCAGGATTTAAAACAAGTGGACTTGCTATACCTTTATCTTCATACCTCTAAAACCTCTTTATGGAAATTTCAAGTTCTGTATTGACATCTTTCTTTACTGATTGGATTTTTTGAGTAATGTGAACTAATTCAAATTGAGGACATCTCCCATAAAACGTGAAGAACGGGAATTGAGTTGTTGAAGAGTGATCTGAATTATTGTAGGAAAATTCAGCAAGAGGGAGCCAGGTGTGCCAATAATATTTATGATAACTAAAATAAATCTGAAGGTACTGTTCTAGTATCCGATTTACCCTTCCTGTCTGTATGTCAGCCTTAGAGGTAGTTTTATATGGCCAAAAGACCACAAATAATAAAAAGAAATATACAATTATAAATAAAATGAATTTATTTATGTTTTTGATAACAAAATCAAACTATAAATATAAAATTGATATAAGAAATTCAAATTTTAATTTTAATTCAAAATAAAAAATTTCTGGAAAATTAAAATTGGAATAACATATTTTTAATTGAAAAAATTGAGTAAAAATGAATTTTCAACAAAATTACTAAAATTGAACTATTTTTGGAAAAAATTTAAATAAAAATTATCATGGATTTTTATACAACTAATAAAAATATGAAAATTATTTCACCATTGGACTCCTCATAAAACTAAGGTGGGTTCACCTCTGGGTAAAATTTCTATAACTAAACTCTAAGTAAGCTTAAATTAAGTTTTTAATATTTTCTGTACAAAAGTTGAAAATACTCAAAACCTTAATTTAATTCACATCACACCAGGGCATTTTTGGTGTAACTAGCTGGCCAGTCACACATTATGACCAGGAGAGAGCTTTGGAATACTTTGTTTGTTCTTAATATGTGACTTTCATTTTACCCTGATATCACTTAAATATTCCTTTTTTATTCTTATTAGGTGAAAATACAGTGCTTTAATTTCTCTCAAGAGAAGGACTTGATTATAATAATAAAAGCATCCAACATTAAAAATTGCCAAAAATCCAAATTTCAGTTACCTTTATTATAGAGGTTTAGAATTGCCACAAGTAGGATTTCACTTCATTTAATTTACAGAATGGTCAGGGATTTTCAATGAGAATAATTTACAAGAGTATCTGACATAAATGAAGAAATTATCCATTAGATAATAAATGTTAATCCCATTTGTGTTCTTAAAATATACTGAAGTTAGTATTTATATTCTTTCCAGGAAACTGAAAAAAAAGAAATTCCCAACCTCTTAAGAGAACCAAATTGAATCTATCAAAGAGAAGCGTACTTATTAAGATCACTGAAAGTAAATTAAGTGATATGCTCAAGGAATGGAGGAGAATAACATAGTTATTAATTTCACAAATAGTTTGAAGCAAGAAATAATTAAATAGATGCTAAAAGTTTAATACTCTTCTGATTTTTGGTGAATTGTATAAATAAAAGAAGCTATAAATTAGTAATCTTCTGATCCAAAGTATAATGTTCTCCATGCATGTGAATTAATGTCTTTATGAAAGATTGATAAATAGTATTTTTTTCATTTAGGTGTCATCCAAAGAAATGAAAAGTTAGTTTTTCTATTAGAACTATAAATTTTATTGTTGAATAAGCCCATGATAATTTTCAAATTTCATAAATTCAGTTATAGTCTAGGATTCCTTATGTATTTTCATATTTTTTTTGAGCTCAAAAAAAGGTTTCTGAAGTTAATTTATGGATAAGAAAGGTCTTTTACTTTGGGTAATGATAAGAATCATTTTTCAAAAGTATTTTTGATTAAAGAATTATTCTTTCTTTTATACAAAAGTCAGAGTTTTCTGAAAGAACACTTTACTTAGTAGAAAACTCTTGTTTTCTTAAGTTGAATTCCATGGTTTTTTTTGCAAAAATATTGGTTTCTTGTTTCAAAGTGGGAGTTTTAAGTCAAATGATTCAGTTTGAATAAAATTACAGGTTTTGAGAGAGAGTAGGTCTTTTGCAAAAAAATGACTCTTTGAAAAAGTCTGTTGGGAGGTCACAGTTTTTTTTTGAAAAAAAGGATGGATTTTCTGAACAATGTAGTTCTATTCAAAAATAAATAACATCTTTGAACAAAAAAAAATTTTCTTGTTGAAAAACAGTTCTTTTGGAATTCTTAGTTTTTTTGATAAAAGTTTCTTTGGAAAGAAATCTATATTTTTGAGGAAAAAACAGCATTTTCAAAATAAAAAGTTACTTGGGAAAGCTTTCCTAGAAAAAACAATTTTGCTTCTAAAATTACAAAAAAGTGTTTTTATGTTAAAAATTTAGCTGGTTTCTTTGACAAAAAAAAAGTAACATTGAAAAAAATGTTCTTTTTCCACAAAACTACCTTCTTTCAAAAAAGTCATTTTTGAAAAAATTAGTTAAACTTTGCTTTTGCAAAACTATTTGAAAATATTTTTTTTCAAAGACCCTTGGAAGAATAGTAAAAGGTAGTAAAAAACACTTTTTTGAAAATACTAGGAATAAAACAGTTGATTGGCAAAAAATAATCAAAAAAGCAGCTTTTCTAAAGAAATATTTTTTTTTATGAAAAAAACAAGTGCAAAAAAGATTTTTTGCAAAAAACTAGTGCAAAAATATTTTTTTGAAAAAAAACTGGTGCAAAAATAGTTTTTTGAAAAAACAAACTAGTACAAAAATAGTTTATTTGAAAAAAATTAGTACAAAAATAGTTTATTTGAAAAAAACTAGCACAAAAATAGTTTATTTGAAAAAAACTAGTACAAAAATAGTTTATTTGAAAAAAAAAACTAGTACAAAAATAGTTTATTTGAAAAAAACTAGTACAAAAATAGTTTATTTGAAAAAAACTAGTACAAATTTTTTTTCAAAAAAAACTAATACAAAATTGGGGATGAACTGGCAACATCCAATTGTTCCTCTCTTAGCTGGTAAGCCTTGCATCTGCACTACTTGCTCACTTTGCCATGGGTTCAAATCACCCATGTGGCAGGCAATGAGGCATTCCTTGCTAAGATCCATGGGGGGCTCTCCTCTTGTAGAGAGAGACCACCCATTATGCCTCAGTGTTTTGCTTGACTGGTGCCGCCAGGGCCCACCTGCAATTTCCTAACACTGCACAGGCTGGTGTTCACAACCCCCTGGTGTTTTACAGCCGGGTTCGGGGGGTTGTTCGCGCTAGCTGATGCCAACAACCCCCCGGCCTTTTACTGCTTGTTTCGGGGGTTGTTTGCAGAAGCTGATGCAAACAATCCCCTGCCTTTTTGCAACCAGTTTTGGTGGGTTGCTTTCACTAGCTAATCAAAGCAACACCTGTACTTTTGCCATTGTTTTGAGGGTTTTTTTGAGCTACCTGATGCAAACAACCTCATGGCCTTTTACATCTGGATTTGGGGGGTTGTTGGAAACAGCACCCCTCCAATTTCTATTTGTTTTTAGGGGTTTTTCACAAAACCTTTTTGTAACCAAATCCACAGTCTTGGAGGTGGTGTCATAAGGCCTTTCACACTAGTGGGATCAAACCACCCCCAGCCATTTGAAGCTGGTTCTGGGGGGTTGCTTACAATACCATATATGGATGACCTCTGTATTTTGGAGCTACCTTGTGGGGGCTGTCTGCACAAGGTGATATAAACCAACCCCCAAAATGTTTAGTATAGGATTATATTATTTTGATCATCTATCCCTGAAAGCCAATGGGAACAAGCTGAGTTATTCCATGAATTTGAGCATAATTGTGAAATAATTTTAATCATCTTTGGAGGGAGGTTCATCATGAGAGGAAATGAAAGAAACTGATGGAGAGCCTCAGCTGTCATTTGATATTTTTTGGAATATCAACTATGCAAAAACACTCATATTTTCCAATTTTGTAATGGTTAATGACTTGAACTTTATCATTAGTAGGAGTATTTAGTGAGTGGTGCAACAGAAATTATAATTAAAGATGTACTTTCAAGCAGATAATATAATTCATGTGCAAACCACTCTATAGCATCTGAGTAGCCTGTCACTTTTTCCTTCCTAAAGACAACTTGTAGTTCACATATTCCTTTTGAAAAAAGTGGGGTTCAATATAAACCTTACAGGAGGGAATAAACTTCATTATTTCATTTTTTCCCAGTAATGAGAATGCAAAACTTTAAGTTCTAGTGGCATACTTAATATATAATCTAAACTTTGGCAAAGAATGAAAATAATTTTATTATGATGGAGTAGCCAAAATACTTGTGAAGATGAATTTCTTTTGAAAAATAATGTCCAAATTTCTCATCTTTGAGCTCAAATTTACATTTTTTGGTTGAACATCTTTGGATTACTACTAAAGTTCTGATATTATTCAAAAATAATTGAATTTTGAGGTAGATTATGCAAAATTTTAACCAAAAACCAAAAACACTTTTCTAAAAACAAAACCACAAAAACATATTACTGCAGACACAAATGTTTGTATATCAAAAATTCTAGAAAAAATGCTTTTACCAAACATATGTTCTGAATTTTTGGAAATTTCAATACAATGAAGAGGCTTCTCTTTACCTGAAAGATGAAATTTAAGAATATTTTTTTGATTATGATAATTTCTGAATGTGAAAGGTGTATCTTATCAAATACTCTTTAAAACCTCCAAGTATTTCCATTGCTTATCTGTCAGAAAACTATTAATTCTTGTCCACAGAGCTTCTTTCAGAAATTGCTGGTGATGTGCTTCATTTCAGAGGGAAGTTTATAACAAGTTAAAATGATGAAAATGTTTGAATTTGGAATATATGGGTATGGCTGAGCCTTCTTGATATTAGTTCCCAAAACAATATCATAATTTCTGATATTTGGATATTGATCAATTTTTATTCTGTGCTCTCAATGGAACATTTAGGGCTCATATCAAGACATTATGACATTTTTTTGTGCAATAAATTGTGATCTTAAACAATAGATATTAATGCTTAATTGATAAAATTCCCATTTCTTCATCCTTTAATTGAGAGATATCCTTCCCATATCAAATAACTCACAGAGAATTACTGAGTAATTGATAGCCAAATTTGGAAGACCATTAAGTGATAAAATAGCTCATTAAAATGAATATGCATATTCTAAGATAAAGTGAAACTTTCTTTCTTTTTGACTCTAAAAACACAAATTATACAATATTTATTGATCTCTCAAACATTTTAAAGGGGGGAAATCCTGAATAATAGGTGCTTGAGAAGAAAAGAATGCTGCTCAAAATACTAAAATAACCCACTTCTGCTCCATGTATTTTTCTTTGCAAATATGATTGTTAAATTATGAAAGGTTCTTTTAATCATATATTGAGCTAATCCAGTTGTGAAAGAAAAATCTAATGCTGAAGTTTATTCAGGTAATATTTGGGCTTTTCTTAGGTCATCTTATAATTATATCTTGTTTATATTAATTTCACATTAGCAGCCATTTTCAAGTCACAGACAGGGCACATTAAATGACTGGCTAACCAGTCACATAAAAATTGCCCTGGTGTCACATGTGGTGTTAACCATAGAAGTTATGAGGAATTGAATTATTTTCAATTGAAATGTCAAAATATGCCTGTGTATTACATAAGTGAGATTTAATTTACATATGGGGTATTAATTATTACAGTTGTGTACGGTAAAAACTCAATTGAGTTCCATATGTAAATTATAAGTATAATACATGATGAGGAATTAAAGAAAAAATGAATTGGAAAGATTGATTCTGGGGGGAAAGGAATCTTGGCTCCAAGGGGGAGCCAGATGCCCAAATCCTTACTGAAAGGTGTGAGATGTCAAAATCCACGCAAAGTTTTATCACTTTTGGCCTGGAATTGAGTCACAGGGTCCGTGTCTCAATCAATGATGGGGTTTCAATACCAACCAGGGCAGTTTCAACTGTTTCCAAGAGGGGAAAACTACCCTTAAGATACAATAATCATAGTCAAAGCAGTTTTAACTGGTTTCCAAGTCTCTTACACACATTCTGACGTGTTTTGAAGGCTTAAAACTAGGTATTACTATAGCAATGGCTATTTTAAGGGTCAAAAATGGCTAAAACCAGCACTTTTTTGGTCTAAACCAGGGTTGAATGATACCATATCTGGATTTTCTGTTTTCAGAGTATTTTCCACGACTGACAAGAGTAAGTTTCATTTTTGGAGTAAGAAACTTGGGGGCTATAAAAGAATGTCTCCTTTTCCCCAGTTTTCTCTTCATGTTAGAGTCTTTTCCTTTTATAATTAGTTTAAACACTGTTAAACCAATAAATCAAAGATTCCAACCACCCTCTTCATACCATTTTAAGCCTTTTAACCATGTGAAAAATCCTTATAATCATTTTTTGTAATTATTATATTCATTTTTACTCTTGGACCACCCCATGAGTGATATAAAGCATCTTTCATCACTGTTAGATTTGTCATTTTGTTTCCAAATTCACTCTGGTCACTTTTGGGTGTGTTTTCTCTTTAATATTATTCTTAAAGACTCTGTTCTTATATTAATTGCTTTCAGTATTTTTCTCAATTACTTCCAATTTAAATTGCTCTTAAAGAAATTTCTTTTGCAGTCTTGAATATCTCTTGTAGAGTAATTTTGGATAATGTTTTATTGTTGGTAAAACAATAAATCTTTATAATAGTTTTTTTATACTTATACAGTTAGAAACAATAAATTTGGTGTGTTTTCTTTTAAAAATTTCAATTCTTGACATTTTGAATCATTTCTTTACCTTATACAAGTATTGAGGACAGGAAAAGTAGTTCATTTTGAATCAAAGTTTCATATCCACACCTTACACTGTCCATCAGCTTCAAGATAGTAAGCAGCTGGCATATCTCTTGAAATAATGAGCTTCTGGAATAAATTGGTGCAGAAAGGAGAAACAAAAAGGGAACCTCTATAACCTACAATGCTTGAGCAAAGCCCATTCTTGAAGAAAATATTCTTGATGAATAGATGTGCCAAATCTAGTGAAGTAATTGAAGACTTGCTGAAATAAATACTGAAACTTTTGAGAACTTGTCTACTATTACCAGAATTGAATCAGCCAAATTGGAAAGTGGAAGTTGAGTGATAAAGTCAATTGAAAGACAATTCCAAGGACCATTTGGGGTTGGAAGAGGTTTGAGGAGTCCAGACTTTTCATGACAAATATTCTTGTTTCTTGCACACTGCTGACAGGATAAAACATAATAATTGATTAATTGGGTCAGGCATACCAGCAGAAAGCCTTCTTTACAAGCTTGGGAGTCTTTGCTTGGCCAGGGTGGCCAGCTAGAGGAGATTAATGGCAATTTTGAAGTATGCTGAGTTGAATTCTGGGGTCATTTGGGAGAACCACCCAATCTTTGAAGGGAAGAAGTTGAAAAGAATGATCAAGATAATAATGCTCAACAGATTAATCTTTTCCCAAATATTGCAGGGTGCTTTGATACTGAGAATTGTGCTATAATTCCTTCCAAATTGAGTCAATGAAATTTGAAAAAGATTCCACCATGACTGCAAATAATCTTTGGGGTTGGACTTCATCATTTGTAATGATCTGTTGAAAATTCAATGAATTCTTGCTGATGAGATCTTCCCCCTCTCTGGGGAAACATTGTTCCAATTCAAAAGTGCATCTGGAAGAGTGGCCAGGAAGCCAGGGTGCCAAGTGATTGAGAAATTAAATTTAGAGAGAAATTAAGCCAAGTGGGCTTGATGGCAAGTGAGGACCTTGGAGCTCATGAAGTATTGAAGTGAGGAGTGATTGGTCAGAAGATTGAAAGAAAAAGATAAAGAAAGAAGAAAATTTCTCCAGTCTTTGAGAGCTCAGAATATTCCAAGGGGTTCCTTGTCATCAATCTCATAGTTGAATTCTTCTGGAATAGGCTTGCGGCTATCAAATGCAATGGGATGTTTTCCTGAGTCAGAAAAATGACTCAGTACAGAAACCAAGAAATAATCTAATGCATTTGTCTCCACAATTGTGGGTAGAGAAGGATTGAAGCGGTGGTGCAGGCCTCTTTGAGGTGGTGAAACTGACTAAGACCTTCCTGATTGAGGGAGAAAACTGAATCTTTATTAAGGAACTTGGTTAGTCAACTGATTTTCTTGGAGTAATTCTTGATGAAATGGTGGTAGAAGTTGCCAAACCCAAGGAATGACTAAAGAGCCTTGAGGTTTCTTGTAGGAGGCCAATTAAGGAATTTATGGACTTTTTCTTGGTCAATCTTGAGGCCTTCAGAAGAAACCACATAGCCGAAATATTCCACACTTGATACATGGAAAAGCCACTTGGGCGCCTCAGCAAAATGGTTATTGGCCCTAAGTATGGAAAGAACAGTGGGACATGAGCAACATGTTCCTCTTCAGGATTGGGAAAAACAATAATATGATCTAAAGAAAAACTACATAAACAGCTAGAATATCAGATAAAATATCATTGAAAATGTTTTGAAAAGAGGCAGGAGCATTTGTGAGCCCAAATGACATAACCAAGTACTCATAACTGCAATTTTTGGCTCTAAATGCTTTCAAATGTTCATCACCTTTGTTGATTCTGAGAAGGTTATATGCAACATGAAGGTAAGTCTTGGAGAAGATAGAAGAACCATTGAAGACATTTAGAAGCTTATTCATAGGAGGAACAGGATAGATCTTCTCCCTAGTAACATCATTGAGTTTGTGGTAATCAACACACAAACAAAGGCGCCCATCTTTCTTTTTGACAAAGAGGAAAGGATCTCCTGTTGGAGAGGAGCTTGGTCATTTGAAACCTTTCTCAACATTCTTTGAAATGTAGGCCCTTATTACATCGAACTTTGGTTTGATAAAGAGTAGATAACCCCAACTGTAGGTAGAGACCCCTCCAGCTCAATATTATGATTGCAGGTGTGGTCAGGAGGAAGCTCCTCTGCTTTTACCTTTGGTAACACATCCAAAGGATGGTGATAAAAAGATGGAAAAGCCTTCATCACAGTTTCTAGGTCTCCTGGTTCTTCCTCTTCATCCCACAGCTCCTCAAGGGAGTCCTTATAAGATGAAGGGGGAAGGTTCACATTCCCAAGGAGGAGATGAAGTTAAGTTACAGATTTATCTTCTCCAACATCTCTGATATCTTTGAAGACTTCATCTCTAGATTATAGTAATTTCTGTGAGGAATTTACAGAAGGAATATGGACAGAAGATGGGAATGATGGTGTTGTAGAATAACCAACCAGAGCTTCCCATGATTTGGAAGAAGAAAAGGAATTACTGGAAGATTTTGAAGGATAAGGCTTAAAGGTCATTAGCCCTTTCCTCCAATGAATGCATTAGTTAAAATGATGAAGAGAGTCAAAGCCCAATGTGATGTCTTCTCCCTTGGGAGTATCAAAGACTAAAAAGTCTCATTCAAAGCTTGGGAAGGAAGGGAGCTCAACCATATATTTAGTATGGTGACCCACTCATAAAGAAGGGGACTCAGAGGAGCCCAAAATGACCAGAGGAATCTTCTCTGGGAGTTCTGACATAGTCAAAGAGTAATTGTAAACAGACTTCTTTGCAATAAATAAGTTTGTACCACCAGAATCAATGATAATACTGTAAAAGATATCAGAGAGAGAAGAAGAAACAAAGAGCTTTCAAGAATGTTTGACACTAGTATTCATAATTCACAATTGTTCTCAGGGAGGAAAATAGTGAAGACCATTGAATACAACATGATATTCACTGAAGCTTTTCCCTGGCTGGAAAAACAGCCTGATAGTTGGGTAAGCTGTCTCTGAGGCCGTTTGAAACAGGCCTCAAGCCTATGCTCCCCACCACAATAGGAGCACAAGCCCTGCTTAATTATTCTTACCTTTTCAGAACCCATCAACATGTGGTCCTTATTCAAGAGTGAAGAATGGGGCTTTTCCCTTTTCTGAACCCTGAAATTCTTCTGCTTGTGACTTGAGACTGAAGAATTTTTATGATGAGAAGTACTTGAATTTAAGCCTTCAGTATTCCTTTCTTGATGATGATTCTGCTCCTTTGGACTCTCATGATATCTGGTATCAAGTTCCAGGGTAATGTCCATTAAGTCTTGAAGAGAATAAATGGCTGAAGGATGGGAGGCCAACTGATCAAGAATTATGGAGGCCATTCCCTTCCTGAAATGATGAATAATAACAATGTCACCCCAATCCTGAATCCTTGACATTAGACTTCTGAAATTAGCAATGTATAATGATACATGTCCACCTTCTTTCATTCTTAAGCCATCCAACTCTGCTTCATATTTTCTAACTTCATTTTGATGCCCAAATAAATTGAACAGTTGAGATTTTAATAAGGCCCAATTATTGAAAAGGTATGCTGGTTCTTGATAGGTGAGGTTGGAAAGATAATGATAAATCCATTTTGCAGCCCCACCAATGAGAAATGAAGTGGCATAAAGAAATTTCTTCCTGTCTTCAGAGAAATTTGCCTTGTAATTATGGAAAATAAGTTAGCAGGACTAAATAAAACTTATGACTTTGAAGGGTTGAGTTCCATCAAAGCATTTTGGTTCCTTCATAGATGGAGTCTTGAAGGCTGGTTGTCTTTAATCTTCATAATATGAAGCAGCTTGAAGGTCGGACATAATCTGGGTCATTTGTTGCATTATGGCCAGTAAAGAGGGTTCAGAATGATGAGAGACAGGCTTATGAGACTGGACTAGATTTGGCCCTCCACTACCTTGAGATTCCCTCACAGGAGTTGGAGCAGACTCAATAATTCCAGAATATTCTTCTTCCACAGAGCTCTGCTCCTTCTCTGCATCATCTACACCAGGACCTTTGAGTGTGGTCCTTGAAATGCCTGGAAAAGCACCAACTACTCCTTATAATGAGCTTGATCTTCAAGGCCCTCTTCCTTCCCTTCTTCCTGAATGGTGCTTCCCTTCCATTACTGGTCCTCTGTCCGAATGGGCCCTCAGTTGAGGAACTTCTGGGGTCCCATCAAGAGGTTCTCTTGGTGTTGAAGTGAGGACAGCTTGAGTTCTGGCCTGAGATCTGGTCTTTCTTGCAGGAGATGAGTGTTGTACAGGCATGATTTTAAGACTAAAATGAAATAAAAATCTGAAGACAATAAAAAATTGAAATTGAGAACTTGAGGAAATTCATCAAGAGAGCTTGGAGGCAACAACAAAATCAGTATCTCTATAAAATCAATAAATAAAAGTGAAAAATTCAGGTCAGCAAATCAATCAATGTCAAATAAAATCTTGAAGTCAATAGTCAAAAATGAATCTTGAAGCATAAATTAATCAATGAGTCAATATCTTGATAAATTCAAATCAATAGTTCTTGAGGAAAACCAAGGAATAATCAAAATCAATTCAATTCAAAAGGAATAGAATAGAATATTCAGGTCAATCACTCTTAAGGTCAAAATCAACTATATCAAATCATCAATCAAAATCAAATCAAGTGAAAATCTTCCTGTTAATAAAGATCCTTGAAGAATATTTCAAAACTAATCTTGATGAAAGAATATCTGTGTCATAAATGAGCTTTGAGATAAATTTGAAATCAAATTAACATGGTTCCTGAAATGCGAATTTTTAAAAAGCTGTTAAATCCAATTTTTTGGATATGAAGCTCATGGAATCTCTGTTGATTTTTCCACATCTATCTCCATCACCAATATTTGCATTTTATGAAAGAAGTGTTGTAGATACTTGTAGAAGAGATTTTATCAAATGAATATTGTTATTATTATGGAACATTCACTATAATTTAGTCCAGTGATAATAGCAATTTTGGATCTGTTCTTGGACCCTGATGTTTTAACTTTCATATTAGTGTCTTTCACCTATTTTTCTGCAGGTATTGTTTTGGCATCCAGATTTTATGTGAGTCTTTGAGATATGTTTGCATATCCAAAAAGGTCACAAGAAAAATTGTAGAATAATTATCTTAAAACTAGTGAAAATACTATAAATATGTATGAAATCTGAATTAACTCAGAATCCAATGAGTACGCATGTGAAATAAACTCAACCAGTAGATTCCTCATGGTAAAATAAACATATTTCATATTTATGGCATATCTAAAAAGTCAATAATTACTGAAGAATAGGTAATAATACCCTAAAAAATACATAAAATTTTATTTAACTCAGAAACCAATGGAACAACATGTGAAGCAAAATGAACCATTGGATTCCCCATAAAAATGTACACATAAAGAAACTGTATGACAATTTACTAAAGTCAATACTTAAGGAATTAAGCGGAATATATGGACTTTTTGGGTGAATGCATATATTCATGGTTTTCAGCTAATATCTGTTGAAATATACAAGATAGAGAGTGAAACCAAAAAATGAAGTCACCATGGAATTACTTTAAGAAGACATATATGAACTTTATTTTTTAAGCTATAAACAAGGTTATAACTTGTTAAAGTTTATTGAACAAAATCACTGGAGCTGTTGACCACTTTGTTGTGAAAGTGGTTGAAACTTAAAAAAAGGGGGTATTCAGATGCTACTAGCTCATAAGTGAATAATAATGTAAGTTCTATTATAATATTCAAGGTATAACCCCTTAAACTCAAGGTTTGAAGTTTAAAATATTAAATTTCAATGGAAAAGATGAGTTACAAGAAAAGTCATCAAAAATAGAGTTTTGATGATGTAATGAAATTCTCTTTGCAGTTTAATAAGGACATTCCAAGCTATAAGAATGCCATCTCATAATAGCTGTAGCGTGTGTAACTTCAAAGTTCTTAATGATCAAAGTTTAAGCTTAAAATTGATCATTTATGATCACTCACTGTAATCTTATTTTAAGCTCAACAGTTATATAAGTGATGAAACTGGTGAATACTATTAAATTATGATTAATAGTGATAAAGTTCACGAAGTCTAGGCTTCTTCCAAGCCTATGATGTCATTGAACTTAGATCTATAGTGATGACTCTAAATAACGCCATAATAATGAGATAAGATGGTTTGATCATGAGTTAATAATCACTGAGCCTTAGAATGCTGATCATTTCCTGTGGATACTATCAGTAAACATCTATTGGAATCCTACTGGACTCTGGAAGGGAGGTATTTACTATAAGTAGAGCTCTTTTTACTCCATTTTCCCCTCAGACACATCAAAATAATCAAAAAGGTAAAATCTTTTATTCTTTATATATAAATATCTTATATTATCAAAGACCAAAAGCTATCCTTATTATGATTATCATTTTAGATGTGATTAATTCAACTGTACTCTTGTTTTGTTATAGATCTCTTAGAAAATCTTCTTTCCACGTAAAAATCAAAAGAATCTGTAATTTCTTTTATTCTTCTTTGTAAATACAATTCAAATAAGTTTTATTTACAACATCTGGCATACGTTCTTCCAAAATTATTATATTAAGCGACAAAAGTAGGTTATTTTCTCTTATTATAATAATTTCTCTCTATTATTACTATTAATAATTCTTCCATCAATATAAATAGTATTCACATTAATATAGAAACTTAATATTAGTAATATTTTAGTTATTAATTGTTTTTTATTAATAAAAAACAATTATTTACACCTTTATCATTGGTTTGTCACAATAATAAAGAGCTTTTAAATGAACTTATTTATTAGATTATATTTTCATAATATATATTATATTATTATATTTATTGAATAAAATAATTATTTTCATGCCATAATTTGAATAATTACTTATTATTATAATTGTTCTCATCTTATTTATTCTTTCTATAAGGACATCAAGAGTACAATAAGTGAAATATTAGTAATTTTTACTTATTGTTTCATAGTCAAACCTTACATTTGGGGGCCTGGCCGTGATATTTACTTAAAAGACCTTAAAAAAGATTGTAATGGGGTTTATCCAATAATAAATTATATTTATAACCATAATAAATACATAACAAATTTATATTTATTGATTTTAAAAGCTATTGAGGCATTTGGAAAGCAATTGTACTGTCTTACACATGGTTTTTCACATCCTAAGGCTTGCAAGAACTATCTTTGAGTGACTCTAGGGATTAAAAGAGATATTTTGTAAATGAAAAATAATTTTAGAATCACCTTTATTGTTTGTTTTATTCTTGAAAAACAAAAATATTAAAACATTAAAAAATATAAAAAAATCAAATAAAAAAGTCATTTTTATTCAATTTTTATTCTTTATTCATTTCCCTTCTTCTGAGATATAAAACCAAGCTTTATGTGGAAAAATTGCCATATCTTACCAAAAATAACACTTCTTATATAAAAGACTTATATTTGTTTGTCTTTTTTAGTTTTTGGAGACAATCCAACAGAGGAAAATCAAACCACTGTTGAAAGATTGTTGGAAGAAACTTTCCCAAGTTCTCCAACACTAATTGGCGTTAAGAAAAAGAAAGCTGAGAAATTAGACTTTCCAGGACCCACTATTCAGGACTCTGAAGGTAAGTACCTCATTTATAAATTGCCATAAAAAGAAATTCTTTTGCTGAAATCTTTTTATTTCTTATTTTCTTGAATTATTACTACCAGAAGAGGTTCCCAATACTCCATCCAATCATACGGAGCTGGACTCAGAGGCAGAATTGATCCCTCAAAAGGGAAAATAAAGGGGAAAATCTGCAGTGGAACAGAATCCACACAAGGAAGTGCCTTATCCTAAAGGCAAGTCCCAGAAATGCCCATGATATCTGACCCAGAGTTAGAACTAAGTATGAGTGACTCAAAAAGGTACAAATCACATGCAGAGGGCTCAGATAGACATTTACATGAGCCATTACAAGCAGTACTACACAGTGTACAAAGACAAGGACTGGGAAATGTTGCCCCAAATACACCAAGTAATAATGAACTCCTGGTACATCCTCAAAAAGTTCCTCAAAGAGGAGAAAATAGTGAGATACTCCAATGGATGGAATCCACTATCATCCAAACCTCAAATCAAAAAGATCAAGGAGTACCATGCCAAAAAGAGGGAGGAAACCAAGGAAGAAGCCCCAGTAGGTTCTACCAGCAAACCCCAAGCCAGCACTCTTCCCCAATAATGGAAGAAGAACAAGAACAAGAACCTTAAAAAACCATATTCTCCAAGCTACAGGATTCCAAAAGTCCAAATAGATGCCATGGACAATGTTTTCAAAATGGCCAGAAACTTGATGGAATTCAAGGACAAGGAAGAGCAAAGAATGAGACAACCTCATTTCCAAAAGAAATATCCTTGTCTCCAAATGTTGTAAATACTTTAACACAAATTAAAAATAGTATTTTACCTCTTAAGTAAATTAGAAATAGTTTATTATCCTTACAAGAAATAAATAACAACTTATCATCTTTAACCAAAATTGTTGTACAAAACAAGAAAGAAATTGATAAATTTCAATTTGTTGTTGAAAATGATAAACCAAAGGTTTTAATTGACAATACCCAAAACTTAATACAAGGAAAACAGGAATTGTATATATATATAAAATATATCAGAGATAAAGCTTTGACAATCAATTGTGATGTGAGCATTGATGATATTACAGAATAATTAAACAAATTAAGTATTTCTGTAGAGAAATTTGAAGAGAATACTTACCACACCAAAAATTACTTCTATACCATGTAGAAAAAAGTGATGAAGCAAGAATGAATATGAAAGATGACATTCAAAGTGAAATAAGACTTATTAATGACAAAATGGATAGAATAAATGAGGCTAAGCTGAATATGCCAAAGTTATCAACATCATTTTCTCACATAAGAAGTCTTGTTAAACCAAAAGAGGAAATAACAAATCCATAAATGACAGACTTGAGTCATCAAGACAATAACCAAGTCTTAATGAAGGAAGCACCTCAATTAAAAGAATGGCCAACATTCACAGGAGAGGGTTAATATGACCATATGTCATTTATTAAAACAATTGACATGTTACAAGAAGATTATTCCATACCAGATGAATTAGACACTGCCAGATTACACTCACTGTTTGGGAAGTCTGCAAAAATATGTTATTATGGCATAAGGCAAACAAATGGAAAAAATGCCTTGTTTTTGTGGAAACCAGAAATAATAACCAGGTGGGCTCATGATGCCTGGAGGTAAAAAATAGAAAATGAATTTGAAAATTCCTTCTTTGACCCGGACAAGGATAAACCTTTGACTTGGTTCTTAAAACAAGTTGAAAGATTGAAGGCATTGTACCCAGAAATTTCACAACAAATGGTACACATGAAAATAATTAAGAAATGTGGAGGAGAATTGGAACATGCCGTGAGAATAAGGTATATAGAACCATGCTCCACAGAAGAATATATCAATGCACTAGAAGACATAGTGACAAGGACAAAAATTGGCAGAAATTGGAAGAAATTGGACATTGAAAGTCCAAATAAGCCATTTATCAAGAAATATAAACCAAGAAAAACCTTCAATCCCAATACATCCAACAGTAATGAGCAAAGAAAGTGCCACAAATGTGGAGGTATTGGACACTTAGCCAATAATTGCCTTAAAAAAGCAAAAATAAATGAAATTGTGAAAAATGAGGACCACAATGATAAAGAACAAAAATCTGATTCTGAAAAGGATACTGAAGAATAAGAAACTTCTTAAAGTGATCAAATTAATATAATTAATGCACAAATTAATAATATTGATTTAATATATGAAGTAGTAGATGTCAATTCAAACTTAAGACAAGTTGGAACATCTGATACAAGCCTGACAGAAATAAAAGATTCCAAGCTGTATAGAACCAAACCAGCAAAAGGAATGGGATATACAGCTGGGAAATCAAGTACAAGTATTGCCATGGTGGAATGCCAAGAGGAAAAAGTTTAATTAGATACAGGAGCATATTGTACCTGTGTTGGTGAGAGTTATTTGCAAACAATTGTACCATATTGGGAAGAAAAACCTATACCAATACAAGGAGTGAAATTCAGTAGTTCAAGTGAAAGCATGAAGCCTCTTGGAATAATTGACTTAACACTGAATTTTCCTCATCCTTCACAATGTATCAGATTAAAAGTAGAGTTTGTAGTAATGAACAATTGCACTATTAACCATCTTATACTTGGAAATGACTACGTGTCAATTTATGGCATAGATATCTCTAACCAAAAAGGCAGATATTTTACCATAGGAGACAATAAAAGACAAAAGGTTTGGCTCCTTGAATAACAAAAAACACATTAAATTTATTAAGAATGAATAAAAAAGCCCAGAAAACAATTTTTTCATAGATGAACAACTGAAAGAGGAATAATTCAATCATGAATCAACAGAAAAAATGGAATAAAAATTGATTGACCTCTTATTTAAATATAAGAATGCCTTTGCAACTGACAAAGAACCACTAGGTGCCATAATTTGACATGAGGTAGATGTAATGCTTAATGTGGACACGCCTTATCCATCTCTATCAAGAATACCAGCTTACCCAGCTAGCCCAAGAGCTAGAGAAGCTTTAGAGGTACACATTAAATAATTAATACACCTTGGAGTATTAAGAAAGTAGGACATAATGAACAGGTAGAGGTCACTACACCTGTAATTATAACCTGGAATAATGGAAAATCAAGGATGGTATGGGCTTTAGAGATCTAAACACCTAAACTATGCCTGACAGATATCCAATACCTATAATCCATGAGACATTAACACAATTATCTCAGCCTAAGTTCATTACAGCCATGGATGCTCTAGAGGGTTTTCATCAGAATGTCTTAACAGACAATTCCAAGAAACTACTGAGGATAATAGTCCACTTTGGAATTCTTGAATATTTAAGAATTCAATTTGGTATAGAAAATGCACCTTCCCATTACCAAAGGATGATGAATACCATATTTCCTGAAGAATTGTCAGAAGGATGGTTAATTATCTACATTGATGATATCATAGTTTTCTCAGAAACTTGGGATAGCCACTTAACAAGACTAGAAAGAGTTTTTCAACTCATAATACAAGTAAACATTAAAATCTACTTGAAAAAGTGTCATTTTGCATACAGTGAGCTAAATGAACTAGGACATGTTGTATCTGGACTAAGGTTGGGCATAGATAAGAACAAAGTAGAAGCAGTACTATTGAAGCCAATTCCCTAAACCAGAAAGATATGCAATAATTCCCAGGATTTTCTGGTTATTACAGACAGCATATAAGAGATTTTGCAACAATTGCTAAGTCCTTGTATAAGCTCTGTGTCCAACAGAAAGTCTATGAAATGACTGGAGAAAGAGTCAAGGCATATGAAGAATTCAAAAATTCCTTAACAAATACCCCATTTCTTCTAGTTCCAGATTTGAAGCTAACCTTTAAGCTATACATTGATGCTGGCAGAGAAGGACTAGGTGCTGCACTAAACCAGAAACAAATAATCAATGACAAACCTGTTGAAGGACAAATTTGCTTTATTTCAAGTCAAATAAAGTGAACAGAAGCAAGGTATGGTGAAGGCCAAATAGAATGACTCTTCTTGGTATGGGCTTTAGAAAAATTACACTATTAGTTGCATGGAACAGTTTTTGATGTAATTGCATACTGTAAGCTGTAAAATCTTCATTAAATATGAAAACTTCAAATAGACATATTCTAAGATGGCTAATTGCCATCCAAGAATATAGAGAAAATATGACTATAGTTCATAAATATGGTAATATTCATAAAATTGCAGATGGTCTTAGCAGATGGTCTCTGGAAAATACACCTGAAAATCTAGCATGAGTACCACAGGAAGAGGACCATATAGAAGGCATATGTGTTACAGACGTTGGCACAGAATTCTTTAGCCAAGTTAAAGAAAGCTGTAAAGTGGACCAAAACCACCATATCTTATGATAACCTCTAATGAAGGACTGTAAAGACCCATCACTTTCATCAAAACTAGATGAAATATGGAAAATCGCATATGATGAAAGAAGATTCCACCTCCTTCATGATATCCTCTACCATAGAACTAAACATGAATGCATTATGGCTTTAACAGATAGAACTGTGATAAACACCATACTACATGAATGTCATGATAGTGTTGCAGCGGGACATCTGTCAGAAGACAGAACACTAGAGAGGGTAAAAACCTGCTCTTGGTGGCCAAATAGGAAGAAAGATGCTTCAGAATACTTCCAAACCTGTGACATATGCCAGAAAGCAAACGGAGCCACAGGAAACAAATTTTTAATGATGATCTAAATCCAGGAACCAAAATCCCCTTTGGAAATAGCTCACATGGATTGGGTAACAGCCTTACCTCCAGGAGGAGACAGAAGTTATAATACATGCCTAGTATTAGTTGACAGATACAGCAAAACTCCAATGCTCTTACCATTTCACAAGGATGCCACGGCTATGGACACAGCCATAATGATATGGAATAAATTTCTTAGCCATACAGGCTTATTTCAAAATATCATAAGTGATAGAGACCAACAATTCACTTCAGCATTATGGACAAACCTCCATAACCTGTTTGGAACAAAATTATAATTCTCAACAGCTTACTACCCCCAAGCTGATGGTCTAGCAGAAAGAATGATACAGACTTTAGAAGAAATGATCAGGAGCTTTTGTGCTTATGGCCTATAATTCAAATATTCTGATGGGTTTACCCATGATTAGAATACATTAATATCAGCTCTTGAGCTGGAATATAAAACATCAATCCATTCCTCAACTGCCAAAACACTGGCAATGTTAGAAAAAGGCTGGAATCAAAGACTTCCTTATGATAGCCTAAAAAAGGACTTAGTGGATATACACCCAACAGCAAGTAACTTCAAGTTAATGCTTGACAAAGCAAGACACCATGCAAACAGATGTACACAAGATTCTTTCAAGTATGCAAAATAAAGATGGGATAAAAGTCATAAACCAGCTGACTTCAAAATAGGAGACTTAGTCCAGGCGTCAACTCTAAATTTCAAAAATGTAAAAGGCCCAAAGAAATTGAAGGATTCCTTTTCAGGACCATTTATGATAAAAGCACTACATGGACCTAATGCTGTGCAACTAGAGCTCACAGGTGAATTGATCAACAAACACCAAAATTTCCCTGTAAGTCTTATAAAACCTTATAGCTCAAGTGACAAGGAAGTATTTCCACTAAGAAATAAACCCCCACTTGAAATAACCCCTTTACAAGAAGGAGAAAAAAAGAAAATTTTGAAAGTCCTTAAAGAAAGAAGCACAAGAAACAGAAAAGAAAGAGCATACCTTGTAAGATATAGAAATCCAACTCAAGAAGATGAATGGCTACTTGAGAAAGATGTAATAAAGGCTGACAAGCTATTAAGAAGGTTCAGACATGAAAGAAAGCCTAAATAATAGAAAAATTAAGCATTATTGAGCTTCAAGACCAAAAAAGTCAATTGAAGAGGTAGGAAGGTGGATGATACCCTAATTAACTATATCAGATTGTGGTACAATCTTTTTTTGTGGTAGGGAATGTGAGCCTTTGAGGTATGACCACATATCCAAAAAGGTCACAAGAAAAATCCTATAATAATTATACTTATAATAATTATCTTAAAAAACTAGTGAAAATAGAATAAATAGGTAAAAATTCTGAATTAACTAAGAATCTAATGAGTAAACATGTAAACTAAATTACACCATTAGATTTCCTATGGTAAAATACACATATGTCACTTTTATGGCATATCCAAAAAGTCAATAATTACTGAAGAATAAGTAATAATACCCTAAAAAGGACATAAAATCTTATTTAACTCAGAAACCAATGCAACAACATGTGAAATAAATTTTACAATTTAATTAACCATAAAATAGTACACATAAAACAATAGTATGACAATTCTCTCAAGTCAATACTTAAGTAATTAAGCTGAATATATGCACTTTTTTGGTCAATGCATATATTCATTGTTTTCAGCTAATATCTCTTGAAATATACAAGATAGAGCATCAAGCCATAAATAAAGTCACCACCTCATTACTTTGGGAACACAGATATGAACTTTATTTTATAAGCTATAAACAGGGTTACAACTTGTAAAGGTTTATTGAACAAAATTACTGGAGCTGTTGACCACTTTGTTGTGAAAGTGATCCAAGCTTAAAAAACATGGATATTCAGACTCTACTAGTTCATAAGTGAATAATGATGTAAGTTTTATTAGAATATTCAAGGTTTAACCCCTTGAAATCAAGGTTTGAAGTTTAAAATATTAAATTTCAACAGAAAAGATGAGTTACAAGAAAAATCATCACAAATAGAGTTTTGATGATGTAATGAAATTCTATTTGTAGTTTAATAAGGACATTCCAAGCTATAAGAATGCCATCTTATAATGGCTGTAGTGTGTGTAACTTCAAAGTTCCTAATGATCAAAGTTTAAGCTTAAAATTGATCATTTATGATCACTCACTGTAATCTTATTTTAAGCTTGACAGTTATTTAAGTGATGAAACTGGTGAAGATTATTAGATTATGATTAATACTAATAAGATCCACAAAGCTTAGGCTTCTTCCAAGCCTATGATTTCATCAAACTCAGAGTTATAGTGACAACTCTAAATAATGGCATAATAATGAGATAAGATGGTTTGATCATGATGTAATAATCACTAAACCTTAAAATAATTATAGTTTCCAGTGAATACCAACAGTACAGGTCCATTAGAAGCCTACTGAACTCTAGAAGGGAGGTATTTACTATAAATAGAGCACTTTTTACCCTATTTAACCTCAGATGCATCAAAATAATTAAGCAATTAAATCAAAAGGTTAAAACGTTTTATTCTTTATATATCAATCTCTTATATTATCAAAGACCAAAAGCTATCCTTATTATAATTATCATTTTAGACGTGATTACTTCAATTTTCCTCTTGTTTTGATATAAATCTCTTAAAAGATCTTATTTCCATGTAAAAATCAAAAGAATTTGTAATTTCTTTTCTTTTTATTTGTATATAAAATTTAAATAAGTTGTATTTACATTATCTGGTGTAAAGTATTCCAAAATTCTTATATTAAGCATCAAAAGTAGCTTATTTTCTCTTGTTATAATAGTTTCTCTCTATTATTACTATTAATAATTCATCCATTAATATAAATAGTATTTATATTAATATATAACTTTAAGATTAGTAATATTTTAGTTATTAATTGTTTTTTATGAATAAAAAACCAATTTTTTAAGCCTTTATCATTTTTTTGTAACAATAATAAAGAGCTTTTAAATATATTAACTATTAAATATTAATATATTTATTTATTATATTATATTTTCACAATATAATTATTTTTACACCATAATTAGAATAATTCCTTATTATTATAATTATTTTTATCTTCTTTATTCTATTTATAAGGACATTAAGAGTACAAAAGTGAAATATTAGTAATTTTACTTATTTTTTCATAGTCAAACCTTACAATGTAAATATATTAAGATGCAAAATTAAAGGTTTGAATTACCTTTGCAACAGTGATCAAAATAAGGTTACAATTTAATACAAAGAACTATAAGTTACCTTAAAGGTGAAAGACAAATATAACTATTGATAGTTCTAGTGTTGATACATGTGAGAAGTCTTGTAAGACACATATTAATTAGATTTTCCAGTAATTAAATACAAAGTAGGACTACATTACCTTAATGAAGTATGAATTTTATGTTTAACAAGGTTATTTTACAACACACAGAAAAAAAAGTTGGGGATAAAAACAATGAAATTATCTCTCAATGAGCTAATTACTTTAATCATGCAGGTAGGAGTTGAGATAAGTATTATTTGAAATATCTATAGGAGGTGGAGTTTTCTCAGGAAAAATAGAGAGAAATTCCATGTAAACCTTCCCTCCATCTTGTAACTCATTATTCATGGCATTAGTTATCATTTACTGACCACTACATCATTTTTTTAACTCTTCTTTTGAGTTAAATTTTTCCTTTTACTACTTTGTCTCACTTTCAACTTCAAGATGATATTTCATTGGAAGTAATTAGGGTGTGTGATGACTGGATAATAAAATAATCACAGGTTATCCTTTTGAAAAATTTCATAATATCTCTCCAATTATTATGATGGTGTGTCTCTAGTGAAAATCTCCTCAGGTTTCTTTTGGAAATGTTTTCAGAAGGAGTTTTCCATTACTGAAATACTCATTCTTTGTAAGATATATTTACCATGGAAAAGCATAACTCTATTGACTGAAGTAAGCCTTTTCACCTTACAAACTTATTATATGTAAGGTTTGACTTAGAAACAATAAGTAAAAACTACCACTATTTTACTTATTATACTCTGAATGTCCTTATAAATAAAAAGAATAAGATAAAAATAACTATAATAATACTAAATTATTATAATTCTGGAATGAAATTAATTATATTATTAAATAAATATAATAATATAATTTATATTATAAAAAAAATATAACAATTAAATATATTAATATAAGATAATTAATATATTTAAAAGCACTTTATTATTGTTACCAAAAAACAATAAAGGCTTAGAAAATTGTTCTTTATTAATAATATTAATATTACTAATATTAAAGTTATTAATTAATATAAATACTCCTTATATTACTTATAGAATCATTAAAATAATAAATAGGGAGAAAATTATTATAATAAGGAGAAATAACCTACTTTTGATACTTAATGTAATAATTTTGAATAAATTTACGCCAAATAATATAAATAAAGCTTATTTATATTGTATCTACAATAAATCTTAAGAGAAATTACAAATTGTCTTAATTTTATGTGGGATTGAGGTTTTTGAGAGTATTTTAAACAAAACAATTAAATAATAGAATTAATCACGTCGAGAAAGGGGATTATAATAAGATTTATCTTTGATCTTCAATAATATAAGAGTTTTATATATAAAGAATAAAGAAATTACCTTTTGACTCAATTATTTAGGGTTTTGTAAGTGTCTGAGGGGGAAATATAGTAAAAAGAGCTCTATTTATTTGAAATTCCCTCCTCCTAGAGTCCAACAGGATTGTAGTAGATGTTGACCAATCATATGCACTAGAATTAATCAATATTTTAAGGTTTGGTGATGATTAAATCATGATCAAACCATCTTATCTCATCATTACGCCATTACTTAGAGTTATCACTATAACTCTAAGTTTGATGACGTCAAAGGCTTGGCAGGACCGCAAAATTTGTTGATTTTATTAGTTTTGATCATAAGCTAATAGTATTCACTAATTTTATCACTCATATGACTGTTAATCTTAGTTTAAGGTTAAAGTGAGTGATCATAAATGATAAAATGAAGGTTAAACTTTGATCCTGAATACCTTTTAAGTTTTACACACTACAGAAATTTGGAGAGTTAATTTTGAAGGCTTGGCATGTCCTTATTAAGCTTCCAAGAGCATTTCATTACATCAACAAAACTCTCCTTTTGATGATTTTTCTTGTAACTCACCTTTTCTGTTGAAATTTAATATTTTAAACTTCAAACCATGATTTCAAGGGGTTATACCTTGAATATTATAATAAAAGCTACATCATTCTTCTCGAATGAACTATTAGAATCTAACTGTATACTTTTTTTAAGTTTGGACCACTTTCACAACAAAGTGGTCAATGGCTCTGTGGATTTAAATCAATAATCCATTAAGCGTTTTAACCTTGTGTATAACATGTGAAATAAATCTCATATCTGTGTTCCTACAGTAATTACTTGGTGACTTTATCTATGGTTTATCACTCTATCTTGTATATTTCAAAAGATATTAGCTAAAATCCCTGAATATATGTGTTGACCAAAAAAGTGCATATATTCAGCTTAATTCCTTAAGTATTGATTTTGGAGATTAGCTTCTTAATTGTTTTATGTGTGAAATTTATGGGGAATTCAATGGTACAATTTGCTTCACATGTTTTCTCATTGGTTTCTGAAATAATTAATGATTTATGTCTTTTAAAAGGTATTGTTACTTATAACTCATTAAATATTGACTTTACAGATATGGCATAAAAATGGTGTATGTGTATTTTACCATGGGGAATCCAATGGTGTAATTTATTTAATATGCTTATTCATTGGTTTCCAAGGTAACTCTATTGTTATGCCTATTTATGGCAGTTTTTGTAATTTTAAGATAATCACTCTAAAGGTATAATTATTCTAAATATTTCTTGCGACCTTTTTGGGTATGTGGTCATATCTCAAAGGTTCACATTCCCTACCACCAAAAAAGATTTTACCACAATATTATATGTGTAATTAGGGTATCATCCACTGTCCTACCTCTTCAATAGACTTTATCAGTCCTGAAGCTCAATAATGCTTGATTTTCCTATTCTTTAGGTTTTCTTTCATGTCTGAACCTCCTTAGTAGTTTATCAGCATCTGTTATATCTTTCTCAAGTAGCCATTCATCATCTTGAGCTGGGTTTCTATACCTTACAAGGTATTCTCTTTCTTTTTTTGTTTCTTGTCCTTCTTTCTTTAAGGAATTTCACGATTTTCTTTTCCTCTCCTTCTTCCAAAGGGGGAATTTTAAGTGGGGGTTTATTTCTTAGTGGAGATACTTCCTTTTCACTTGAGCTGTAAGGTTTTATTAGACTTACAGGGAAAGTCGGTTGTTTTTTCATTAAATCACCTGTGAGTTCCAATTGCACAGCATTGGGTCCATGAAGTGCTTTTATCATAAATGGTCCTGCAAAGGAATCTTCCAATTTTTTTGGGCTTTTTATGTTATTAAAATTAAGGTTTGATACTAGGACCAAGTCTCCTATTTTGAAGTCAGGTGATTTATGACTTTTATCGCATCTTTCTCTTGCATACTTAAAAAAATCCTGCATACATCTATTTGCATGGTGTCTTTCTTTGTCAAGCATTATCTTAAAACTGCTTGCTGTCGGATGTATATCTACTCAGTCCTTTTTGAGGGTATAATAAGGAATTCTTGGATTCCAACTTTTTTCTAGCATTGCTGGTGTTTTTCCAGTAGAAGAATGGATTGATGTTTTATATGCCAGTTCAAGGGCTGGTATTAGTGTACACCAATAATGGGTAAAACCATCAGAATCTTTAAATTCTTGTCCATAAGCACAGAATCTTCTGATCATGTCCTCTAAGGTTTGTATCATCCTTTCTGCTAGACCATCGGCTTGAGGATGGTAAGCTGTTGAGAATGATAATTTTGTCCCAAAAAAGTTATGGAAATTTGTCCATAATGCTGAAGCAAACTTTGGGTCTCTTTCACTTATGATATTTTGGAATACGCCTGTGTGGCTAATGACTTTATTCCATATCATTATGGCTGTGTCCATAGCTGTGTCATCTTTGTGACATGGTAGGAACATGGGAGTTTTGCTATACCTATCAACTAACACTAGGCATGCATTATAGCTTCTGTCTCCTCCTGGAGGTAATGCTGTTACCCAATCCATATGAACTATTTCCCATGGGGATTTTGGTTCTTGGATTTGGATCATCATTCCAAATTTCTTTCCTGTGGCTCTGTTGGCTTTTTGAAATCTGTCACAGGTTTGGCAGTATTCTGCAACATCTTTCTTCCAATTTGGCCACCAAGAGCAGGTTTTCACCCTCTCTAGTGTTCTATCTTCTGAGAGATGTCCAGCTGCAACACTATCATGACACTCATGTAAAATAGTGTTTATCAGGGTTCTATCTGTTAAGGCCATAACACATGCATGTTTTGTTCTATGGTAAAGGATTCCATCAAGGAGGTGGAATCTTCCTTCATCATATGCCTTTTTTCATGTTTCATCTAATTTTCATGAAAGTGATGGATCTTTGCAGTCTTTCATTAGAAGTTGGCTCAAGATATGGAAATTCTTGTCTATCTTCTAGCTTTCCTTAACTTGGTTAAAGAATTCTGTGCCAATATCTGTAACACATATTCCTTCTATATGGTGCTTCTCCTGTGGTACCCATGCTGGATTGTCACGGGTATATGCTAGAGCCCATCTGCTAAGACCATCTGCATTTTTATGAATGCTACCATAATTATGAACAATATTCATATTTACTCTATATTCTTGGATAGCAATTTGCCATCTCAGCATATTTCTATTTGGGGTTTTCATATTTAATAGAGATTTTACAGCATTACAGTCTGTAATCACATCAAATACTGTCCCATCTAAGTAATAATGTAATTTTTCTAAAGCCCACACTAAGAAGAGGAATTCCATTTGGCTTGCTCCATATCTTGCCTCTGTTGACTTTATTTGTCTTGAAATGAAACAGAATGGTCCTTCCACTGGTTTATCATTGATGATTTGTGTCTGGTGTAGTGCAGCACCTAGTCCTTCTCCACAAGCATGAATGTAAAGTTTAAAGGGTAGTTTCCAATCTGGCATTAGAAGAAATGGGGCATTTGTTAAGGAATTTTTCAATTCTTCATGTGGCTTGACTCTTTCTTCAGTCATTTCATAGACTGTTTGTTGGTCACATAGTTTGTACAAGGATTTGGCAATTTTTTCAAAGTCCTTTATATGCTGTCTATAGTAACCAGCAAATCCTAAAAATGGTTGCATTTCTTTCTTGGTTTGAGGCATTGGCTTAAGTAGTACTGCTGCTACTTTATTCTTTTCTATGCCTAGAATAATTCCAGATACAACATGTCCTAGTGCCTTTAGTTCACTACATGCAAAATTACACTTTTTCAAGGAATTTTTCATATTTACTTGCACTATTTTTTGAAATACCCTTTCTAGTCTTGTAAGGTGGTTTTTCAGGTTTATGAGAAAACTATGATATCATAAACATAGATAATTAACCATCCTTCTGATAATTCTCCAGGGAATATGGTATTCATCATCCTTTTATAATGGGAAGGTGCATTCTTTATCTCAAATGGCATTCTTAAGTATCCAAAAATCCCACAATGGACTATTATTCTCAGTAGTTTCTTGGCATTGTCTTTAAGACATTTTGATGAAAACCCTTTAGAGCATGCATAGCTGTGATGAGCTTAGCTTGTGATAATTATGTCAATGTCCCATGGATTCTGGGTATTGGATATCTGTCAGGGATGGTATAGGTGTTCAGGGCTTTGAAGTCCCCTACCATTCTTGATTTTCCATTATTCCAAATTATAATGACAGGTGTAGTGACTTCTACTTGTTCATTATGTCCCACTTTTCTTAATACTCCATGGTCCATTAATTCTTTAATTTATACCTCTAAGGCTTCTCTGGCTCTTGGACTAGCTGGGTAAGCAGGTCTCCTTAGTAAAGGTGGGTAAGTTTTTTCCACATTAAGAATTATGTCTACCTCATGCCCAATTATGGCACCTAATGGCTCTTTGTCAGTTTCAAAGGCATTTTTATACTTAAAGAAGAGGTCAATCAATATTTATTTCAATTATTTCTGTTAATCCTTGATTGAATTCTGCCTCCTTGAGTTATTCAGATATAAAAATTTCTTTTTCTGAACTTTTTTCTTCATTATTAATAACTGTAATTTGTTTTTTTCTTATTTAAGAATCCAAACTTTTGTCTTTTGTTATCTCCTATAGTAAAATATCTGTACTTTTGGTTAGAGATGTGTATACCATAGATTGACAAGTAGTCATTTCTAAGTATAAAGTGATTACTGGTACAGTTGTCCATAATCACAAATTCTACTTTAATTCTGACACATTGTGAAGAGTGAGGGAAAATGAGTTTTGAGTAAGTTATTCCAAGGGGCTTCATGCTCTCATTTGCACTACTAATTTGACACCTTGTATTGGTATAAGTTTTTCTTGCCAATCTGGAACAATTGTTTTTAAATAACTTTTACCAACACAGGTGCAATATGCTCCTGTATCCAAGGTCACTTTTGCTTCTTGGTTGTCAACCATGACAATACTTATACTTGATTTTCCAGCTGTATATCCCATTCCTCTTGCAGGTTTGGTCCTATACAGTTTGGCATCTTGCACATTTGTCAGGTTTGTGTCAGATGTTCCAACTTATGGTAAGTTTGATTTAACATCTAGTACTTCATAAATTCTATAAATATTATTTATTTGTGCATTAATTATATTAATTTCATCACTTTCAGAAGTTTCTGACTCTTCTGTCTCTTTTTCAGAGTCAGATTCCTCCTCTTTGTTGTTGTGGTTTTCTGTTTCCATAATTTCATTGATTTTTGCCTTTTTGAGGCAGTTATTGGCTAAGTGTTCAATACCTCCACGTTTATGGCATTTTCTTTGCTCATTATTGTTGGATGTATTGGGCTTGAAAGATTTTTTTGATTTATCTTTTTTGATAAATGGTTTATTTGGACTTTTAATGTCCAATTTCTTCCAAGTTCTGCTAATTTTTGCTCTTGTAACTATGTCTTCTAGTGCATTTATATACTTGTCTGTGGACCATGGTTCTATACACCTGCTTCTTAGGGCATGTTCTAGTTCCCCTCCACATTTCTTAAGTATTTTCATGTGCACCATCTTTTGTGACATTTCTGGGTACAGTGCATTTAGCCTTTCAACTTGTTTTAAGAACCAAGTTAAAGGTTTGTCTTTGTCTGGGTCAAAGAAAGAACTTTCAAATTCATTTTCTATTTTGTACCTCCAGGCATCATTTGCTCACTTGGTGATTATTTCTTGTTTCCACCAAGACCAGGTATTTTTACGATTTGTTTGTCTTATGCCATAATACCATCTTTGTGCATATTTCTCAAAGAATGAGTGTAATCTTGCAGTGATTATTTCATCTGGTATGGCATAATCTCCTTGTAGCATGTCAATTGTCTTGATAAATGACATATGGTCATATTCACCTTCTCCTGTGAATGTTGGCCATTCCTTCAACTGAGGTGCTTGCTTCATTAAGACTTGGTTATTGTCTTGGTTACTCAGGTCTGTTATTAATGGATTTGTTAATTCCTCTTTTGTTTTAACAGGGCTTCTTATGTGAGAAAATGCAGTTGATAACTTTGGCATATTTGTGTTAGCCTCATTAATTTTATCCATTTTTTCAGTGATAAGCCTTATTTCACTTTGAATATCATCTTTCAGATGAATTCTTGCTTCATCACTTTTTTCCACATGGTCCACAAGTAATTTCTGGTGTGATGAAGTCCTTTCTTCAAATTTTTCTACAGAAATACTTAATTTGTTTAATTTTTCTGTAAGATTGTCAATACTCACATCATAATTGATTGTCAAAGTTTTTTCTTTGATATCTTTCATGTATTTATACAATGCCTGTTGTCCTTGTATTAATTTTTGAGTGTTGTCAATTAAACTCTTTGGTTTATTGTTTTCAATCATAACTTTAATGTTATCAATTTCTTTTTTATTTTTTACTACAAGTTTTGTCAAAGATGATAAGCTATTATTTATGTCTTGGAAAGATAATAAACTATTTTTAATGTCTTTAAGAGGTAAAATACTATTTTTAAGCTCTGTTAAAGTATTTACAACATCAGGAGACAAGGTTATTTCTTTCGGAAGTGGGGTTGTCTCATTCTTTGTTCTTCCTTGTTCTTGAATTCCATCAAGGTTCTGGCCATGTTGAATACATTGTCCATGGCATCCTTTTGGATTCTTGTAATCCTGTAGCTTGGGGAAGATGGTTCTCTCAAATTCTTTTTCTTGTTCTTCTTCCCTTCTTGGGGAATTGGGTTGACTTGGGGCTTCTTCCTTGGTTGCCTCCTTCTTTTTGGCATGGTATTCCTTGATCTTTTTCATTTGAGGTTTGGATGATAGTGGATTCCATCCATTGGGGTATCTTACTATTTCCTCCTCTTTGAGGAATGATTTCAGGATGTGCCAGGAGTTCATCACTCCTTGGTTTATTTGAGGCAAGATTTCCCCATCTTTGTCCTTGTATGCCATGTAATACTGCTTGTACTGGCTCATGTAGATGTCTATCTGAGCCCTCTGAATGTGATTTGTACCTGTTTGAGTTTCTCATACTTAGTTCTAGCTGTGGGTTAGATATCATTGAAATTTCTGGGACTTGCCTTTGGGATAAGGCACTTCCTTGTGTGGATTCTGTTCCACTGGGGATATTGCCCTTCCTTTTCCCTTTTGAGGAATCAATTCTACCTCTGAGTCCATCTTCAACTGATTGGATGGAGTATTGGGAGCCTCTTCTGGTAGTCATAATTTAAGAAATAAGAAATAAGAGGATTTAAGAACACAAATTTTTCTTATGGTAATTTATAAATGAGGTACTCACCTTCAGAATCCTGAATAGTGGGTCCTGGAAAGTCTCATTTCTCAGCTTTCTTTTTCTTAGTTATAATTGGTGTTGGAGAGCTTTGGCAAGTTTCTTCCACTCATCTTTCAACAGTAGCTTGGTTGGTTTCTGTTGGATTACCTTCAAACACTAAAAAAGACAAATGAATATAAGTCTTTTATATAAGAAGTGTTATTTTTGGTAAGATATGACAACTTTCCACATAAAAATTGCTTTTATATCTTTGAAAAAATGAAATGAATAAAGAAATGAATAAACATGAAATAAAAATAACTCTTTTTTATTGTTTTTTAATATTTTTTATTTTTAAAGAATAAAATAAAAATGAATATGATTCTTTTTGAAATTAATTTATAATACAAAATTATTTTTAATTTATAAAATATTTTCTTGTAATTACTAGAGTCACTCAAAGAAAGTTCTTGTAAGTCTAAGTATGTGAAAAACCATGTGTGAGACAGTAAAATTGCTTTCCAAATGCCTCAATACCTTTTAAAATCAATAAATCTAAAATTATTATATAATTTTATGATCATAATTATAATTTATTATTGGATAAGCCCAATTAGAATGTTTTTAAAGGTCTTTTAAAGTAAATATTACGGCCAGGCCCCCAAATGTGAGGTTTGACTATGAAACAATAAGTAAAAATTACCAATATTTTACTTATTGTACTCTGAATGTCCTTATAAATTAAAAGAATAAGATAAAAATAATTATAATAATACTAAATTATTAGAATTATTGTGTGAAATTAATGATATTATTAAATAAATATAATAATATAATTTATATTATAAAAAAATGATATAATAATTAAATATATTAATATAAGATAATTAATATATTTAAAAGCACTTTATTATTGTTACCAACAAACAATAAAGGCATGAAAAATTGTTTTTTATTAATAAAAAACAATTAATAAAATGAATATTACTAATATTAAAGTTATTAATTAAAATAACTACTCTTTATATTACTTATAGAATTATTAAAATAATAAATAGAGAGAAAATTATTATAATAAGAAGAAATAACCTACTTTTAATACTTAATATAGTAATTTTGAATAAATCTACGCCAAATAATATGAATACAACTTATTTAGATTGTATTTACAATGAATTTTAAGATAAATTACAAATTGTCTTAACTTTATGTGGGATTGAGGTTTTTGAGAGTATTTTAAACAAAACAATTAAATAATGGAATTAATCATGTCAAAGAAGATGAGTATAATAATATTTATCTTTGATATTTAATAATATAAGAGTTTTATATATAAAGAATAAAGAAATTACCTTTTGATTTCATTATTTAGTGTTTTGTAAGCGTCTATGGGGGAAATAGAATAAAAAGAGCTCTATTTATATTGAATTCCCTCCTCCTAGAGTCCAACAGGATTCTATTAGACGTTTACTGATCATATCCACTGGAATCGATCAATATTTTAAGCTTTGGTGATGATTACATCATGATCAAACCATCTTATCTCATCATTACGCCCTTATTTAGAGTTATCACTATAACTGTAAGTTTGATGATGTCAAAGGCTTGGCAGGACCCCAAAATTTGTGTATTTTATTAGTTTTAATCATAAAGTAATAGTATTCACTAATTGTATCACTCATATTACTGTTAATCTTGATTTAAGGTTACAGTGAGTGATCATAAATGATCAAATTAAGCTTAAACTTTGATCCTGAATACCTTTTAAGGTTTACATGCTACAGAAATTTGGAGAGTGAATTCTGAAGGCTTGGCTTGTCTTTACTAAACTGCCAAGAGCATTTCATTACATTAATAAAACCCTCTTTTTGATGATTTTCTTGTAACTCATCTTTTCTGTTGAAATCTAATATTTTAAACTTCAAACCATGATTTCAAGGGGTTATACCTTGAACATTATAATACAAATTACTTCATTCTTCTCGAATGAACTATTAAAATCTAACTGTATAATTTTTTTAAGTTTGGACCACTTTCACAACAAAGTGGTCAACAGCTCTATTGATTTTAATCAATAATCCATTACAAGTTTTAACCTTGTTTATAACTTGTGAAATAAAGTTCCTATCTGTGTTCCTACAGTAATTACATTGTGACTTTTTTTTGGCTTATCACTCTATCTTGTATATTTCAAAAGATATTAGCTAAAATCCCTGAATATTTGCGTTGACCAAAAAAGTGCATATATTCAGCTTAATTCCTTAAGTATTGATTTTGGAGATTAGCTTCTTAATTTTTTTATGTGTGAAATTTATGGGGAATTCAATGGCACAATTTACTTCACATGTTTTCTCATTGGTTTCTGAAATAATTAATAATTTATGTGTTTTATAAGGTATTGTTACTTATAACTCATTAAATATTGACTTTACAGATATGCCATAAAAATGGTATATGTGTATTTTACCATGGGGAATTCAATTGTGTAATTTATTTTACATTCTTAGTAATTGGTTTCTAAGGTAATTCCATTTTTATGCCTATTTATGGCAGTTTTTGTAACTTTAAGATAATTATTCTAAAGGTATAATTATTCTAAATATTTCTTCTGACCTTTTTGGGTATGTGGTCATATCTCAAAAGTTTTAAATTATACATACTCCAAAAATATGTATGATACTATGTATGACCTTGTTCAATTAGAATTTGACTTGGCCTTTATGGCTCAGAGGAAGCTTTTAAAATATTTTAATTTTTCAGTTCTCTAGATAAAGTTGAATTGAATTCAAGGCTTGAGTTGAAACTAAGCCCAGGCCCGTCCTGGTGGCCTTCTGAGAAACCCATGGGAAACCCTTTAGGGACCCAGGATTAAGGGCTCACTTTTCCAAAAATCTCAGCTTAGGGACGTGTTTTTAGCAGAATACAGGGTGAGGCTTGGACCCCAAAAGGGACCCAAGCCTTTCATTGCAAGCTCTCATTATCAAAGGTAGTAGAGAATAAGAAAAAAAACTCAAAGAAAATTATTGTGAGAACACTTTCTAAGCATGAGAATAAAAGATTAATCATGAGCATATATAGGCCCAATCCTTGACACATGCTAATTGTCCCACATGCATTCTTAAAAATCAAGCACACTAGTATGAAATAATCTTCCTACTACATGGAAAACCCCTTTAAGATGGGGAACTTGTTGCTGGGATGGAAAGCTACTTCTGTGCTATATGAGTGAGGGTAGGAAAATTTGTAATTATTGACTTCTAATATAGTGGGATATTGGTATTTTTTGGTTCTGTTGGTTCTGGAAAGAATCTTTGGATTTCCTTTTCAAATGTACTAGCCTCAGATGATGATAATGAAGAAATTTCATCAAAAAGCCCCCTCCAATTACTGGTAGGAACTGGATTATTGGCCAGATTAGTATTTGTAGTTTGTGTATTGATTGCAGTTGTCACATGTTTTGTTGCATCTACTTTGATAATTTTGGAAAGCTTTGAATAAGAAGCTCCAAAGAAAGCTAGGGTAGTTTTATTATTGGGAAAGAATTTAGGTTTGGATCAAGGGTCCAAGATTGAGGCACATATCACAGGGGTTTGAGAAATAACTGCCTAAGGTATTTCTTCAATTTTTTTCTCATGGCTGTGGATGCAGGCTCAATTGGTGTGACATCATATTGATCATATGCCTTTTGAAACTGAAATATCAGCAATGTTCTCAGTGAAATAAATACAATGTGAGATTGATGTACCTGTTGTATTTCCTTGATTAGCAATATAGATAAGGGTCAGTTTTCATTTATTTTTCAGTTAATATAGCCACAAAAAATATTCTTTCTTCATAAAGGGACTTTAAAATAGTGTCCCTTACCAAGACCTTTTCCCATTTGAGGTTCTTAGGAGCACACATGCTATCAGTGCTTCAATACTGGATGCCTGCATCCTTGAGAGCTAGAGACTTTTGCAAAATGTCATAAATTGAGTTCAAGCGAGTGGAAATATTTGAAAACAATTTATTTTCTTGGGTTGTTTTTTCTTTTTCATATATGAGGTTTAAAGTACCTATTAATTTTTCATGCCTCTGAGGGCTTTGTTTTTTGTAGGATGCAAGCCTACTGATTTGGTTGATTATTGAATCATAACTAGTATTGACACCATTGGGGAGGTATACAATATGACAAATGGACATTGGTAAGTTAATATTTCCCTCTTTCTCATTGGTTATAACTGGTGGTCCTGGAGCTAGAGCAAAAAGTACATCTTGGGCTGCAAGGTGGATTGTGTGTGCCATGCACCTGATTGCATTGGTGAATGTTATGAATGTGGGGACCAAATTTCTAATTTTTTGAGCCATTCAAATGTTTACCAATGCATTATCAGTTGTAATGCAGGCAATTTGCTTCTGGATCTTTTATTGTTGTAAGATAAGATTGAATGGGTTTGAAAGTGAGACCCCAGAATGGTCACCTACAAAAACAAAGTATTAAAGATAAAGAATTTATTAGGACAAAGAAAAAAAATTACCTTAAATCTCTTTAAATAGAAAGGATTGCTTTCAATTTTAAATCAGAATCCGTAAAACTTGTAGTGATAGCCATAAAGGCTTTCACATTAGTACTAGCCCAAAGATAGATTTGGTGATGATGATCTTGTGGATTTGTTCTTGATGAAAATAGAATATGTTGGATAGGTGACCTGTAGGTACAGTGTGTTGAACCAGGATATTTGGCACTGATGGATTGCACAGCTAAAGAAGCTGTTGGAAGGATTTTGACTCAGTGATGGATAAGGGGAGATCACAGTCAGAAATGAAGTATATGAGTGCAGTCTTGAGGGATTCCAATGATAATGTCTTCAAAAGGGAAAACCAGAAGGACATTTCTATGATAATCTATATTAAATAATAAAAGAAATACCTTTTTGGTATTGCAATCTTGTAAATAATCATTGAGAATTGTATCGGTGACTTCTAAGGTCTTTGGGTTCTGTAAGAAAAGGAGGTTGTTTGGATGCTGGCCAATGGCCTTTGTGCTGCCAGTTTGATCACACTTGAGATTTTTATGGAAGCACTTTCCAAAGTGATTCACCACATTTTCATCAACCTCTGAAAAGTATAACCAACCCCATGAGCATTTGGAAGTGGTAATGGGTTCACTGGAGGCTTTGGTAGTGTGTTCTGTATGTTCAAGCTCACTGGGTGTGGATAAATGCAATGGAGAAGGATAAACAGAAGACATCAAAGATGTCTATTTGGGAGGAATTGGATTGAAAGAAAAAAATAGTGAAAAGAAATCATGAAACAAAAAAACCAAAGAAAAAATAGTGCAAAGAAATCATAAACAAAAAAAGTGAAGGAGGTAAAACATAGACAAAAGAAGAGGAAAATAACTTGTCCTGTGGTTGGGACCGGGCTCGGGTATGGGCTTGGTGTTTTGCAAGCAAAATCCACGGGAGGCAGGCTTAGTTGAATCCTTTATTTTATTTTCTGCTAGATTTGTGTCTCCCTTTCTCAAGCTGATTCACTAAGACAACAGACTATATACTTGTATTTTTCAATCAACCTTTCACTTTTTAACAAGTTAGCCATAAAAGGGGAAATCTCAAAAGGTAGCTGCATGTCAAATTTTTCTCAGGATCCAATCCACTGTTGCAGCAATCAAACCTGGCTCAAATACCAAATCTGAAAATTCCAGACCAGATTGAGAGTGAGGACTAGCTCATTGTGCTAAGCTCTGAAAGTCAGAATCACTCATTGACTCGGTTTTTTGTCTCGTGGTATAAATTTGAAGCTATATCACACCTTTTAGTCTTGTTTTAATTCCTTGTCACTTTCAAATTCCATTAGGGAAATCTTATGTGAATTACTCAAAGATCCTTTATTGTTCTACGACCATAGTTCCATACCGATTATTGTATCATAGTCTAGCATCTCCTTCTCTTAAGATTAAGGGTAATCTGAATATATCTAGGGCTCTTTATACATCGTGCATTGCTCATAAATCATTCCTGTTGTTCCACATGCACACTCATGGCAATTCACATGTAGTCGTACCATCTTGAGTGCTTGGTGTAAATTATCGATTAACGCAGGATTTGGTGTACCTGCAATGTATCAATCCACACTCATTAGACAACCGTTGCCAGATTGCCGAAGGGCAATTTTGCGCTGATTTTAAAGCTCCTCAAGGACGCATACTGTCTATTTCCATGACAACTAGTGCCGCTGAGTAACTCATAGAATTCACAACCGACCACCAACTATTATATTAGAGCCAAAGCACAGTCAAGGGAAGTGGACATTCGGGCCATCGATTGGGTGATCAGTATCCCGGAATTGGTCTCAAAGCTGCCGTGCACATCGGCAACAAGTATCCCCCAAGTTTCCGAAAGCTAGGCCAATTTGAGCTAGGCAACCAGTCAGCGAGTCACTAAGAAACAGACAAATCATTAGCACCATATTTAACACCACTTTCAATGGAAAGCACGAGTCGATGCCGAAGATATTGCCGAAGGAGGACTTCGGTTTCTTGATGAAAAAATTCAACTCAATTCCTACAGCGTTCGTGGACTGGGAGCTGCCGACAACCATTCATATGATGGAACTGGTCCGCTGAACATACCTAGAATTATTATTTTCTGATTTCTTACAACAATGGACAGGCAATTTATAGCTTGAATGACTTTATAAGCAGCCTGAGAATGAGCTCGGAACTCTGCAGGATAGATTCTCATTCTAGCTCCCCAGAGTTTTACTCAGTGATTTCTTGTTGCCTTGTTTTATAAGTGCAATCGTTTTTTTGAGAATCACTTTCAATTTTCAAATCATACTATTTCACCATCTAAAAATTTCAAGTAATTGTGCAAAAACCTAACGAGAACTTCTGAGGAAAAACCCGAATTAGGCTTTCAAACATGTTTGCCGGTGACACGATATCCGAATGTTCTTTCGATTTCGAACAAGATATTGCTCCTGCTCCAATTGTCATGCCCTTTCCGTCAACTCACATGGGCAGGTCCCATTCAGGCAAGCCATCACCACGACCGGGAAAGCCGCTAAGTAAACGCTTACAGAGCATATTGTCTGGAAATTTCTTCGCAATCTCAAGAACACTCAAAAAGAGAACCAAAAATGTCAGACCAAACAGAACATGCCAGACTTTCGAAGCTAAATACGCCTATCGCGCTGGAAATATTACGCTTCCCGTGGGTTTCTCTGAAAAACATAGTGACTATCAAAATGAAAAACAATCATCTGAGGTATAAAACCCAAGTTCAAAAAAGTATGTCGAAGATTCCAATTATGTTGCCATCCTTATCCTTCTTTTTCCATTTTCCCTTTCCAATAAGACCCATTAAGCTTTGAAACAAAAACTCATCATCTTGTTTGGGCATTTCTCATTTCCCATTTCAGCAATAGGTGGGCTTCTTGACTTAAGGTTGACCAAGATTCAGAATCAAAAAGTTCAATAACCATTTCGGCTTATGTTTTTGATAAATTTCGCCAAAAAAAAGCGCAAGGTCCGCTGTATGAATAAAATCCGAGCTAGTCTTTTGCATTACAGGAAAACAAGAGAGCGCTTTCGAAGCATTTTTAAGGGTATAGATGGGATGTTGTAAAACAAAACTTTGGCGATTAAATATGATGATGTTTTTATTAATATTTATGATACCAGCTAACCATTTTGAATCAAAAAGCCGATACAAATAGTTGAGCAAAAATTAGTAGCAATACTCCACGAAATAAATAGCTATTATTCTTCAAAGACATACCTAAAGTGAAACTTATTTACCTTAAGAATATATTGGAATATTGTAGAAATAAAACTGACTAACTTCATCATCATAATCACCATTGTGATCTTAACCAGTCCTCTTTCCGATAATGACGTCTCCGATGCCTCAACCTGTTTAGATTACTAGAACAGTACTATGTTGTAATAGTTCTCTTATCCTCGTCTAAACAGCTTATAAGAGCGCTATCTTTGCAATCGAACCTCTCCACATGTTATACTTTTCTTCTTTTGTGTTTTTGCCTAGGTTCACTGATGCTCCCCCATTCCTCACACTAGTAGGTTATTGATTGTCATCAATACCTCTAAGAGGTTAATTCCTTACCTTGAATCTACCTAGCAATTCCTTGTGCAATTCACAAACATGTTATACTGCTCTTCTTTTTTTTTTCGTCTAGGTTCACTGCTTCTCCCCCATTCCTCACACTAATAGGTTATTAATTGTCATCAATACCTCTAAAAGGTTTGCTTCTGCTCCCCTATTCCTCACACCAATAGGTTATTAATTTTCATCAATACCTCTAAAAGATTCACGTTAACAGATTATGAGATCGGCTCTCCAACCAGCTAAGCCAAAAATCAAAATGGGTAACAGATTCAATCTGGAACTATCTGAAACTGATAAACTTCATGGTATCAATTAGATTTACTGGAAACAACTAATGCGGTCTATCTTACTCATCCAAGAATACTATCATATGGTCATAGGGACAGAGACATCTGAAAAAGCATCTAATCAAGACAAAATAGACCCTGACCGCAAACGAATACCATATGCCATCACTGACCTTAATTGCAATGTCAAGATATGGTCACAATTTGACAGCAAATTCTATCTAAATCCCACATTACTCTGGAACTCACTTGAAAAATTCTACTTACCCAAAACTGTTCAAAATCAAGCAACCTTTTTAAATAACATTTTCTGTACATCCTTATCAGAATTACAGCTTGGGAGTGCAGTAAACAGGATCGAAGAACTAGCTTGAAATCTATGCAATCTCATCCATGACAAAGCAGTAAAACCATCGATACTACTCGACTTCATCATAGCTATGTGGGTAGTTAGAAATTTTCCTTCCAAGTACAAGCTTATTGGTTAAATGTGGCTTAAAAAATGTCAAACTGAGAAAAGATCAACAAGTCTTGACAGAGCTATCGAATAAATTCAAACTGCTATGCAAAGAAATTATGAAAATCTTGATCACAAAACCTTCCTTTTTGAAAAAAATGACAAAGGGGAATTTTTAAAGAAAGAAGACACAGAAAAATCTTCCTACAATACTTGTACCACCTGCAAGCCTGGGTACCGCAACCAACTTACAAGACACTCAAAATCTGACTGTCAGAACCTAAAGATTAAACCAACAACTGCACTCATATTCAGCATAAGAAAAAAAGACAAAAGCTATATTTTCCTTGACTCCGGTGCTTCGAAAAGCATGTTCAACAATCAAAAAAACCTTTCAAACCTCCACTCCAAAGGAAGTAGAAGTAGTTTTAGCAGATGGCTCTTCCCTGAAATCCACCAGAACCAGAGCTATCAGACTTCATATTCCTCATGTTAATCTAACCATCAGAAATTTCCTGTTAATCGCAGAAATTTCAGTTAATTTACTCATTATGACAGCTTTCATCCAAGCCAACTACATAATCAAGAAATAAATCTGTCCTGAAACCTTTAAGGTAATAGGAACAAACACTCAAATCTCCATTGACGGTTCGTTTGAAAGTGGAAAATTTGTAATCTTTCAAAATAAACAAAGTTCCTTGTCAATCTCCACCGTCCCTGAGAAATTCAACACCTTACCTCAAGACTTAGGTCACCCCTCACTTGAATAGTTCCAAAAAGGCTTCTCATGAGAAATATCTCTGATTTCAGCTGCCAAACATGCAATACTAGCAAAATGACCGAGAAATCTTTAAAAGGAAAGAACAAAAGCACAAGATTACCATCTCACAAGGGATATGTTTTGACAACCAAACCAAGGAATAGTTTGAGGGAAATTTTTGGAAATTTTGGTTTCCCTAGAAAAATTCTTCAAGGTCCTTGGAATTCTAGACATTTGGCCAATTACACTGATCTTCCCAAAACTCATCCAAAAACTTACAAGCAAGCCATCAATAGCTCTGAAAGAGATTCTTAGATCAACACAGTAAAATATGAATTGAGAAAAATGGACAAAAATCAGGATTGGTCCCCAGCCCAACAATCCTCTGAAATCACCCCTTTAACCACTACCTGGGTCTTCAAGAAGCAAACTGATGAGGACAGTAGCCTATCTAGATTCAAGGCCAGACTATTCATCAGAGGGTTCAACTAGAGAGAAGGCATAGACTATGAATATGTATTTTGCCCTACTGGATGACTCCTTTCACTTCAATTACTGCCGACTATATGTTAAAAAAACAACTTAATCATACAACAAATGGATTTCAAGTGTGCCTTTCTCAATGGCACACCTGACAAAGAGCTCTATATCTATTGATTAGATGGGTACCACCACCATAAAGTAACCAACATCTTGAAATTAGAAAAATCTCTCTATGGACTAAATCAAAGCCCATGTTTCTGGCCCAACGCACTAAAAGAAGGATTTCAAGACATTGGATTATCTCCCGTCAAACTAATCCTTTTTTTATTACTCCACTAACAACAAGAATCCAATGTGGTTATTTATCCATGTTGAGTATTTAATCTCAAGTGGGAATCAGAATAGTGAGGTAAAAATATAAATAAACCAGAAGGTTGACATGGAAGATATTGGAAGGGTCAAATATTCCATTGAAATTTGAATTAAAAAAACAAAGACCATTCATTCATCATCCAAGGCCAATCCATCCCACAGATCCTAGATGAATTTGGAATGACAAACACAAGACCTATCACCGCAACCCTGCCTGGCAACATAAATAAAGAAGCTGGCAAAAATGGACCATTCAACAATCAATGAGCTATAGGCCTGCTGAAATATCTGGTAAAATGTACCAGACCAGAGCTGGTATTCAGTATATCCTTCTTATCCCGATTTCTAGAGAAACATATACAAGGTCCTTTTTATGTACCAGAACAAATATTAAAATACATCATTGGAGCCCAAGAATTTATAATCACTTTAGTTGTAAGAAATCTTCAGCATCAGGAAAAGAAGCTCATTGGATTCTCCGATTCTGATTGGGTGGAGAAAAGGAATGGAAATCCTTTTCCCGATCATTAATTTACTACCATGGTACCATTGGATGGCATTCACACATACAAAAGTTTGTAGCTCTGTCTTCTGAAAGAGTAGAGCACAATTCTCTCACTTGTTGTACTCAAGATCTCCAATGGATCAAGAAATTAATTTATGAAGCTACAAAGAACAAATGCTCCAGCACAATACAATTAGACAACCAACAAACCATTGCTATTGCCTCCAATCACATTTATCATCATGGGACACAACACATTAACTTCCAACTTCATTTCATACAAGCACTAATTCATTCCAGAAAACCAAAAGTAATTTATAATACAACATGTTGGCATGCAAGGAAAAAGGCTGCTAACAAAGATTAGCAGACAAATTAGTAAGATCAATGGACGCGTAAATAATATCTGAGAACATCAGATGACCTACCACAGACCAATGTAATCATTTTCTTGAAATGTGGCTATGTTTGTAAACTAATCTTATATAAACCTGCAGTTCTTTGATGAAAAAGTTGAGAATAGACTATTGTCATTTTATTTTATTAAATCCTCTATTTTATTTCTATTCCTTATCTCTCTTGATACTTCTCATTCTTATCTAAGTTGTCAATTGTTATTAACTATTAGGTGATAAGATCATTAACTTTGCTCAATTAACTGAGTAAATTACTTACTCTTCTTATTTCAGTTACTTCCAGTATTTCATTACGATCATCGTTCTTACCCTATTTATTATTAATAGTTATATTGTATTCTATCCTTTAGGTACCTCACTTACTCTTTATCTAACCAAAAACTCTTATACTGAAATACATCTTTAGTTTATACGTTGAATTCAACAGATTTACAGTCTTGGAAGATAAATGCATAAACAATCAACTAACTAAAGGATAGAACAAGCTACCATGGCATCTGAAGGCAATAATGAAAATAGACATTGACCTATCCCTACCCTCTTGGAAAACAACTATCCCAAATGGAGAAGGAGGGTTGTTATGCTTCTTTGACACAAAAAACTCTATCATCACTGTGTCAATGCCACTCTTCCTGTTATAGAAGATGATTCTAGACCATCTGCAGCTGAAAACAAAGTCATCAACGCCAATGCAGAGACTTGCAACTTGATTGCAGGAACCCTATATTCTGCCACTTTCACTGAGATATTTGATGATGATGAAACCATGGAGAATTCAAATCTCTTATGGAGTAAGCTCACCAAACTCTTTGCTTCCTCCACTTTCAATAATAAAGCCCATATCTGGATGAGATTCTGCAGAATTAATTATAATGGTAACCTGTGGAGCTTTATTTCTGAAATAAGACAATGTCTAAATGAAGTGATCAGCGTAAAAGTAGAAGTAGGAACTCCCACATTTGCCTTCACTATCCTGACAAAGTTTCTGGATGAATATCACAATGTCATAGAAAAAGTCACAACAAACACTGAAACCTTGGGAAATCCAAATGCAATACTGAACCTGCTCCACAATGTTTTGCTTGAAGAAGAACTACTTAATCAAAACAACAACCAGACATTAGTGTTGAATAGGGAAATCTTTTGATCAAAAACCATTCACTACTGCAAAGATGGAAGGCACAACCCTCTAGCCAGCCACCCTTCTGAACGTTGCTGGCAACTACATCCAGAACTTTGGCAGGAAAAATACAACAAGGAAGCAAGGGTCAATCTAACAATTGCTTGGGCACTGATAACAGGAACACATACCCATTATAGGAAAAATGACAAACTCACAGTGGTACTGGACACAGGAGCGTCCAACCACATGTTCAATGACAAGCACTTCTTTGCCAACCTCAAAAATGTTACCAACATGCCAATCTCAACTGGATGTGACAAATCCACGCTATCTGCCACCGCAACAGGAACAGTGAAGCTGTTAGAAAAGAATGGAACAATATGGACACTCAAAGGCTGTCTGTACGTACCGGACTTAACAGCAAATCTTGTAACACTGTTGCAATTCGCTGAAGAAATGAAAATAAAAAGGCTGGGGACAAACTCTGAGGTCTATCTCAACAAAGAAACAAGACCAGAATTTGTTTGCAATGTTGCGAGTGGTATCTTAGAAGCCAAAATTGCGATGCCAAAAGAGAAAAAATGTTTGAATACAGTGAAACTAAACTGGAATGATAGGTTGGGGCACATGCCCAATCAAGGTATCAGGAAACTGCTGCCAGAATTTAAGCAAGAAGACAATTGCAACATCTGCGCCATGTGTAAATTTCCACAACTTCCTTTTCAACACTCATTTTAAAAGACCACATCACTCCTAGAAAATATTCACATAAACCTAGGTGGCCCAATTCAAACACCATCACTATCAGGGGCAAAGTATTTCATGTTCTTGGGGTACATCAGCGTGAAATTCCTCAAACAAAAAAGTGAGGCTTTCACTCACTTTAGGAATTTCAAAGTATACGCAGAAAAGAAATTAAATTGTAAGATATTAAACATTAATTCTGATGGAGGAGGCGAGTTCAATAACAGGAGTTTCACAAGTTTCACCAAAGAACAGGGAATAAATCATGTAATTATCCCACTGTACATGCCTCAACACAATGGAATAGCTGAACAGGGTAATCGATCAGTCATTGAAAACACAAGGTGTTTACTTCTGCAATCAAAACTACCCACACAATACTGGGCAGAGGCAGCAGCAACTGCGACGATGCTATGCAACCTAACAAAAAAGGCAGCAAGACACCATATGAACTTTGGCACAAGATAGGTCCACCAATAGACAAACTGAGACCATTTGGGAGCAAAACGTGGGAAATGTGGGTCAGGATCCCGGATTTGGCAAGAGCGGGAAAATTTGATGCTGTAGCATGGGAAGGGATTATGCTGGGTTATGCAAATCAAGCATTGGCTTATTGGATTCTGAGAGTAGCAGACAAATTGGTAGTGATAAGTAGGCATGTCAAATTTGATGAATCTAGTTTTCCTTCCCTTGCTGAAGGTACACCAAGTGTCCCTATGGAGTTTCCTTATGTTATCTTTGTGGATGAGAATAAAGAGATATCCTTGGATGCTGACACAGTGGTATCTGACTCCTAACAGTACTCCTGAAGAAGGTATCTTTCATGATGCTTTGGAGGAATTACCTGTAAGAAGAATGAAGGTGATAGGGCCACGGCATCCTATGCTGATCACCAGAAATATCAGCACAGATAGCGTTTTACCTTTCAGTCAACAAGCTCACACCACCACAAAATATGAGGTTGACAAAGTTCCTAGAAACTAAAACGACTCAATTCAGGGGAAAGACGCAGAGAAGTGGCAAGCCGCAATAATGAAAGAACTAGACAACATGAAAAGACTAAACATCTGGGAAATAGTTGACAGAATGCCATCTGACCACCCAATAACAACTACCTGGGTGTTCAAAGTCAAGCGCAATCACAATAACAGAATAACTGAGCACAAAGCAATACTATGCGCTCAGGGATTCCATCAAATAGAAGGGCTAGACTATTTGAAAACATTCTCACCAACAGGAAACATAAGCTCATTATGACTATGTCACAGGGGCTCTTATGGAAGCAAGAGTGGCCTGGCACTCAGGAATAAAGAACTCACTTGGAGGGCTCCAAAGGATATAACAAATAATAATGATTAAATTTCTTTAAAGAACAATAAGAGAATAGACAAGTGTGTCAAAGATAAAAGAAAAAGATAAGAAGCCAAAAGCCAAAGATAATAAGAGAAGCCAACCAAGTCTATCCGCAATTCACTTTTTCAACCTGCCAGAAAGGAAATGGAATTAGCAAAGGATATGACCACCAATATCCACTGACAGGCAAAGAAGAAAAAGAGAAAAGGTGCTTAATGACTGGCTTAAGATTATCAGTATTAACTTTAATAAAGTAAAAGAAAATAAAGATAAAAATAAATTCATTATATTAATTAACTGGGGAAAAATTCCCCAGGTGCTGAAAGGTGGCCAGTATATGTGAAAAGTTGAAAGACTGATCCTGGAAGGCGAGTCACCGAATGTATTGTCTGAATTGGGTCAATACAGATCTTACTATTATGAAATTTGAGCTATGTGACTTAATTCCCACAGTGGAATATGAATTGGCCCAATTGGGCCAAGTACATACAAGTTGATTGATTGCCACCTGTATGGACCAGTTGAGCTGTCCAAGGAGTATTGAAATACTTGATGCCTTGACAGCTGATTGAAATAATGTATGACCTCTGAAAATTGCCCTTGGAATAATCCTTAATAAATTGCCAACCCAACTCCTGCGGGGCTAGGTGATTGGGATCCTTGAATGGTCTTCTGATTGCCGCCATGGATTGCCAGAATTATGAGTTAAAGAGTCCTCCTTAAAAATGGGCGTTGGATTTCAAGACCTTGATTTGGAAGGATGAAATTGGGTCCTTAAAACGTCACCATTCAATTGCTGACCAAAAATGGTGCATAATGGTATATAATACCATATATGCACCACTCCTGCAACCTTGAGTATGGGGTGCATGGAGGAATGGGAGAATTGCCCTTAAGGTGAGGGGAAGGATTGAGCTGAGCTGATCTGGTGACCTCTGGTGGTTACCAGGGGCCATGGGCTGAAGAGTGGTCCATGGTGATCCTGCGCCTAATTGGGTCCTATGGTGGTTTATGGACATACTGGTGCCATGGTGATTTGTGGCCAAATTTGGCTCAGGTGGGTCCAATTGTGGTTTGGGACGCACCTGGCCTTCCCCCTTTGGCCCCTTTTGGCCTCAAAAAGAAAGACGATTTAGGCTAGGACCCCCCTAATGAAAAGGGTTGGCCCAAAGCCAATGATGAGGGCTAGGGGACCCAGACCCCCCAGGACCAAAACAAAGATAGAGGCCTGGGGGTTGAAGATATGGGACTTGTCCAGGGTGGCCAATGATGGCAGGATATGGCCTGAGGCCATAAATGATTGTTGGGGCCATAATTGACCATGGAAGAGTGTTATGGCCAAAAGGCCATAGAGCACCAGAGGGGGCCAAATTGGCCATAAAGATATGGTGTGGCCAAGTGGCCCCAACTTGGTCTCAGGTTGGAATTGCCACAACACCATGTTGAATACCAGGCCAAAAGATCTGTGTCCAAATTTCAAAGTGCTCACAGAATGGCCAGGGTGATGCTTACAACAGAAAAGAGTAGAATACCCCTAAAGGTGCATACCAGGAGTGGACTTACTTTTGGGAATTACTCTCCACACCATGCACCATATAAATTCAAGCTTTTGAACAATTGGGTCCTGCCTTTTCAGGATACAAAGAATGAAAATCCTTGACAAGTTCAGGACAATTCTTGAGGTTTTCAGCTGGTTCCCCTGTGGATCTTTCTGAGTCTTGACTGAAACCTTTCCATTCCACCAGATACCATAACTTTCTTCTCTTGAGCTTTGAATCCAGTATTTGAGAGACTTCCAATTCCTCTTCTTCTTCAATGGTGATTGGAGGAGGAGGCTCTTGATGTCAGCCTGTGACTCAAAACCAGAGCACAATCATGACAGCCAAAATACCATAAACCAATGGTATAGCCAAGATACCACCAAAACATGGACCTGAGCCAAACACGCTCAAAGGGTATCAGAAGAAAGAGGAAATTCACCTCTTTGTGTAAATATAAGTCCCATCACCATAGGACAAAGAATAACAAAGTTATTCCTGCTCAAAGCTGTTGCTGAGCATAAACCTTAATTTTCACCTCTAATCTAAAGTACAGAAGGAGAGGCTTAACCCCATCAAAGGGTTATTCAAGATGAAGCTCTAAGCCAGGGCTATCCAATGGTACCAGCCAAACTGAGCTAGCACCAATATTACTGGAGTTATGGTCAATTTCAGGCCAAGTAAGGGTGAACAAAACATTCACCTCTCATCTAACTTCTACAGTCTGAGTGGGAGATACTTAAAGTGGGGCCTTTTTGGAAAGAGCACAATCAGGGATATCTGATGGTGTCATCTATTTCCTCATATCTCAAATATAGCAGAAATTATGGGGCAAACAAGCTCAATACAGCTTTTTGCCTAAACCACGCATATGTACAAAAATCTTGTACATGGGATACCTTTGCCATATTTAATGATAACCATATCAAATGAGGTACCATTGTGTAGAAAACATACAGGGCTACACACTGGTTCAGTTTTGAGGTTAATATCTCAAAAACCGACAAAGGTATGGCTGTTTTAAGGTCAAAATCCCACATTCTGACCAATACAGCTTTACCATGGGATAATATCCCATAACTATGAATATGAGGTGTCAAATAGACAAAGGGGCTTGTTTCTACTTCAATACCTCATATTTCAGTCAATACTGGGGTCCCATACAGCTTCTGTACAGCATTCTAGGTGTCATACACGTCAGAATCAGGCTGTGAGGTCCCCAGATGAAAATTTTCACCCTTTATTGGTGAAATCTGCCCAGATGTGGTTTCAAAACCACATCTGAGCCCAATACAGGCTATACAGGCTGTTTGAAAACCACAAGCCAGTCCTAGAGAGTGAAAAATTCTCACTTCCTCCACATGGAAAGGTCTAGCACTCTTTCCACCCCATTTCAGGTTAAAAAGGAGGATTTTCACAGCCAGAATTGTTTCCTCATCCTGCTCTTGAATACCCTACGTGGTAAACTGTGAAAAACAATTTTACTCTTGGGTAATAATCAGGTATAATGATAATTTTAATTATTGTAGTTCTTATTATAGTAATCCAACTGGTAAGACTGCACCCAGGGCTCTCAATAGCGCTCACCACCACTATTCTTCAATAGTAGAACCCTTTTATTATATTATAAACCCTTAAATTAAATCAAGACTCTTATTTTAAAATCATTTCTACGTGTCACAGTCATAGTTTTAGTTGTAAATAGCCGTATTACTACTTCAACATAGACTCTCTCTGACACTTGATGCTGATTTGGGATTGTTGATGTCTTGACTGGTTCCAAAAGTGAAATATGGAAGACTGGGTGGATGGATTTCCATTGAGATGAAAGCTTGAGGTGGTAAGAATGAGTACTGACTTTCTTCAATATTGGAAAAGGACCCAACCATCTTTCAGACTGTTTCTTGGTGGGTCTGGTTGATTTGATGTTCTTGGAAGAAAGCCATACCATGTCACCAGGATTGAAAACAGGTGGTCTTGCTCTACCTTTATTTGAATACCTCTCAAACCCGTTTATGGCAACTTCAAGTTCTCTCTTGACATCTTGCTGTACTGATTGGATTTTTATTGATACCTTTCCAGAAGGAGTATCTTGAGTGATGTGAACTGTGGCAAATTGTGGATCTCTTCCATAAACAGTAAAAAACGGCGATTGCTTGGTTGAAGAGTGATCAGAATTATTGTAGGCAAATTCAGCCAGAGGTAGCCAGGTGTTCCAATCATCTTGATGATAACTGACATACATCTGAAGATACTGTTCTATTATCTGATTTATCCTCTCTGTCTGTCCATCAGTTTCTGGATGGTAAGCAGTTGACAGATCCCTTTAAATCTTGAGCTGCTGACAAAGATTGGTCCAAAATGAAGAAACAAAAAGGGGACCTCTATCACTGACAATGCTTGAAGGAAGGCCATTCTTTGAAAAGATATTCTTTATGCATAAATGGCCCAAATCTAGTGAAGTGATTGAAGACATTGTTGGAATGAAAACTGAAATTTTTGAGAATCTGTCCACTATGACAAGGATTGAGTCAAGTTATTTGGACAGTGGCAGTTGAGTGATTAATTCCATTCAAAGAAAAATCCAAGGACCATTTGGAATTGGAAGAGGTTTGAGGAATCCAAACTTCTTGTGGTAAATATTCTTGTTTCTTGAACACTGTTGACCAGATGAGACAAAATGCTTGATGAATTGAGTCATTCCGGACCAGTGGAAATCCCATTTGACAAGTTTGAGAGTATTCTCTTGGCCAGGGTGTTCAGCTAGAAGAGAGTAATGATGCTTTTGAAGAATGCTGAGTTGAATTGTGGGGTCATTTGGGAGCACCACCCAATCTTTGAAGAGAAGAAGTTGGGAAGAGGAATCAAGAGAATAATCCTGAATGGATTTACCTTTGCCCAATTCTTGAAGGATACTTCTGTACTGAGAATCTTGCCATAAAGCCTTCTGAATTGAACCAATCAAATTTGAAAAGGATTCCACCTTGACTTCAAAATATCTTGGAGGTTGGACTTCATCCTGCTTGATGAGCTGTTGAAAGTTCATTGGATTCTTGCTGATGAAATCCTCCCCCTCTCCAGATAAACATTGTCCCGACCTGATAAGGCATCTGGAAGGGTAGCTAGGCGGCCAGGGTGGTAAGTGATTGGGAAGTGAAATTCAGAGAGGAATTCAGCCCAGCAGGCTTGATGGCAAGTAAGAACTTCTGAAGAGAAGAATGATTGGTGAGAACTTCAAAAGGGGAAGAGAGAGAAAGAATAAAAGCCCTCCAGCACTTGAGAGACCAGACTATGCCAAGGAGTTTCTTGTCAATAATCTCATAGTTGAGCTCTGCTGGGATAGGCTTGCAGCTGTCAAATGCAATGGGATGTTTTCCTGAGTCAGAGACCTGACTCAGTACGGCACCCAAAGCATAATTGGATGCATCTGTCTCTACAATGGTGGGTAGAGAAGGATTGAAGTGGGATAGGACTGGAGCAGTGGTGAAGGCCTCTTTGAGTTTGTAAGGTTTTTCTATGAAACTCTTGATAATGCTAGCAATATCAAGAGTACTATGACTGTCCTCAGTAGAAATATATAATATAATAAAATATTACAACCACAAATTTAAATATATGTAGTAAAAATAATTATATATAAAAAAATGAATTTAATTATTATTATAAAAATATAATAATACTTATAATAAATTATAATTATTCTATTATTGTTATAGTCACTGACAGTTATAACAATAAGAAGTGTAAAGATCTTAATAAGACAATTACACATGGAAAATATGAATATTAACCACTTATAAATAATATAGATATTATTTATAAAAGAATTAAAACACACACTGTGCAGAAATAATTCTTAGAGAAAAATTTTATATAAAAAAACTAATACTAGATAAAAAATATAGAACTTAAGAGAAAACTTACTTATAGAATTTATTCAATACAACAAGTTAAACAACAACAGTTATTATATTCAATAATAATTATAAGTCGAAAATACGCCAAAAATCAATATTTTTAAAGATAAAACAACTTTTTATAATGAAAATTATGATTAAAAAATTTTTAAGAGGAATTTGTGGATTTTTAGAAGATATTTAAGATGATTAATTTTATATAATAAAATATATTATTGGTGATTAAAACCATAATCTAAATTCTATGATTTAAATTCCTTAATTTTCATTAATAAAGAATAAAATAACTTAAGAATTACTTTAATATTAAGATTTTATATTTAATAAAACTTTACCTGTTCAAATTTATAATATGATTGGATTTATTCTGAATGATGGGCAAAAACAGTGATGAAAAACACTCTTTTTATGTCTTCAGAGCAGCTCTCATGATTCATAATGAATATAGAAGGCGTGCTCAAACCAAAATTGAAAAACCATGCTTAAAAATAAAGTTCTTAACTTAAGGGAGCTTATTTTTAATTCCAATTTAAAGTTACCAGTGTTATTCTTAACTCCAAGTAGCTTTGATACTCATTTAAACTAATTATTTTAAGCTTTAATATAAAATAAGCTTTTTTATATTCAATTTCATCACATGAACAACTTAAAATTAGAGTTTCAAGCAGAAATATCTTAAAATCAATTTTTAATTAATTTTTAAAGAAATTATAATTTTCTTTGAACTTAATTAAAAGAGTAAATTCCCAGGCTAATTACCTAGGAAAGTTATTTATAAAGGATACTTCAAATTTAATTTATAGGTAGATAATATTAAATTGTAAGCTTTGTGAAATTTTCAAGCAAATCCATTAAGAATTGGATTTTTAATGAATTTTTGAAGTTATTGCTATTTTTCCACATAAAATAGCAATACACACCAAACCTTAACTTTTGATAATGTTTTAAGCCTATTTAAGCTTTTTAAGCTTAATTAAGTTTTGACAGTTCTTAAAACCTTAAATTCAACCCTGCATATTGGGATTTACCCTTTGGAAGCTTGAAATTCCTGTCTAAATTGGGATAAAACCAGTTTAAAATTTAATGTTGGATCAAAGTCTGATCTTAAAGTTTAAATAAGGTTGAAAATCCTCCAATACAGGTGGACAACCTTAATTGAATCCTTGCGGATCCAAAAAGTTGGATACCCCAGCTCTATTTGGTCTTTTTCCTTTGTCCCACCTTCCTGCGTGGATTTTGCCCTTTTATTTATTTAAAGCCATACTATGGCCTTAAACCCTTTTAAATTGAGCTCATGCAGGATTTACATTCTGTATGACAAATCCTTAGCCAATTCAGTAAATATACACAACACCTCAATTTTAACTAAAATTTTGGTAAGTTTGCATAACCCTTATGCAACTTTAAATTTAAGCTTATTTAAGCTGAAATTTCACAATTTTAAAAAAATGTTAAAAAAGACATATTAGTACTGCGAGATTCTTAAATCTTCTAATAACATAAGAAATAAGTGTTTTGGGGTATGACACCTTATGGGTGTACCCTAGGTTATTTTGGTGTAGAATCCAAAAATGACATAATATTTATAACTTTGTTTATCCAAAAAAAAATTTACTTATTTTTTGTTATTTTTTATTTTAAATTCAATTAAAAGGTCTGTTAAAGACAAATTTAACTGTGTCTCCAGTCATTTGTGGCCTTGTGGGTATGTTATACATACCTCACAGGCTCACAGAGTTGTGAAGTTGACTCTGGACTTCCTCATCAAGGGGAAAACAGGAATCTTTCTTGAGGAAACTGGTGAGTGACCTGATCTTCTTTGAATAATTCTTCATGAAATGGCGGTAGAAGTTGGCAAAGCCAAGGAATGATTGAAAAGCCTTGAGGTTTCTTGGAGGTGGCCAATTGAGAATCTGCTGGAATTTTGCTTGGTCCATCTTGAGGCCTTCAGAAGAAACAACATAACCAAGGTATTCTACACTAGAAACATGAAATAGGCAATTTGAAGCCTTAAAAAAAGGTTATTGGCTCTGAGTCTGGAAAGAACAATGGACACATGAGTGACATGTTCTTCCTCAGATTTGGAAAAGACCATAATGTCATCCAAATAAACCACAACATAAACATCAAGAAGATCTTGGAAGATATAATTGACAAGAGTCTGAAAGGAGGCAGGAGCATTGGTGAGCCCAAATGGCATAACCAAGTACTCATAACTGCCATACTTAGTGCTGAAGCATGTCTAATGTTCATCGCCCACCTTGATTCTGAGCAGGTTATATGCCCCACACAAATCAATCTTGGAGAAGATAGAAGAACTATTAAAAACATTGAGAAGCTGATTCATAGGAGGAACAGGATACTTCTTTCTAGTAACAGCATTGAGTTTGCGGTAATCAACATACAAACAGAGGCCACCATCTTTCTTTTTGACAAAGATGACAGGTGCTCCTGTTGAAGAGAAGCTTGGACGGATGAAACCTTTCTCTGCATTCTATGAAATGTAGGCCCTGAGTGTATCTGACTCTTGTTTGGACAAAGATTAGATCACCCCAACTGGAGGTAGAGACCCCTCCAGCTCAATATGATGATCACAGGCGCGGTGAGGAGGAAGTTTCTCTGCTTTCACCTTGGAGAATACATTCAAATATTGGTGATAAGCAGAAGGAACAACATTCATCATGGTTTCTATTTCTTCTGGCTCTTCCTCTTCATCCCACAACTCCTCCAGGGAGTCATGATATGATGAAGGAGGAAGGTCCATATTCCCAAAAAAGAGATGAAGTGAAGATACAGAATTATCTTCTCCAACATCTGGAATCTCTTTGAAGACTTCATCTCCAGATAATGGTAATGACTGAGGGGAACCTATGGAAGGAATATGGACAGAAGATGGAAATGATGGTGTTCTCGAATCACCAACCAGAGCTGCACATGATTTTGCAGAAGAAACGTCATTATGGAAAGATTTAGAAGGATTGGAATAGTCCTTATGATCAGCATTAAAGGTGATCAGTCCTTGCCTCCAATCAATAGAAGGATTAAAATGATTTAGAAAGTCAAAGCCCAATATGAGGTCTTTCCCCTTGGGAGTATCAATGACTAAAAATTTCCATTCAAAGCTTGGGAAGGAAGGGAGGTCAATCATATATTTAGTATGGTGAGCACAAATAAGGAAGGGAACTCAGAGGAGTCCAAGATGACAAGAGGAATCTTCTCTGGAAGTTCTGACATAGTCAATGAGTACTTGTGAGCAAACTGATTTTCAATAAATGAGTCTGTAGCATCAGAATCAATGAGAATACTGTAAAAGACATCAGAAAGAGAAGAAAAAACAAAGGATTCAAGAGAATTCTTGACACCAGTATTCAAAATGCACAATTGTTCTCTGGATGAAAAATAGTGAAGACAATTGAACACAACATGATCTTCACTAAGGCTTTTCCCTGGCTGGGAAAACTGCCTGACGGTTGGGTAAGCTTGTTTTGAGGCCTTTTGAAACAAGACTCAATACTATGCTTCCCACCACAATAACTACACAAGCCCTCCTTGATTCTTCTTTCTTTTTCAGAACCTTTCAACTTGAAGTCCTTATTCAACAAGGAAGAATGGGGCTTGTCCCACGTTTGAGGATGAAAATTCTTCTTCTTATTACTTGAGCTTGAAGAATTTTGATGATGAGAAGAGTTTGACTTTGAGGCTTCAGGCTTCTTCTCTTGATGATGATTCTTCTACTTTTTCCTCTCCTGGTACCTGGTATCAAGTTGCAGGCTGACATCCATTGAGTCTTGAAGAGAATCAATGTTTGGAGGATGGGAGGCCAATTGATCCAGAATCCTGGAGGCCAAACCCTTCCTGAAATGATAAATAGGGGCCCTTTCACCCAAATCTCCAATTCTTGAAACCAAACTCCCAAAATTGGCAATGTATAAGGCAACATGCCCACCTTCTTTTATTCTAAGGCCATCTAACTATGCTTCAGCTTTTCTAACTTCATTTGGGTCCCCAAATAAAGTGAAGAGTTGGGATTAACACAATGGCCATGAATTGAGAACATAACTTGAGTCTTGATTAGTGAGATTGGAAAGATAAGGCTCAATCCATTTTGCAGCCCTGTCAGCTAAAAATGAAGTAGCATAAAGAACTTTCTTTCTGTCTTGAGAGAAATATTTGGGGTCATTTGGAAAAATAAGTTGACAAGACTGAATAAAACTTCTGACTTTGAAGGGTTTGGTACCATCAAAGCATTCAGGTGCCTTCATAGATGGAGTCTTGAAGGCTGGTGGTCTTGAAACTTCAGAAGATGCGGCAGCTTGAAGATTGGCCATAATTTGTGTCATTTTCTGAATGATGGCCAATCAGGATGGTTCAGTCTGGTGAGAGACAAGCTGATGAGACTGGGCTAGAGTTGGTCCTCTGGTTCCTTCAAATGCTCCCACAGGAGAAGGAGCAGCCTCAGTGCCATCAGACTCTTCCTCTTCCACAGAATTCTCCTCCTCCTCTTCACCATCTTCACCTGTACCTCTGAATGTAGTCCTTGACATGCCTGGAAAACCGCCAACTACTCCTGGAAAGAATTGGATCTTCTTGGCACTCTTCCTTCCTTCCTGGATGGTGCTGCTCCCTCCTTGATTGGTTGTCTGTCTAATTGGGCCTTCAGTGGTGGCACTGCTGGGGTCCCATCAAGAGGAGCTCTTGGAGTAGGAGTCAGAACAGCCTGAACTCTGGCCTGAGATCTTGTCTGTCTTTCAGGAGGTGAGTGTTGGAGTGGCATGATTGAATAAAATCAAAATATAAATGAAAGTAATCAAAACTTGAATAAACAACTTGAGGCAAAACCAAAATAGTCTTGAAGTTCAAATCAAAATCAATAGCTCAATGAATCAAAATAAATAAATCAATCAAAATCAAATTTCAAATCAATTCAAACTCAAATCTTGCAGAAATATCAATCAATCAATAAGTTCTCAAGGTCAAAATCAATGTAAGTCAATTTTCTTGATGTGAAAAGTCAGCAAAATCAATAAAATCTTCAGTTCAATCAATTTTCTTGAATTCAATTTCAATTTATATCAAATCAATCAGTAAAAATCAAAAGCAAGTGAAATCTTCTTGAAAAAATCAAAATTCTTGAAGAACAAATCAAATATGAATCTTGATGTGAAGACGTGTCTGAATGACAATAATGATCAATTTGAATTTCAATAATGAGGGCCTGAATATGAGAGATTTGATGAATTGAATGAAGATGAAAATGAGATAAAAACAAAAATAGGTCAGATTTCAAATTTCAGAATGAAGAAATGAATGAGAGAAACTTGAGAGGTGACAAATAAATCATAAATTCATAAAACGTTAAATAGTCATAATTTTGATGAAGTGAAATGAATGAATTAAAATATAAGCATGAATGAAAAGAAGAAAAATTATGAGTTAATTGATATAATGTCACAGGGGCTCTTATGGAAGCAAGAGTGGCCTGGCACTCAGGAATCAAGAACTCACTTGGAGGGCTCCAAAGGATATAAGAAATAATAATGATTAAATTTCTTTAAAGAAGAATAAGAGAATAGACAAGTATGCCAAAGATAAAAGAAAAAGATAAGAAGCCAAAGTCCAAAAATAATAAGAGAAGCCAAAGGCAAAGAAGCCAACCAAGTGAATCCTCAATTCACTGTTTCAACCTGCCAGAAAAGGAAATGGAATTAGCAAAGGATATGACCACCAATATCCACTGACAGGCAAGGAAGAAAAAGATAAAAGGTTCTGAATGACTGACTTAAGATTATCAGTATTAAATTTAATAAATTAAAAGAAAATAAAGATAAAAATAAATCCAGTATATTGATTACCTGGGGAAAAAGTCCCCAGGTGCTGAAAGGTGGCCAGTATATGTGAACAGTTGAAAGACTGATCCTGGAAGGCAAGTCACCAGATGTATTGTCTCAATTGGGTAAATACAGGTTTGGCCATCTTGAAATTTGAACTGTGTGACTGAATTCCCACAGTGAAATAGGAATTGGCCCAAATGGGCCAAGTACATACAGGTTGATTGATGACCACCCGTATGGACCAGTTGAGCTGTCCAAGGAGTATTGAAATACTTGATGCCTTGACAGCTGATTGAAATAATGTATGACCTCTGAAAATGGCCCTTGGACTAATCCTTAATGAATTGCCAACCCAACTCCTGCAGGGCGAGGTGATTGGGATCCTTGAATGGTCTTCTGATTGCCGCCATGGATTGCCAGAATTATGAGTTAAAGAGTCCTCCTTTGAAATGGGCATTGGATTTTGGGACCTTGATTTGGAAGGATGGAATTGGGTCCTTAAAACGTCACCATTGAATTGCTGACCAAAAATGGTGCATAATGGTATATAATACCATATATGCACCACTCCTGCAACCTTGAGTATGGGGTGCATGGAGGAATGGAAGAATTGCCCTTAAGGTGAGGGGAAGGATTGAGCTGAGCGGATCTGGTGACCTCTGGTGGTTACCAGGGGCCATGGTGATCCTGGGCCAAATTGGGTCCTATGGTGGTTTATGGCCATTTTGGTGCCATGGTGATTTGTGGCCAAATTTGGCTCAGGTGGGTCCCATTGTGGTTTGGGACGCACCTGGCCTTCCCCCTTTGGCCCACGGACTGTGGACCATGATTACAGCCCCTGGGCCGTAGAGGCCGTAGGGGGCCTAAATGACCCAAAAAGGCCATTTAGGCTAGGACCCCCCTAATGAAAAGGGTTGGCCCAAAGCCAATCATGAGGGCTAGGGGGCCCAAAGCCCCCTAAGAGACAGAGAGACCTCCCAGGCTAAAAAAAAGATAGAGGCCTGGGGGTTGAGGACATGGCAATTGGCCAGGGAGGCCAATGATGGCAGGATATGTCCTGAGGCCATAAACAATGGTTGGGGCCATAATTGGCCAGGGAGGAGTGATATGGCAAAAAGGCCATAGAGCACAAGAGGGGGCCAAATTGGCCATAAAGATATGGTGTGGCCAATTAGCCTCAACTTGGTCTCAGGTTGGAATTGCCACAACACCAATAGTGGAGGGTCATTCTTCATGGTTGTAACAGACTACTCATATCTAATGCCGCAATAAACAACTACTCTTTCCACCAAATGGACATGAAATGTGCACTCCTTAATGCACCTTTGGAGGAGGATCTCACGCTGACCATACCAGATGGAATAAACGAAGACAGGGGAAGAAAGGTGCTCCAACTACACAAATCAATCTATGTACTAAAGCAAGCTCCGCTAGCATGGGACAACCACCTGGCTAGTTGGCTCAAGAAGGCACATCTTAAGTGTTCTGTATTAGATTCATGCGTGTTCTACAGGATCAAATCACAACCTGTGTGGATATACGTGCATATCAATGACCTGGCAATCTTTGGCCCAGAATTAACTTCTTTCAAGCAGGAGACTCAAAATGCTTTTGATACAAAAGATCTGGGAAAGGCTGAGTTGCTCCTGGGTGTGAAAGTAAACCACTTGACCAAGGGATTCTTGCTGTCTCAGCAACATTACAATGACAAATTGGTGGAAGAGTACGAAATCAAGAGTCTCACTCCATCGAGTACACCACTCAAACAAAGCATTCAGCTTAGTAATGCCACTAAAGATGAAGTAAGGGCTTTTAAAAAACTGAAAATCAACTACCGGAGTGCCATCGGGGCACTCAACTATATCGGCCTGATTTCTAGACCTGACATCACCTTTAGAGTGAGTCATCTTTCTCAGTTCCTGGAAAATCCAGGAATAACTCACTGGACAGCGTGCCTGCAAGTACTTCAATACTTGTATCACACAAAGACCTTAGCACTACACTACACAAATACTGGAAGCAAGGGAGTAATAGGACATGCTGATGCAGACTGGGGGAATTCAGTAATGGGCAGAACATCGATCTCTGGCTATACAATCTCTTTAAATGGCAATCTCATCTCATGGCGAACAAAGGAACAACCTACAGTTTCAAACTCAACAACAGAAGCCAAATACAAGTCTCCATCTGACATGACAAAGGAGGTAGAATGGCTGATGGGATTAATGAAGGAAATCGGAATTGACAACATTTTGACTCCTCAACTTCTTAATGACAACAAAGGTGCAATCAATCTGGCACACTCAAACACAAATCATAACGCTTTCACAACAAAACACATGGATATTAAGTACCACTACATTCGAGACCTCTTAAGAAACTCCACCATCGAGTTAAACTACATCTCTACTCATCTCATGGCTGCTGACTTCCTAACCAAGGCTGTTGGAAAAACTATTCTATTATGCTCAAGAAGTTACCTCAGTCTTCAATAATTTCTTTTTATTCTTATTTTATTTGATTTTATTTTATTTTATTTTATTTTATTTTATTTAATTTTATTTTATTTTATTTTATTTGATTTTATTTTATTTTATTTTATTTTATTTTATTTTATTTTATTTTATTTCATTTTATTTGTTTTTCTGCTCTCATCCGGTGTTGTTTGCAAGGGGGACTGTTGGCATCCAAGGAAAAAGGCTTCTAGCAAAGATTAGCAGACAAAGTAGTAAGATCAATGGACGCGTAAATAATATCTGAGAACATCAGATGACCTACCACGGACCCATGTAATCATTGTCTTGAAATGTGGCTATGTTTATAAGCTAATCTTATATAACCCTGTAGTTCTTTGATGAAAAAGTTGATAATCGACCATTTTCCTTTTATTTTATTAAATCCTCTATTTTATTTCTATTCCTTATCTCTCTTAATACTTCTCATTCTAATCTACGTTGTCAAGTGTTATTAACTATTAGGTGATAAGATCATTAACTTTACTCAATTAACTGAGTAAATTACTTAGTCTTCTTATTTCAGTTACTTCCAGTATTTCATTACGATCATTGTTGTTACCCTATTTATTATTGATAGTTATATTGTATTCTATCCTTTAGGTACCTCACTTACTCTTTATATAACCAAAAACTCTTATACTGAAATACATCTTTAGTTTATACGTTGAATTTAACTCAACAGCCAACATGGTTGCAGATTTGTTAACCAAAACGTTTTTTATTTTGAAGAACCAACAAAATTTGAAGATAATCTTTGGCAATATTGAAATTACTATGTATGGGGGTGTGTAGAAATGAAGATTGCCAACATCATCATCATAATCACCATTGTGATCTTAACCAGTCCTCTTTCCCATAATGATATCTCCAATGCCTAAACCAGTTTAAATTACTAAAATAGTACTATGTTGTAATACCTCTCTCGTGAATATATAAACAACTTACAAGAGAGCTATTGTTGTGGTAGAACATCTACTCATTTTATACTGTTCTTCTTGTGCTTTCTTGTGTAGGTTCTCTGATGCTCCTCAATTTATCTTACTAATAGGTTATTGGATGTCATCAATAACCTTAAAATATTAATAACTGACCATGATTCTACTTAGTAATTCCTTGTTAAATTAAAAAACATTTTATACTGTTCTTCTTTTGTGTTTTTTTATAGGTTCACTGCTGATCCCCATTCCTTACACTAATAGGTTTTAATTGTCATCAATAACTTTAAAAGGTTTTCTGCTGCCCCCGATTCCTCACACTATGAGGTTATTGATTGTCATCAATACCTCTCAAAGATTCACGTTAAAAAATCTTCCTGATTAACTTCTTTTGTGACATTGTTTGAAACAAGTACTCCTTTTATAAAGAAATAAACAATGAAAATAATAGTAATCAACTCTTTAAAAAATCAATTCAAATATAAATTCAGACTGTCTTCTAAAAACAATTGAGCACAAACTAGTATTAAAACTTAGTAAAAAAACATTAATATTAACACAATAGTGGTCAAAAATAGAATGATAAGGAGATAAAGTTCAATACTTGTTAAATAACACAGAAGAATCTAATGAATATCGGCTCTTATCAAAGGGGATTCAAAAAATGGGAATGAAGACAGATATCCGCATACTAAATAAAGAAAATTCACAATCACGAATGTGGGATCCCTCAAATTTATTATTCGAACTTGGAATCCTGCATTATTGAATGAATATTGGGTGAATAAAAGGATCTTACAGATAGATAATAGTTGCCCTTGAAAGCATTTCATTAAGTTGACGAACAAATCATTTTAAGCTCAAATCTTAAATTTACTATATTTTTCCGAAGAAATAACTATTACAATGGGAAATCTCGAAAATATTAGGATTCAGAAATAAGGTTCGAATTTAATTAGTATTCAATTTAGATAAAGTCACAGAAGAGAGTAAGTTACAATGCCTAAGGGTGGGTAATAATTAGGCTATTAAGAATAATAAATGGAAAATAATTCAATGACTGAGGAAATGAAACAGCTTAAGAAAATGAAAAATATATTTAGTTCTTAGTTGATAGTCTGGAGTAGGAAGAAAATGTGAGAGGTGTGCACTGTTTAAATGGTGCTTTTTTCCTTTTTTTGAAAATTTTATTATTTGTTATGCGCTTTTATTTTGTTTGAATCAATTTTTATACAAAACAAAAGAGTATTTCTTATTTTATTGTTTCTGTATTGATTTTACTCTTTGATATTTGAAGAGAAAGCCTTTTTTTGTAATATTATACATATATGAAAACTGATTTCAACCTTTTGAAAATCTTGTTATTGTATACTTAACACATTATCAGTACCTGATGCTCAGAAACTGGAATTATTTTGTTTTAAGTATAAATATTCAAATCTTATTTTATTTTTATTGGCTGATAGAGTCAATAGGAAAGACCTCCTGGATGTATCACAGCAGTTTGTTACATTTGTCTTGGTTGTGTGAGCCCAGAAACAAAGATCTACTTATTTTATTCCAATAATGTGAGCCTTGAGGTATATTTTGCATACCCAAGTAGGCCATGATTGATATATAAAACATGCTGAACTATGCGCCATATCAAAAATTTATCCTTTTTTATTCAAGAAAAGATGAACAGCTTTTTTTCAATAAGTAAATCTATGGATTTAAGGCCAGATTTTGATTATACACAGAAATTCAGCTAGGGTAGCTCCATAGATTAAATAATCTTAGTTAAACTCTATGAGGTGGTAATATGAAAAATTATTCAACACCACATCATCAATACCACATAAAAGAATTGTGAAATTTTTTGTTTTTCTCAATTTCACATCACAATATTGGGAATGTGAGAAGTCCCATATTACATATACACTAAGAATAGTGTTATGAATGTTTGTGGCACTTAATCGTTCAGTATCTTTGCATAAAGTGTTGGGAAAAAAATAGTGGATATTAGTATTTAAGCCTGAATTACTACTTTTGAAATGAAAATAGCTAAGGGGCACAAAAGAAATCAAAGAGAGCCAGGGTACCCAACTTCTGAGGCCTCTGAGGTGTGGAAATACCTAAATCTCCAATCCATGGCTGATCATGGCTCAATTAGTATACTAAAACCTTTTGGGAACTTGATTACCAAGTTCAAGTCACATTAAGTCATAAGAAAATTGCAAATAAGCTGCTATTTTGATGTGACAAGAAGTTAAGGAGCAACTCTGACTCCTGTAACAATGTCAATGACCTATTATTTTCAATAAATAAGCCTTAAAATAGCAATCAAAAGCCATTTTAGACTATTAACTAAGCATTTACCCCCTGGAAACCCGCTATTCCTGTGATATTTGCAATTATATGTAGATATAAAGGAACTAATTTAAAAACTCATTTAAAAGAAAATTATTGATTAATCTACCTGAGAATTTTTGCAACAATGGAAAAAGTGATAATTCATATACAAACTAAAAATAATTATCACTTCATAGTTTGAATTCAAAGTTTCACCTACAGTCAATTTTTAAAAATTCCACATGCAACACTGAATCTTCAAAAATTCACAGAAAATACAATCTGGGATCAAATTTCCAATAAAATTTATGACTGTGAGAAATTCATGATTATTCTGAAATAAAACAATCTTGACAGTTTCTACTCCTTTATTTCTTAACCATAAATAGGTTGGTAGTCACAAAAAATGACTTTATTAAGTAATTATGATAATGTTACATGACAACAGGTGATTTAACCAATACTCCAAAGAGGATTAATGGTTTCTCACCCACTGGAATTTCGGCTTTCTCAATGGCATGCCTCTGTCAGCTGTTTTTTGACTTAAATGGGGCTTCCTCTTGCTGTTTTTTACAACTCATCTTATGATTAAACCATGTCTTTAGTACCAACAAAAAGGTATTAGTGAATTCTTTTTTTAAGTGTTTTAAATAATTCCAAATCTATCAGAAAGACTTGAGATAATAGAAATGCACTATTTCCAATAGTGTTAAACTATTATGTGTTGTATTATGGTTATAAAGAAATTTTTATATTTTCAATCCACAATTAATCTGTTAATAAAATCTATCAATCCTTTTCAAGGTATTATTGGAGTATTAATTAGTGGCTTTAATTAATTCTCAAAGTTTTTTTCCAGTAATAGTTTTCTTCAAGAACTATATTTAGAATTAGTATTGCAAAAGATAATTATACATTCAAATAATTTCATATTATTTTATTAAGAAGTTTTATTATTAATACTTCTTTTAATTTATTCTACTAGAAAATTACTGCTTGTCATTATAACCACTGGTAGTTTATAGCAAGTAAAACCACTAGTTGAGTAAGTAATTATTTCATCGTGGTTATAATAATTTTATTTACTATATCTTATAAGAAAGGTCATAGGAAGTACTGTTCATTAATAGTAAGACTATAAAGAGTTTTATAGACACATCTTATATTTGAGGGCCTTTCCATATTTTTTGAACTTTAAACCCTTAATTGATATATTTTTAAGCTATAAAATATGGCAATTCTAGAATTTATTTTCTCATTTTGAGGTTAAATTTTTTTATTTTTTAAATTGTCTTGAAAATCTTTTTTCATTGGGGAATTTGGATTAATTTTATATTTTTTTACATGTGGAATTTTTGCAGCCAAAAGCTTATGGAATTCTTCTTTTAGTTACTCTGAATTAATTTTTAATTCAAAATCTCAAATTTTGATTCTTTTTCTTCAAAAAAAATAATAAGATTATAAAAAAAGATTAAAAAGATTCAAAATATTTTAAAAGTGTAAAAGATGATTTTTCTTATATCAATTTTTCTCTAGCGTCTTGAGTGAAGTAAATGGGAGTTTCTAACAAGTTAAGAAAGAGATATATAAACAGTCCAGAATCTTCAGAAGGAGAATAGGAAGAGAGAATTGAAGTGCAAATTGCTAAAAGAGGCACTTCAGTCAGAACAGAGTGATCCAAACAACCACCAAACAGTGTGTGCTATTTGTCTTTTCTCTTAATTTTCTCTTAAATTGAGGTGAAAATGGTGCATACCAGAAATTGAAGAAACTTTTGAGTTCAACCAAATGAATCTAGACAAGGAATAGGAAAGACAAGGGCCAGACCTGGCAGGACTTCCTCAAAAGTTGCACAAGTGGAGGTTTTCAGAGGTGCTCCCCATTCCCCAAGGTCTGTACCAACAGCAAGTAACATGAGCTCTGAGCCTGAGCTGATTTGAGGTAATGTTTTAAGGGTTAAGCCACTTCCAAGTGGAAGCCATAGAAATATATCAGTCCCAGTATAAGAACTGCTACATAAAACCCAAGGAAGATCAGTGGGAAATATACTGAATCCTCTGAAAGGGGGCTATGAACTACTGATTACACATCAAAAGCTTTCTGTGCAAGAAAAAGGCCATTAAGATCTTAGGAGGATGGAGTAAGTTCAATATCTCATACTAGGGTACACCAATCATGGATAAAACCATCAGAGTCTTTGAATTGTAGGTCATAAGCAATAAATCTTCTGGTAATGTCTTCTAAATTTTGTATCATTCTTTCTGCTAAACCATCATTTTTAGAGTGGTAAGCCTTTGAGAATGATAACTTTTCTCCACACAAGTCATGGTGATTTTTCCATAATGCTGAAGTGAATTTTGGATATTCATCACTTATGATGTTTTGGGATAAGCATGTATGACTAATGATTCTATTCCATATTGTTAAGGATGGATTAATAGCTGTGTCATTGCTATGAAATTATAAGAAGATTTGAGTTTTTCTTTACCTGTCAACTAGTACTAGGAATGCATTAAAACTCCTGTCTCCTCCTGGAGGTAAGTCTGTTACCCAAACTATGTGAACTGTTTCCCATGGGTGGGGATTTTGGTTCTTGGATTAGGATCATTGTTCCAAATTTCTTGCCCGTGGCCCTGTTTTATTTTTTGAAATCTGTCACAAGTTGGGAAATTTGGCCACCAAGAGCAGGTTTTCAATCTCCCTAGTGTCCTGTGTTCTGAGGGATGTCCAGATACAACACTATCATGACATTATTGTAGTATAGTGTTTATCAGAGTTCTATCTCTCAAGGTCATAACACTTGTGTATTTAGTCCTATGATAAATAATTCCATCAAGGAGGTGGAATCTTCCTTCATAATATGCTTGTTTGCATACTTCTTCTAGTTTAGAGGATAATGATAGATCTTTGAAATCTTTCATTAAAAGTTGGAATAAGGTATGAAAATATTTGTCCATATTGTAGATTTCTTGAACATTATTGAATAATTCTGTGCAAATATCTGTAACACATATGCCTTCTAGATGATGTTCTTCTTGTGGTACCCATTCTGGGCTTTCAGGTGTATTTGCTAAATCCCATCTGCTAAGACTATTTACATTTTTGTGAATATTTCCTGGTTTATGAGCTATGGTTATATTTCCTCTATATTCTTGGATAGAAATCTATCATCTTAGAATATGTCTATTTTGTGTCTTTATTTTCAATAACAATTTCACAGCATCACACTCTGTAATGACATCAAACACTTTTCCAACCAAATAGTAGTGTTTTTTTTCTAGAGCCCACACTAAGCAAAGGAATTCCATTTGACTTGCTCCATATATTTATTATATTGGCTTAATTTGTCTTGAAATGAAGCAAATTGGTCCTTCAAGGGGTATATCATTGATGATTTGTATCTGGTGTAGTGTAGCACCTAGTCCTTCTCCACAAGCATCAATGTAAAATTTGAAAGGTACGTTCCAATCTTGAATTAGAAGAAATGGGGCATTTGTGAGGGTAGCTTTCAGTTCCACATATGCTTCAACTCTCTCTTCAGTCATTTCATAGAATTTCTGATGGTCACAGAGTTTGTACAAGGATTTGGAAATTCTTGAAAAGTATTTTATATGCTGTCTGTAATATCCAGTAGGTCCTAGAAATGATTTAATTTCTTTTTTTGAGGCATAGGTTTCAGTAGTACTTCTGCTACTTTGGCTCTCATCTATCCCCAAAATTAATCCAGATACAACATGTCCCAGTGATTTTAGTTTATTCTATGGAAAATTAATTTTTTTTAAGAAAATTTTCATATTTACTTGAAATATATTTTGTAAGACTCTTTCCATTCTTTTTGAGTGATTCTCCCAAGTTTCTGAGCAAACTATGATATCATAAATATAGATGATTAACCATCCTGCTGATAATTCTTCAGGGAATATAGTGTTCAAAAATTTTGATAATGGGAAGTGGAATTCTTTATACCAAAAGGCATCTTTAGCTATTCATATATGCCACAATGGACTGTTATGCTTAGTAGCTTTCTGGAATTTTATGTTAATAAGTTATTGTGAAAGCTCTTTAGAGATTCCATGGCTGTAATGAGCTTATTCTGTGACAATTGTGTTAATGTCTCATGGATTCTGGGTATTGGGTACCTTTCTGGGATAGTATAGGTATTTAGGGCTCTAACGTCTCCTGACATACTTGATTTACCATTATGCCAAGTTATAATAACAGGTGTGTGTCACAACCATGGCAATTACCCTCCTGGACTCCATATGGCATATCAGTGCCATATCAATCTTTTGGCAATTTGGCTATATCCATAATCACTGGCAAAATTGGCCCTCTCATCTTTTCTGGCCTTTCATGATCATTTCACTTCTGGGGCCACCCTGGCCCCGTCACTATCATCAGGCCTTTCCAGGTCATTCTCTGCTTTTTGGCACTTTCAGGTATTTTACAGTCAACAGGGAAAATACAGTGCAAAAGGCTGCATTTGGCTTTTTAAGCTTTAAATACAGTTTCGCGCATTTTTCCTGTATTCAGCTGTATATGCCATTTTTGCATGTATTATGGGAAATATGTCCAAAAGGCCATATCTCACCTTTTGGGGGTTAATTGCCAGTCTTTCTCATTTTGCGCACTTTGCACAAATACAGTTTTAAAGCTGTATAAGCTGTATTTGGCCAGAAACCCAAAATTGGCCAATACACCCACAAACACCTTCTCACCTCTAAAGTCACCCAAAACCCAATTTTCACTCTCATCCTCCTGACTTCACTGACAAAGAACTTTGGCCACTTTCACCCTTCAGCAACTCAAACTGTCATAAATGGTGTTATACACCATTCTGCACCTTTTTTCACCAGCAATTCAATGGTGTCAATATCAGAGGGGTACTTCAACATCCCATAAGTCACCCAAGTGTCATGTCATCCAGAGGACCCATCAAGGCTCAAGTGCAGGTGTAATTTCTCAAAGACCAATGAGGCCTTCAGGAATTCATTGGTTATTTGCACTTCAAGTATCCCCTCCAAGGAAATACTGTCAATTCACTCCCAAGGTGTATTCAAGAGGCAGTTCCAAACAAGTTTTCAAGTGTCAATGCTCCATCAATCCAGCTTGGCAACCACATTCATTTCAATACAGTCTGGATTCATCAAGACCTGTATTTCAATCATACATCATGGTAAAATCATTCAACACAGTTCATTTCCCAATCTGGCAAGGTATACACTTCATCAAGCTGTCAATAAAGCTTCAACGATTCAATACAGACCAGCTTTCAGCTTGAAGGATTCAAGCTCTCAAACTTTCACATATACCAGACTCCTTTGACCCTGGGGGGTTTTCCCCCAGTTAATTAATATATTTTGATTTTATTTGATCTTTATTTATCTTACCATTTTTGTTCTGTGAATACTGATATTTTCAAGTCAGTCATTTAGCACCTTACTCTCCTTTCTTTCTTCACCTGTCAATGGATATTTGGTGGTCATATCCTTACTAATTCCATTGTTCATTTTGGCAGGTTGAAATAGTGTCTAAGGACTTACTTGGTTGTCTCTTTGGCCATTTGGCTTCTCATTTCTCTTATTGCATTTCATCTTTGTACTTGCATTCTTCTTAGAGAAATTCAATTCTTTATTTTTATTTTCTTTAATCTTTTGGAGTCTTCCAAGTGAGTTCCCTGATTGCTGAGTGCCAGGCTACTCTTGTTTTTCTATCCAAGAGCCCCTGTGACAGTGTGGTGATTTCTCCCTGTTCATTATGTCCTACTTTCCTTAACACTCCAAGGTCCATTAATTCCTTAATGTGTACCTATAATTCTTCTCTAGCTCTTGGGCTACCTGGGTAAGCTTTTCTTCCTCACAGGGGTGGATAAGGGTTTTCCACATTAAGAGTAATATCTACATCATATCCAATTATAGCACATAATAGTTTTTTCTCAGTTTCAAAGGCACTTTTGTATTTAAAAAAGAGATCAATCAATATTGAATTCATTTTTTTGTTCATTATGGATTCAATTCTGCCTCTATAATTTGCTCACTTATGAATGAATGTTCTTTTGGGATTTTATCTTCATTTTTTATAACAGTAATTTGGTTTTTATTGTTTACAAACCCAAATTTGGGTACTTTATTGTTTTCTATGGTCAAATATCTTTCTTTCTGGTTAGGGATATCTATACCATAAATTGAAAAGCAATCATTTACTAGTATAAAAGGGTTACTAGTACAGTTTTCCATTCCCATGAACTATACTTTCAAACTTATACATTGCAAAGGGTGAAGAAAAATTAGTTTGAAGTCAATTATTCCAAGAGGCTTAATTCTTTCACTTGCACTAATAGATTTAACTTCCTTTATTGGTATACATTTTTCTTCCCAATCTGGTATATTTTTTTCAAATAACTCTTACCAATACAGGTGCAGTATGCTCCTGGGGCCAGGTTTACTTTTGCCTCTTGTTTTTCAGCTATGAAAATACTTATACTTGACTTGCCAGCTGTATATCCCATTACTTTTTCAGGTTTGTGTCTATTCAGTTTGAAATCTTTCACGTTTGTGAGGCTTGTATAAGATGTACCAAACTGTGGTATACTTGAGTTTACATCTACTACTTCATATATTGAAAAAATATTAATAATGTGTTAATTATATATATTAATTCCATCACTTCAAAGGTTTCTGACTCTTCAGTGTCTTTGTCAGAATCAGATTCATCTTCTTTCTCATTGTGGTCATCTGTTTCCACAATTTCATTGATTTTTTCCCTTTTGAGGCAATTATTGGCTAAGTGGGCAATACCACCGCATTAATAAAATTTTCCTTTCTCATTAGTGTTGGGTGTATCTGGTTTGAAAGGTTCTCTTGGTTTATGTTTCTTAACAAATGGCTTATTTGGACTTTTAATATCCAACTTTTCCATTTTCTGCCAATTTTGGTTCTTTTTTCTTGTCCTCTATTGCATTAATGTACTCCTCTGTGGAGAATAGCTCTATGAACCCGCTTCTCAGTTCTGGTTCTAGTTCTCCTTCACATTTTTTGAGCATCTTTATATGTACCATTTTCTGTGATATTTCTGGATACAGTGCATTTAACCTTTCAGCATTTTTTAGGAACCAAGGCAAAGGTTTATCCTTATCTGGGTCAAGGAGAGAATTCCCAAATGCATTATTTATTTTGTACCTCCAGGCATCATTTTCCCACTTGGTGCTTATTTCATTTTCCAACCAAAAAAAGGTATTTTTGTCATTTGTTTGTTTTATGCCATGGAACCATCTTTTTGCAGATTTTTCAAATAATGAATGTAATATTGCAGTGATTAATAAATGTGGTATGTAATAATACTCTTGTAACATGTCATTTGTCTTAATAAATTACATATGGTCATGTTCACCTTCACCTGTGAATGTTGGCCATTGTTTTAATTGAGGTTTTTCCTTCATTAAGACTTGATAACTTTCCTGATGGCTTGGGTCTGATATGAATGGATTCTTATTTCCTTTTTTGGTTTAACCGGACTTTGTATATGAGAAAATGGAGTTGATAACTTTGGCATATATAAGTTAGCCTCATTTATTTTATCCAGTTTTTCAGTAATTATTTCTATTTGACCTTGAATGTCATCTTCAATATTCATTCTTTCTTAATCATTCTTTTCTACATGGTCTAGAAATAATTTTTGATGTGATTAATTCTTTTCTTCAAGTCTTTCAATGGAAATACATAAGTTGTTTAAGTTTTCTGTCAGATTGTCAATACTCATGTCATAATTGATTGTCAAGGTCTTTTCTTTGATATCTCTTATTGTGAACCTTTGAGATATGACCACATACCCAAAAAGGTTACAAGAAATATTTAAAATAATTATACATTAAAATTAATTATATTAAAGCTACAAAAATGCCATAAAGAGGCATAAAACTTGGTTTAACTTAAACGCCAATGAATAAACATGTGAAAGAAATTATACCATTGGATTCCCCATGGTAAAGTACACATATAACATTTTTATGGCATATCTGTAAAGTCAATATTTAATGAGTTATAAGTAATAATACCTTATAAAAAACATAAATGCTTAATTATTTCAAATACCAATAAAAGAAGCATGTGAAACAAATAGTACCATTAAATTCTCCATAAACATCAACACATAAAACAATTAAAAAGCTAATCTCCAAATTCAATACTTAAGGAGTTAAGCTGAACATATGCACTTTTTTGGTCAATGCATATATTCAAGGATCTTAGCTAATATCTTTTGAAATATGCATGATAGAGTGATGAACAGAAAATAAAGTCATCACGTAATAAGTGAAGGAGTACAGAAATGAACTTTATTTCACAAGCTATAAGAAAGGTTAAAACCTGTAAGGGATTATTGATTAAAATCAATGGAGCTGTTGACCACTTTGTTGTGAAAGTGGTCCAAACTTAAAGATAAGTAGACAGTAAGATTCTACTATTTCATTCGTGAAGAATGACTTAATTTTTATTATAAAATTCAGGGTATAACCTCTTGAAATCATGGTTTGAAGCTTAAAGTATTAAATTTTGACAGAAAAGATGAGGTGCAAGGAAAATCATCAAAAATAGAGTTTTGATGATGTAATGAAATTATCTTGGCAGAATGATAGGGTTATGCCAAGCTATTAGAATTCACTCTTTGAATTGCTGTAGTGTGTAAAACCTCAAAGTTATCAAGGATCAAAGTTTGAGCTTAATTTGATCATTTATGATCAATCACTGTAACCTTAAATTAAGTTTAACAGTCATATGAGTGATAAAACTGGTGAATACTGTTAGTTTATGCTTAAAACTAATAAAATGCAAGAATTTTGGGGTTCTGCCAAGCCTTGACGTCAGCAAAACTTAGAGTTATAGTGATAACTCTAAATAATGGTGTAATAATGAGATAAGATGGTTTGATCATGATGTAATCATCACCAAACCTTAAGATATTGATCAATTCCAGTGGATATGATCATTTCACGTCTACTAGAAGCCTATTGGACTCTAGGAGGAAGGAATTTAATATAAATAGAGCTCTTTTCACTCTATTTGCCCCTCAGATGCTTACAAAACATTAAATCATTGAATAAAAAGGTAATTTCTTTATTCTTTATATATAAAACTTTTATATTATTAAAGACCAAAGATAATCTTATAATAATCTTCATCTCTGATGTGATTATTGCAATTATTTAATTGTTTTGTTCAAATTTCTCTTAAAAACCTTAATTCCACGTAAAATCAAGAAAAACCGTAATTTCTCTTAAATTGTATAGTAACTACAATTTAAATAAGTTGTATTTACATTTCTAGGTGTAAAATTATTCAAAATTATTATATTAAGGATTAAAAGTACGTTATTCCTCCTATTATAATAATTTTTCCCTATTATTCCTCTAATAATTCTATAATTAATACAAATAGTATTTATATTAATTTATAACTTTAATATTAGTAATATTATTACTATTAATTGTTTTTATTAATGAAAAACAATTTTTTACGCCTTTATTATTTGTTGGTAACAATAATAAAGTGCTTTTAAATATATTAATTATCTTATATTAATATATTTATTTTATTATATTATTTTTTATAATATAAGTTATATTATTATATTTATTTAATAATATAATTATTTTACCCCCTTATTATAATAATTCTTCATTATTATAGTTATTTTCATCTTAATTATTTCATTTATAAGGAGATTCATAGTACAATAAGTAAAATATTAGTAATTTTTACTTATTGTTTCATAGTCAAGCCTCACATTTGGGGGCCTGGCCATGATATTTACTCTAAAAGACCTTTAGAAAGCTCTTTTTGGGTTTATCCAATAATAAAGTATAATTATAATCATAAAATTATATAATAATTTTATATTTATTGATTTTAAATACTATTGAGGCAGTTTGAAAGCAATTGTACTGTCTTACACGTGGTTTTGCACATCCTTAGACTTTCAACAACTTTTGTTGAGTGGCTCTAGTAATTAAAAAAGATAATTTATAAATTAAAACTAATTTTATATTATAATTCCTACTCATTTTTTATTTTATCTTTTAAAAATAAAAATAAAAAACCAATAAAAAAAGTTACTTTTTATTCATTTTAATTTCATTTTTTAAGATATAAAAGCAATTTTTACATGGAAAATTGTGTTATATTACCAAAAAATAACCCGTTTTATATAAAATACGTATATTTATTTGTCTTTTTTAGTGTTTGAAGACAATCCAACAGAGGACAACCAAACCACTGTTGAAAGATTGGTGGAAGAATCTTGTCAAAGTTCTCCAACACCAATAATCACTAAGACAAAGAAAGCTAATAAATTAGACTTTCCAGGACCCACCATTCAGGACTCTGAAGGTGATTACCTCATTTATAAATTGCCATAAGAATTCCTTTTCTGAAATCCTCTTATTTCTTAAAATATGACTACCAGAAGAGCCTCCCAATACTCCATCCAAACAGATGGAGCTGGACTCAGAGGTAGAATTGATTCCTCAAAAGGGAAAAGGAAGGGCAATATCCCCAGTGGAACAGAATCCACACAAGGAAGTGCCTTATCCCAAAGGAAAGTCCCAGAAATGCCCATGATATCTGAACCAGAGTCAGAACTAAGCACGAGTGACTCAAACAGGTACAAATCACATTCAGCGGGCTCAAATAGACATTTACATGAGCCAGTACAAACAGTACTACACAGTGTAAAAACACAAGGATTGGGAAATGTTGCCCCAAATACACCAAGGAGTGATGAACTCCTGGCACATCCTGAAAAAGTTCCTCAAAGAGGAGGAAATAGTGAGATACTCCAATGGATGGAATCCACTATCATCCAAACCTCAAATCAAAAAGATCAAGGAGTACCATGCCACAAAGAAGGAGGCAACCAAGGAAGAAGCCCCAGTAGCTTCTACCAGAAAGCCCCAAGCCAACCCACTTCCTCAAGAAGGGAAGAAGCACAAGAAAAAGAATTTGACAAAACCATATTCCCTAAGCTACTGGTTTCCAAAAATTCAAAAGGATGCCATGGACAATGTATTCAACATGGCCAGAAACTTGATGGAATTCAAGGACAAGGAGGAACAAAGAATGAGACAACCTCATTTCCCAAAGAAAAAACCTTGTCCAAAGATGTTGTAAATACTACAACAGAAATTAAAAATAGTATATTACCTCTAAAATAAATGAAAAACAGTTTATTATCATTACAAGAAATGAACAATAACTTATCTTGTTTCACAAAACTTGTTGTACAAAATAAAAAAGAAATTGACAACATTAAGTTCATTGTTGAAAATAATGCACCAAAGATTTTAATTGATAACACTCAAAAATTAATACAACGACAACAAGAATTGTATAAATACATAAAAGATATCAAAGATAAAACTTTGACAATCAATTATGACGTCAGTATTGACAATCTGACATAAAGATTAAACAAACTAAGTATTTCTGTACAAATATTTGAATAAAAGACTTCATCACACCAAAAATTACTTTTGAACCATGTGGAAAAGAGTGATGAAGCAAGAATGCATCTGAAGGATGACATTCAAAGTGGAATATGGCTTATTACTGAAAAAATGGATAGAATTAATCAGGCTAACTCAAATATGCCACAGTTATCAACCCCATTTTCTCACATAAGAAGCCCTGTTAAACCAAAATAGGAATTAAAAATCCATTGATAATAGACTTAAGTCACCAAGACAATAGCCAAGTCTTAATGAAGGAAGCACCTCAATTGAAAGAATGACCAACATTCACAGGAGAAGGTGAATATGACCACATGTCATTTATCAAGACAATTGACATGCTACAACAAGATTATTCCATACGAGATGAATTAATTACTGCAAGATTACATTCATTGTTTAAAAAATCTGCAAAAAGATGGTATTATGGCATAAGACAAACAAATAGCAAAAATACCTGGTCTTGGTGGAAACAACAAATAATCACCAAGTGGGCTAATGATGCCTGGAGGTACAAGATAGAGAATGCATTTGAAAATTCTTTTTTTGACCCAGACAAAGACAAACCTTTAACTTGGTTCTTAAAAACAGTTGAAAGACTCAATGCATTGTACCCAGAGCTGTCACAAAAGGTGGTGCACATGAAAATACTTAAGAAATGTAGAGGAGAGCTAGAACATGCCCTGAGAAGCAGGTGTATAGAACCATGCTCCACAGAAGAGTATATCAATGCACTAGAGGACATAACAACAAGAACAAAAATTGGAAGAACTTGGAAGAAACTGGACATTGAAAGTCCAAACAAACCATTTATCAAAAAAGATAAATCAAAAGAAGCTTTCATGCCCAATACATCCAACAATAATGAGCAAAGAAAATGCCATAAATGTGGAGGTATTGGACACTTAGGCAATAACTGCCTCAAAAAGGCAAAGATTAATGAAATTGTGGAAACAGAAAGCCACAATGACAAAGAGGAGGAATATGACTCTGAAAAAGAAACAGAAGAGTCATAAGGTTCTGAAAGTGATGAAATTAATATAATTAATGCACAAATTAATAATATTGATATAATTTATGAAGTACTAGATTTTAACTCAAACTTACCACAAGTTGGAACATCTGACACAAACCTGACAAATATACAAGATGCCAAAATGTATAGTACCAAACCTGCAAGAGGAATGGGATATACAGCTGGAAAATCAAGTATCAGTATTGTTATGGTTGATAACCAAGAAGGAAAAGTGAACTTGGATACAGGAGCATATTGTACCTGTGTTGGTAAAATTTATTTAAAAACCATTGTCCCAGATTGGCAAGAAAACCTTATTCCAATACAAGGTGTCAAAGTTAGTAGTGCAAGTGAGAGCATGAAGCCCCTTGGAATAATTGCTTTAACACTAATTTTTCCTCACCCCTCACAATGTGTCAGAATTAAAGTAGAGTTTGTAGTAATGGACAACTGTACTAGTAATCACTTCATACTTGGAAATGATTACTTATCAATCTATTGTATAGATATATCTTACCAAAAGGATATATATTTTACCATAGGAGACAACAAAAGACAAACGTTTGGCTTCTTAAATAACAAAAAACTAAATTACAGCTATTAAGAATGAAGAGAAAAGTCCAGAAAAGGAACTTTTTATATCTCAAAAACTCAAAGAGGCAGAATTCAATGAAGAATTAACAGAAAAAAAGAAAGAAAAATAGATTGACCGCTTATTTAAGTACAAAAATGCCTTTGCAACTGACAAAGAGCCACTAGGTGCCATAATTGGGCATGAGGTGGATATAATTCTTAATGTGGAAAAGCCTTACCCACCTTTACTAAGAAGACCTGCTTACCCAGCTAGTCCAAGGGCTAGAGAATCCTTGGAGGTACACATGAAAGAATTAATGGACCTTGAAGTCTTAAGAAAAGTAGGACATAATGAACAGGTAGAGGTCACTACACCTGTCATTATAACTTGGCATAATGGAAAATCAAGAATGGTAGGAGACTTCAGAGCCCTGAACACCTATACCATTCCAGACAGATATCCAATACCCAGAATCCATGAGACATTAAAACAATTGTCACAAGCTAAGTTCATTACAGCCATGGATGCCTTAAAGGGATTTCATCAAAATGTCTTAACAGACAATGCCAAGAAACTACTGAGGATAATAGTCCACTGTGGGATTTTCAAATACTTAAGAATGCCATTTGGCATAAAAAATGCACCTTCCCATTATCAAAGGATGATGAATACCATATTTCCTGAAGAATTATCAGAAGGATGGTTAATTATCTATATTGATGATATTATAGTTTGCTCAGAAACTTGGGAAAATCACCTTACAAGACTAGAAAGGGTACTACAAAAAATAGTGCAAGTGAATATGAAAGTTTCCTTGAAAAAGTGTCATTTTGCATACAATGAAGTAAAAGCACTAGGAAATGTTGTATCTGGACTTAGTCTAGGAATAGAAAAGAATAAAGTAGCAGCAGTGCTACTTAAACCAATGTTTCAAACCAAAAAAGAAATACAATCATTTCTAGGATTTGCTGGTTACTATAGACCGCATATAAAGGACTTTGCAAAAATTTCCAAATCCTTGTATGAACTATGTGATCAACAAACAGTCTATGAAATGACAGAAGAAAGAGTCAAGGCATATGAAGAATTGAAAAATTCCTTAACAAATGCCCCATTTCTTCTAATGCCAGATTGGAAACTACCCTTCAAGCTTTACATTGATGATTGTGGAGAAGGACTAGGTGCTGCACTACACCAGACACAAATGTTCAATGATAAACCAGTGGAAGGACCAATTTGTTTCATTTCAAAACAGATAAAGCCAACAGAAGCAAGATATGGAGCAAGCCAAATGTAATGCCTATGCTTAGTGTGGGCTTTAGAAAAATTACATTATTACTTGGATGGAACAGTATTTGATGTGATTTCAGATTGTAATGGTGTAAAATCTCTATTAAACATGAAAACTCCAAATAGACACATTCTGAGATTGCAAATTGTTATCCAAGAATATAGAGGAAATATGACTATTGTTCATAAATCTGCTAATATTCATAAAAATGCAGATGGTTTCAGCAGATGGGCTCTAGCAAATACCCCTGACAATCCAGCATGGGTACCACAGAAAGAGCAACATATAGAAGGAATATGTGTTAAAGACATTGGCACATAATTCTTTAACCAAGTTAAAGAAAGCTATAAGATAGACGAGAATTGCCATATCTTAAGCCAACTTCTAATGAAAGACTGCAAAGATCCAAGGCATATGATGAAGGAAGATTCCACCTCCTTGATGGAATCCTTTACCATAGAACAAAACACACATGTGTTATGGCCTCAACAGATAGAACCCTGATGAACACTATTTTACATGAGTGTCATGATAGTATTGCAGCTGGACATCTTTCAGAAGACAGAACACTAGAAAGGGTGAAAACCTGCTCTTTGTGGCCAAATTGGAAGAAAGATGTTGCAGAATACTGCCAAACCTGTGACAATGTCAAAAAGCCAACAGAGTCACAGGAAAGAAATTGGGAATGATGATTCAAATCCAAGAACCAAAATCCCCTTGGGAAATAATTCATATGGATTGGGTAACAGCATTACCTCCAGGAGGAGACAGAAGCTATAATGCATGCCCAGTATTAGTTGAAAGGTATAGAAAAACTATCATGTTCCTACCATGCCACAAAGATGACACAGCTATAGTAACAGCCATAATGATATGGAATAAAGTCATTAGCAATACAGGCTTATGCCAGAATATTATAAGTGACAGAGACCCAAAATTCACTTCACCATTATGGAAAAATCTCCATCACTTGTTTGGGGCAAAGTTATCATTCTCAACAGCTTACCATCCTCAAACTTATGGTTTAGCAGAAAGAATGATACAAACCTTAGAGGACATGATCAGAAGATTCTGTGCTTATGGACTAGAATTCAAAGATTCTGATGGTTTTACCCATGATTGGTGTACACTAATACCAGCTCTTGAACTGGCATATAAAACATCAATCCATTCTTCTACTGGCAAAACACCAGCAATGCTAGAAAAAGGTTGGAATCCAATATTTCCTTATGATACCCTCAAAAAGGACTTAGTGGATATACATCCAACAGCAAGCAGTTTTAAGATAATGCTTGACAAAGCAAGACACCATGCAAACAGATTTATGCAATATTCTTTCAAATATGCAAAAGAAAGATGTGATAAAAGTCATAAACCACCTGACTTCAAAATATGAGACTTAGTCCTAGTATCAACCCTTAATTTCAATAACATAGAAGATCCCCAGAAGGTGAAAGGTTCCTTTGCAGGACCATTTATGATAAAGGCACTTCATGGACCCAATGCTGTGCAATTGGAACTCAGGTGAATTAATGAACAAACACCCAACTTTCCTGTAAGTCTGATAAAACCTTACAGCTCAAGTGACAAGGAGTTATTTCCATTAAGAAATAAACCCCCACTTGAAATTCCCCCTTTGGAAGAAGGAGAGGAAAAGAAAATTGTAAAAGTCCTTAAAGAAAGAAGGACAAGAAACAAAAAAGAAAGAGAATACCTTGTAAGGTATAGAAATTCAACTCAAGAAGATGAATGGCTACTTGAGAGAGATATAACAAATGCTGATAAACTACTAAGAAGGTTCAGACATGAAAGAAAACCTAAAGAATAGAAAAGTTAAGCATTATTGAGCTTCAAGACTAACAAAGTCTATTGAAGAGGTAGGACAGTGGATGATACCCTAATTACACATATCAGATTGTGGTACAATCTTTTTTGGTGGTAGGGAATTTTAACCTTTGAGATATGACCACATACCCAAAAAGGTCACAAGAAATATTTAAAATAATTATACATTAGAATTAATTATCTTAAAACTACAAAAATGCCATAAATAGGCATAACACTTGGTTCAACTTAAAATCCAATGAGTAAACATATGAAATAAATCATACCATTGGATTCCCCATGGTAAAGTACACATATAGCATTTTTATGGCATATCTGTAAAGTCAATATTTAATGAGTTATAAGTAATAATACCTTATAAAAACATAAATGCTTAATTATTTCAGATACCAATGAAAAAACATGTGAAATAAATAGTACCATTAGATTATCCATAAATGTCAACACATTAAACAATTAATAAGCTAATCTCCAAAGTCAATACTTAAGGAGTTAAGCTGAATATATGCAATTTTTGGTCAACACATATATTCAAGGGTTTTAGCCAATATCTTTTGAAATATGCATGATAGAGTGATGAACCAAAAATAAAGTCATCACGTAATTACTGTAGGAATACAGAAATGACCTTCATTTCACAAGTTATAAACAAGGTTAAATCCTGTAAGGGATTATTGATTAAAATCAATAGAGCTGTTGACCACTTTGTTGTGAAAGTGGTCCAAACCTAAAAATAAGTAGACAGTCAGATTCTACTAGCTCATCCGTGAATAATGATGTAATTTTTACTATAAGATCCGGGGTACAACCCCTTGAAATAATGGTTTGGAGTTTAAAATATTAGATTTCAACAGAAAAGATGAGTTATAAGAAAAATTGTCAAAAGTAGAGTTTTGATGATGTAATGAAATGCTCTTAGAATAATAATAGGGTTATGCCAAGCTATTATAATTCACTCTCTGAATTGCTGTAGAGTGTAAAACTTAAAAGTGATTAAGGATTGAAGTTTGAGCTTAATTTGATCATTTATGATCACTCACTGTAACCTTAAATTAAGTTTAACAGTCATATGAGCGATAAAGCTGGTGAATACTGTTAGTTTATGATTAAAGCTAATAAAATACACGAATTTGGGGGTTCTGCCAAGCCTTGAAGCCATCAAAACTTAGAGCTATAGTGATAACTCTAAATAATGGTGTAATAATGAGATAAGATGGTTTGATCATGATGTAATCATCACCAAACCTTAAAATATTTATCAATCCCAGTGGATATCATCAATGCACGTCTACTAGAAGCCTGTTGGACTTTAGGGGGAAGGAATTTAATATAAATAGAGCTCTTTTCACTCTATTTCCCCCTCAGATGCTTACAAAACATTAAATCATTAAATTAAAAGGTAATCTCTTTATTCTTTATATATAAAGCTTTTATATTATTCAAGACCAAAGATAATCTTTTAATAATCTTCATCTCTGAAATAATTCCTGAAATTATTTAATTGTTTTGTTTAAATTTCTCTTAAAAACCTCAATTCCACGTAAAATCAAGAAAAATTGTAATTTCTCTTAAATTTTATTGTAGCTACAATTTAAATAAGTTGTATTTACATCTCTAGGTGTAAAATTATTCAAAATTATTATATTAAAAATTAACAGTAGGTTATTTCTCTTATTATAATAATTTTTCTCTATTATTACTCTATTAATTCTACAATTAATATAAATAGCATTTATATTAATTTATAACTTTAATATTAGTAATATTATTGTTATTGATTGTTTTTTATTAATAAGAACCAATTTTCTATGCCTTTATTATTTGTTGGTAACAATAATAAAGTGCTTTTAAATATATTAATTATCTTATATTAATATATTTATCTTATTATATTATTTTTTTAAAATATAAATTATATTATTATATTTATTTAATAATATAATTATTTTACGCCATAATTATACTAACTTTTCATTATTATAATTATTTTTATCTTAATTATTTCATTTATAAGGACATTCATAGTACAATAAGTAAAATATTAGTAATTTTTACTTATTGTTTCATAGTCAAACCTTACATTTATGCATTCATACAATTCCTGTTGTCCTTGTATCAACTTATGAGTATTGTCAATTAAAACTTTTAGTTTATTATTTTCAACCATTAATTTAATGCTGTCAATTTCTTCTTTTTTTTGTACAACAATTTGTTACAAAAATGATAAACCACCCTTTATTTCTCATAAATATGATCAGCTATTTTTACTGTCTTTTAGAGGTAAGATATAATTTTGAACTTCTGTTAAAGTGCTTACAACCCCAGGAGAATAATTTATTTCTTTGGGAAATGGGGTTGTCTCATTCTTTTTTCCTCTTTGTCCTTAAATCTCATTAAGGTTCTGGCCATGTTGAAGACATTGTCCTTTGCATCTTTTTGGATTCTTGGAATCCTTTAACTTGGGGAATATGGCTTTCTTCAATTATTGTTCTTCTTCTGATTCCCTTCTTGCAGAGGTTTTCTGACTTGAGGCTTGCTGGTAGAAGCTACTGGGGCTTCTTCCTTGCTTCCCACCCTCTTTTTGGCAGGGTACTCCTTCATATTTTTCATTTGAGGTTTGGATGATAGTGGATTCCACCCATTGGAGTATCTCACTATTTCCTCATCTTTGAGGAACGCTTTCAGGATGTGCTGTGAGTTCATTGCTCATTGGTGGATTTGTGGCAACATTTCCCAATCCTTGTCCTTGCACACTATGTAGTACTGCTTTCACTGGCTCATTTATATGTGTATCTATGCCCTCTTAATGTGATTTCTACCTGTTGGAGTTACTCATACCTAATTGAAACTCTGGCTCAGATACTATTGGCACTTCAGGGACTTGCTTTTGAGATATGGCACTTCCTTGTGTGGATTTTTCCCTTTCTTTTTGCTTTTGAGGGATCAATTCTACCTCTGAGTCCAGCTCCATCTGAATTGATGGAGTATTGGGATCCTCTTCTAGTAGCCATAATATAAGCAGGAAAAGACTTCAGAACACTAAAAAAGTCTTTTTATGGAAATTATAAGAGAGGTGCTCACCTTTGGAGTCCTGAATAGTGGGTGCTGGTAATACTAATTTCTTGGCCTTTATTTTCTTATTAAAAAGAGGTGTTGGAGAACTTTGACCAATTTATTCCACCAATCTCTAAACAGTGATCTTAAATTCCTCTGTTGGGCTGTCTTCAAACACTAAAAAAGAAAAATAAATATCAGTCTATTTATGAGAAGTTTTATTTTTGATAAGATATGGAAATTTCATGAAAAAAATTGCTTTTATATCTTTTTAAATAAATTCAATGAATAAAAAGGAATAAAAATGATTTTTTATTGTATTTTGTTTATTTATTATTATTTTTCAAATAATGAAAGAGAACTAAGATGATTCTTTTTAAAATTAAATTAGAATATAAATTTATTTTTAATTTTTAAATATCTTTTTTAATCACTAGAGTCACTCAAAGAAAGTTCTTGAAAATCCAAGTATGTTAAAAAACATTAGCAAGGTGGTTGAATTGCTTTCCAAATTCCTCAATAGATTTTATAATCAATAAATAGAAAGTTAGTATATAATTTTTTGATTCTAAATTTAATTTTTATTGGATTAATTCAATTTGAATATTTTGTAATGCTCTTTTAAGTAGATACTGGATATCCTTATTAAATTAAAGAATAAGATAAAGAGTAATTATAATAATAAGCCATCATTTTAGATATGGCATAAAATATTTAGATTATTAAATAAATTAAAGAATATAAATTATATTATAAAAAATAATATAATCAGAATAAACATATCAATATTCAATAATTAATACATTAATGGGACTTCATTATTGTTACAAACAACTAATAAAGTCATAAAAAATTGTTCTTTAATAATAAAAACCAATTTATAACAAGAATATTACCAATATTAAAGTTATATATTAACATAAATGATATTTAGTTAATAGTAGAATTATTGAAAATACTAATAAATGGAAAATTATTATAAAAGATGAAAATAAACTGCTTTTGACACTTAATATGTTGATTTTGAATTAAATGATGCCTAAAAATACAAATAAAACTTATCTAAATTGTATTTACAATTGAAAATAAAATACATAAAAACTATTCTTGCTTCTATGTGTAATTGGAGATTTATAGAGAAATTTAACAAAAACAACTAAAACATTGATTCAATCACGTCAAGATTTATGATTACAATAAATATGATCTTTGCTCTTTAAAAATATAATTGATTTATATATAAAGAATAAAGCAATTACCTTTTTATTTTATGTTTTAATGTTTTTGTTGCATCTGAGGCAGAAATAGAGGTAGAAAGAGTTCTATATATAGTGAAATCTTTCCTCCTAGAGTCCAAAAGGATTCTAGTAGACGTGTAATGATGGTATTCACTGGCATTAATAATTAACTCAAGGTTTATTGATGATTACATCATAATTAAACCATCTCATCTCATTATTATGCCATTATTTGGAGTTCTCACTTTAGTTCCAAGTTTTCTGACATCATAGGCTTTTCAGAAGACTAAACTTTGTGGATTTTATTAGTTTTAATCATAATAGACTAGTATTTAATACTTTTATTACTTATATGACTGTTAAACATAAGTTAAGATTATAGTGAGATATGATGAATGATCAATTTTAAGAATAAACTTTGATCATTAAGAACCTTTGGCTATATACGCTATGGCCATTCAGTGAGTGAATTCTGATATCTTGGAATTTCATTATGAAAGCTTCCAAAGGATCTTATTACATATTCAAAACTTTATTTTTTATTATTTTTCTTGAAACTCATTGTTTATGTTCAAATTTACTATTTTAAACTTCAAACCATGATTTCAAGGGGTTATACCTTGAATATAATTATAAAGGTTACATCATTCTTCAAGTATGAGTTAGTGGAATATTAGTATCAACATTGCCTTTAGTTTGGACCACTTTCACAACAGAGTGGTCAACAGCTATAAGAATTTTGTTCAATAAACCCTTACAAGTTATACCCTTGTTTATAGCTTTCCAAATGAGGTTTATATCTCAACTCTCTATTATTGATATTTCAAGAGGTATGAGCTAAGAACCATGAATATATTCACTGATCATAAAATTGCATATATTTAGGTTATTTCATTAAGTATTCAATTTACAGATATGACATAGAAATTTCATATGTGTAATTGTTCATGGGGTATACAATAATAAAATTTATTTCACATGTTGATTCATTGGTTTCTGATATAATCAAGGATTTATTCCTTTTTATGGTATGTTTACTTATTTCTTGGTAATTATTGTCTTTATAGATATAAAATAAATATTTTATACGTGTATTTTACCATGGTGAATCTAATGGCACAATTCAATTCATATTTTCATTCATTAAGTTCAGAGATAATAAAGAGCTTATGCCTTTTTATTGCATTTTTATGCATTCAACGATTATAATTGTAATCTTATTTTTAGAATAAATACTGTAAAGTTGTTTTGTGAACGCTTTGGATATGTGGTCATATCCCAAAGGGTCAAAGACAGGGTACCCAGGTTCTGAGGCCTTTGGGGTGTGGAGACCTCTAAAGCCGGGACTCATGGCTGATAATGGCCAAATTGGTATAATAAAACCTTTTGGAAACTTGGCTACCAAGTTACAGTCCCATCAAATAATAATAAAATAGCAAATAAGCAGCCATTGTTGAAATTACAAGGAGGTCATAAGCTATCATGACCCCTGTAAAAATGTAAATTCTTAATGATTTTCCATGTGTAAAACCTTAAAATATTATTTAAACTCTTTTTGGACTATTATCCATTCATTTAACTTGTGGAAACCATCTTTTACTGTGCTATTTGAAATTTACTGTAGAAATGTGAGCCTGTAAGATATGTATGACATACCCATAAGGCCACAAATGACTTCTCATGCAGTTGATTTAGTGTTGAACAAAACTTTGCATTTAATCAGAAATGAAAAAGAAAAATAATAAGTAAAAATTTCTTTGGATAAAAAAATTATAATTATGATAACATTGACCCATTCTAACTCAAAAATAACCTAGGGTAAACCCATAGGCTGTTATACCCAAAAATGGTAATTTCTTGTGTTATTAGAAGATTGAAGAATCTCATAGTAAAGTTTTTAATTTCAAACATTTTTTAAAATTGTTCAATTTAAGCTCAATTAAGCTTAAATTTGAAGTTGCATAAGGCTTATGCAAAATTACCAAAAGCTTAGTTCATATTGAGGTGTTGTGTATATTTACTAGATTGACTAGGGATTTGGAATACAAAAGGCAAATCCTGGGTGAGTTCATTTTAAAAGGGTTTAAGGTCATAGTATAGATTTAAATAAATAAAAGGGCAAAATCAACACAAAAAGGTGGGAGAAAGCAAAAAGACCAAACAGAGGTGGGGTACCCAACCTTTAGGATCTGCAAGGACTAAATTAAGGTTTTAAGCTTGTATTGGAGGATTTCCAACCTGATTCAAGCTTTAATATTAGATGTCAATCTAGCTTTAAAGTTTAAACTGGTTTTATCCCAATTTGGACAGGAATTTCAAGCTGCCAAAGGGTACATCCCAATATGCAAGTTTGAAATCAAGTTATTAAGAACTGTCAAATATTAATTAAGCCTTACAGCCTTCAATAAGCCCAAAATTATTAAAAACTTATCAAAAGTTCAGTTTTGGTGTGTATTGCCATTTTATGTGGAGAAATAGCAATAACTTCAAAAATTCATTGAAATCCAATTCTTAATGGATTTTCTTGAAAATTTCACACCGGTTACAAATTAATTTTATCTGTGTATGAATTTAATCATGAGTCTCTTTTTAAACAGGTTTAATTTCTAATTGGCTTTTAAATTAACATTTTAGTTATTCTTGGTCAAAATCACAATTTCTTTAAAAATTAATAAAAATTCAGTTTTAGAGATTTTTTGTTTAAACTTTATTTTTAAGTCTGTCATGTGATGAACTTTGATAAGAATAAACTTATTCTTGATTTATGATTGGAATAATTAATCCAACAAAGGATTAAAGCTACTTGGAGTTAACAATAACACTGGTAGCTTTGAATTGTAATTAAAAAACAAGTTACCTTAAGTGAAGACCCTTATTTTTAAGCACGTTTTTTCAGTTTTGACCTTATCATGCCCTCTATATCCATTATGAATTATGAATAACCTCTGTAGAAATACAAAGAGCCTACACATGACTTCTTCTGCCAATAACCAATTAATTAGACATTTTAAACAAGTCATATCATATCAATCAAAAATTCGTATGATTAAAGTTATTTCTTAAGTATTTCATTCTTCATAAGTCCTAATTTAAAGAATTAAAATCATACAAATCATATTATTGTTGTAATTATGAATAATATATATTAATATATAAAGTTATTGGCTTGAATATCTTTTTAAATCCACAAATTGCTCTTAAAACCTCTTCAATATTATTTTATCATAAAAAGTTGTTTTTTTCTTTTAAAATATTAATTTTTAGTGTGTTTTTAACTTATAAAACTTATTTAATATGATAACTGTTGTTGTATGACTTGTTTTATTAAATAAATATTATAAGTAGGTTTTCTTTAAAGCTATTTATCTTTTTTTATCTAGTCTTAGCTTCTTTATGTAGAATTTTTCTATAATAATTGTATCTCCACAGTGTGTGTGAAAATTTCTTCTAGAAATATTACTTATATTTTTTTTTATAAGTGGATAAGTATAATTATTTTCCACTTATCATTGTCTCATTAAGAGTTTTACACTTCTTATTTCTATAATTGTCAGTGACTATAGCAATAATAGAGTAATTATAATTTATCATAATCATTATGATTTTTTATTCTTAAATTATTTAACAACAATTCAACTTCTTTTATTATTATTATTAAAAATAATATTATTTAATTTGTGGTTATAATATTTTATTATATTATATTTTCTACTGAAGACAGTCATAGTACTCTTGATATTTGATACTATTATTAAGTGTAGGGTTTTACTATGAAACAATGAGTAAAAATTACTAATATTTTACTTATTGTAATTTGAATGACCTTATAAATAAAGTAAAGAAGATAAAAATAACTATAATAATACATAGTTATTATAATTAAGGCGTAAAAGTAACTATATTATTGAATGAATAAAATAATAATATTTTTATTAAAAAAAATAAATTAATATATAATGATTAATATATTTAAAAGCACTTTATTATTGTTACCAACAAATAATAAGGCATAAAAAAAATTAATAACAATAATATTACTAATATTAAAGCTATTGTCACAATGCTGTCTGCCAGACCTCAGCAAAGGGAACTCTTGCCAAAAAAGCTATTAAACCACTTGAAAGACCGATTAATACTGGCAAGTTGTAGATCACATTCCACCATGTGACAGTACCACCGGGTTTAGGGCACTGCGTCCCAAAGTGCATGTAACTGATGTTATTACCCATGTGACCCTCATGGAGTTACATTAGTCACAACAGGAGCCTACAAGGAACCCCAAGGGGCGGAACCCTTGTATGCCAATGGAGCGGAAAACCCAGCGATTTCTGGCTGTTTGATTGAGACCTCCTCTTGTCTCCAACCGGAATTGAACCCATGACGTTGGTAACTGGTTTATTGTCACAATGCTGTCTGCCAGACCTCAGCAAAGGGAACTCTTTCCAAAAAGGCTATTAAACCGGTTGAAAGACCAATTAATACTGGTAAGTTGTAGATCACATTCAACCATGTGACAGTTATATATTAATATAAATACTATTTATATTAATTTAAGAAATTATTAATAGTAATAATAGAGAGAAATTATTATAATAGGAGAAAGTAACCTACTTTTGACACTTAATATAATAATTTTGGATAATTTTACGCCAAATAATGTAAATAAAACTTATTTAAAGTATATTTAAAAATAAAAATATGGGAAATTACAAATTTTCTTGATTTTACGTGAATTTAAGATTTTTAAGAGAAATATAGCAAAACAGTAGAACAATTGAAGTAATCACGTCAAAAATGCTTATTATAATAAATATTACCTTTGGTCTTTTAATAATATAAAGTATTTATATATAAAGAATAAAGATCTTGCCTTTTGATTTAATTGTTTTAATGTTTTGATGTGTATGAGGGGAAATAGAGTAAAAAGGGATCTATTTATAGTAAATACCTCCCTTCTAGAGTCCAGTGGGCTTCTAGTAGATGTGTACTGATGGTATCCACTGGAAAAGATCCATATTTCAAGGTTTAGTGATGATTATGTCATGATCAAACCGTCTTATCTCATTATTACGACATTATTTAGAGTTATCACTATAGCTCTAACTTTGATGACATCATATTCTTTGCAGAAGCCTAAACTTTGTGGATTTTCTGAGTATTACTTGTAACCTAATAGTATTCACCAGTTTTATCACTTACATAACTGTTAAACTTAAAATAAGATTACAATGAGTGATCATAAATGATCAAATTTAAGCTTAAACTTTGATTATTAATATATTTTACGTTATACACGCTACAGATATTCTGAGAGTCAATTCTGATAGGTTGGCATGTCCCTATTAAACCTCCAAGCGCATCTCATTACATAATCAAAGCTCTATTTTTGATGATCTTACTTTTAACTCATCTTTTCTGTCAAAATTTAATATCTTAAACTTCAAACCATGATTTCAAGGGGTTATACCTTTAATATTATAATAAAAATTCCATCATTCTCCACTTTTGAGCTATTCAAATCTGACTGTCTACTTTTTCTTAAGTTTGGACCACTTTCACAACAAATTGGTCAACAGCTCCATTGATTTTAATCAATAATCCATTACAAGTTTTAACCTTGTTTATAACTTGTAAAGTAAAGTTCATATCTGTGTTCCTACAGTAATTACATCCTTACTTTATTTTTGGTTTATCTCTCTACCCTGTATATTTCAAGAGATATTAGCTAAAAACCATGAATATATGCATTGACCAAAAAAGTGCATATATTCAGCTTAATTCCTTAAGTATTTACTTGAGAGAATAGATCTATAATTGTCTTATGTGTGGTGGTTTATGCAGAATCTAATGGTACAATTTTTTTCACATGCTATTTCATTGGAGTTTGAGTTAAATAAGGTTTTCTGCCTTTTTTAAGGTATTATTACTTATACTTCAGTAATTATTGACTTTTCAGATATGCCATAAAAATGACATATGTGTATCTTACCATGAGGAATCTAATGGTGTAATTTTCTTTACATGTTTACCCATCAAGTTCTGACTTAATTCATATTTTGTACTTATTTATGGTATTTCTACTAGTCTTTGAGATAATTATTATAAGTATAATTATTACAGATATTGTTTTGTGACCTTTTTGGATATGTGGTCATATCTCAAAGGCTCACATTAAGAGTTTCATAGACAAACCTTACAAGAGACAAGGTAAAAGCTTCAAAAGTGCATTAAAATCTGATTCTTAATGAATTTTTCTGAAAATTTCAGTAAAAATGCAGAAAGGTATTATCCATATAAAAACCAAAAAGGGCTATGAATTCATATTAAAATCAAAAGTTTGACCTTCCTCAATTGTACCAGTAGTACAAGCAATTAAGTATTATTTAATCCTTTTCTTAAATGTTTTAATTCTTTCATAATGGATCAGAAAGATGTAAAATAATAGAAATATACTATTTACAATACTATTTAACTATTATTTTTTGTTTGGTTATAATACATTTTTGATCCTTTGAATCCACATTTAATCCACCAAAGTCACTTTACCAATTATTTCCAAGGTTCTATTGGAGTGTTAATGACAGTTTTCATTAAATTCTTATAGTTTTTCTCTAGTAATAGTTTTCTTCAACAATTATCTTGACAATTATTCTTCCAAAATATAATGATATATTGAGATTATTTTCTCATTTGAAATTATGAAGTTTTATTATGAAATACTTCTTGAATTGATTATTGTAGAAAATTAGTGCTTACTGTTATAATCACTAGTAGTGTATAGAAATTAAGCAAAATAATTGAGTAATTCATTATTTAATCTTGTTCAAAATACATTTATTCATTATATTTCATATGAACATTAGTAATGTTTTTTAATAGTAATATTATCAACAATTTTATAGACAAATGTGAGACTCAAAAAACTGCTTTGTTGATACTATAAATCACTTCAATTAAGTTAATGCCACATCACTAAGTCACAAAATATAAGATAAAGAAAGAAAAATACATGTTACATAAAACCTATCTCTGTCTTTCACAAATTTCTTCAAAACTGCTAATTGAGAGATAAATGAAAATTCATTTAAATTTGGAATTTGGATCCCAAACAGTAGAGCAATGGGTGACCTTATTGAAAATTACTTCCAAGCTCAAAAAGGTAAATATTTATTTCCTAATCTGAGATTTTGATTTAATATTCCCAAATATTACATCAAAGTGGGATTTATTAGGAAATCATTAAGCTCTCATGACAAAAAGCACCATAAATCAGTTAGGGTATTAATACTTGGTGAGGCCTTTCAGCTAAATCACTAATGAAAGTAAATTTTTTTAAAAAAGAATTTGTTAAATTTATTTCGAAAAAAATATAGATAATAAATTATTTGTCAGAAAAATCTTATTTATGTATTTGTCTGCTTCCATTTCATTAAATTTATTTATTGGATAAATTCTGATATCAATTTTTAAGCTGTTATATGTTGAAAAATAATCAAAAGATAAAGAAAATCAAAGCTATCCAAAGAATTTCCTTTTGGTTTATAATTTAAGCTTATAAAGATGGTTCTTTCAAAATATTGAAGAATATAACAGCTTTGGGCTAAGCATAACAACTTGAAATCTAATCTTGAATTTGAGAATTTGAGTTTAGAACCAGTACTTACCAATTTTATTCTTCTTCATTGCAAATATCATCCAAGAGAATTTTGATTTCTGAACGTAAGCTGTGAAAAATTACACATATAGCCGCTCATTCATTGAGTTGAATCACTTCCCTTTTTTGTTTCAGTTTGGTGTTCATTTAAAAAAACCTTAACCACCTTCCTTGTAGAATGTAAACAGCATGCTCTATTTGTACCATTCAACAAGCCAGAAATGAGATTACCTTTGAATTAATTGGATTCTGAATTGAAATAATATTCTATGCAGGGGAAAAAAAGGATGTGTTATAATACTCTTAGTCATCCAAGAAATTTTCTATGGTTTTTAAAGTAGTCCAATACATTTTGACAAATTGACATTTTTTGAAAAATATGTGACTCATGAAATGAGCTGGAAGTTCTTTTATCAACTAAAAACAAGTTCTATTGATATCAGGAACAAGCTTCACAGAAGCCAAATACATGAAAAATAAGCAGAATATCTTTCAGAAAGAAGGAAATTGAAAACACATTTTTTCAATCAGAATAGTGCTTTCCATAAATTTCTGGATTTTGAATCAATGTTATTCTGGATCCATCAATAAATAAAAAGACAACTAGTAAATCCCTCCATCAGAATAAATTTACGGATTTCCTGTTGTTCTTTATGAGTTGGTCTGACTAGAAACTTGTTCCTTAATGCAAAAATTGCTTCAATTAATCAGAACATATACAAAGTTTCTGTTCTGCAAGACTATCCAAAAACATTCTCCATCTTTTAAAATCAAAAACCATTGCAATTGGAGCCATTATGGAGAATTACAGCTGTCAGTTTTAAGGAATGAAGTCTTTGTGAATAAGCTGAAGCATTCTTGAAAATGGGGAGGAAATATTTCAATCTATTAATAATATTATCCCAGTAAATTTCAGGATTACTCTAGAATATAGTATTGACAATACTATAATTATGGGGTTGACACAAAAATAATTCATTATAAGATAGGCTTGGGTTTAAAAAAGAAAGTGCTTTACTAGAAATAGCTGTGGTGAGTGCTTCTTAAAGCCCTGGTAGTGGTAATTTCCAACGGTCTAGCTATACCAAGTCCTTCAATTATCAAGGCTAAACTAATACCTGATTGTTTTGCAATGTTAAAACTGTCGGAAACATTCATACTACATAGTAACTCAAGAGCAGGATGGGAATTGCTCTTTAGGTAAGAGGAGTCCTTTTTCATTTGAAAAGTGGATGGAGGCACCTCTGGTACTTACCATGTGAAAAGAGTGAAGGTTTTTCACTCTCAAGGGCTGGCTTGTGGCTTAAACAGCCCTGTATGCACTTTATTGGGCTCATATGTGGTTTTGAAACCAAATCTAGTCACCTTTCCCCAATACAGGGTGAAAATATCCAACCAGGGTCCTTGAAGGTGTTTTCTGACAGGCAAAATGCATAGAGAGCTGTAAAGCACATGTTGGTGGCCCCCATATTAGTCATACTATGAGTTATTGAATTATACAAAATCTTTTTCATCATTTTTACACCTCATATTTATAGTTATGGGATAGTACCTCAAAGTATTGGGGTTTTCCAATATTCTGTAATTTTGACCTTAAAATTGCCATGCTGTCACAGGGACTTTTCTAAGTTAAGAAGGCCTGGCACTCAGTAAACTGGAGCTCACTAATGGATGGCTCAAAAGTAATAAGATTTTGTCTGTTTAAGAGTGTAATAGAGATAGTGTCAGCCTGTGACTCCAAACCAGAGCACAAGAATGACAGCCAAAATACCATAAACCAATGGTATAGCCAAGATACCACCAAAACATGAAGCTGAGCCAAATTAGCTCAAAAGGTATCAAAAAAAAGAGGAAGCTAACCCCTTTCTGAATATACAAGTCCCACTACCATAGGACAAAGAATAACAAAGTTATTCCTGCTCAAAGTTGTTGCTGGGCATAAACCTTAATTTTCACCTCTCATATAAAATCCAGAAGGAGAGGCTTAACCCCATAAAATGGGTATTATAAATGAAGCTCTAAGCCAGGGATATCCAATGGTACCAGCCAAACTGAGCTAGCACCAGTATTACTTGAGTTATGGCCAGATTCAGGCCAAATAAGGGTGAACAAAACACTCACCTCTCACCTACCTTTTGCAGTTTTAGCGTGAGATACCTAAAGTGAGGTCTTCTTGGAAAGAGCACAATAGGAACTATCTGATGGTGTCATCTGTTTCCCCATATCTCAACTAGAACAAAATTTATGGGGCAAATAAGCTCAATACAGCTTTTTGCCTAAACCATGCAAATGTACAAACCTCTTGTACATGGGATCACTTTGCTATATTTAATGATACCCATATCAAATGAGGTACCATTGTGTAGAGCACAAACAGGGCTACACACAGAACCAATTTTGAGGTTGATATCTCAAGAATTGACAAAGTTATGACTGTTTTAAGGTCAGATTCCCACCTGCTGTCATATACAGCCTTACCATTGGATAATTTCCCATAATCATGAATATGATGTGTCAAATAGACTAAGGAGCTTGTTTTTACTTTGATACCTCATATGTCAGCCAATACTGGGGTCCTATACAGTTTCTGTACAGCATTCTACGCGTCATACACGTCAGAAACAGGCTGTGAGGTCCCCAGATGAAATTTTTCACCCTGTATTGGTGAAAACTGCCCATATGTGGTTTCAAAACCACATCTGAGCCCAATACTGGCTATAAAGGTCTTTGCAGACCACAAGCCTGTCTCAGAGAGTGAAAAAATCTTCACTTCCTCTACGTGGAAAGGTCTAACACCCTTTCAACACCATTTCAGGATAAAAAGGAGGCTTTTCACAGCCCGAATTGCTTTCCTCATCCTGCTCTTAAATTCCTACGTAGTACAACTGTCAAAAACAGTTATACCCTTGGAAAATAATCAGGTATAATTATAATCTTAATTATTTTAATCCAACAGGTAAAGCTGAACCCAGGGCGTTCAACAGCGCTCACCACCACTATTCTATAATAGTAAAGCCCTTTAATTTTATTATAAACCCTTATTTCTTCATAAACACTCTTATTTTAAATCTTTTATCACGTGTCACAGTCATAGTTAAATCTGTAAATAGCCTAATTACTGCTTCATAATAGACTCAACCTGACATTTCGGAGGCCTGGCCTTGTTTTTTGACCTTTTTGGACCTTATAAGTGAGGTTTTTACTTATATTCTTTATTTCTGACACTTGTTTTATCTTTTTTAGGCGTAATTTTTCTTAAAAATATATATTTATTATATATTTACCCTTATACCCATATTAAAAAGAGTACTTGTCATGTGGCTAATAACCACAAGACCCTTATTTTTGGCATGTTCTATATATAAAAACACTTTTTAGCCATTAATACAGTATTTATTTTTATTAGGTTAAGACACCTCATACTGATAAACCAACAGTTGAGGTGTGGTTGGGCAGATTGTTAACCCAATTACCCTCTTACATACCGCTTTTTGACAGTTTACACTTGCTAATTACAAGTTTTTCTGTAAGATATTGGTACACAAACAGTATACCAAATATTGTTAAGCTGTATTTCTGATGTGAAATTGTTAATTCAATTACATTGTCATTGTACAAGGGCATATTGTAGTAATATACAAGCCCAGAGGCCATTCTTAGACGTGCAAACAGCATTTTAAGAAGTCTTAACTGACATTAAGCCCTCTTTTTTCTGTTTGATTCAGTGGAAGATAACTTCATACCACTTGAAAGCCAGTCACAGGCCAACACACCAGTGAAACCCTCAGAACCAGAGGGCAGCAAAGGCAAAGGAAAGAGGCACAGTGAAGGCCTGATAACAGCAAAGAAGTGTACACCCATTTCCACACAGAAGAGTAGAAACCCACAAAATTCTGCTTCAATACAAGGTAAACCAACCTTGATAGCTTGTACAGGGAAAATTACTATCATTAACCCAGCGGTAACCTCTAAAGGTAAATTGCCCAAATCAGCAGACAACAAATTTGTACAAGGCGCAGTCAACGGTAAATACCCTAAGAACATAAAGTTTTTGACTGCTTGCAAACACTAACATGTAACCTGTATACCTCAGAGATCTTGGCTTTCAAAGGAACCAACCACAGGACAGAGAAGGCTTGTCCAGAACCAGAAGACCTGAAAGGGGACACCTTGGACACAGTAGTGGATGGCAAAACAATGAGGGAGATAATATCAACCCTTCCATTCACACTCCAATTCAATGGAGACCTCAAACCAGAGGACTGGAAAGACATGGATCAAGTTCTTCAGCTCCACCAACTCCTCAAGGACCTATTCCAATGGAGCATGGAAAACAAGAGGTTCAACCTGGCATCTCACTGGCCAGAACTTGGAGCAATTTTCCAGAAGATCTGTCTCAAAGAGATAGACTTCAAGGACCTTACGGTAATGACAAAAGGTTGGAATCCTACCAGACAGTTCAGACTCCTGGAGGCAAGGGCATAAAGTATAAGGGAGAATAAAGCCACTATCCAAGCTATAGAAGAACAGTTAACCCAGACAGGGCCTACTCAGATTCCTTCAGGTTCACAAGGAGCAGGCCAAATCAGCTCTCCAGTAGCTTCACACCATTCAGACACCAACAAATCAATGACCAGGAGTCGCCACTCTTCACAATTCCAGGAGGTTTCCAGGAGAAGAAAAGGATACAAGGCAAAAAACAAGACCTCTTTCAGCCAAAGGCAGAAAGAGTTAGACCCCATGATCCAGAAGTTGTTGGATTTGGTGAAAGAGGTACACAAGAACCAGAAGTAGTTGTAAACCACTCTAGAATCAGTAGTCCTAGTAATAGAAACATTACCCCCACTTAGATTGAACATAATATTGTCACATCTGAGAGTAACATAAACAGTGATGCACTGTGGTTACAAATGTCCCAATATTCTGAGCAAACTCAAAAGCATTTTGCAGAACTTGAAGCAAGCCATGAGAGGATGAAGAAATTAACAGCCTCCATGGATAAAATTGTTAAAGCTCTCCAAGAAGGACATGCTCAATTGAGCAAAGCCTCTGAAGAAACCAACAAAAGACTGAATCTAGTCTTTGAAGAACAACACCACATCAAAAGGGGCAGGGATTGTCTGGATCAATACATAAAAAAATTGTTTAATTTCTACCATAACTTGAAGCCCCGACCACAAGGCCAGGTTATGAAAAATCCATATCAACCAGATGACATCAAGCCAGGCGCCATGTTGATGAATAAGGCAAGATCTCCATCACAATACCAGGATGGAGATGGCATGTATTATTCAGAGAGGGAAGCCTTGAAACAGCTTCCTGAGGCCTCAAGCTGGCCCAAATTCTCTGGAACAGGAGAATATGATCACATGTAACTCATAGATTATATTGATGGACTCTTCATTGATGTACCAAGCGTACCATATTACTAGATTACTGCTAGACTAAATAAAGCATTTAAAGGTCATGCCAATATATGGTACACAGAAATGAAAGAAATCCATGGCAGAAGAAACTGGCCATGGTGGAAGAGTCAAATCATCCAAGAGTACAGTAATGGAGCTTGAATATGGAAAAAGACCATGTCATTTGACAATGACAAATACTCTGTGGACAAAAATCCATATGAGTGGTGTCTTAGGCAGTCTAAAAGACTTAAAGCCATTGATCCTCAAATGCAAATTTAAATGAGGAATCACAAACTCTTGACACAGATGCCAAGAGAGCTAGAGCACACAATGAATCAAAGATGCAACCAGAGTTGCACTCTAGATGACATTGCTAATAACTTACAAGACATTAGGAAAAGAACTAATATAGAGAAATTCACCCCATATAAGAGCAGTGGTTTCAAAGAGAAACAACCTTTCAGGGTGGAGTTTAAAGACAGACCCAAAGAAAGGGTGGCAGGAGTGAGAAAGAAGAAGAATTCTTGTCACAATTGTGGTTCAACAGACCACTATGCCAATAACTGTCCAAAGGCAAAGAAAGAAGTCTATTCCATTGAGAAAGTCCCAGAGGAGGAATCCCCAACAGAGGATTCTGAATCAGACTCCATGGGTGATGCCATCAGAGAACCATCTGATGATGAGCAAGACCCAAGAGAAGGATTTCTAGTAGAATACCAGTGGAAGTTTTGGGGGAATGAGAACATATCCTCTTCAAAATTCAAAAGCCAACTCAAGATTTTTAAATGGAGAGGGGGGCCCTCATCCAAACAAAAGAATTTTATTAGAAAACAAAAACAAAGTAAATAAATCAATATTAAAATTAAGTTTAAATTATCTGATTATTATAATTTTTCATTTCTCATTTTATTTTAGGAATACAGAAGAACCAAAGGAAGTAAATCATTTTCAAGAAATATCAATATAATTTGGAAACATTATATCACATACCAATTATCACAATACTTAAAATAAAGAAGATTATTTATAAAGAAAAGCAGGAGTTCCTTATGGATTGACCTTTGGGCAACACCAGACCTTGGAAGTTTCTTTTATTCTGGATTGAAACTCATTTGGAATTCAAGAATCACTGGCCAGGATTTATGGACTGAAGGATGACTCAATGGATTAATTATGGAATCAGGACTCACACAACATGATGGACTAACAAGATAATGTACAACACTAAACTCAATTGCCCTTGGGATTTTAAGAAAGCTTGAAGACTCAGGAGGTCCTCAGCATGACAGTAAACTGCTTCCCCTGTAGACTTGGGCAGGGAAACTGATAAAAAAAGAATAACAGCCAAGCAGCTGGAGGGGATTGTCCTAGTCAGGAGAAGTGCTGAAGGACCATCTTTGTACTTAGCATGACAATAAACTGCTCCCTTTGTGTAACAGGAACAAGGGGTTTCACAGTTGTTTAGCATTATCAAATTGGCCAAAATGAACCAAGTGAAGTCTCAAGCCATCAATTAAAACAAGAAAATTCCTTATCAATAAATAAAACAACCAGAAGAATCTTGCATCAAGTGGGAATCATGAAGATTGAAGAATAAAACAAGAGTCAAGTGGAATCCAAATTCAAGCCCAAAGGAGCTCAAGAATCAAGATGAGCCCTTGGATTAGGCCAGGAGGTCCTTGCATGACTTAAACTGCAGGACTTGTATACCTAATATACAGGGGTTACACACCTAGTTGTAGGTCTTGTATGACCTTAAACTACATTTTTATGGAAGAAAGAAGAAAGAAGAATTGTGAAGACCTCAATATTTCAGGACACTAGCAAATTCTTAGAAAAAAAAGAGAAGAAGAAACAAAATAACTAATTGAAGATGGATCACCAAATTTTAGCAGCCAAATACAAATAAGTCCTGAAGAAGGTGAGACCAGTCAGTGAGCCAATGCCTCAAGACCTTAACCCACCTTTGGAAAGACCACCTTTGTCAAGAGATCCTTATGAAACACCCTTATCACCAAACCCACATATATTTCAAGAAACCTTCAAGGTAACCCATGAAGAACTCCAAGAAGTCAATTTTGGCCCACTAGGATGGTTATCAAATGAAGAAATCAATTTACTCAAAAATGTTATTACCTTAAGGGAAAAAGAAATAGCTTTCTGTGAAGAAGAAAGAGGATTACTCAAACACTCATATGGAAAACCTTACAAGATACCAGTAATACCTCATGAACCTTGGCAGAAGAAACCAATTCCCATTCCCAAATCAATTTTACCTCAGTTTACTGAATTAATCAGAGAAAGAATCAGGACTGGACTGTATAAGCAATCCACCTCAAGCTACACAAGCCCAATCTTTTGTGTGGCCAAATCAAATGGGAAACTCAGAATTGTCCATGACCTTCAAGAACTCAACAAATTCACCATCAAGGATGCTGGCTTACCACCTTATATTGAAGAATTTGTAGATGCATTTGCAGGAAGAGCATGCTATGGACTAGGAGACATCATGGGAGGATATGATGAAAGAGAATTAGATGTTACTACAAGACCCCTCACTACTTTTGAAGAAGCCCTTGAAAGGATGCATCTCACAAGACTACCCCAAGGAGCCACCAACTCAGTAGCAGTATACCAAGCCCAAATGACCTGGATACTTCAAGAAGAAATACCAGAAAGTGTAGGAATTTTTATTGATGATGGAGGAATAAAAGGACCAAGATCACTTTACAACCAAGAAACACTACCAGAAAACCCCTCAATCAGAAGACTTATATGGGAATATGCCATAACCTTAGAAAGAGTTTTATTAAGGATTGAAGAAGCAGGACTTACTATCTCAGGATCAAAGTTTGCATGCTGTGTTCCAGCTTTGGACATAGTAGGGCATTTTGTATCATTTAAAGGAAGAACAATTTCAAAACAAAAGATCAACAAAATTCAAAATTGGCCAACACCTCTTAACAAGAAGGAAATAAGGGGATTTCTTGGACTTTGTGCCTATGTAAGGATGTTCATTGAAAACTTCTCACAAGTTGCATCACCACTAAGAAGGCTCACCAGAGAAGATGTTGACTGGACTGGGATAAAAAGTGTGAAGAAGCTTTCCATAAGCTCAGAAGAATAGTTGGAGAAGAAATAACCCTCAAGAAATTGGATTATGACAAAGGAGCAGGAAAAATTAAGTTAGCAGTAGACTCAAGCTACATTGCTGCAGGAGCAGTACTCACTAAAGAAGACAAAGAAGGAAAAGACAGACCAGTATTATATGAATCAATAACTTTTTCAATATTAGAATCAAAATACTCACAACCCAAATTGGAGCTCTGTGGAGTTGCAAGAATTCTCAAGAAGCTTCAGAAAATACTTTGGGGACAACATTTTGAATTACAAGTTGATGCCAAGGCCGTAATTGAAATGATCAACACCCCTTGCTTACCCAATGCACCCATGACAAGATGGGTGGCTTTCATTCAGCTATTTTCCTTTGATTTGGTACACAAACCAGGGAAAACTTTTACTATGCCAGATGGGCTATCCAGAAGACCAAAAAACTCAGAAGAAGAAGATGAAGATGCACCAGAATTTGATGAAGAAGAAAATTGGATCAAGCCACACCCTGGATTTGGGGCTAAGACTATAAATTCACTCAATTTTTCAGGAATACAGGTACCAACCAAACAAGAAGGATTTTGGAAGAGAATTCAAGAATACTCAAGTACAATGAAAAAACCACAATCAAGTAAAGATGAAGAATTTAGAAGGATAAAAATAAGGTCATCCAACTTTTTCTTGGAAGAAGGCCAGCTCAAAAGAAGAAATAACCCAAACCCTCAATTGGTGATATCAAGTCAAGAAGTTCAAAGCTACATTTTAAAGTTACTTCATGAAGTCATGGGCCACAGAGGGGAAAATGAAACATATAGAAGAATTAAAGCAAGATTTTGGTGGGAAGGAATGAAGAAATCAGTCAAGAAATGGGTTCAATCTTGCCTAGCCTGTCAAAAGAGAAGTCAAAACTTACAAAGGGAACAAGGAAGATCTACAGCAACATCAACAATCTTTGAGAGGGTCAGTATGGATGCAGTCCATATCAAATCTGGAAGATGCAAGTATATGGTTGTGGCCAGAGATGATTTTTCAGGATGGCCAGAAACAGTTGGACTAGTCAAATTAACAGCAAAAGCAGTTGCAGAATGGTTCACCTCAGAATGGATATGCAGGTATGGCTCACCAAAAGAAGTAACTGTTGATGGGGGGCCAGAGTTTGGAAAAGAATTGCAAGATGCAGTAAATAAAGCAGGATCAAGGATCAGAGTCACCACACCCTATTACCCAGAATCTCAAGGAATGGTGGAAAGGGGCCATAAACAACTCAAAGATGCATTAGTCAAAATGTGTGGGGAAAGTGGAGGAAAATGGAAAAGATATCTACCACTAGTAAAGCTGGATGACAGAATCTCCACTAAAGGGACAACTGGTTTCTCACCATTTGAACTTCAATTCGGACAAATACCAGTATTACCAATTGACATTGAACCAAAAACTTTTTCAGAAGTAGAATGGCACAAAATATCCACAACTGAGGAATTATTGGAAGCCAGAGCTAAACAATTAGAAGGAAAAAAGAAATGAGAAGGAAAGCAGCTGAAAAACTCAAAAAATCAAGGGAGGACTCAATGAAATATTGGGATAGAAGAATGACACGCCAACTAAGATCACCACTTAAGCCAGGAGATTTGGTCCTGGTTTACAACAAAGCAATAGAAACTAATTGGGGACTACTTTTCAAAAAAAATGGAATGGACCCTATAGAGTAATCAGACAAATAAACAATGGACCATATGAACTTGAGGAGCTTGATGGAACAGAATTAACAAGAAGATTTTCAGCCTCTCAAGTCAAAAGGTTTTACCCAAGAGGAAAGTTGATGGACACAAAAGAAGACACAGAAGAATAGGAAAGTGAAGAAGATGAATCAATAAATGAGGAAGAGGTATTGAAGGAAACCACAGAATCAGATGAACAATAGAGAGCTCTCACCTGGAATGCTGGGGACAGCATTAAATGGAGAGGGGGATGTGGTATCCCATACCATTTTTTTTCACCAGGCTCAAGCTCATAGCACCCCAAAACAGCAGTAAATCCAGCCTACAGGCAGACTTACACTCAAATTTTACACTAAAAGGTCAATTTTACAGCAAGAAGCTGGATTTAAATCATAAAACCATGGCACAGGCACCAAAGGGAAGTGTATGTGTTTAAATAAATTATTCAATTTCATTATGCGTATGTAAAAATCAAGTTACACATAGTAAACTAGTTACAACAAATAAGGTACCACCCTTTAAATTACACACCCCACCCAGCTTTACACCCCCTTACAGCCACAGGAGTACCTTATCTTATATCCAAAGTAACCCCACTTGAAACCTTAAAACAGAATCAGATTTATATACACCACTCATTAACTCATGCAAACCAAAGCTAGTTACAACAGGCTGCATGAAGTACACAATTTTAATTAAATCTCAACCACATGACTATACACAGCATGTGTCAAACTCAAAAATCACATCATATCATACATAACAGTAAACTCCCCAGTGCAAGAAATTATCACCTGACTTCATTTTGAAGTTCAAAAATGAGAAAATAACCATTACACCTGCATAAATTACACAGCCACTTCTACCAAGCCTCAAAATTTGACATATGCAAAGGAAATACAAATTCATCATGTGATACTGAACCCACCAACAGCATATCATGTGATAGAAAAAAGGCTTTGCACAAGAAAAATCCTCAGCCAAAATGAAATCACCTCATGCATGCAATGAAAATCCAAGGAAATTACATCATAATTAGCTCACCAAAAGACCATCATGTGATGAATGGAGACTTTGCAGAGGAAAAATCATCACCCAACCTTAAATCACCTGACCCATGCAAGAAAAGTCCTCACCAAAAATGGAGTCACATGATGAAATCAAGAGGAATTAAAGTGGAAAAAGACAGCTACCATGGAGGGCCCCCTGGGCTCCTAAAAGATATAAATAGAGGGGCTCTCTCCCCTCAAATTTCAAAATCCCCCCATGCAAATTATATCTCATGCACATTATATCCCCTGCACATTATAAACACAGGAATAATTCATCCCTCAACTGGGAGGTAGTCCAGTATATTATAGTAAATTTCCTTGCCCAGTAGCTAAGCTCAGTGGAATCTTATTTTTATTTAAATAAAAATAAAAATTACCCAGTACCCAAGATTAGGGTTACTACTCTATTAAAATATTTTATCCAGTAAAATTAAAACAATTTATCAAGATTTAAAATTAACTTACCCCTTTAAAAATCCAATATCAAAGAATCTTACCTCTTAAGTTTAACAAATACAATTTTATCTTAGTATTAAACACTCTCAAAAAAATAACAAACCTGTAAAAAAGTATTTTACTCTATTATAACTTTAACTTAAGAAAATTACCTTTATCAAAACTCATCAAATTTTTAGAAAAGCCTTAAATAACCCATCTTACCAAGGATTTATCACCAAAAAGAAGCCACTCACCTCAATTTAACTAAAAAATTAAAATTAAAACAGACAAGTATTTCATTAAAATCTCAAATTTAACCAAAATAACTGACATTATTTTTATATTATTTATTGAATAGGTCTGATCTGAGACTGCTGAATTTTGTCTTCTGCAGTTGTAAAGCCACTTACTAATTTTATTTTGGTTTGTGAGCTCCAAGGAAGATTTTGTTCAGTATTTTAGGAGGGGCAGGCAATACACCCTTGCCACCCTTGGTTACAGGAGTTATTAGCAATTCAAAGCTAGTTACCTGTGATTTCCCCCTCCAGGTACTGCCTCATTTTAATCCCACACAAGAGGAGTTCCCACAGCACTAGGACATAAAGTTGCAGGCCTTGGCCTGGCCATAGATCAGAACAAAGTAGAAGAATTACTGCAAACCAGTACCAAAGAACATCAAAGGGACTCAATATTTCCCTGGGTTTGCTAGCTACTACAGAAACCACATCAAAAGCTTTGTCCAAGTAACTAGTAGTATATACAAGTTATGTTCAAAAGATGTAATTTTTGAAATTACCAAGGAAAGAAGAGATGCATATGAGACAATCAAATATGAACTCACTAATGCACCTTCCCTCATATTAGCTGACTTTGAACTACCATTTAAGTTATATCTAGATCCAGCTTTCAATCAAGGCCTAGGAGCATCCCTTCACCAAAGACAAATTGTGGATGGTGAACCAAGGGAGGGATTAATATGATACATCTCCAGGGGGCTGAAAAATTCAGAGGCCAGGAATGGATCCACTCATACTGAATGTTTATTTTTAGTATGGGCTCTAGAAAAACTCTATTGTCACTTGGAGGGTGAAGTTTTTGAAGTCTACACAGACTGAACAGCCTTAAAGTCTTTACTTAACATGAAGACTACAAATAAACACATGTTGAGGTGGCAAAGATCCTTCCATTAGTATAGAGGTAACATGACCATAATATACAAAGAAGTAAAAAGCCACACCAATGCAGATGGCCTCATTAGATGGCCGCTAGATAATGTCAAAAGCAACCCAGCTTATGACCCTGAAGTAGCTTCCAAGATTCCTATGCATTTCATGGGAATATACAGGAGAAAAAACTTTAGATTTTCTGAATGGGCACCAGAATTTGGTACCTCAGACAGTGATGACACTGAACCAGAATGGCCAAAAACTCTCATGTTGGGAATAAGCTCCTCAGAAATTTATAATGAATTTTCCAGTTCAATTACTAAAACGTATTCCAAGCACAAACAGTGTAGCATAATGTCACAACTCCTTCAACAGAAGCACAGGACCCCAGAACCAGAATCCCAGTTAGAGGAGCCCTTGTTGAGTCACTATAAGGATAATATATTTTTCCTTAAAGACCGACTACTCTATCACAGAGAGAAGCATACTAGTGCCCTCACAGTGATAGATAGAGACCACATATTCCTGATCCTGCAAGAATTCCATGACCGCCCCTACCTGGGACACATGAGTGAATACAGTAGCAAAGAGAGGGTAGCAAGCACAGCTTGGTGTCCCCAATGGGAACAAGAGTTGAATGAATACAGCACTACTTGTGAAAGGTGCCAGAAGGAAAACAGAAAAAATGGTAAGAGATATGGACTGCTTCAACATATAGAAGAGCCCAAACACCCATGGGAAACCATCAACATGGACTGGGTCACAGGACCAGTCCCAGGAGTCAAGGAGAACTTCAATGATTTCCTAGTCCTAGTTGATAGGTATAGTGAAAGTGTAAGGTGCCTACCATGTCACAAGGAAGAAACAGCTATTGATACAGCCTTGTTATTCTGGAATAACATCATATACACAATTTGAATCACTAAAATCATCATTAGTGATAGAAACCCAAAATTAACATCAGAACTTTGGAACAACCTCCATGACATGCTTGGAAAAAACTTGCATTTTCTACAGCTTATCACCCACAGATAGATGGTTTAGCTGAGAGTATGATACAGACAATGGAGGACATCATCAGAAGATTCTGTCCATATGGCATGAAATATAAGGACCATGAAGGATATGCCCATGACTGAGTCAAACTTTTACCATCAGTCCAACTGGCTTACAACACCAGCCTGAACTCTACCACAGGGAAATCATACTCACTGGTAGAAAAAGCATGGGACCCCCTATTACCTGTGTATAACTTGAAGAAAAAGCTTCTAACTATCCACTTCACATCCAAATACTTCCATGACATGTGGAAGAGAGCATGTGATACAGCGGAGGCTAAAGAGTATAACAAACAGAGGTATATCAAAATGCACATGGAACCAGATCTCAAAGAAGGGGACCAAGTGTTAGTATCTACACTCAACTTTAATAACCTCAAGGGACCAAAGACAATGATATACTCATTTATGGGACCCTTCACTATCATCAAATTGATAGTGAAAAATGAAGTGTAGGTTATACTTATAGAGTAATTCTGTAGGAAACACCCAGTATTCCCAATGAGCTTTGTCAAACCATACTTCCAGACAGGAGAGGACAGGTTCCCCTCCAGGAACAACAACTACACCCCACAAGACATAGTGGAGGTGGAAGACTCCCCTTGCCCTGTGAAAAAGATCATCAAGGCCAGGAAGATCATACTGAATGGTAAAGACCAGAGACAATATCTGGTGAGCTTCAAAAACCAAACAGCAGATAACAATAAATGGTTGGCAGAAGATGCCATACCAGATGGTAGCCCTCACCTGAGAATATTCACAGCCTCTAGGAGTACTGAACAGTCTCATCAATTATAAGCCTTTTTTGGAGGGAGGGTATGTCAGCCTGTGACTCAAACCCAGAGAACAAGCATGACAGCCAAATACCATAAACCAATGGTAGGGTAAAATACCACCAAAACATGGAGCTGAGCCAAACCAGCTCAAAAGGTATTAAAATAAAGAGGAAACTCGCCTGTTTCTAAATATACAAGTACCATCATCATAAGCCAAAGAATTTGCTGAGCATAAACCTTAATTTTCACCTCTCATCTGAAATCCAGAGGAAGAGGATTAACCCCAGGAAATGGGGACATTAATTGGAGCTCTAGGTCAGGGCTATTGAATGGTACTAGCCAAATTGAGCTAAAACCAAAACTACAGAAGTTATGATCAAAATAAGGTCAAATAAGGGTGAATAAAGTATTCACCTCTCATCTAACTTCTACAGCTTTGGTGTGAGATACCTAAAGTGGAGTTATTTTGGAAAGCGCACAATCAGGGCTATCTGATGGCGAAATCCAGTTCCCCACATCTAATCTAGAACCAAAGTTATGGGGAAAACAATTTCCATACAGATTTTGAGAAAATCATATCTCTGGATAACAAAAATTGAACATGGCATAGCTTTGCCATAGTGAATTTTACCCATACCAAATGAGGTATCATTGTGTAGATCCCTCCCAGGGCTACACTATGAACCAGTTTTGAGCTTAATATCCTAAGAACTGACAAAGATATAGCAGGTTTAAGGTTAAAATCCCACATTTTGGCCAATACACCTTTACTGTGGGATACTATCCTATAACTATGATTATGAGGTGTTAAATAGACAAAGAAGCTTGTTTATACTTTGATACCTTAGAGTAAATTCAATACTGGGGTCCCATACAGGTTCTTTACAGCTTTCTACATGTCATACACACCAGAAGAGGGCTGTGTGGTCCCCAGATGAAAATTTTTACCCTGTATTGTTGAAGACTGCCCAGATGTGGTTTTCAAACCACATCTGAGCCCAATACAGAGTATAAATGCCTTGTTCAAACCACAAGCCAGTACTCTGAAGTGAAAAATCTTCACTTCCTCTACATGGATGGTCTATAGGACCTTTTCACCCCATTTCAGGATAAAAGAAAGCCTTTTCTTTGCCAGAAAAGGAATCCCCATCCTGCTCTTGAATTCCTAAATATTACAACTTTCCAAAACAGTTATACTCTTTCAAAATAATCAGTTATACCTTGGTATAGTGTATTGTAGTTCTTATCATAGTAACCCAACTGGTAAGAACTCACCCAGGGCTTTTAACAGTGCTCACCACCACTATATCCATAGTAAATCCCTTATACTAACAACCAAAAAACCTTTTTTCTATGTTAATAATCCATTTCACAGTTGGATTTAAATTTGTAAATACATTTATTACCACTTCATCATAGACTCAGCCTGACATCTTCCCTAATTTCTTTTCTTGTGAATTCTCTTGTAAAAATTGCTTCTGTTGAATTAAGACTTTTTCTTATAAATCTTGTGCAATATATAGATTAAGAAATCCAATTTTGGAATAATATAACAGTAATCTAATGCTTGCACCATTGCCTTATACCTTATGATTTCTCTATAGATGGATTCTTGAATACTTGATTAAGGAATAGCCCAATTCATTGATTGTGATTAAAATATCCTTGTATATAATTATACTTTTGATATAATTCATAATGAATTCATAATCCCATTTTTTTGTATTGGGCTATATTTGTAATTCCTCCTTATTGTTGAATATTTGTAGATAATTGAGTTATTTGGGGAAACTTTTATCTTCTTTCAGGTGATACTGTTCCCTATCTTCCCTTCATATCCAGTTTTAATTTCTCCCAATCTCCAGTTTCATATCCAGGAAATACTTCAATATTATAGCTCATCTATTGATCTTTAGTCCAAAAAGATATTTTTCTTTCTATATCCCTTCCACTTTCTCCTTCAATTTCTTCTATACTTTCCACTCTTTTGATTAATCTTTCTACTTCCTTTCCATAAACTCATAAAAAATAACCTTTTGGCCCAATCTTGACAATGGTTTTATTATTTCTTGTTATTTCTTGTAGTAATGGGCTTGAATTTTGTGCATTAGTATTAGCCCTCTTTGTTACAGTATTTGGTCTTTTTTCAGTGAATGGTGTTCATGAGCCATGGGCCCTGAACAAGGTTACAGTGACCCTTGTTTTCTCAAAATTCTTGGAATGGTCATAGTTTCTTCATTTGTGCTGTTTTCTGAAGTTAAACATGGTTATTCTCTTTTTCCTTCCTTCCTAGGAAGTCCAATTAATTCTTTTTGCATTTCCAACATTTTTTTATGAAGTCTTTCTGCTTCAGACATATTTTCTTGTCCCTGCATGGTATCTTCATTCATATTTTCTTTGTTGGATTAACCAGGATTATGTGGTATCTTTGATTATTGTTCTGATTCCATATTAATATCTTCTTCTTTGTTTTTTTCATTTTTCACTTTTATTTTCAATTTCAAATGGCTTTTTGACTCATTTTTTTAAATTATTTGTAACTATATTTTGATCTTTCTTTGTTCTGGGTGTACCAACTGGTATGCTATAATATATGGGTGAGTCTCCTCCAGGTGGTGCATCTCCTTTTTTGGGATAATAATAATGAAAGGATTTTTTTAAATAACTTGATGGTGATGATTATTTAGAATTTTGTGGTTTTTATGATTCAAGATTTAATTGATAAGCTTTTCAGAATTTTGATTTGTAAAAGACTTTTTTCACTGATATCATTTGAATAAACTCTTCATTATTGACTAATTATTTATTTTCAAAGCTGTATGGACACTGTTGGGACACCAAATTTGATAACACCTTTTGGTATGGGAGGAAATAAGGCAGTACTTTGAGGGGGGAAGTTCTTTGTAAGTCTGTTTTGTATTTCAGAGTTGTCCAATAGCCACGGTTTCTAATGTGTATTATCTGCCCCTCAAAATAATACTTAATAGTCAGCCTACAGAAAATCAAAAAATAATAATATTTGTGGCTTTAACAAATAAAGAGGACATATTATTAGTCCCTTCATCAGACCTCTCACTGACACTACAGTCAAAGCTCTGATTTAAAACTCAGCTTTCATAAAATGAAGATTATGATTTTCTGTTATCATAATAATACTAATAAGGAAATACTTCTTTATGGTTTTATGTTTATTATAATGATTTTTTTGAATATTTCTACTAACAATAAAGCTTATGGATTTCAGTCTAATAATATTTCTTCAATAATTTTTTTAATACTGAGTTTATATCACAACTACTTTTTTTGAATAATAATAATCTTCTGAGAAAGGCTAATAAGATTTGAATACCATTATAATACTATGTTTTTTATATTAATAAGCTTTCAACTCTGGTTATAATAATCTTCTATGAATAAAACTAAGCTACTGAGTCTTCCACAGTTAAAAAGCACTGATACTACTCTAGATATCCTGCTAACTCAGGTATGGTGGTGATCTTGGATAGTAGGAACTTGTGCAATTATTATTTTAGAAATGAGGGAGAGGGAACCTCTATTTATACCTTTTAGGCCTCCAAAGAGCTTCTCAAAAATGGTTCCTTAAAAAAATCATAGTTGGGAGGTTGGAGCTGGTGAAACATGTATTTTGGTGTAGCAACATTTCTTCTTAGAGAATTATGCTGGTGCTTTTTTTCTTCTCAAAATCATGTGATGTTATTGAGATGATTTGGCTGGTGAGATTTTATTTTTTCCAAGAAAGTAGAGAAAATACAGCTCTTACAATTTATCTTTCTTCTAGTAATATGATATCTTTTAGATAATTTGGCTGGTGACATTTTTCTTTGTGGCAACCTTGTTATGTGTTTTCTGAAGGAATTATGCTAGTTGTTTTTTTTCTCTTCAAAAGTCATTGAGATAATTTTTCTAGTGAGATTTTATTTTTTCCAAAAAAGTGGAGAAAATACAGATCCTGACAATTGGAGTTTCTTTTAGTTATATTCTATCTTTGAGATAATTTGGCTGGTGAAATCTTTCTTTTTGGAAGCTTTTTTACATTCTTTCTGAGAAAATTATTCTGCTGGTTCTTCTTCTTATCAAAATCATGTTATTTAATTTAGATAATTTGAATGGAAAAATTTTCTTGTTTCCGTGCAAGTGGAGAAAATAAACCTTCTGACAATGAGAATTTCTTTCAGTCAAATGATATCTTTGAAAAAATCTAGCAAATGATGTTTTTATTATCAAAATCATGTGATTTTATTGATATAATTTGGCTGATTAGAGGTTCTTTTTGCCAAGAAAGTGCACAAAATACAGCTTCTGCAAAGGAGGATTTTTCTTTTCATATGTTACTACGAGAGAATTGTGCTGGTGACATTTTCTTGAACTTGAAGCAAGAATTTTTTCCTATTTTCCTGTATTTAATTGATTACTAATTTTAAGTTTGATATTCTGTTTAGAGGGAAATTGGCTGGTTATTTTATTTGAGTATTGCATCATTGCATATGAATATTTCATCATTTCTATGAAGCTTTATGTGTGTTATTATTACTAAGAAAACCTTTTTCCTTGGAAATATATTGTAATTTTCTGAATATCCTTGAGGTATCTTATCAGCCCATGACTCAAAACCAGAGCACAAGAATGACAGCCAAATACCATAAACCAATGGTAGAGCCAAGATACCACCAAAACATGGGACTGAGCTAAACCAACTAAAAAAAGTATCAAAAGAAAGAGGAAACTCACCTCATTCCAAATATACCAGTCCCACTATCATAGGACAAGGAATAACAAAGTTATTCCTGCTCAAAGTTGTTTCTGAGAATAAACCTTACTTTTCACCTCTCATATAAAATCCAGAGGAAGAGGCTTAACTACATCAAAGGGGTAGCTTAAATAAATCTCTAAGTCAGGGCTATCCAATGGTACTGACCAAATTGAGCTAGCATCAGAATTGCTGAAATTATGACCAAAATAAGGTCAAATAAGGGGGAATAAAATATTTACCTCTAATCTAGCTTCTACAGTTTTAGTGTGAGATACCTAAAGTGGGGGCTTTTCAGAAAGGGCACAATCAGGGCTATCTGATGGTGCCATCCATTTTCTCATATCTCATATAGAACAAAAACTATGGGGAAAACAAGTTTCAGACAGGTTTTAAGCAAATCATACATATGTACAATAAATCTTGTACATGGCATAGCTTTGCCATATTTAATGATAGCCATATAAAATGAGGTTCCATTTTGTAGAACACATCCAGGGATAGACAATGAACCAAATCTGATGTTGATATCCCAAAAACTGACAGATTTATGGCAGTTTTGCGGTCAAAATCCCACAGTTAGACAAATACAGCCTTACTGTGGGATATTCTCCCATAACTATGATTATGAGGTGTAAAAAAGACAAAGAAGCCAGTTTATACTAGCATAACTCATAGTTTGGTCAATACTGGGCTCCTGTACAGGTTCTGTACAGCATTCTACACATAATACACGTCAGAAGTGGGCTATGTGGTCCCCAGATGAAAATTTTCACCCTGAAAACTGCCCAGATGTGGTTTCAAAACCACATCTGAGCCCAATAGAGGCTATACAGGCTTTGTGAACACCACAAGCCAGTCCTTGGAAGTGAAAAAGCTTCACTTCCTCCATGTGGAAAGGTCTGGTAGCCTTTTTCACCCAATTTTAGGATAAAATAGGACCTTTTCTCCACCAGAAAAGAATTCTTCATCCTGCTCTTGAATTCCTATGTAGTACAACTGTCAAAAACAGTTATACTCTTGGAAAATGATAAGGTATAATTATAATCTTAATTATTTTAACCCAACAGGTAAGGCTGCACCCAGGGCTTTGAACAGTGCTCACCACCACTATTATTCAATAATAAAGCCCTGAATATCTTATTATTAACCTTTATTATCATCAATTAAACCTTTTATAAGAAATTTTACCGTGTCACAGTCATAGGTTAGGCTGTAAATACATCCATTATCACCTTTTCATAGACTCAACCTGAAATATCTCTTCTTTCAATTGAATAAAGGTGAGAGAAATACAGTTTGATGGTGTAGTCCATCTTTATATATATGTATTTATATTAACTCCTTTGAACTTCATAATTGGTCATTTATTATGCAATAAGCCGGAGAAATTTAGTGATACTATATTGTTTTAATTGAAACTCTTCTGCAAAGAACTGTGTGCTTGAGTTTTTTCAGATACTTTTGGGTAGAAATATTCCCTAGCATGGATAAAATATGTTATTTCATATTGTTTTGATATTAATATTGAGTCTGGGTATTGTATATGTCTGTGTGAAGCTTTTAGCTGTAACATGTAAAATTTTGTGTGTAATCTTTTTATTGGTAAGCTTGAAATTTTCATAATTGGTATTGAATACCACAATGTTTGATTGGTTCTTTTGAAATATTTTCTACAAAAAATAGGATATGTAGGTTGATATGGAAGCTTTCATTTTGATTCTTTACTAACTTGTACTTTCATGTTCCAGACAACATAGATGGAACCCCGCATTTGCATGTGTTCCAGAGTGCAAACCTATAGGTACTGATGAGCCCACCATCAGCTCCAGAAGAAATTAAAATATTTTGAATTCTTCCAATAAAGAAAGGATTGAAACCCCGTTGTAAAGGAAGCCCATTATCCTAAAAGCTGATACAGATCAATTTCTGATTCATTACTTGAAAAACATTCACTCTTCAAGGGCATAAATCCTTTGTTATAGTGTGAATGAAATATTTCAATCTATCACCACCAGAAACACCCTTGCTATTTCCCCATTGCATATCCCAATGACTAGTATATAAATCAACAATCAGAATTTCACCACTGAAGCTCAAGTAATTGTAAGTAAAATGATTTATTCCAAAATAAATGGGAAATTTCAATTTGAAATCATCAAACAAATATCTAAGGTTTTTGATCCTTTGTATCAATTCAAAAACAAATTTATTAAAATTAAACAATTCAAAATTAATTACACATCCTTAAATTATGATCCACATATTGGGATATTCAGAGTGGTTTGTTTGGAAGAACAACAATATATTATCTCTTAAAATGAAATAGATGCATAATGTGGTCTGCATAATGATATTCTAAATTCTTGTGGGTCTTTAGTCATGCATAATCCCTTTTATCATGATAATTTATATTTTTAATGAATTAAGTTTTCATTGTTCTCCCCACATTAGATCCTTGAAGTGTTCCCATTGATGTCCATAGTGTGAGGACTGACCTTGCTTGAGGAGGTCTGGAGCTTCAGCAAGTACCCTCACTTGGGCTCTGGGGCTGAAGTGAGTAGTCCCACTTAAGGTCTGGAGTTTCAATATGTAACCCCACAAGAATTTTGTAGTTGTAGTAAGTCTTTCCACTGAAGCTCCAGAGCCTCAAAAAGTATCCCTTCTTGGGGTTCAGAGCTGAAGTGAGCACCCCCACTTGGGCTCTGGAGTTGCAGTATGTAACCCCCCAAGAGGTCTGGACTTGCAGTATGTACCCCTTCCAGAGGTGCATAGCTGAACTAAGTCCCACCACTTGTGCTCTGTGTTTGCAGTATGTAACCCCACAAGAGGTCCAGAGTTGCAGTAAGTGCACCCTCTTGAGGTCCCAAGCTGCAATAAGTACCACCTCTTGGGGTCTGTATCTGACATTGTGGCAACTCCTTTTTGTGTGGGAGTAAATAAGGCAGTACCTTTAGGGGTAAATTATTGGTAAGTCTGTTTTGAATTTTGGAATTTTCTAATAGCTATAGGTGCTAAGGTGTATTAGCTTCCCCTCTAAATGATACATAATAGTCAGCCTACGAAAAATCAAAGAATAAAATGAGATTTGTGGCCTCAGCAGATAGAGAAGACTTATCAGTATTCTCTAAATCAGACCTATCAATACCACTACAGTCAAAACTCTGATTTAAAGCTATAATTGTTGATAAAATAAAGACTAATATTTTATGTTATAATACTAATAATATTTTCTTTGCTGTTGATTTTAATAATCTTTTTAATACTAATAATAATACTAATAGATTCAATACTAAGAATAATTCTTCCATAAAATGTTATACTATCTTTTTTATCACTACTAATTTCTTTCCTTAATAATAGTAAGCTTCTGAGCAAGGCTACTGAGCTTTAAGCTACAGTTATACCACTATTCTTCACTACTACTAAGCTAGCTCACTTTTCACTATGGCTTTACTACTATTCTTCACTAATTATAAGCTATTGAGAAAGACTACTGAGCTTTTCACTGTGGTTATACTATTATTATTTAACATGGCTAAGCTACTGAGCTTTTCACAACTAAAGCACTACTACTACTCTAGATATCCTGCTAGTTCAGGGATGGTTGTGATCCTCAATAGAGGGAACTTGTTGAATTTTTTTGAAAAAATGACAGGGAGAAGACCTTTATTTATACATTTTCAGCCTCCATATAACTTCTCAAAATGGGGGACTCAGAAAGATTATATTTTGGATGTTTTAGCTGGTTAGATGTGTAGTTTTGGTGTAGCAATGTGTTTTCTGAGAGAATTCTTCTGTTGTTTTTTTCTCATCAAAATCATGTGATTCCATAGAGATGATTTTGGTGGTCAGATTTTCTTTTTGCCAAGAAATTGGAGAAAATAAAGCTTCTGACAATTTAAATTTCTTCTATTAATATGATAACTTTGAGAGAATTTAGCTGGTGAAATTCCTCTTGGAAGTGGATAAAGTCCACAAAATAATGAATGTGCTATTTATTGCACTGCCATTAGATTTGAACAAAGGTAGGTAAACTATTTTTTTCAATATTGATATGAAATCTTGATAAAGTTTTTCTGGTGGCTCAATTCTCTTATTCCATTATTTCATTCCAATGTTGTATCATTTCTATCAAATATTACAGGTGTTCATATTACTAAGAAAAAATTTCTCTTGGTAAATCCATTGTAGTTTCTTCAATGGAATTGAGGTATTTCTTTTAAGTTGCTTCAGGTAGAGAAAATACATATCTGATGCTTTTCTCAATATGAATGTAAATAGTTGTATGTATTTTATCTCCATCGAGTCCTATAATTCTGTTATGGATGATGCAATAAGGTGGAGAAATTGTTATTTGTTATCTGAATCAAAAATTTTCTGGTTGAAACTTTAACATTCTTGATTATTCCCTAGGAGATCTTTAGAGTTTTATTTACCTAGTTTGAGAATTCTGGAATTGGATTTCCTTCTCTGGAGCCTGCACCTGTTTTGTAATTCTCCAATTCTATTTCCATCTCTGAAGTTATTTTGCGTTTTTATTTCAATCCCTGGATTTATTCCACAATATCTTCCAGAACCTCTCCCAAGTTCCTCAATTTTATTTTAATTTCTTCTCTAAAATTCTGCAATTTTTTTTCCTTCTCCAGATTTTTACTGGGATTTTTCTATAATTCTGTCTTTTCTAAAAAAAGAATTATTTGGTATAATTGGTATGGAATTCCAAAATGGGAGTACCCCTGGTTGAGGTAAGGAGCTGTAATAAGTACCCCCACTTGAGTTTTTTATTTTCAGTATGTAAACTCACAAGAGGTCTGGACTTGCAGTATGTAACCTCACAAAAGGTCTGGAGTTGCAGTATGTAACCTCACAAAAGGTATGGAGTTTCAGTATGTAACCCCAAAAGAGGTCTGGAGTTGCAGCATGTAGCTCTGAAAGAGGTCTGGAGTCATATTAAGTACCCCCACTTGAGGTCTGAAGCTTCAATGTTAGCAGGGCCTCTTGTGTGGCTTCCAGTCTAAATATCAGGTATTAAGAAACTAAGCTAAAGTGGAATAGTATTAAATTTAATTGATATATGTGTCACTAATTTTGGTTTTTAAAATATAATTACTGTTAGAAAGTAACTTCAACAGTAATTGTTTGAGAGCTCTGATATATTTACTAAAAAATGTAAGTAATTTAATTTGTGAAAATATATTTCATGAGAGTTCTGAGGATCAATTCTAAGCTGATTAATCCTCTTCAAATTTTGTAATTACAAATTTGAAATTAGAATAACATGAAGTAATTTTGTTTTAATGAGGAAAGATTTTTCATGGTAACAGGAGAAAATCCAATAACAAAATTAATGACCTAGTGGAAATATATACTATGATACAAATTAGTATTTATTCATAGAAACAAGATTTCATTACTGTTATAATGACATGAATTTAAGTATTTGAATTTTATTCAAAATAATGAAAGAAAATGAGACAAAGATTTGAAGAAAGTAATTGGAGTCTGTATAGCAGGTGGAGGCTTACATTTTTTCAGGATAACATTCAGTAAGTACCTTTGTTTGAGGTCCAGAGCTGCAGTAAGTACGCCTGCTTGTGATCTGGATCTTCAATGTATAATGCATTCTACTTAGTTCCACTGCTTGAACAGTGATTTGCCCTGGAAATGACTGAATCATGAAAAGATAATGAAATTACATTGAGGTCTGCTTGAAAACTGCATGCCTTTCTGGTTCTTGATGGCAGAATTACTTCAAGTCAAGCACCTGCACTTGAAGCCTGACTTGCCCTGGTGATTGATTCTGGTATTAACAACTCATTTATTTCAGAGAGGTTTGCTCACAATTATTCTTTGACCCTGTCAGGGATCCCAGAGGAGATTCCTATTAAAATTTTGAGCTCCTCATAGTCCCCTTCATTATTAATCACTTTCCCTACCAAATTTATAGTTGCGCTTCCTTATATCCCCAATTTTCTATGGGATTTTTCTGTGATTTATATTTACATTGGAGAAGATCTCATATTGGGCTTTGAATTTCTGAATAACTTCCAGAAATATTTTAAGTGGGGTCAAGGGCTTATTACCTTTCATCCTTATTCTAAGGACTCTAGTGATTCTTGAATTCAGCTCATTAATGACTTGAGCACTAATGGTGTAGCTCTTGTTTGTGATTCTGGAACACCATTGTTTCCCTCTTCTTTCCACATTTCTCTTTCCCACCTCCAATTGAAATTATTAATCTGTATAAATAAAGGCTTAAAGGAGCTAAAATATTTTGGAAAAACAAATCCTACATCTTAGCTTAATTTTTTCTATGGGGATGTGGACGTTCCTCCTTGTTCTTACTACACCTCCCTGAAGAAGGTATGGGATGAGGAATAAGATTATGAAGAGATTGCAGCTGTGAGTAAGGCTTTTCCCTCTTTCTATCAAAAATACTTGGATGTATTCTTGAAGGTGAAAGCAGAGAAAGTTTCTCCACACCACACCTGTAATCACCATATTGAATTGGAGGGGTCTCTACCTCCAATTGGGTTTATCAACTCTTTATCAAACCAAGAGTTGGTAAATTAAAGTTCTACAACTTGTAAAATGTAGAGAAAGATATCATCCATCCAAGCTCCTGTTCCTTTTATTACAAATAAGGATTTTGGTCTCCATTTGAGTGTTGATTACTGTAAGATGTGTCTATGAAACTGTTGATAATATTACTATTGATCAAAAGTACTATGACTGTTCTTATGAAGTATAATAAATGAGCTTATTATAAACACAAGTAAATAATTAATCACTCAATTATTTATTTTACTTTTTATATACAGCTAGTGATTAAAACAGTAAGCAGTAATTGTCCACAATAATCAATTACAAGAAGTATTTGATAATTAAACTTCCTTATTAAAATGATCTGAATTATTTTAATATAGAGTTATATTTTGCAAGAATAATTATAATGATAGTTCTTGAAGAAAAAATATTACTAGAGAAAATCTTTAAGAATTAAATAAAAACACTTACTAATACTCCAATAAAACCTTGTAAAAAATTAGCAAAGTGATTTAGACAGATTACTGTGGGTTTAAACAATCAAGATGGTATCATAGCAGTAATACAACAGTATTATAGTTAAATAATATTGTAAATAGTATATTTCTATGATTTATTCTGCAATAATTGAAACACTTAAGAAAAGTATTAACTAATACTTACTTGTTGGTACTGAAGATATAATTGGATAATAAGATGATTTGGAGAAAACAGCAAGAGGAGGCCTCTTTGAAGTAAATAACAGCTCACAGAGGAATTCCATGGAGCAAACTGAAGGACCAGTAAATGAGAAACAAATTATCCTGTTTGGATTATTGATTGCATAATCTTTTGTCACATAATATTATCATAACTACTTAATTAAGACTTTTACATGGCTACCAACCCATTTATGGTTAAGAACAAAAGGAGTAACAGCTGTAAATATTCTTTTATTTAAAAATAAAAAAATTAGTTTCTCAAATTTTTCAAATTTATTGGAAATTTCATCACAGGTTTTATTTTCTGTGAACTTTTGCAGATTCAGTGTTTCACGTGGAATAATCAAAAATGGACTGTAAGTAAAGCTTTCAATTTTGAAGAAAAGTCATAATTCTTTTTGGTTCTTATATGAGTAATACCATTTTTATTGGTTCTGAAAGTTTCAGAAATATCCATTAAGAATCGTCTTTTTAATGAAGTTTTGAAGTTTTTACCTTATTTCTACGTAGAATTGCAAATAGCACAGTATAGCTGGCTTCCATGAGATAAATGAATAGATACTAGTTAAAAAAGGGTTTCAATTACCCTTTTAAGGTTTATAAATTTAATATAATTCATAATCCACATGGTTACAGGAGTCAGAGTTGCTGTTTACCCCCTTGTCACATAATAATAGCAGCTTATTTGCAAGTTTCTTAAGATTTGATGGGACATTAACTTGGAAATCAAGTTCCCAAAAGCTTTTAGTATAATTATTTGGCCATAATCAGCCATGGATCCAATATTTAGAAATTTCCATGCCTCAGGGGCCTCAGAAGTTGGGTACCCTGGCTCTATTTGATGTCTTTTGTCCCCCTTGGCTATTTTCACATCAAAAATAGTGTCACAGGGACTCTTGGGTAAAACAAGATTGGCCTGGAACTCAGTAATCAGGGAATTCACTTGGAATAATCCAAAGATTGAAAAAGATAAAATAAAATAATAATAAATTACTCTAGGAAAATATGCAAGTACAATATGAGATGCAATAAAAGAAAAGGAAGCCAAATGACCAAAGAGCCAACCAAGTAGGTCCTTAATAGCTGTTTCAAACTTCCATAAATAAAAATGGAATTAGTAAGGGTATGAAAGCCAAATATCCACTGACAGGAAAAGAAAGAAAATGTGCAAATTACTGACTTAAGAATATCAGTATTCAATATCAAGATAAAAGAAAATAAAGATAGAAATAAATCAGAGTATATTAATTAACTGGGAGAAAAAAACCCCCAGGGTTAAATGAGAGGCTGGGATATACTATTGGTTGAGAGCTTGACTCCTTCAGGCTGACAGATGGTCTGTATTGACTCCTTGAATCTGTATTCATTATTTGATGAATTCTATACCTTTCCAAAATGGGGAATGAAATGAGTTGAATGATCTTCCCATGGTGTATGGTTGAAATACAGGTATTTATTAAACAATACTGGATGGAAATTAATGTGGTTTCCAAGGTGTTTTTATGGAGCATTGACACTTGACAATTGTTTTTGGAATTGCCTCTTGAATATCTCTTGAGAATGAACTGCAAGTATTCCCTTGGAGGGATCCTTCATCATTGAAAATGACCAATGACTTCTTGATGGCCTAATTGGTATTTGAGAGCTACACTTGCACTTGATCCTTGATGAATTCTCTTTATTATTTGATTCCTTGACATGATGAGATGTTGAAATAACCTTCTGATATTGGAACCCTTGGATTGCTGGTGAAAAAAGGTGCATAATGGTGTATAAAACCATTTATGGCACTCTTGGTTATTGAATATGAAAGGTTTCCCAAGGTCTTTTGAATTAATTCCAGGAGGAATAAGATAAAAAGGAGTTTGGGTGGCCTCAGGACTTTCAGAGGTGTTTTATGGAAAGTTTTGGTGTTTTGGCCAAAACAAGCCTAAAGGTCTTTAACAATGTATTGGCACAAAGTGCCAAAACTTGCACAAAATTCACAAATCTTGCAATTAAGCCCAAAATGGCCTCATATGGCCATTTGGGCATATTTCCCTCATTAAAAGGAAATATGGCATAAAATGGCTAAATTCACAGAAATGCGCAAAATTTCACAAATTGTGCAAAACTGTATTTAAAGCTTACAAAGCATAATACAGGCTTCTGGGCTGTATTTCCCCTATTGAATTGGAAATTTTCAAAATTAACCAAATTTGGAGAAAGTCCTTGAGTGGCATGATGATAGTGAAGGGGCCAGGTTGGCCCCAGATGATGAAATAGCCATAAAGGCCATAAAAGTGAAAGCAGCCAATTTGGCCTAGAGTAATGGATATGGCCCAATCTCCCTGAAAGAGATATGGCATTGATATTCCATTGAATTCTCCAAGGGGTATTATCCATGGTTGTGAAAAATAGAAATTCAGGCTTAAAGACTGATATCTACTATGGGTGTACCAAAGCTTTATGTAATAATACTATATATTTAAGTGCCACAAACATGCATAACACTAATATTAGTGTATACGTAAGATGATATTTCTCACATTACTATTATTTTTGGCATGAAATTGAGAAAAACAAAAAAATCAACACTTCTCTCATGTGGTATTGAAGTATTTTCCATATTACCACAATATAGAGTTAATTTAAGCTTTTTCACTCTATTGAACTACCCTGGGGGAATTTTTGTGTAGAAACCAAATATGGACTTAAATCCATGGATTTACTTACTCACAAAAAAGCTATTCATCCTTTTCTAAAATAAAGAATGATGAATTTTGAGTATATGCATGCCTTATGGGTTATGCATAGCTTGAAAGTTAATTTTATCTTTATTGTGCCCTATTTGGGTATGTAAAGCATACCTCAAGGTTTAAAATTACTAAAAGCTCAATATTGTCACTAGGCATAACATGCATCCTTTTCCTCCAATGAATAAGATTCTTACTGTTGTTAGTAATTCTTTCATCTTCTAAAATCTTGATTTGAATGGCTCATATAATTTTCACATAATGAAGGAGGTTAACAAAAAAAATTTCAGCTCTTAGAGCTAATTATGGCAGCTATGAGGAATTGTTTATTACATTTGATCTCACTAATGCTTCTGCCTCTTCCCAAAATATCTTCTGTGATATTTTATCTTATCTTCTTGATATATATTTAGTTATTTCTTTGAATTGTATTATGGTTTTTTCCAAGTCTGAGGAAAAAAATTTCAATAATGTGTCCACTGTTCTTTCCAGACTTGGAGCTAATATTGTTCCTGCAAAGTCCTCCAAATTTCTTTTCCATACTCACTCTGTTTGGTATCTAGGCTACATCTTCTCTTCTTAAGGCCTCAAGAAGGATTTGCTCAAGGTTCAGAAGATTATCAATTGGAAACCCTTGATAAATCTCAAAGCTCCTCAATCATGACTTGGATTTTCTATATTCTGCTTTTTCATCCAGAATAATTCCAAGAAAATTAGTTCCCTCACCAGATTACTAAAGCAATATTCAATTTAACCCCTCAATAATTAATCTCTTATAAATTTCATCACCTGAAAGAAGCTTTAGCCACAGAACCAATCCTTTCATGCTTAAATACTTTTTTCCCAACCATTTTGGAGACTGATGCTTCTGAGTATTCCCTGGGTTCTGTACTGAGTAAGGTGACTGACTCAGCAAAACACTCCATTACATTTGATAGTTGCCAGATCCTCCAAGAAGAACTCAATTATGGAATCCATTACATAATTTGGGTACTCAAGCACTGGGGAGCTTTTATTTTCTCTCACTTTGTGTTTTTAAGTTCTCACCAATAAATCTTCCCTTCACTGCTTTGTTTACTCCAAGATCCTCACCTACCATCAGGCCCATTGGGCTGAATTTCACTTTTAAATCAATTCTCACCCTGGGAACATGGCAGCTCTTCCCAACTCTTTGTAATTTCTCAACAACATCTACTCAGAGTATGGGGGAATATTTATTGGCAAGAATTCATTCAATGTTTAGTAAATTATCAAGAAAAATATAATTCAACCCTAAAATTCATTTTCAGTAAAGGTAGATACATTCTCAAGTTTATTTTATTTGATTAAGAAGGTAATTTGGAAAGATCCTAAATATAGAAGCACCCTGCAAAATTTGGGAAAATGTAAATCTGTACCACTTCATTCTCTTTATTCCTCTTCCCAACTTCTTCTCTTCAAAGACTGGGTGCTGATTCCAAATGACCCCAAAATTCAACTTAATATATTTAAAAAATATGAGTGATCAAATTATTATTGGATGCAGACTAATTTTTTTGAATTCACTCAAGTCAAAAAAAGAACCAAATCAGGAGCTTTCAGCTTTTTCATTGAAAAAGTTCAGTAAAGGTGTTGAAAATACTTGTTAGGAAGTACAGAGATTAATAAGTATCTATTATATGAAATATGTTTATAATTTAGATGAAACAGGCTTGATGTTCCAGCTGGTTTTTGTTTCTTCTTTCAGTATTTTTTGTAATTTTTTTGAAGCATTCCACAAAATAACTCATTAGAAACAAAAAGAAATTTCGGGCCTTCAAGGAAATCACAAAAAGGATGACCTAACTCTTAGTATTTAATGCCACTAGAACCCACAATCTTGAGCCAGTCCTCATTGGAACTACAAAATTTCCCCAAGAATTTGGCCAAAAAACTGCTTCATATTGGGTATTTCAATATTATTTTGATCAATCAGAATGGATGACAACTTCTATTTTGACCGAATGGCTCAAAAAAATCAATGGTAACTTCCAAAGGCAACAGTAACATATTACTCTTTTTAGTTGAAAGCTTGAGTGGCCATTTGAATGAAGCAGAGTTTTCTGAGGTAACAAATATGAAAATTCATTTCCTCCCTCTTAATATCACCAGTATCCTTTATCCTTGTAATGCAGGTATCATCAATACATTCAAATCTAACTATCAAGCATAATCTACTCAACATGTCATCAGACAATATGATTAATTCAATTGCAATTAAGCTCAGGATCTCTAAAAAAAACATGAACTGAAGACCATGCTAATAATGTGAGAAGCCTGAGACTCAATAAGCCAGAAAATCTCAAAATTGTGAAAACATAATGGAATTTGCAATTAACCAACCAAATTAAAAATCTCTGAGGCCTCTGTGGACAACATACGTTCTGTAAGGCATTAAATTCACAAATTAACAGACAAATCAACACTCTAACTCACTGAGAGGGGCTCCTTGAATTAAGACCCTCAGCTCATGTGAGTATTGAAACTCTTCTTCATCGAATTTCAAAACAAGCTTATCAAGAGGTCATTTTGTCCATTCCATCTGATGAACAGTTAGTATTCAAAATGGCAAATACAGTCACAACTAATCAAGCTCAAGACCAACTTTAAGACAATAAAAATAACAATAATGATGCTACAGAGGTAGATCAAACACCCTGGACCCTCAAAGAAGCATTCCTGGCCTGCAATCAAGTACAATATACCCTTTCAAGCCAACCTGCTATTTCAAATAATACATTCCAGGAGCCCATCTGAAGGCATTATTTCAGCTAAGAAATGCCCTAAATACAGCTCAAGAGCCAAATAAAGTTCAAAAACCACTCAAAGACATTTTCCACCCTCCATCTTAAACATTTTCTTTGATTCTCTTATTTTAAAAATCACCCATTTTTTATGACTTGCTGGTTTGTTCTATAGAAGTCAAGTATGTCATAATAATTCTTTTTATTTAATTTATAGCTTGGGATTTTTCATTTGTTAGCCTTTGATTCCAAATTACAACACTTTCATGAGATCCAATAGCAGTATGATTAAAAAAAGGGAGGATCCTCTCTATATGCTTATCCATGAAGTAGAAAGATTCCAAAATAAGAATAAAAAATGTGTTTAAAATCATTATTCTTGTTCAGGAGTGTCACTGTAGTCAAAATCCATGCTTTACACATGTCTTCATTAGTTTAGTCTCCTAAATCTGTGAGTGATGGTAGTCTTAAGGATTCCAGTTTCTATTATCCAAGCTAGTATTCATGCATATAAAGGAAGGAAATGACCTATCATTGTGGGTTTTCAGCCAGTTTTGTAAAGCTACTATTGCATTGAATGTTTTTGAGTTGTTGTACACATTGATTATTTAGCAAGTTGGTCTGGGGGCTATATTAATGTCTAAGCTTGTAAGAAGCTTTGGGCTTCCTGGAAGTTGTTTTATGTTCCTGGTTGGTCTGTTTCTTCTGACATATATGCACATACAGTGTTTTTCTTGGAGATTTGGAAGTTTGTTTTCATAATTTGTGAAGAATTTCTAGCTTTATTGAAAGGGAGGAGAAAGTGTTAAAAAAATTATCCATGGTTGTTGAATTATAAGTGCAAGAACAGAATCCTTCTTGGAATTTAGGCAGCTAAGTATACTTTTGAGTTATGGTAGTTTAATGAGATAATATTTTTGGAACTGTTTGTAACTTGGGCACAGCCCTTTGATTGCAAGCAGGCATTCATGGGCTACAGACAACTGTGGAGGGGGAGATTTTCACTCTATTGATTTGGGGGAGATTACATGTAGCATTGATGGGCTCCACATTCCTAGCATTAAGGCATCTTTTTCTGGTTATACATTCATTATCAAAAGGGAAGTGGTTGATTTGGTCAATATCTCAAGCAGTTTTGCATTGGGCATATCCTTCAATGATGTCTGTGATCAAGTCACAATTGGTTGTTTTATGTTACTTCCACATTTACTGCAAAGCAGCTTTTTGCAGCACCACCAGCTGTTATGACCCATCTCTAAGCCTCTATAACATTGAGGGGGACAAACAACATGTTTAGTAACTCTGTATAGATTGTAATAAAGAGATAAACCTTTGAGCTTTATCATATAAGCTGTTGATTCTTTTTCAAATGAGGACTATTGAGCCTGCTTTCTTGTTAGGATCTTCTGTACGCGTCAACCATCTGATTGTCTTTAAGTCAGAAAGGTCGAAAGCATTGTCAGCTGCAAGAATTGATTGAGAAAAGGGTCATCTATCTTGGTATTTTTCGGGATACCATGTGCTATGATGAATGAAAGGCTGGGGGTTGATTCATGGTCGGAGTGAACTTCTTTTGACCAGATGTGTTTGTTTTTCATTAACCAGGCACTTTGATGGCGATTTTCTGTGTAGAGTCGGACTTCGCCTGAAGGTAAAACTCCTGCCCCTCTAATGGCGATTGGTTCTCCATTGGCCAACGCCTCTAATTTATTGAGAACTTTGGTAGTCTTTTGCACGATGTGTCCTGCTTGTTCATTGTTGAGCTGCTGGTTTTGAGTGGATTATCGCACATATTGATTTGAGTACTTGAAGCTCCTTACGAGTTGGGAAGGGGAGGGGAATGTTAGCTTTGCTAGTGACTGCTGTTGTTACCTGAGCCTAAGTAGTATCTGCTTTTTGAGGTTTATTTCCTAAGCTAATAGTTGTGTTTTCATTCGACAATGAGTGAGCCTTGTTTTCTATTCTGTCTAATCTTAAGAAAATGTTCTGAAATTGTTGAATTAAGATTTCTTGTTGTCGTTATCAGACTCGTTCTGATTCAAATAAGATTGTGAGAATTTTTATTACCATGCAGTTGATTTCAATGTTACCATTTTTGGTCTTGGTCCCATGCGATCCACTGAAGACTTCTTTTAACAATGAAATTAATCCGGAGGATGCACGGCATTAATCTTTGATGATGGCGATAGTGCTACTTCTGCGGGGTTAGAGTTATTTGACGTGTCTTGTGGGGGGTCGCGTTGACCTTTTACCATACGCGTAAAAACATCGTCAGTCAGGCCACGTTTTAAATTAGGATCCTGGGGGCGATCTGGAGTGGCATTTCTGCTGGCTATCTTGGGCTAGGCAAAGAGGTAAGGGGGAAATTTTTCGATAAAAGAAAACGATCTATTTGACTAAGAGTCAGGATCTGAGAGGTCGGCAAAAAGTTGATTTTTGATTTTTTAAAGGGAAAGTTATGGTAGTGGAGATGGTTTTCTGTCTTTGATCAATTCAGGAGGAAAAGACAGATGAATAATTATTAAGGTAAAGAGAGAAGAATAAAGTTGCGCGAGATAAAGTCAACAACCACAATACAGTAAACCAGTCAATGCAGAAATAAACCTAACCACAATACAGTACTGTACACACTGAGACTGAGTACACAGAAATAGTGCGGCATTTGAAATACTGTACAAAAATGAGACGCTAATCCATCAAATCTTTCAAAAATAACGATGGCAAGCCCATCATTATTAGCTTCATCGACGATACTTGAAGTTCCCTTGAACAACAACACTGAATCTCTCGAGCTTGATCTAACTGAATTCTGTGAAGGTGAAGGATCAGTTGAGGAAATAATCGGAATTTTCGTCCAAGAAAAACTTCCGGTCAAATTTTGGACGAGAACGGTAATGGAATATTGGAGGAGGGATTTAAAGGATGATGCAATCTCATTAGCCAATCAAGGCGTTCAAGGTAAGCAGGACTCAAATAATCGGGAACCATAACATTTCGTCAAAATTTAAATCATAGAGTAATAACTAACATATCTACTTTTTTAATAAATTAATTTGCTCTTTAGCCCTACGTGATCAAGGAAGACCTTACGAATGCTTACCTTTACTCTGTCAACTCGCAAATTGTTTCATTTGCTCTTCCCGAAAGATGCCAACTAGAAAATTGGATACATCTACTTATGATATTATATCCCCTATCAATCCGACTAAAGATGATCTTTTACAAAGAGCTGCTCAATACATCAATGAAGCTACTTCAATCGATTCGATGGACCCTTTAGTATTGGATTGTCGTGGTAGGTAGAGGAAATTTCATTTCATTTCTTTGATTGGCGTTCTTCGGCTGACAGTCTTCGATCACTTTAGTCACATTGTTTTTAGCAACAAACGAATACGACAAGGCTTTCATGACTTGCGAAGAAATTCTAAAAGCTCGACCAACTCATCTTCCTGCTCTTTTAGGCAAGGCAAGAGTCCTATTTCATCGCAAATACTTTCGATCAGCCCTAAAAGTTTATCAAAATCTCTTGAGTATTGCTCCTCATTCTTTACCCGATCCACGGATCGGAATCGGATGCTGTTTTTGGTTCTTGGGTGATAAAAAATTGGCTACAAAAGCTTGGGAACGGAGTCTTGCTGTGGTCAGAACAATATTATATCAGCCATTAAGAGTTTTATATACTAATTTCATTTTTTTTCTTCGTCTGACATCCTTTTCAGCATCCAGGTAAAGCTTCGATGGGCGCAAGGCTCTTGCTTGGATTATCACAATTACACGCTTCAAAAGACATCCATCTCTCAGATGAAGCAAAGCTTGTTATTTACAAAAACGCAATGTCAAATATTGAAGCCGTATTTAAAATGGACAACTATGTTGCCGCTGCAGCCGCAACCCTGGCAATTCATTTTCTCATTATTAGCCGTTGGGATATTGTAAGTTGCGACGCTCATGCCATGTTTAAGTATTTTTCTTGCTTAGTAACTTTATATTTCATGCAATCTTCAGGCTACCAAGATGGCTGAGCGGGCAGTTCAATACGCCAACGCAAATCCCACCCTCGCTGAGGCTCGTCTCGTATTAGCCCGCGTATTTCATGCTCAAGGAAAACTTGCTGAAGCTTTAAAAGAGTATCAAGGTGCTGCTGCGCTTGATCGATCAAGCTTGAACCCTGTCTTAGGTACTGCTCAGATTCTTGTCGCGCGGAGTAAGCCATGAGTTTTGCTGCCATTCACATTCTATTTGATGCTTAGAAAACCCCTTTTTATTAGATGAATTCGGGCTAGCCATCAACACCTTCGAAAATGTCTTGCGACGCCAACCCAGGTGTATTGAAGCTTTAGTTAACCTAGCTGCCTTACGAACTCATTTAGCTTTTACCTCTACCTCTTCAACTGAAGCAGCCACCGAAAAGGTCAAAGCTAGGGAGCTATATGACCAAATAACTCGTTTATTTGCCACTCGAATTAATCAATCTTCCGCAAATGACGATCAAGGTATAATACCACCCCGCATAAGGGCTGTTTCATGCGATCCGGACCTTTACATAGACATTGCCCGACTTTTAAGTGATATAGACATCAATCAAGCTTTGAAAGCATACCAACAATCCTTAACAGTTCGTCAAGATCTTGACAAGTCAATCCCAGCAATGTTACTAAATAACATTGGTGTATTGGAATGGAAGAATGGACATTTATCCGAAGCTCAAGAACGCATTGAAAGTGCTTTGGCTACCACTGCTAGTGCGGTTGTTGGTGACGAAGCTGAGAGGGAGATTAATGAAAGAACTGCTGTTTGTATGCTATTTAATCTCGGAGTTGTATGCGAACAGGCCAACGATGTAGACAAAGCTAGAGATATTTATGAACGCATTCTCCTTCGCCATCCGGAATATGTTGATGCTAAAGCTCGGTTGTCACTAATGCATCTAGCCACTAAAAACTTTGACAAGACAAACACTCTTTTGAAAGAATCACTAACTTCACAAACAGGAAATGGCGAGCTTAGGGCATTATATACATACTTTTTAATTGAATCCAATCAGTTAAAACAGGCCCGGGACTTTACCCTTGCGACACTCAAAGACCATGACAAATCTGATATTTACGCCCTTTGTGCATCTGGTGCTTTACTTTACACACAAGCCAGAGAAAACAAAGCAACTGGACCTGAAGCAAGCCTAGATCGAGCAAGCAAATTTTTTAGATCTACCGAGTTTTTTGAGAAAGCTTTACAACTGGATTCTCAATGCGCATTTGCTGCTCAAGGGCTTGCCATTGCTTTAGCCGAGCATGTAATTAGTCCAAATCATGTCAATGGCCCTAACGTGAATGAGTCAGGATTTGGAACTGACGGCAGTGTAATACGGGCCAAAAATCTTCGTGACGCTATAACTATATTAACTAAAGTCAGAGAAGCTATGAACGACGGTAGTGTCTACGTCAATCTTGGGCACTGTCATTATCTGAGAGATGAATTTGATCGGGCCATCGAAAACGTAAGTCATTTAACCCATCAAACTTGGCATATCTGTTTACACCATGCGCTTCTTTTTTCATTTGGACCATAGTACTTGACCGCCTCAAAACGATATTTTGAGGGTAAAAACGTTCAAGTCCTGTTATATCTTGCTCGAGCCTGGTATCAAAAAGCAAGCAAAGATCGAAATTTTTCATCTATTCGTGATGCTCTGGCATGCGCTCAAGACGTAAGCTCTCTTCTATTATAGCCAAAGCAAAATCACAAGGATGGGGCTGTAAAGTATTTTTTTGGCCTCGATCTTTCTTTCCTCAATCTTTGCGGTTGACTTTTCAATTCAAAGGCAATGTCTTTAAACCCTAAGGACTCAGCCATCGGGTTTAATGTAGCTTTAATTCAACAGAAAAGTTTGGAGCTATTACTTGATTTACCGCCGCCAAGACGCACTCTGGCAGAAATCAAGCTAGCCATTTCGGACGCACAATTGGCTCAAGAGTAAAAGTTCTTGTCTTGTTATCCCCGCGCTCTGAAAACCCTAACATGGAATTGGTTGCTTTGTGATAGAACTTTTGGGGAATTGGCGGCACAGAAACCCGGGACTGTGTCATTTGACACAGATATAGCTCATCAAAGGAAGCGTTACGGAGAAAGCCTATTACGCAGAACAGCAGAGTTATCAGAATCTCAGCAAGCTTATGAATCTACTGAGGCGGCAAAAATTGAACGCGCTCGGCTAGAAAGAGAAGCGGAGCGACAAAAACTTGCTGAAGCCGAGGTTTGTGTCTAGCTCTAATTTAATTTATCAACGTGCAATAATTGGTTAATTTTATTCTGGTACCAATATCGAATTTAGAGGTTGAAGCTGATGGAAATCGCTGCGCGAAACGAAGAAATTGCGCGAAAGCGTCAAGAGATGCAGGAATCTGCAGCCACCTGGTATGTTAAACAAAATAGTGATAATGAAAGTGATGATGGTGGCAAGAAAAAGAAGAAAGGCGCAGGCAAGAGGAAAAATAAGGAGAGTGGGATTTTAATTGTTCCTGATGGCGAAATTGACGAAGCATCGGAAGGAGAAGAAAAAAGACGCAAACGCAGAGTCAGTATTGATAAAGAATATTCAAAAGAGAAATTCTTAACACTAAAACTTGAACTGATCATTTTTACATTTTTTTTGGGGGGCTTTTGGCATTATAAAATTGTCAACTCACAGCGGAGTAAAAAACAAAAAAATCGAGATGAGGATCCCTCTAGTCAAACTAACCGTGCAGTTTCCACTGTTTCCACTGGTGAAGACGAAAATTACGATTCAGATCCTGGTCCAAATAGAAGTAATAAGAAAAAGTCTACAAAAGTTTATGTGAGTTAATGACTCACAGTTTTTTTTATGTTAAAGGCAGACAATAATAAATAAACAATTGATGGGATTTTACTTTGATTGCTTTACACTAATGAAATTTAGAAAAGTGCCGAATTTATTGCAGACGATGAAAGTGAATAATAAACAAGATTTCAAAAGATAAGGTTTTTTGTAAGTCGTAGGATTTTGAAGATTTACCACGCCAAAATGAAAACTGACAGATTTAATAGTTTCAAAACTACTCAAGGAAATTTTGTACATCTTGGCAATTGAAAAAAAAAAGACGATGTACTAATTGTTGTTCCTCTCAGGTCTTTATAATTATATTGTAAATTTAAAACTTGAAATATCTCTTGTATTTAAATTTCAGTTAAGCAAATAGAATGCAAGAAACCAAATTTAATCATGAACCGTATAACATTTTTAAAAGCTTTTCTGTTTTTTCTTGAGACAAGATATTAAAAAAGTGAGGCCATTGAGGTCCGGCAGATTAACCAACCGGTTTGAAGTTAGTGAAAAAAGTCCTAAAAAAAGGTTTTAAAATTTTTCTAATTAAAACCCGCTTCATAATGCAGTCTTATTTCAGTTTCAAAATAAGTTCCAAAAGCATTTATTCTTCTAAAACTTTTAAACTTTTCGAGGGCACATATGATTTAAATTAGCTGATTTATGATGTATGCAATCACTTGATTTGCGTTCAAGGGATTAATTCCTATTGTAAAGCATGTAAAAAGTTTTATTTTTGCTTTGAAATGTATCGGTTTGAAAAAAAAGTTAAACTGATAAAAATAACTAATTACTAAGAGCATCCCCACCAGCGTTGCCAAATAGTGAGATTTCACATTTTAGCCCCTGCCACGTCCAAAATCCAGCCTCACCAGCGTTGCCAAAGGCAAATTTCATTTAGCTCTGCAACTAAAAAAGGACCTTGGGTTGCCAGATCTGGCAACCCTCTAGCTCCCGCAACACTCATCAATGTATGTGAAACTTGTGTTTGGAACATCCAAACCATCACTCAAGCACCCCTACTCAATTAGAAAAAAATACTGTTTCTGTGAAAGTAACAATTTGCCTCCCCAGATACCTATGCTGAAAAATACTGCAGCACTTTGAGTAGGTATTCTGCAGCATGCAGGAGGTATCTTGTCTTTTAGCTCCCCAGCATATAGCAATGCTGGTGCAGATGCTCTATGTTCAAGAAAAGCTACTACAGTTCTACATTCTTGGGAAAAAAATAAAAATTAAGAAAGGATGTTTTGGTAAAAAAAACTCATATCAGCACATTGATTTGTCATTTTTAATTTGATTTTGTTTTTTTTATAAAAAATAAATAAGTAAATACTTAATTTTGGTCAATTTCAAAACTGTTATCTTTATTTTAAAAATAAAAATAAAAATAAAATACCAGGGATGGAATTTTGGTGAAAATTGGCAATGCAGTTTAACTGTATCAAGTCACAACTAAGGGTGTCCCCATAGGAATCCCCCACAATGGTCCTCATACTGGTGTCTGTCCTGGTCAGAGACCCATTTTTTTCAAATATTAGACATAACCACTTAGTCAGGCCTGAGGTAAGGTGGATGGTAGCACAGATTCCTCAAAGGGCAATTGAGGCACAAGCTGGAAGGCCAATGTATGGGGGTGGAAATGGTGCACCACTTTTTCTGGCAACTTTTGGGGCATACAGTTTTCAAAGAAAAAAGGAAACAAACCTGATATATTTACAAAAAAACATCATGAAAAGTGCACAAATTGTTGGAAAAAACCCCTAGGAACTTAATTGATAAGGATCCCATACACTGGTTTTCTGAGGCAAGTTAGCAGGATCACTAATAAGGAACATTTCCCAAGCTGCTTCACTATTAGCCTCTTCCCACAATCCAAAGTCAAACATTGTATCCATAAAGGTATCTTCCTGGGAGGAAACATCTAACTCAGCCTGACCAAAAACCCCTTCTTCAAAATCTTCAAGTTCAAGTGCTGAAGTAAAAAAATTATAACCAACAATTTCATCAAACTCAGTCATTGGGTCAGTATTTGTAGCTGTTGTATTTGATTTTTCCTTGGGTGGTTGTTCTTGCTGCAAATGCAACTTGAGCTGACAGAGCATTTTCAATGTAATTTGGTGCATTTAATTACAATATTTTGTTTTCACTTCTGATATGAGGGATAAGAGGCATTAAACCCAAGAAGCATGAGAGATAATCTCACTGATACTCAATGCAAATTGATTGAGTGTTGAGGTTTGATTTGTATCAGGAATTTAGAGTGAATATTCAAAGGCATTTTGAAGGGAACTATCTGAATGGCTGAAAAAATATGATAAGATTTACTAAAAAAAGAGAATATTGCATTACTCACCTTGTGAATTGTTTCCAAAAAGGATAAAGTTGAGTGAAATACCTGTTTATTTGAGGAATAATTACCTCTGCATTGTCAGCCTGTGACTCAAAACCAGAGCACAAGCCTGACAGCCAAATACCATAAACCAAAGGTAAAGCCAAGATACCACCAAAACATGGAGCTGAGCCAAATAAGCTCAAAATGTATCAAACAAAAGAGGAAACCCACCAATTTCCAAATACACAAGTCCCACCACCATAGGACAAGGAATAACAAAGTTATTCCTGCTCAAAGTTGTTGCTGAGCATAAACCTTATTTTTCTCATCTCATCTGAAATCCAGAGAAAGAGACTTAACCCCATCAAATGGGTATTCAAATTGAAGCTCTAAGTCAGGGCTATCCAATGGTACTAGCCAATATGAGCTAGCATCAAAATTACAGGAGTTATGGCTAAAATAAGGTCAAATAAGGGTGAATAAAATATTCACCTCTCATGTAACTTCTACAGTTTTAGTTTGAGATACCTAAAAAGCGGTATTTCTGGAAAGAGCAAAATCAGGGCTATCTGATAGTTCCTTCCATTTCTCCATAGCTCATCTAGAAAAAAGAGTTATGGAGCAAATAAGCTCCATACAGATATTTAGAAAATCATATGTATGAATAACAAAATTTGTACATGGCATAACTTTGCCATATTTAATGTTACCCATAGCAAATGAGGTACCATTGTGTAGATCTCATTCAGGGCTACACAATGAGCTAACCTTGAGCTCAGTATCTCAAAACAGACAAAGTTATAGCAGTTTCAAGGTTAAAATCTCACAATTGGGCCAATACACCTTTACTGTGGGATAATATCCCATAACCATGATTATGAGGGGTCCAATAGAGGAAAAAGCATGTTTATACTTCAATACCTCATAGTTCATTCAATACTGGAGTTCCATACAGGTTCTTTACAGCATTCTATGGGTCATAAACGTCAGAAGAGGGCTGTGTGGTCCCCAGATGAAAATCTTTACCCTGTATTGGTGAAAACTGCCCAGATGTGGTTTCAAAACCACATCTGAGCCCAATACAGTGTATACAGGCTTTGTGGAAACCACAAGCTAGTACTCTTAAGTGAAAAAGTCTTCACTTACTCTATGTGGATGGTCTAGAGGACCACTCCACACCCTTTTAGGATAAAAGGAGGCCTTTTCTCCACTAGAAAAGGTTTCCTCATCCTGCTCTTGAATTCCTACATAGTAAAACTGTCCAAAAAAGCTATATTCTTGTAAAATAATCAGGTATACTTCTAATATTAAGTATTGTGGTAGTTATTACTATAACCCAACAGATAATTATTGCACCCTGGGTTTTCAGCAGCGCTCACCACCACTAAAATCCTTTAGAAAAACCCTGAAATAGTATTCTAAAACCTTTCTTAATTACTTTTATCCCTGTCAAAGTCACATTTAGAGTTGTATCTAATATTTTATTTACTCTATCATAGACTCAGCCTGACATGCATCCTACTTGTACCACCAGGGAATTTTTCATGTGACTGGCCAGCAAGTAATATCTTGTTTCTTGTATTGATCCTAAAATATAATTTTGTAGTTCTCTTAATGTTCTGCAAAACGGTGAGAAAGTTATTTTAAAATTTTCCTTCTATCAATTTACTCTTGATGTTTCATCAATAGGTTACAAAATCCCTTCATAGCTCACCAGAGAGGGTTAAGTAATAAGTTTAGAATGTGACTTGAGCCTGAAATCTTTCACTTTGGAACATATTCCTTCAATATGTCAAACTATCTCTTCATTATGATATGTAAACTATTAAGCTTCTTTCTATAGCTTTTGAGAATGAATTTTTACAATATGTACAATGGAATAATGTTAGATTGTCAGAATATTTTGAATCTATAATTGATTTGAATACCTATCTATCATTGGAAGTCTTTTCTTTGAGAAAATCACCAACCCAGTTTGAAATATAGGATCTCCTACTTCATAAGATCACTCACAGAGAAAAATTGCTTCAAATTTTTTGGCTTTCCAAAAAAATCATCATATTGAAGCATGTAAAATGGAGTAAAAAAACTATATGGAGGGGAGACCTCTTTTAGGGGCTTAAATATGCAAGCCCAGTTAAAATCCCATGAAATGGGAAAATGTGTTCCCCAAAATTTATTTTGGGGTTCTAGATATATTTAAAATACAGAATCATCTTGACATAAATGTATAGAAAATGTTTCTTGGGGGGTTTACTCTGGACAATTAATTAGAAACCTTCCAAATAATGTCAAAAATAGCTATTTGGGATCTTGAGACAGTCGCTGGGCTTAGGCGCTTGTTTCTAAATCTCTTTGAATAAGCCCCTTGACTTTTGGGAGGCCTCTTTCAGGTAAATTTGATTTTGAAAATTCCGTGAAAAACCTGCAAAATGGCCCAATTTGTGCTATAAAATGGCTTTTGGGGGTCTTACCAATTTTCAAATACAGAATGATTTCTGATTTACTGTATTCAATTGTTATGTTAAAAGTCTCATTGTTAAATTATTGATCAAAATATTTTAGTTAACATGTAAAAACCAATTCAATAAACCAAAAAATGTGAATTCATGTAGCTTAAGTATTGCAGAGGCTGTAATTTGTTACTCAGATGTCAAATTTTTCAAACCTTAAATACTTGTTTATTTGTAATATTAATAAATTTTTTAGTACATAGTGCTCAAGGCTATTGAATATAGACTTCCACTTCATAGTGATCTGAATAGTTCTCTTCTATTTAGTTAATAATTATGTTTTTTTTATGTCTTTTTATTACAATCCATTATGCACCTCAAAGAATACTTCCACTAAACTATCTCATTCAAAAGAAATTTAGAATAATTACAGAAATTACAGGGATAAAGACTTAAAGCTTTAAAGACCATCAAAGAATTTCAAGAGATATGTTAATCTCATTTGAAAATCATTTCAACTTCCACAAATTTCAAACTTTTTTATCTAACCTTATGTTCATTAGTGTCAAACTCACTATCATGGAATTGAAAAATAAATATCTTCTTGATAGCATATCTATTTTTCAAGAAGAAAATAAAACCTTATATTTCACACCTCAGGAACTAGTAAGCAATGTTTAAGGTGTCTTTGAGGCATAAGCTATGAATAGCCAGCAAGTAGCATTAAGGATTGCCTGGTGTAGTAATTCCAAGCATGTGTTAAAAAAGGAGAATTACAATGATATCCTTTAGTGATTTTTTTAGATACTTCTACTTTAAAATATCATGGAAAGAGGGAAAAAGAAATAATATATTTTTGCTTGAAATATCTGTGCTCAGGTATGCAAAACCTGTAAGCAATAATCTTTGAGAGGTTTTAATAGGTCATATAGTTGTACTGTTTCTAAGGAGTGATAAAAAGCACAAAACTACTTCCATATGCTGAACTTTTTGGTTGAGTTGCACTCCAATAAACCTATTTAATCCACAACTGTCTTTATCAGGCTGACAAGTGCAAGTTTGAGGTGAAGTGATCATTATTTTCAGTAATACAACTGACTGATTGTGATAAGGAGAGGAAATCAATTGCTGAGGTTTTGTGCATAAGAAAGGTTTTCTTAAATCTTTCTTCATGTGATTGGATGGCCAGAAAAACCTTTGAAATAGAGTAAAAACATGTTTCACACATGGTGAAAATTCCATGGGCTATTAAATTGTGGATCTCAGAATTTTGAAGGAATTCACTGTAAAAGGATGATATGGTGAAATAGTTTGAAGTTTTTTTTCTTGAAAAACATCTGTAATCATTGGATGTGAGATGAAATTCTTGAAAAGAAGGTTAAATGCATGTAAAATGAAGTGGCATTGCATCAAAGAGGGATTATCAGCTAAAACAAAATTATCAGTATTTTCTCTGATTAAGTATAAATAAGATATTACCTAAAGATTGACCATAAATGATGAAAAATCAATGAATATTTCTCTGAAATTAGCTAAAAGGATTTCCTTTTCTGAAAACATGTATTCACTGCTTTGTAAATATTCTCAAAGGTGTTCTTTTAGTAAATTATATCAACAAAATTCTTGATTTGTGAACCATGAAGTAAGAGAAATTCATAGATTGAGGTCTGAGAAGCGTCATTAAGACTTTCAATCAATAAGGTCATTCTTTTTGACTCAGCCACCTCCTTCACAATTTGAACTTTATGCTTAGAATGAAGAAGTGTGTCACAACCACATGTAATCACTCCCCCAATGGGTGTTTGTGGCAAATATAGCCTGATCTAACTTCATGGCCAGTTGGTCACGTCATTAGTTTTATGGCCAATTATCCACCTCACCGACCCCCAGGACAATACCTTTGTTTTGGGCCTGGGGGTCCATCTGGACCCTCTAGCCATCACCAGGGCCTTTGGCCCAGCCCCTTTGACTATGGGTTCTAAGGCCTAAATGGCCATTTTGGGCAGTTTAGTCCCCCTACAGCCTCTACGGCCCACATTCCACGGTCCATGGGACCCTTAGGCCCCTTTCAGCCTAAGTCCAATGGGGCTAACCACCAGTCCCCCAGGCCAGGTGGGCCCACCTGAGCCAATTCTGGAACCCAATCTCAACATTCCCAAAAATGGCCAAAAATACCCCAGGACCCAAATTGGCAAAGAACTAAGTTCTGGCCAATGGAAACCACCAGAGGCCACCAGCTCAAGTCCAGAAAGCATCCCCCCCCACTCAGGGGAAGGAGTGTCATGCTGAGTCTATGATAAAAGGTGTATAATAGTATTTGAAACTCTAACTATGACTGTGACACAGTGAGAATAGTTTAAAAAGAGTTGATTTGTAATAATAAATGATTTAAATCAAGATATTAAGGGAATTACTATTATATTATAGTGGTGGTGAGTGCTGCTGAAAGCCCTGGGTGCAGTCTTACCAGTTGGATTACTATAATAAGAGCTACAATACTTAAGTTTAAAGTATAACCTGTTTATTTTCCAAGAGCATAACTGTTTTTGACAGTTTTACTATGTAGGAATTCAAGAGCAGGATGAGGAAACCTTTTCTGGCAGTGAAAAGGCCTCCTTTTATTGTGAAATGGGGTGAATAGGCTGCTGACCTTTTTACTTAGAGGAAGTGAAGATTTTCCACTCTCAAGGACAGGCTTGTGGTTTGAAAAATGCCTGTATAGCCTGTATTGGGCTCAGATGTGGATTTGAAACCACATCTGGGCAGTTTTCACCAATACAGGGTGAATATTTTCATCTGGGGACCACACAGCCTGATTCTGACGTGTATGATGTGTAGAATGCTGTACAGAACCTAAATGGGACCCCAGTATTGAATGAACTATGAGAAATTGAAGTAAAAACAAGCTTCTTCATCTGTTTGACACCTCATAATCATGGTTATGGGATATTATCCCATGGTAAGGCTGTGTTGGCCAAACTGTGAGATTTTGACCTTAAATCAGCCATACCTTTGCCGGTTTTTGAGATATCAACCTCAAAGATGGTTTGGTGTGTAGCCCTGTATGTGTTCTGCACAATGGTAGCTCATTTGATATGGCTATCATTAAATATGGCAAAGTTATTCCATGTACAAAACATATGTACATATGTGTGTTTTAGGCAAAAAGCTGTATTGCGCTTGTTTGCCTTATAAGTTTTGTTCTAGATGGGATATGGGGAAATGAATGGCACCATCAAATAGCCCTGATTGTGCTCTTTTCAAAAAGTCCACACTTTAGGTATCTCACACTAAAACTGTAGAATCTGGATCAGAGGTGATTATTTTATTCACCCTTATTTGTCCTGAATTTGGCCATGACTTCTGTAATACTTGTGCTAGCTCAGTTTTCCTAGTAAAATTGGATAGCCCTGACTTAGAGATTCATTTTGAATACCCATTTGATGGGGTTAAGCCTCTTACTCTGTATTTCAGATGAGGGGTGAAAATTAAGGTTTATGCTCAGCAACAGCTTTGAGCACAAATAACTGTGTTATTATTTGTCCTATGGTGATGGGACTTGTATGTTTGGAAAGGGGTAATTTTCCTCTTTCCTTTGATAACTTTTGAGCTGATTTGGCTCAGATACATGTTTTGGTGGTATTTTTGCTATACCATTGATTTATGGTATTTGGCTGTCATGCTTGTGCTCAGGCTTTGAGTCACAGACTGACATAACCTTCCTCTAAAAAGGCTCATCACTGATGAGACTGTTCAGTCCTCCTAGAGGCTCTGAATCTTCCTAAATGAAGGTTCCCATCTGGTATGGTATCTTCTGCCAACCACTTGTCCTTATCAGCTGTCTGGTTCTTGAATCTGACTAAGTACTGTCTCTGATCCTTACCATTAAGTCTGATCTTCCTGGTGTTGATAATTTTCTTCACAGGTCCAGGGGAGTCCTCCACTTCCAACATTTCTGGTGGGGTGGGGTTCTTCTTCCTGGAGGGGGATTTATCCTCCTCTATCTGGAAGTATGGCTTGACTAAAATCACTGGAAAGACTGGGTGTTTCCTGGAAATTTCTTCTGTGAGTTGGACTCCCACTGCATTTTTCCCTATAAATTCAATGATGGTGAAGGGCCCTACAAATGAGTCTCTCATTTTCTTAGGTCCTTTGAGATTATTAAAGCTCAGTGCAGACACTAACACTTGGTCCCCTTCTTGAAAGTCAGGTTCCATGTGTGATTTGTCCCACCTCTGCTTATTATATTCCTTTGCCTCAGCTATGCATTTGAATGCTGTGTCACAAGCTCTCTTCCACATTTCATGGAAATATTTGGCTGTGGGGTGGCTGGTCAGAAGATTTTTCTTCAAGTGATCAACAGGAAATAGGAGATTCCACCCTTTTTCTATCAGTGAAGGTGTTTTTGCTGTGGTAGAGTCCTGACTTGTGTTATAAGACAGTTTTACCGCTGGTAAAAGGGTAACCCAGTCATGGGTGTAACCTTAATTGTCTTATATTCCATGCCACAGGCACAGAATCTTCTAAGGATGTCTTCCATTGTCTGGATCATCCTTTCAGCTAATACATCTGTTTGTTGATGGTAAGCTGTGGAAAATTCATGCTTGGTGCCAAGAATGTCATACAAGTTTGTCCAAATTTCAGATGTGAACTTTGGGTCCCTATCACTGATGATGATCTTAGGGAATCCACAGGTAGATATGATATTGTTCCAGAATAACAGAGCAGTATACATGGCTGTGTACTCCTTGTGACATTATAGGAACCTCATACTATTGCTGAACCTATCAACTATGATTAAGCAGGCATTGAAGTTCTCATTGCCTCCTGGTTCAAGTCCTGTAACCCAGTCCATGTTGATGGTTTGCCATGGGTGTTTGGGTTCTTCTATGTGTTGAAGCAACCCATACTTCTTCTGCTGTTTTCTGTTTACCTTTTGGCATCTTTCACAAGTGTTGATGTATTCACTCAACTCTTGTTCCCATTTGGGCCACCAAGCAGTGCTTTCTACCCTTTCTTTGGTCCTGTCTTAACTCATGTGTTGCATATAGGGGCAATCATGGCATTCCTGCAGGATAAAATATATATGGTCTCTGTCTATTATTGTGAGTGCACCAGTGTGCTTTTCTCTATGGTAGAGCAGGCCATTTATAAGAAAAAATTTATTGTTGTTATAATCCCTCAACCAGGGTTCCTTTAACTGGGATTCCAGTTCTGGGCTCCTGTATTTTTGTTGAAGGAGTTGTAACAATATGCCACACTGTTTGCGTTTGGAATATGTCTTCATCACTGCATTGAAGAATTCAGTGTGCAGTTCTGAGGACCCTATTCCCAATATGGGAATTTCTGTTCCTTCTGAGCTAGTGTTTCCACTGTCTGGGGTACCACTTTCTGGTGCCCACTCAGAAAATCTGAAGTTTTTCTTCCTGTCTATTTCCATGAAATGGATAAGAATTTTAGCTTCTACTTCAGGGTCATAAGCTGGGTTTCTTTTGACATTATGCGGTGGCCATCTGCTGAGGCCATCTGCATTAGTATTACTTTTAACCTCTTTGTATATGATGGTCATATTCCCTCTATACTCCTGGATTGCTATTTGCCACCTCAGCATGTGTCTATTGGTAGTCTTCATGTTCAGTAAAGAATTCAAGGCTATGCAGTCTGTGTAGACTTCAAAGACTTCACCCTCCAAAAATAAGGGAGTTTATCTAGAGCCAAGACTAAGCATAGAAATTCTGTCTGGGTGGCCCCATACCTGGCTTCTGAATCTTTCAGCTGCCTAGAGATTTAACATGCTACTCCCTCTCTTGGTTCACCATCCACAATTTGTCTCTGCTGAAGGGCTGCTAATAAGCCTTGGATACATGCTGCATCTATGTATAGCTTGAATGGTAGCTCAAAGTCAGGCAAGATGAGCACAGGTGCATTTGTGAGTTTATATTTGATCCTCTCATATGCACCCCTTCTTTCCTTGGTAATTTCAAAAGCCACATCTTTTGAACATAACTTGTATAATCTACTAGCTATGTGGGAAAAGCCTTTGATGTGGTTTCTATAGTAGCTAACAAACCCAAGGAAATACTGAATCTCTTTCATTTTTCTTGGTATGAGCTTTTGCAGTACTGCTGCGACTTTTTTCTGGTCAATTTCCAGACTAAGACCTGAGACTTTATGTCCCAGAGCTAGTAGCTCTTGTTGGCCAAAATTGCACTTCTTAAGTGAAATTTTTAGATTTATGGGTGTTCATTTACTTAGCACTCTGTCTATGTATTGCACATGGTCTTCCAATGTCTCTGAGTATATAATGATGTCATCAATATATACTACCATCCAGCCTTCCAATATTTCTTCTTGAAATATGGTGTCCATCATCCTTTGGAAGTGGGCTGGTGCATTCTTGATTCCAAATGGCATCCTGGTGTACTAATATATGCCCATATGACATAAGATTCTGAGGAATTTCATGGAGTTTGGTTTAACTACATTCTGGTGGAAGCCTTTCATACAATCCATTTTGGTTATGTATCTGGCTTTTGCCAGTTTTTCTAAGGCATGAGATATCCTGGGTATAGGGTACCTGTCAGATTTGGTGTAGTTATTCAGAGCTCTGAAATCTCCACACAGCCCAGACTTGCAATCATGCCAGGTGATCAGGACAGGAGTGGTATTTTCCACTGTTTAATTTTGTCCAATCTTTCTGATGAAATCCATGTCCAGGAGTTTTCTTGATATGTTTTTAAATTTCCTTCCTGGTTTCCAGAATTTCTGGGTAAGAAGGTCTCCTAACAATGGGAGGATAAGGTCTTTCCACATACAGATATAGTTCTATATCATGGCTGCTAATCTTTCCTAATGGTTCTTCACCAATGGAAAATGCTGGTCTATTCTTTCTCAGCATTTTCAGTAAGCTTAGTTTCTGCTTAATGGTGAGGGTAGTACTAAACTTTCCCTCTCTGAATTCATTCAGTAGTTCTTCCAGAGGTTCTTGGGCAGATATTTGGTATATATTAAGTGAAAGTTTCTTTTCCTTGTTTGTACCAATGGTAATGTGCCTGTTTTTACTATTGTAAATATCTATGCCATACATCCTCTGGTAATCTGTTCCCAGTAGAAACCCTTGGATGTGGGCATCATCAAGCACTACAAACTCTGGGTTGAGTCTGATATTATCCTTCCGATGGGGTATAATTATTTCTTTAATATTTGTACCAATTGAAGTGATCTTCCAGGAAGCACTTTTGAGTTTATTTGCTTTGGTTGGCAAGAGTTGTTTCTCCCAGTTGGGGAAGTGGTTGTCCAGATAATTTCAGGCCAATATGAAGCAGTGTGCCCCACTGTCAATGATCAATGGGTGTTGAGCATTGTCAATGCAAAAAGTAATTTTTGTGGCTGTTCCATGTATGTATGTCATTCCTTTGGTTGGTGTGACCAGGAATGTTTGTGCATCTTGTGTGTGTTTGCACAAGTTTTTGTTGGCAGTGTCTGGTGTCATGCCTGCTTCTAACTGTATGTCCTGGATTTCTAGTGGGGTTTCCTTTTGGTATTCCACTAGATATTCTTCTCTTGGATCTTTCTCTTCATCAGATTTTTCTCTGATGGCATCTCCCATAGAGTCTGAGTCAGAATCCTCTGTTGGGGATTCCTCCTCTGCGACTTTCTCAATGGCATAGAATTTTTTATTTGCCTTTGGACAGTTGTTGGCATAGTGGTCTGTTGAACAACAGTTGTGACAAGAATTTTTCTTCTTTGCCACTTCTGCCACTCTTTCTCTGGGATTGTCTTTAAACTCCACCCTGAAAAGTTGTTTCTCTTTAAAACCACGGCTTTTGTATGGGATGTATTTCCCCATATTAGTTCTTTTCCTTACATCTTGTAAGGTATTTACAATGTCATCTAGAGTGAAATTGTGGCTGCATCTGTATTACACTGCATGCTCTAGTTGTCCTGGAATTTGTGTCAGGAGCTTATGATTCCTCATCTGAATGTTCATTTGAGGATCAATGGCTTTAAGTCTTTTAGACTTTCTGAGACAACACTCATATGGATCTTTGTCCACAGAGTATTTGTCATTTTCAAAGGACATGGTCTTTTGCCATATCCAAGTAGCATTGCTGTACTTTTGGATGATTTTACTCTTCTACCATGGCCAGTTTCTTCTGCCATGGATTTCTTTCATTTATGTGTAGCATATACTAGCATGTCCCTTAAATACTGTATTAAGTCTAGCAGTAATCCAGTAGTCTGGTATGCTTGGTACATCAATGAAGAGTCCATCAATAAAATTGATGAGCTCCATATGATCATATTCTCCAGTTCCAGAGAATTTGGGCCAGCTGGAGGCCTCAGGAAGCTGTTTCAAGGCTTCCATTTCTGAAAAACACATATTATCTCCATCCTGGTATTGTGATGGAGATCTTGCCTTATTTGTCAGCATGGCATCTGGTTTGATGTCATTCTGGTGATATAGATTATCCATAACATGGCCTTGTGGTTGGGGCTTCATGCTATGGTAGACATTAAACAGTTTGTTTATGTCTTGATCCAGACAATCCCTGTCCCTTTTGCTGTGGTGTTGTTCTTCAAAGACTGTATTCAGTCTTTTGTTGGTTTCTTCAGAGGCTTTTCTCAATTGAGCATGTCCTTCCTGAAGGTTTTTAACAATCTTGTCCATGGAGGCTGTTAATATTTTCATCCTGCCATGGCTTGCTTCAAGTTCTGCAAACTGCTTTTGAGTTTGGTCAGAAAATTGGGACATTTGTAACCGCAGTGAATCACTGTTTAGGTTACTCTCAGGTGTGACAACATTATGTTCAATCTGAGTGGGGGTAGTATTTCTATTAATAGGACTACTTATTCTAGAGTTATTTACAACTACTTCTGGTTCCTGTGCACTTCTTTCACCAAATACAACAGCTTCTGGATCATTGGCTCTGACTCTCCCTTCCTCTGGCTAAAGGTGGTCTTGTTTTTGCCCTTGTATCCTTGTCTTCTCCTGGAAACTTGCTGGGATTGTGAAGAATGGTGACTCTTGGCCACTGATCTGTTGGTTTCTGAATGGTGTGAAGCCACTGGAGAGCTGATTTGGCCTTCTCCTTGTGAGCCTGAGGGAATCTGAGTATGCCCTGTCTGGGTCAGCTGTTCTTCTATAGCCTGGATAGTGGCTTGATTCTCCCTTATCCTGTTTGCCCTCACCTCCAGGGGTCTGAACTGCCTGGTGGGATTCCAACCTATGGTGATTACCATAATATCTCTGAAGTCTATCTCTTTAAGACAAATATTCTTGAAACTTGCTCCAAGTTCTGCCCAGTGGGATGCCAGGTTTAACCTCTTGTTGTCCATGCTCCATTGAAATAAATCTTTGAAGAGTTGGTGGAGCTGAAGAACTTGATCCATGTGTTTCCAGTCCTCTGGTTTGGGGCTCCTGTTAAATTGGAAAGTGAATGGAAGAGTGGGTATGATTTCCCTCAGTGTCATGCCATCCACCATTGTGTCCAAGGTTTCCTCTTCCAGGTCTTCTGGTTCTGGAAAAGCTTTCTCTGTCCTCTGGTTGGTTCCTTTGGAAGCCACAGCTTCTGAGGTTTACAGGTGACATATCAGTGTTTGCAAGCAGTCAAAAACTTTGTGTTTGTAGGGTATTTACTTTTGACTGTGCCTTTTACAGTTTTGGTGTCTGCTGATTTTGGAAATTTACCTTTAGAGATTACAACTGGGTTAATTATGGTAATCTTCCCTGTACAAGTGGTGAAGGTTGGTTTACCTTTTATTGAAGCAGAGTTTTGTGGTTTTCTATTCCTCTGAGTGGCAATGGGTGTCCACTTTTTTGCTGTAATCAGGCCTTCACTGTGCCTCTTTCCATTGCCCTTGCTGCCCTCTGGCTCTGAAGGGGTCACCAGTGTGCTGGCCTGTGACTGGGTCTAAAGTGGTATGTAGTTTGCTTTCACTGAATCAAACAGGAAAAGAGGGCTTAATTTTAGTTAAGACTTCTTAAAAATCTGTTTCCACATCTAAGAATGGCCTCTGGGCTTGTATGTTACGACAATATGCCCTTGTATAATGACAGTGTAATTGAATTAACAATTTCACATCAGAAATACAGCTTACGGATATCTGGTACACTGTTTGTATGCCAGTATCTTTCAGAATAACTTGTAATTAGCAAGTATAATCTGATAAAAGTGGTATGTAAGAGGGTAATGGAATCAACAATACACACAACCACGCCTCAACTGTTGGGTTTACAGTAAGAGGTGTCCTTATATTAATTGAGAAAAGGGATGTTATTAATGGCTTAAAATGTTTTTATATGTAAAACACGTCAAAAATAAGGGTTGTTGTGGTGATTAAATTATAATCAACCTCACCACAATTCAATTTAAAGAAGATAAGTAATAGTGGTATATGACATATGCCACTATAAAAATATATATAAGATATATATTATATATATTTCTATTAAGAAATTACGCCTCAAAAAAAGGTAAAACAATTTGTCAGAATAGAGAAAATAAGAGAAAAAACTCACTTATAACATCCAAAAAGTTAAAAAAAAACACGGCCAGGCCTCCAAAATGTCAGGCTGAGTCTATGATAAAAGGCTTATGATAGTATTCAAAACTTTAACTATGACTGTGACACAGTGAAAATAGTTTAAAAAGAGTTGACTTGTAATGATAAATGATTTAAGTTAAGATATTAAGGGCTTTGCTATAATATTATAGTGGTAGTGAGTGATGCTGAAAGCCCTGGGTGCAGTCTTACCAGTTGGATTACTATAATAAGAGCTACAATACTTGAGTTTAAAGTATAACCTGTTTATTTTCAGAGAGCATAACTTTTTTTGACAGTTTTACTATGTAGGAATTAAAGAGCAGGATTAGGAAACCTTTTCTGGCAGTGAAAAAGCCTCCTTTTATCCTGAAATGGGGTGAAAAGGCTGCTAGACCTTTTCACATAGAGGAAGTGAATATTCTTCACTCTCAAGGACAGGCTTGTGGTTTGCAAAAGGCCTGTATAGCCTGTATTGGGCTCAGATGTGGATTTGAAACCACATCTGGGCAGTTTTCATCAATACAAGGTGAAACGTTTCATCTGGGGACCACACAGCCTGATTCTGACATGTATGACAAATAGAATGCTGTAAAGAACCTATATGGGACCCCAGTATTGAATTTAAAGCAAGCTTCTTTGTTTGTTGGACACCTAATAATAATGGTTATGGGATATTATCCCATGGTAAGGCTGTATTGGCCAAAATGTGGGATTTTTACCTTAAAACAGCCATAACTTTGTCTGTTTTTGAGATATCGACATCAAAATGGGTTCAGTGCGTAGCGCTGTATGCATTCTACACAATGGTACCTCATTTGATATGATTATCATTAAATATGGCAAATTTATGCCCTGTACAAGATATTTGTACACATGCGTGTTTTAGGCAAAAAGCTGTATTGGGATTGTTTGCCTTATAGCTTTTGTTCTAGATGTGAGATGGGGAAATAAATTGCACCATCAAATATTCCTGATTTTGCTCTTTCCAAAAAGACCCCACTTTAGGTATCTCACACTAAAGCTGTAGAAGTTAGACGAGAGGTGAGTATTTTATTCACCCTTATTTGGCCATAACTTCTGTAATACTGGTGCTAGCTCAGTTTTTCTGGTACCATTGAATAGCCCTGACTTGGAGATTAATTCTGAATACCCATTTGATGGGGTTAATACTCTTAATCTGTGTTTCAGATGAGAGGTGAAAACTAAGGTTTATGCTCAGCAACAACTTTGTTATTCTTTGTCCCATGGTGATGGGAGTTGTATATTTGTAAAGTAATTAGTTTCCTCTTTTCTTTGATACTTTCTGAGCCGATTTGGCTCAGATCCATGTTTTGGTGGTATCTTGGCTATACCATTGATTTATGGTATTTGGCTGTCATGCTTCTGCTCTGGTTTTGAGTCCCAGGCTGACAAGGACTCTCCTTCACCAATGTACTCCGTACCAAGGATTCAGGCATGGTTCATATATAGTATAATATACCATTATGCACCAATTTTGCCCAGCAATACAATGGTGATGTTTTCAGGTCCAAATCATGCCTTTTCAATTCAAGTCCCAAAATTCATCACCAATTTTGAAGGAAGTATTTTCAGTGATTCAGTCTTGCAATCCTTGGTGGCTACCAGAAGACCTTCAAGGACCCTAACCACCTGGCACTACAGGAGTTGGAATGTATTTTCTTTTCAGGATTATTACAAGGGTAATTTCAAGAGGTTGTATATCCTTCAATCAGTTTTAAAGAATCAAGTAATTCAGAATTCTTTGGACATCTCAATTGGTTCATACAGACTGTATGGCCTTGGCCCTTTTGGGCCATTTCATATTCCACTGTGGGAATTCAGTCACAAAGCTTCAGTTCTCAATATGGCCAGATTGGTATTGACCCAAAACAGTCAATACAGCCAGGTGATCAACCCTCCAGGATCAGTCTTCAACTGTTCACATATACTGGCCACCTTTTCTTCCCTGGGAACTGTTTCCCCAGTGAATTAATATATTGAATTTATTTTTATCCTTATTTTATTTCATTTATTCAAGTTAATACTGATAATCTTAAGTCAGTAATTTGCACCTTTTCTTCTTTTCCTGTCAGTGGATATTGGTGGTCATATCATTTACTAATTACATTGTTCTTTCTGACAGGTTAAAACAGTGAATTGAGGCTTCATTTGGTTTGTTCTTTGGCTTTTGGCTTTCTTTATCATCTTGGCCATTGGCTTCCTTTCCTCTTTTATCTTTGGCATACTTGTCATTAATATTATCCTTCCTTAAAGAAATATATTCCTTGTTATTTATTTATTCTTTTGGAGCCCTCCAAGGAAGTTCATGATTCCTATGTGCCAGGACACTCTTGCTTTCCACAAGAGCCCGTGATAAAGTGGTAGAATGGTATCAGCCATTGTTAATTTTTTGGAAGCTGATAGGGTGAGAATACCAAGCCTTGTTAGTAGTCTTGAAAGTAGTAATTGTCCAGGAGTTGGAATAGGAAATTTGAGAAAATCAAACCCTTCAGTAAGGCTTTGCGCAGTTCCCTTGTCCATTAATTACTCAAGCATTGGAATTAAGAAACTGATGATGGCTTAGCACTAGGGGATTTGGTCTTTATCATTTTCTTTGATCTGAGTAAATGGTTGGGAGCTATTCCTTGTTCCTGAGTATATGGATATATCTTAAGAGTCACTACTTCTTGCATCTTTCATGATATTCTAAAGGTAAGTGGCTTTTATTTCCTAGGGAATCTTGTTGCAATGATCTTTGTGTCAGCCTGTGACTCAAAACCAGAGCACAAGAATGACAACAAAATAACATAAACCAATGGGGGAGAAAATACCTCCAAAATATAGAGATGAGCCAAACCAGCTACAAAAGTATCAAAAGAAAGAGTAAACTCACCTGTTTTCATATATGCAAGTACCATCACCATAGGACAAAGAATAAAACATCATTCCTGCTCAAAGAAGTTGCTGTGTATAAACCTTAGCTTTCACCTCTTATATAAAATCCAGAGGAAGAGGATTAATTCCAGAAAATTGGTTTTCAAACTGAAGTGCTAAGTCAGAGCCATCTAATGGTACTAGTAATATTGAGCTAACACAAAGACTACAGAAATCAAGAGTGGTTTAATTAAATCCATAGGAGAAATGGAATGTTGAAAGAATTGAAAAACTTAAATGAGGCTACAATAAAAGCCATCCAAGAAAGCTGTGCTAAATTAAGCAAAGCCTCTGAAGGAACCAATAAAAGACTAAATCAAGTCTTTGAAGAGAAATACCACTGCAAGATGGACAGGGATTTTCTGGATCAAGACATAAAAAATTGTTTAAGGTCTGGAAAAACATGAAGCCTTAACCACAAGGCCATTCTTTGCATAATATGTATCAAGAGCACATCAAACCAGATGTCTTGTTGGATAATAAGCCAAGATCTCCATCACAATACCAAGATGGAGATAACATGACTTATTCAGAGAAGGAAGCACTAAAACAGCTTCCAGAAGCCTCAAGCTGACCAAACTACTACTGTGTGGGAGAATATGATCCAATGGAGCTAATTGATTATATTTAGGGACACCTCATTGATGTACAAAGCATACCAGATTACTGGATTACTGCTAGATTGAATACAGAATTCAAGGAAATCCTAGTATTTGGTAAACACCAATGAAGGAAATCTATGGCAGAAGAAACTGGCCATGGTGGGAGAGTCAAATAATACAAAATCAGAGAAATGGTACTTGAATATGAATAAATACCATGTCATTTGAAAATGACCAGTACTCTGTGGAAAAAGATCCATATGAGTGGTGTCTTAGACAGTCTAGAAGGCTTAAAGCCATTGATCCTCAAATGAAAATTCAAATGTGGAGTCAAAAACTCTTGACACAGATATTAAGAGAGCTGGAGCACACAATAAAATGTAGATGAAACCAGAGTTTCACTCTAGATGAAATTGCCAATCCCTTACAAGATGTAAGGAAAAGGAAAAATATAGGGAAATATTCCCCATACAAAAGCAGTAGTTTCAAAGAGAAACAACTTTTCAGGGTGGAGATCAAAGACAAACCCAAAGAAGGAGTGGTAGAAGTGACAAAGAAGAAAAACTCTTGTCACAATTGTGGGTCAACAGACCGCTATGCTAACAACTTTCCAAAGGAAAACAAAAAATTCTATGCCATTGAGCAAGTCCCAGAGGAAGAATTGCCAACAGAGAATTCTGAATCAGACTCTATGTGTGATGCCATCAGAGAACACTCTAATGATGACCCATACCCAAAAAAGGAATTTCTAGTGGAGTACCAAGAGGAAACACAACTAGAAACTCAGGATAGACAATTGGAAGCAGGAATGCCACAGGATACTGCAAATAAAAACTTGTGTAAACACACACAAGATTGACAGACCTTTCTAGTTGAACCAACTAGAGGAATGTCATATATACATGGGACAGCCACAAAGATGACTGTTTGTATTTGGAAATACTCAAAACCTATAGATCAATGATAGTGGTGCACACTGCTCAATAGTTGCCAGAGAATACCTGGAAAGCTACTTCCCAAATTGAGAGAAGCAACTCTTGCCAACAAAGAAAAAAGCTCTAAGAGTGCCTCATGGAAGATGACATCCATCAAAAACATTATCAAAGAGATGCTCATACCCCATAGGAAAGTTGATATCAGATTCAACCCAGAGTTTTTCATGCTTGAAGATGCTCACATCCAGGAATTCTTACTGGGAGCAGACTACCAAAGGATGTATGGCATTGAGATTTAAAATAGTAAAAAAAGGCACATCACCATAGGTACAAACAAGGAAAAGAAATTTTTCACTTGATATATAGCATATGTCTAACCAACACCCTTTAGAAAGATTTTGCAATGAATTAAAAGAGGGCCAATTCAGTGCTAACCTCACCAGTAAACAAAAAAAAAAGTTTACTAAAAATACTGAGGAAAAAAAGACCAGCATTTGCCATTGGGGAAGAACCTTTGGGAAAGATCAGAGGCCATGATATGGAACTACATTCAGATGTGCAAAGACCTTATCTACCCATGCTCAGAAGACCTCCATATCCAGCAAGCCTTGAAACTAGGAAAACAATTGAAAAACACATAAACTAAATCCTTGATATGGATTTTGTCAGGAAGATAGGGCACAATGAAATAGTGGAAATCACCACTCCTGTCCTTATCACCTGGGATTATTGCAAATCTAGGTTGTGTGGATACTTCAGAGCCCTGAATAACTACACAAAAGCTGATAGCTACCCTATACCAAGGATACCTCAAGCCCTAGACCAACTGGAAAAAGCCAAATACATAACCAAGATTTATTGTATGAAAGGATTTTACCATAATGGAGTTAAAACAAACTCCATGAAGTTACTCAGGATTATATGTCATATGGGCATATCTGAGTACACTAGAATGCCATTTGGAATCAAAAATGCCCCAGCACATTTCTATAGGATGATGGACACAATATTTAAGGAAGAAATATTGGAAGGCTGGATGGTAGTATATATTAATGATATCATTATATACTCAGAGACAAGGGAAGATCATGTAAAGTAAACAGACAGAATACTTAGTAGATGCACACCCAGTAATCCAGAAATTTCACTTAAAATATGCAATTTTAGCCAAAAAGAACTATCGGAACTAGGACATAAGGTCCCAGGCCTTAGCCTGGCCATATATCAAAACAAAGTAGCAGCATGTAATAACCATGTGTAATCACTCCCTCAATGGGTGTTTGCAGCAAATATGACCTGACCTCATTTTATGGCCAATTGGTCATGTCATTAGCTTTATGGACAATTGGAAGAATTTGGTGCTTTATGGCCTTTGGGCCATACCACCTTTTACTGCCCACTTATGGCCTCAGGCCATATCCTGCAACCATTGGAATTTTTGGCATATTCTCCACCTCACCAACCTCCATGCCAATACCTTTGTGTTGGGCCTGGGGGGTCCATCTGGACTTACAGGGGCTTCTGGACCCTCTAGCTATCACCAGTGCCTCTGGCCCCACTTCTTTGATTATGGGGTCTAAGGCCTAAATGGCCTCTATGGCCCATGGTCTGTGGGACCCTTAGGCCCCTTTTGAACTAAATCAAATGAGGCCAAAAGGGGACAAGGGGGCAAACCACCAGCCCACAAGGCCAGGTGGGCCCACCTGAGGCAGTTTTGGCCCCCACTCTCAACAGTCCCAAAAATGGCCAAAAGGACCCCAGAACTGAAATTGACCAAGAACCAAAGTCTGGCCATTTTCAACCACCAGAGGCCACCAGCTCAAGTCCAGAACGCCTTCCCCTCTATTAAGGGGAAGGACTCTCCTTCACCAATGTACTCCATACCAAGGAGTCAGGCAAGGTGCATATATGGTATAATATACCCTTGTGCACCAATTTTGCTCAGCAATCTAATGGTGATGTTGTCAGGACCAAATTATCTCTTTTCAACAAAAGTCCCCAAAGCCATCACCCATGTTAAAGGAAGCCTTTTCAGTCATTCAGCCTTGCAATCCTTGGCAGCTACCAGAAGACCATTCAAGGACCATAACCACTTGGCCCTGCAGGAGTTGGGTTGTATTTTCTTTTCAGGATCATTCCAAGGGTAATTTAAAGATGTTATCAATCATTAAATCAGTTTTCAAGGAATCAAGTACTTCAGTATTCCTTGGACAACTCAATTGGTCAATACAGGCTGTATTCAAGCAAGCTGTATGGCCTTGGCACTTTTGGGCCATTTCATATTCCACTGTGGGAATTAAGTCACACAGATCAGTTTTAAAGATGGCCATATCTGTATTGACCCAAAAACAGTCAATACAGCCAGGTGATCAGCCCTCCAGGATCAGTCTTCAACTTTTCACATATACTGGCCACCTTTTCTTGCCTGGGGACTTTTTCCCCAGTCAATTAATATATTGGATTTATTTGAATCCTTATTTTATTTTCATTTCTTGATGTAAATACTGATAATCTTAAGTCAGTAATTTGCACCTTTTCTTCTTTTCCTGTCAATGGATATTAGTGGTCATATCCTTTACTAATTCCATTGTTCTTTCTGACAGGTTGAAAAAGTGAATTGAGGATTCATTTGGCTGGCTATTTGGTTTTGGATTTCTTTCTTATCTTTTCCATTTTCCTTCCTTTTTATTTTATATTTGGAATACTTGTCCTTACTCTTATTCTTCCTTAAAGAAATATATTCCTGGTTATTTCGTTACTCTTTTGGAGCCCTCCAAGTGAGCTCTTGATTCCTGAGTGCCAGGCCACTCTTTCCTTCCACAAGAGCCCCTGTGACATGATATTAATCAACTAATAATTCCTTTTCATTCTTTTCATTATTTCTTTGTAATTTAATTCACTCATTTCATTGAAATTATTACTATCTAATGCTTATGAGCTTTATGATTCATTGTCACCTCTCAATTTTCTCTCATTCATCATTCATTTTGAAATATTGAAAGCAGCCCCAATTTTATTTTTTGCTTTCTCCTTTTGAATCTTATCTCAAATCATCAATTTTATTTCATTCATAATTCAGGCGTAATCTTAGATTTCATTTGATTTTCAAATTTCTCATCAAATCATCCATACACATTCTTCACATCAAGATTCCTATTGATTCATTATTCAAGAAATTTTCATTTTAAAGAAGAACTCACTGGATTTGATTTGAGTGATTGATTTGAAATAATTAGTATTGACTTCAAGAAAATTGATTGAACTTAAAAATTGGATTTGATTTTTCTGATTTTTCAAATCAAGAATCTTGACATAAAATTGATTTTGCCTCAAGATTTTATTGATTGCTTGATTCCTGAAAAATTTTGATTTGATTTAATTGAATAATTGATATTTACTTTAAGACTTCATTTGACATTTGATTGATTGACATACCTGCATATTTTGATTTGATTCATTGATTTCCCTCAAGATTTGATTTTGATTTTTAATTCAAGGAAATTTTGATTTTTCATCATTTATTTTAATTTTTATTCCTGAAATCATGCCTATTCAACATTCACCTCCTGCAAAATAGACCAGATCTCAGGCTAGAGCTCAAGCTGTTCTTACTCCAACTCCAAGAGATCCTCTTGATGGCACCCTAACAGTTCCTAAACTGAGGGCCCCATGTGGAAGGAGAAGAACCATCCAAAAAGCAAAGAAGAGGGCCAAGAAGATCAAGTTGTTTTTAAAGAGTAGTTGGCAGATTTACAGGACTTTCAAGGGACACTTTCAAAGGTCCTGGTGAAGATGGTGAAGAGGAGGAGGAGAATTCTGTGGAAGAGGTAGAGTCTGATGGTACTGAGGGTGTACCTGCTCCTGTGGGGGCATCCCAAGGTACTGGAGGGCCAGCTCCAGCCCAGTCTAACTAGCCTGTCTCTAATAAGTCTGAGCCATCTTTATTGTCCATCTTTCAGCAAATGACTCAGATTATGGCCAATCTTCAAGCAGCTTCATCTTCTGAAGCATCAAGACCACCAGCCTTCAAGACTCCATCTATGAAGGCACCAGAATGCTTTGATGAGACTCATCCCTTCAAAGTTAGAAACTTCATTTGGTCTTGTCAACTGATATTTAATAATGATCCGTCAAACTTCTCTCATGACAGAAAGAAGGTCCTTTATTCCATCTCAGTTCTCATTGGCAGGGCTGAAAAATAGATTGAACCTTATCTTTCTAATCTCATCAATCAAGACCCAAGCTATCTTCTCAATTCTTGGCAATTATTCAAATCCCAACTCTTTACTTTATTTAGAGACCCAAATGAGGTTAGAAAACCTGAAGCAGAGTTGGATGACTTAATAATGAAAGAAGGTGGGTATGTATCATTATAAATTGCTGATTTCAGAAGTTTGGTCTCAAGAAGCAGAGATTGGGGTGAAAGAGCTCTAATCCATCATTACAGGAAGGAATTTGCATCCAGGATTTTGGATCAATTGGCCTCCCATCCTTCATGAATTGACTCTCTTCAAGACTTAATGGATATTATTATGAATCTTGATACCAGGTACCAAAAGAGGCAAAAAGAGAAGAGTAATCATCAAGATAAGAAGCCTGAATCCTCAAAGTTAAATTCTTCTCAGACTCAAATTTCTTCAAATTCAAATCAAAAGAAGAAGAAGAATTTTCAGAAGAGGAACAAGACCCATTCTTGTTTGTTGAATAAAGAATTCAATTTTATGAATTCTGAAAAAGAAAGAATAATCAAGGAGGTTTTATGTACTTATTGTGGTGGGAAGCATAGTCTTGAGTCCTGTTTCAAAAGGACTCAAAACAAGCTTACCCAACCATCAGGAAAACTTCTCAGCCAGGAAAAAGCCTGAGTAAAGATAATGTTGTGTTCAATGGTCTTCACAGTTTTCAATCCAGAGCACAATTGTGCATTCTGAATACTTGTGTCAAGAATTGTCTTAAATTCTTTGTTTTTTCTTCTCTTTCTGATGTTTTTTACAGTATTCTCATTGATTCTGGTGCTACCAACTCATTCATTGCAAAGCAGTTTTTTCACAAGTACTCTTTGAATATGTCAGAGCTCACAGAGAAGGTTGCTCTTATCATTTTGGACTACTCTGAGTCCCCTTCCTTATTTGTGACTCACCATACCAAATTTATGGTTGAGCTTCCTTCATTCACAAGCTTTGAATAAGACCTTTTAGTCATTGATACTCCCAAGGGAGAAGACCTCATATTGGGCTTTGACTTTCTTAATCATTGGAATCCATCTATTTATTGGAGGCAAGGGCTTATCACCTTTAATGCTGATAATAAGGACTATTATGATCCTTCAGAACCTTTCAGTAATGACCTTTCTTCTGCCAAATCATGTGCATCTCTGGTTGGTGATTCTAGAAAGTCATCATTTTCATCTTCTGTCCATATTACTTCCTTTAATTCCTATCAGTCATCACTATCCTCTAGATATGAAATCTTCAAAGAGATTCAAGATTTAGGAGAAGATAATTCTGTATCTTCACTTCATCTCTTCTTTGGGAATATGGACCTTCCTGCTTCATCTTATCATGACTCCCTGGAGGAGTTATGGGATGAAGAGTAAGAGACAGACAAAACAGAAACCATGATGAAGGCTTTTCCTTCTGTTTATCACCAGTACTTGGATGTATTCTCCAAGGTGAAAGCAGAGAAACAACCTCCTCACTGTGCCTGTGATTATCATATCAAGCTGGAGGGTCTCTACCTCAAGTTCCAGTGATATACTATTTATTGAACCAAGATTAAGATACACTCAGGGCCTACATTTCCAAGAATGTAGAGAAAGGTTTCATCTGGCCAAATTTTTCTGCAACAGGAGCACCTGTCCTCTTTGTCAAGAAGAAGGATGTTGGCCTCCGTTTGTGTGTTGATTACCACAAACTCAATGCTGTTACTAGGAAGAACAAATATCCTGTTCCTGCCATGAGTAAGCTTCTCATTTTTTTGATGGTTCTTCCATATTCTTCAAGATTGATTTGTGTGGTTCCTATTACCTGATCAGAATCAAGGAAGCTGATGAACATTTGAAAGCTTTCAGAGCTAAGTCTGGCAGTTATGAGTATCTGGTTATGCTATTTGGGCTCACCAATGCTCCTTCCTCTTTTCAAAATCTTGTCAATGATATTCTCTCTAATCTTATAGATGTTTATGTAGCTGGTTATTTAGATGATATTATGGTTTTCTCCATTTATTGGGAAGAACATGTCACTCATGTATCCACTGTTCTTTACAGAATGAGAGCCAATAATCCTTTTTTGAAGGCATCCAAGTGCCCCTTCCAAGTCTCAAATGTTGAATATTTAGGCTATGTTGTTTCTTCTGAAGGCCTCAAGATGGGAAAGGGAAAGTCCAGCAAATTTTCAATTGGCCACCTCCAAGAAACCTCAAGGATCTTCAATCAATTCCTTGGCTTTGCCAATTTCTAATTCTGTTTCATCAACAATTATTCAAAGGAGATTAGTTCACTCATGATTTTCCTCAAGAAATATTCCTGTTTTCCCCTCAATGAGGAAGCTCTTAGTCGGTTTCACCAACTCAAAGAGGCCTTCACCACACCTCAAATGCTTCTATACCAACCATTGTGGAGACCAATGCATCCAATTATGCCTTGGATGCTGTACTGAGTCAGGTTTCTGACCCAAGAAAACATCCCATTGCATTTGATAGCTGCAAGCATATTCCAGCAAAGCGCAACTATGAGAATCATGACAAGGAACTCCTTGGTATAGTTTTGGCTCTCAAGTGCTGGGGAGCTTTTCTTCTTTCACTCTCTTCCCCTTTTGAAGTTCTCACCAATCACTCTTCCTTGCAATACTTCATTTCTTCAAAAGTTCTTACTTGCTTTCAAGCCTTCTGGCTTGAATTCCTTTCTGGATTTCATTTCTCTACCACTTACTTCCCTGGCCACCTAGCTACTCTTCCGGATGACTTATCACTCTGGGACAACATTTATCCAGAGAGGGGAGGAATTCATCAGCAAGAATCCAATGAATTTTCAGCAACTTATTAAGCAAGATAAAGCTCAACCCTCAAGATTTTTTGCAGTCAAGGTGGAATATTTTCAAATTTTATTCAGTCAATTCAGAAGAAATTGTTACAAGACTCTCAGTACAGAAGTATACTTCAAGAATTTGGGAAAGGTAAATCTGTCCAGGATTACTCTCTTGATTACTCTTCCCAAATTCTCCTGTTAAAAGATTGGGTGGTGGTTCCAAAAGACCCCACAATTCAACTCAGCATAATTCAAAAGAGGCATGACTCTCCTCTAGCTGGAAACCCTGGCAAAGAGAAGACTATCAAACCTGTCAAGTGACATTTCCATTGGTCTGGCATGACTCAATTTATCAAGGATTATGTATCATCTTGTCAACAGTGCTCAAGAAACCAAAATATTCATCACAAGAATTTTGGAATCCTCAAACCTCTTCCAATTCCAAAAGATCCTTGGATTTGTCTTTCAATGGATTGCATCAATCAATTGCCACTGTCAAACTCTTTTGACTCAACTCTTGTCATAGTGGACAGATTCTCAAAGATGGCAGTTTTTATTCCAACAATGTCTTCAATGCCTTCACTGGATTTTACCCATTTATTCATCAAGAATATCATTTCAAAGCATGGCATGCCTTCAAGCATTGTTAGTGATAGAGGTTCACTTTTTGTTTCTTCCTTTTGGAGCAGTATGTGTCAGAAGCTCAAGATTTCAAGAGATCTGTCAACTGCTTACCATCCAGACACTGACCAACAGACAGAGAGGGTAAATCAGATACTAGAACAGTATGTTTGGATGTATGTCAGTTATCATAAGGATGATTGGAACACCTGGCAACCTCTGGCTGAGTCTTTTGTACAATAATTCTGACCACTATTCAGCAAAGCAATCCATGTTTTTCACTGTTTATGGAAGACATCCTCAATTTGACTCATCTCACATTACACAAGATACTCCTGCTGGAAAGGTATAAAAAAAATACAATCATTACAGTAAGATGTCAAGAGAGAACTTGAAGTTGGCATAAACAGGCTTAAGAGGTATGCACATAAGAGTAGAGCAAGTCCACCTGTTTTCAATCCTGGTGACATGGTATTACTCTCTTCCAAGAACATCAAATCAACTAGGCCAACCAAAAATCTGTGTGACAGATGGTTGGGTCCTTTTCCAATCTTGAAGAAAGTCAGCACTCATGCTTCTATCTCAATGGAAATCCATCCACCCAGTTTTCTACATTTCCCTCCTTGAACCAGTCAAGACATCAAGAGCCGCCCCCTCAAATCATCATTGAAGAAGAAGAGGTTGCAGAAGTCTCTCAAATACTAGACTCAAAGCTCAAGAGAGGCAAAATATGGTATTTGGTGAAATGGAAAGGTTTCAGTCAAGACTCAGAAGGATCAACTTGGGAACCAACTGAAAGCCTCAAGAATTTTCCTGAACTGGTCAAGAATTTTCATTCTTTAGATCCTGACAAGCCAGGACCCAATTCTTCAAGAGCTTGACTTTTTATGGTTCTTGGTGGGGAGAGGAATTACCAAAAGTAGGTCCCACTCCTGGTATTCATCTTTAGAGGTATTCTACCCCTTTGTTGTAAGCATCACCTTGGCCACTCTGTGAGCACTTGTCAAATTTATGGACATGGGACTCTGGCCAAGCTTGCAACACCAATTTCAATCCTTATGAAAATTTTCACATGGGAAAATGGACCATTCATCATTATTTCCACTTTCCCAGTTCCTTCATTTCAAATTCATTCCTTCAGCAAATTTTTATTTTTTATGGCACTGGCAGGAGTGGTAACTACCAAAAGTAAGTCCCTCTCCTTTTCTGCACTTCCCTGAGCAGTCTACAATCTTTCAAAAACATCACCTTGGCCACTCTGTGAGCATCTGGCATTAAATATTGTTTTCCAGGCCCTTTCCCAATTCAAACCAGCTGTCCTCTTCTGTGTCCAAAGTTGAAATTCCCCTCAAGATTTCATTTCTGTTTATTTCCTCTTCATTTTTCTTTATCTTCTTTTCTTTATATGTTTTCAAAATTATCCTTCTTATAATCTTAATGCCAAAATCTTTATGTCAATTCAATTCTTCAAAACTTCAAAAGCCAAATTTCAGAAGAAGACCAAATCATCCCCATGTCATATGCCAACCTTGTATCAGTCATAAAATTTCTTTCAACATGCAATACCTCTGGAATCCATGCTTAAAATCCTTCTCAAAAGACTCAACAGGCTTTTACCTTGTTTTCATGCTCAGGAGCTCACCATTCAAGGTGAGGGGTACTGTCACAACCACATGTAATCACTCCCCCAATGGGTGTTTGCGGCAAATATAGCCTGACCTCATTTTATGGCCAATTGGTCATGTCATTATATTTATGGCCAATTATACCATTTTTGTGCTTTATGGCCTTTGGGGCAAACCACCTTTTACTGGCCACTTATGGCCTCAGGCCATATCCTGCAACCATTGGCCCTTTTGACCAATTTTACACCTCACCAACCCCCAGGTCAATACCTTTGTTTTGGGTCTGGGGGGTCCATCTAAACTTCCAGGGGCTTCTGGCCCCTCTAGCCTCACCCCTATGATTATGGGGTCTAAGGCCTGAATGGTGTTTTTGGGCCATTGAGGCCCCCTATGGCCTCTAGGGCCCACGGTCCATGGGACCATTAGGCCCCTTTTGACCTAAATCCAATGAGGGCAGCCACCAGCCCCCAAGGCCAGATGGGTCCCAAACCACAAGTGGGCCCACCTGAGCCAATTTTGGCACCCAATCTGAAAAGTCCCAAAAATGGCCAAAAGGACCCCAGGACCCAAATTGGCAATTTTCAACCACTGGCTTCTGGCAACCACCAGAGGCCACCAGCTCAAGTCTAGCAAGCTTTCCCCTCCATTCAGGGGAAGGACTCTCCTTCACCAATGTACTCTGTAACAAGTAGTCCAGCATGGTGCATATATGGTATACTATACCATTATGCACCAATTTTGCTCAGCAATACAATGGTGATGCTTTCAGGAAAAAATTATGCCTTCTTGATTCAAGTCCCAAAATCAATCACCCATTTCAAAGGAAGTCTTTTCAGTCATTCAGCCTTCCAATCCTTGGCGGCTACCAGAAGACCATTTGAGGACCCCAACCACTTGGCCCTGCAGGATTTGGATTTTATTTTCTTTTCAGGATTATTCAAAAGGTAATTTGAAGAGGTTATCAATCATTCAATCAGTTGTCAAGGCATCAAGTACTTTAGTATTCCTTGCAAAACTCAATTGCTCCATACAGGCTGTATGGCCTTGGCCCTTTTGGGCCATTTCATGTTCAACTGTGGGAATTTAGTCACACAGTTCAATTCTCAAAATGGCCAGATCTGCATTGAACCAAAACATTAAATACAGCCAGGTGATCAACCCTCCAGGATCAGTCTTCAGCTTTTCCTATATACTGGCCACCTTTTCTTCCCTAGGGATGTTTTCCCTATTTGATTAATAAGATGGATTTATTTTTATCCTCATTTTCTTTTCATTCATTAAAGTAAATACTGGTAATCTTAAGTCAGTAATTTCCACCTTTTCATCTTTGCCTTTCAGTGGATCTTGGTGGTCATATACTTTACTAATTACATTGTTCTTTCTGACAGGTTGAAACAGTGAATTGAGGATACATTTGGTTTTCTCCTTGGCTTTTGGATTTCTTTATTATCGTGGCCATTGGCTTCCCTTTTTCTTTTATCTTTGGAATACTTTTCCTTACTCTTATTCTTCCTTAAACAAATATATTCCTTGTTATTTCTTTATTGTTTTGGAGCCCTCCAAGTGAGCTCTTGATTCCTGAGTGCCAGGCCAATATTGCTTTTGACAAGAGCCCCTGAGACACAGAAGTACTGAAAAAACAAGTACCAAAGAAACTCAAAGAGATGCAATCTTTCCTTGGGTTTGCTAGCTACTAAAGAAAACACATCAAAAACCTTTCCCACATAACTAGTAGTCTATGTAAGTTATGTTCAAAATATGTACTTTTTGATATTACCAAGGAAAGTAGGCATGAATATGAGAGGATCAAATATGAACCACCAAATCACCTGTTCTCATATTACCTGAATTTGGACTACCATTAAGGCTATATATAGATTTATCCTGTAGTCAAGGTGTCAGGCCAAGTCTATGAAGAGGTGATAATAACAGGATTTACAACCTAAAATATGACTGTGATACAAATAATAATGTTAAAAAAATGTTTTAAATGAAATATAAGGGCTTTACTAAGAGGGTTTAGTGGGGGTGAGCCCTGTTGAAAGCCCTTGGTGCAGCTTTATCAATTGGTTTATTATAATAAAGTATACAATAATTAAAATTCAAATTATACCTGATTATCTCCAATAGTGTGACTATTTTTGACCTTTGTACTATGTAGGAATTCAAGAGAAGAATGGGTATTCCTCTTTTGGGAAGAGAAAGGTCCCTCTTTATCTTGAAACTGGGTGAAAAGGTCCTCTAGACCATTTCCCATGAATTAACTGAAGATTTTTCACTTCAGAGTACTGGATTGTGGTTTTCAAAAGGCCTGTATACTCTGTATTGGCCTCAGATGAGGTTTTGAAGCCACATCTGGGCATTTTTCATCAATACAGGGTGAAAATACTCATCTGGAGACCACACAGCCCTCTTCTGACATGTATGACGCGTAGAATGCTGTACATAACCTGTATGGGACCCCTTTATTGAATGAACTATGAGGCACTGAAGTATAAACATGATTCTTTGTCTGTTTGACACCTCATAATTATGGTTATGGGATATTATCCCTCAGAAAAGGTGTATTGGCACAATTATGGGATTTTAACCTAAAAGCTGCTATAGCTTTGTCAGTTTTGGAGATATTGAGCTCAGAATTGGCCCATTGTGTATCTCTGGATGAGATCTACACACTGGTACCAATGGATAGCTTTTCAAGCATTTTTCGAATTTTAAGGATCATCAAATATTCAATATCAAATTTCCAGCCTGCCCAAATATTCAGAATTAAATTTGAGCTACCTTGGAATATTTGAAATCAAATGTTCTAAATTTTGAAGTCAGTTTTTGGGAATAATGAAAGAAATAAGTACATGAATACTTTCATTTATATAGAATTTGAGTCAATTTTTTCTTATATGTTGATTCTAAATCATTTTGAGCCTTTGGTAAAAACCCATTAGCCCTTGAGTATTTTTTCCATAAATTATAAAATACACATAAAAAATACCATGGGCTCCTTTATGAAATAAATGGAATTCTTATTTCATAAACGGTGCCGTGAATGAAATTTACGGTATGGTCAATTACCTTCATGACATTAATTTTATTTATTCATTTTTGGTTACATTAATTTCATTCATATTATTGATCATACAATTCATGTTACTTATGGAATTTTTGATTCCATTCATTTTACATAGGGAATTGTTGATGCTATTAATAACATTCATAGCATTTTTCATGCGATTAATGTGATTTATGGCATTTTAACAATCATTTAACCCAAGAAGTTTCAAAAAAATATAGGCTTCTTGTGTTTTATTCTTAATATTGAATTCATTTTTTAAATATAATGAGTAAATTCATAAGGGGGAAGGTTTCTGAAAGAAATTGTCAGAGAAATTTGCCAAAAAATACTAAAAAAAACAATGCAATAAATATGGGAAAACAAAATTGACAAATTCCTCAAAAAATTTCATTTCCTGAGGATTTTTTTAAAAAAGATTTCACTTATATGTTTTTACAAAAAATTATGTGTTGTCTTATATTATCATTTACAAGAGCAAATATTCTATGTGAAAATTTAGATAATCATGTTATATATATTTCATATAATAGCAAATTCTTAATATTATCATTAAATGATATTAAACTAGACTAGATTAGGTTATTGTCATTGCCATGAAAAATTCAAAATAAAAACTTTGGCCATGCAACATTGCAAAGAAATACACCTAACAAAAATTCAGGTTGCTACTATGAAAATCAATATTCTTCACCATGATAATCTTGCAAAAAGAGGCAATAAAGCTAAAAGATCTGTGTTAATTATTGATTTCAAAAATAGAATTTAAACAGAAAGGATTATTTATTTCAAAATATAATTGTGAGTTTTTGACAGCAAATGATTATATCACTTAAACTGTAATTAAAACAATTTCCAAATTATAAAGTTCTGGTTAATAGAATCAATCTAAAATGACTGTAATAATAAGAAAAAAATCATTTTAACTTGCATAATTTTTGGATTGATTAAGTTTTTTGTGATATTATTTCAAGAGAAAATAATTTAACAAGTAAAAATAAAAAAATGAAATTATTGAAGATTATCATACCAATCATGCATACTTTCATAAATCCCATTATTTAACCAAGATTTTAAACACATATTTGCCTCCACAGACGCACATGAAAGTGATGTGCCCTTGTTAGTAATCAAGTTCCCAGCTGCAGAAAATACACGTTCACTAGGTGCTGAGGTTGCAGGTATTCCAAGGTAATCTATTGCAATTTTGGATAATTTTGGAAACCTATTTTCATGGCTCTTCCAGCATTCAATAATTGATATTGAATGATGTGGTGAATCAGTTTGTGAATCTTAAAGAATTTTGTTAGTTTTATTTTTTTGTTTGGACCTTCTTTCTTCAAAAGGATGCAATTGCTTTAGATTAGTTGAACCTTTTTCAGAAATTTGAGGTTCTTGTGAAAGGTTGATTGCATATTCAGAAGAATATTCAGCATATACTTCTTTGAGATGTTGAGTGCTTTGTCCTTATATCCAATTGGATTGGCACCACTTTTTCTTTTGTATTCTTGCAACAAATCATGATGAGTCAGCCATGTAAGCTTGAATTGTGGGTCAAGAATCAAGAAAATAGAACAGGGATTTGATCTAATATAGTAATAACTTCCAAGCTTTGAATATGCTTGATCAGCTGCATCAAATACTTGGGATTCTCTTGAGACTTTGGTTTTGGTTTTTTGGCATGTTTCAAGAAGGAGTTGGTACCAAGGCATTACTAACCCAAGTGAAGGATAAGAATCACCTTGAACTTCATTGGTTGCAGTGGCAAAGACCTTTAGAAATTCAGATATTTCTTGAAACAAAGTCCATTCATCTTTCAAAATTATATCCTTGATAGCTATAAAGGAATGAAGTGAGATTTATAATGCAGAAAGATAATCAGGTAGGGAGACATACAAGGCATATATCATGATGAATGTCAGCTTTTTAAATTGCGTGGGAAATGGTTTCTGATTTTTGCTACTAAAAATGTTTTGGATTGAGCTGTTAAAGTGATTTGTTTTTTGTTTTGATGTTTGAGACTTATTGTAATAATAAATAAAATCATAAAAAGAGCTCTTCTGCTTCAATGATGAAAAAAGCATTGAATATGTTGAGTTCCATCTAGTGAAATTGTCAGCCATTGGCCAGTTTGAGGGCTCTTTTTTTCACAAATGCATTTGAAGTGCTCCCATGAGGTGTTTGATTGACATATGAAATGAAACACCTTCTTAAGTCTATCAATTGAGCCATCAAGCTCTTTTAAAGAATCCTTTGCAGCTAAATGAAAAATATGTGCAAAAAATTAAATGTATTAGTCAAACACTTTCAGCAGATGATTTTTAACAGCAAGATCCATAAATGTTATCTTTGATGAAGCATTATCTAATGTTATGGCCATCATTTGATTACCAATTGATGAGATATCCAAATTATAGAAATCATTTGGAAAATTGGATAAATCACTTGAGGTATCTATTTGAATTGCATCATTATTTGATCCCCTTTGCTTTTGAGAGTGTTTGATAAAGAAATCATTAAGCATATACACAATTTTTGTTTATATGTTTTTTCCAGTATGAGCTTTAGTGACCTTGGAAAATCCAATGGTTGCAGTGAATTGTTTCCAATTGGATTATCTGTAATTAGGTGTGAGAGTAATATATGAAATTTGACCTGGACCAGACCAAATGTCAGTATAAAATGGGAACCATGGTTCTTGTGAATTGATAAAGGTAAATATATGTTCTTTATCATTAAAAAAGCTTTTCTTGTTTTGTTTGGAAATTGTTGTTTCAAAGAATAAGTTAATGTCCTTGTTGATGGTACATGTAAGATGTGTCTATGAAACTTTTGATAATATTACTATTAATCAACAGTACTATGACTGTTATTATGAAATATAATAATAAAGAATTATTATACCCAAAATTAAATAATTAAAGAATTATTTATTTTACGTGTTATACACTACTAGTGATTATAACAGTAAGAAGTAATTGTCCACAAGAATCAATTACAAGAAGAATTTAATAATAAAAACTTCTTTTATTAAAATAATAAGATTATTTTAATGTATAATTATCTTTTACAAGAATAATTATAAGATGATTCTTGAAGAAAACTAGTTTTAGAGAAGAACTTTAAGAATTAAAGATAAATCACTCACTAATACTCCAAAGAAATAATGAAAGATAAAAGTAGAGAGATTTGACATAGAATTGTGGATTTAATGGATCAAAATTGATTTATAACAGGATTAAAAAAATATATAGTTGATTTTCATGATTTCAAGTCCTTCTGATTGATTCAGAAAGAATTAAAACACTTAAGAAACGTTTTATCTAATACTTACTTGTTGGTAATAAAGGTATAATATAATGTGATGATGATGATGTGGAAAAAACAGCAGGAGGAGGCCTCTTTTAAGTCTTAGACAGCTCACAGAGGCATGCCATGGAACAAACTGAAAAACCAGTGAGTGAGAAAACAATAAACCTTTTTTGGAATATTGATTGCATCATCTGTTGTCATGTAAGATTATCATAATTGCTTATTTGAGGCTTTTACGTGATTACCAACCTATTTATGGTTAAGAATAAAAGGAGTAACAACTGTAAATCTTCTTTTATTCCAAAAGAATCATTGATTTACCAAAGTCATCAATGTTATTGGAAATTTCATCACAGAATGTATTTTCTGTAAATTTTTAAAGATTCTGTGTTTCACGTGGAATCCTCAAAAATGGACTGTAAGTAAAACTTTGAATTTTACATATAAAAGTATAATTATTTTTGATTTTTATATGAATTATAAAGCTCTCAATTGGTCCTGAAAGTTACAGAAATATTCATTAAGAATTGTATTTTGAATGAATTTTTGAAGCTCTTACCTCATTTCTACATAGAATTGCAAATATCAGTCTATGACTGGTTTCTATGAGGTAAAACAATGTATACTAGTCCAAAAAGGGTTTTAATTACTCTTTTGGGGTTTATCCATGGTAATTCATTAAGAATTGACATGGTTACAGGAGTCTAAGTAGCTTTTTGCCTCCTTGGCATGTCAAAATTGCATGTTATTTTCTTTTTTCTTATGATTTACTGTAGTTGTAACATGGTAACCAAGTTCCCAAAAGGCTTTACTTTACCAATTAGGCCAAGATCAGACATGGATTCAAGCTTTGGGGCTGTTCACTCCTCAGAGGCCTCAGATGTCAGGTTGAGTCTATGTAGAAGTAGTAATTAGGCTATTTACAACTTTAACTGATACTGTGACACATGATAAAAGAATTAAAATAAAGGCATTGATAGAGAATGATGATTTTATAATAAAATTAAAAGGGCTTTACTATTATAAAATAGTGGTGGTGAGCACTGTTGAAAGCCCTGGGTGCAGCTTTACCTATTGGATGACAATAATTAAGATTATAATTATACCTGGTTATTTTCCAAGAGTATAGGTGTTTTTGAAAGTTGTACTATAGAGGAATTTAAGAGCAGGATGTGGAAAGCTTTTCTTGCTGTGAAAAGCCCTCCTTTTATCCTGAAATGGGATGGAAAGGCTACTAGACCTTTCCACATAGAGGGAGTGAAGATTTTTCACTCTCTGAGACAGGCTTGGGGTTTGAAAAAGTCCTGTATAGCCTGTGTTGGGCTCAGATTTGATTTTTAAACCGCATCTGGGCAGATTTCATCAATACAGGGTGAAAATGTTCATCTGGGGACCACATAGCCTTCTTCTGATATGTATGACGCATAGAATACTGTACGGAACCTGTATGGGACCCCAGTATTCACTGAGCTATGATATATTGAAGTATAAACATGCTTCTTCATCTGTTTGAAACCTCATAATCATGGTTATGGGATATTATCCCATGGTAAGGCTTTATTGGCAAAAATGTGGGATTTTGACCTTAAAACAGCCACAACTTTGTCGGTTTGTGAGATATCAACCTCAAAATTGGTTCAGTGTGTAGCTCTGTATGCGTTCTACACAATTGTACCTTATTTGATATGGTTATAATCAAATAAGGCAAAGCTATCCCATGTACAAGATATTTTGTACATATGGGTGTTTTAGGCAAAAGCTGTATTGGGCTTGTTTGCCCCATAAAATTTGTTCTAGTTGAGATATGAGGAAATGGATGACACCATCAGATAGCCCTGATTGTGATCTTTCCAAAAATACCCCTCTTTAGTTATCTCACACTAAAACTGTAGAAGTTAGATGAGAGGTGAATGGTTTGTTCACCCTTATTTGGCCTGAATTTGGTCATAACTTCAGTAATACTGGTGCTAGCTCCGTTAGGCTGGTACCATTGGATAGCCCTACCTTAGAGCTTCATTTTGAATACCCATTTGATGAGGTTAAGCCTCTTACTCTGTGCTTCAGATGAGAGGCAAAAACTAAGGTTTATGCTCAGCAACAACTTTGAGCAGGAATAACTTTTTTATTCTTTGTCCTATGATTATGGGACTTGTATATTTAGGAAGGGATGAGTTTCCCCTTTCCTTTGATACCTTTTCAGCTAATTTGACTCAGCTCCATGCTTTGGTGATATCTTGGCTATACCATTGGTTTATGGTATTTTGGCTGTCATGCTGTGCTCTGGTTTTGAGTCACAGGATGACATACCCTCCCTCTAACAAGGCTCATAATTGATGAGACTGTTCAGTCCTCCTAGAGGCTCTGAATATCCTTAAATGAAGGTTCCCATCTGTTATGGCATCTTCTGCCAACCATTTGTCCTTATCAGTTGTTTGGCTCTTGAATCTGACTAAGTATTGTTTTTGATCCTTCCCATTAAGTCTGATCTTCCTTGCCCTGATGATTTTACTCACAGGTCAAGGGGAATCCTCCACTTCCACTATATCTGATGGTATGGGATTCCTCCTCTGTTTGTAAGTATGGCTTGACTAAACTTACTGGAAAGACTGGGTGCTTCCTGGAACATTCCTCTGTAAGTTTGACTTCCACCGCATTCTTTCCTATCAAATTAATGATAGTTAAGGGCCCTACAAAGGAGTCTCTCATCTTCTTGGGTCCTTTAAGATTATCAAAGCTTAGTGTAGACACTAGCACCTGGTCCCCTTCCTTAAAGTCAGGTTCCATGTGTGTCTTGTCCCACCTCTGCTTATTATATTCTTTTGCCTCAGCTATGAATTTGGCAGCTGTGTAACAAGCCCTCTTCCACATTTCATGGAAGTCCTTGGCTGTGGAGTAGATGGTCAGAAGATTCTTCTTCAAGTGATACACAGGCAACAGGGGATTCCACCGTTTCTCTACCAGTGCAGGCGCTTTCCTGTGGTAGAGTGCTGACTTATATTATAAGCCAGTTGAACAGCTGGTAGAAGGGTAACCCAGTCATGGGTGTATCCCTCATGGTCCTTGTATTCCATGCCATAGGCACAGAACCTTCAAAGGATTTCCTCCATTGTCTGGATCATCCTTCCAGCTAGGCCATCTGTTTGTGGATGGTAAGCTGTGGAAAATGCAAGCTTTGTGCCAAGCATGTCATACAAGTTGGTCCAAAATGCAGAAGGGAATTTTGGGTCCCTATCACTAATGATGATTTTAGGGACTCCATAGGTAGATATGATGTTATTCCAGAATAACAGAGAAGTGTCCATGGCTATGTCCTCTTTATGGCATGGTAGACACCTCATACTCTTGCTGAACCTATCAACTATGATTAAGCAGGCATTTTAGTTTTCTTTGCCCCCTGGGACAAGTCCTGTGACCCAGTCCATATTGATGGTTTCCCATAGGTGTTTGGGTTCCTCTATATGCTTAAGTAACCCATACTTCTTCTCATGTTTCCTATCTGCCTTTTGGCATCTTTCGCAAGTGTTGATGTATTCACTCAACTCTTGTTCCCACTTGGGCCACCAAGCTGTGCTTGCTACCCTCTCTTTGGTCCTGTCCTCACTCATGTGCTCCATATAGGGGTAGTAATGGCATTCCTGCAGGATCAGGGAGATGTGGTCTCTGTCTACCACTTTGAGTGCACTTGTGTGCTTCTCTCTGTGGTAAATCAGGCCATCTACAAGGAAGAACTTGTTATTCTTATAGGCCCTCAACAAGGGTTCTTCCAGCTGGGATTCCAGTTCTGGACTCCTGTATTTATGTTGAAGCAGTTTTAGTAATATGCCACACTGTTTGTGTTTGGCATAAGACTTCAGTACTGCACTGAAAAATTCATTGTGCAGTTCTGAGGAGCTTATTCCCAGTATGGGAGTTTCTGTTCCTTCTGAATCAGTGTTTACACTGTAAAGGGTACCACTTTCTGGTTCCCATTTGGAGAATCTGAAGTTCTTCCTCCTACCTATTTCCATTAAATGGATAGGGATCTTGGCTGCAACTTGAGGCTCAAAAGCTGGATTGCTCCTGACATTATCCAGTGGTCATCTGCTAAGGCCATCTGCATTTGTATGACTTTTAGCTTCTTTGTATATGATGGTCATATTCCCTCTATACTCCTGGATGGATATTTTCCATCTCAGCATGTGTCTATTTGTAGTATTCATGTTCAGTAAAGACTTCAAGGCTGTCCAATCTGTGTAGACTTCAAAGAATGCACCCTCCAGATAATAATGGAGTTCTTCCAGAGCCCAGACTAAGAATAGACATTCAGTCTGGGTGGCCCCATACCTGGCTTCTGAATCTTTCAGTTGCCTAGAGATGAAACATATTAATCCCTCTCTTGGTTCACCATCTACAATTTGTCTTTGGTGAAGGGATTCTCCTAAGCCTTGGCTACATGCTGCATCTATGTATAACTTGAATGGTAGTTCAAAGTCAGGAAAGATGAGCACAGGTGCATTTGTTAGTTCATATTTGATCCTCTCATATGCATCCCTCCTTTCTTTGGTAATTTCAAAAACTACATCTTTTGAACATAACTTGTATAAACTACTAGTTATATGCGCAACATTCCTGATGTGGCTTTTATAGTAGCTAGCAAACCCAAGGAAATATTGCATCTCTTTGATGCTCTTTGGTACTGGCTTTTGCAGTACTGCTGCAACTTTATTCTGGTCAATTGCCAGACTAAGACCTGAGACTTTATGTCCTAGAGCTAGTAGCTCTTGTTGGCCAAAATTACACTTTTTCAGTGCTATTTTCAGATTTATGGGTGTACATTTACTTATCCTGGTTGCCCTTGCCTGCAGGAGTCTGAACTGCCTGGTAGGATTCCAACCTTTGGTGATTAACATAAGGTCCTTGAAGTCTATCTCTTTGAGACAGATCTTCTGGCAAATTTCTTCAAGTTCTGCCCAGTGAGATGCCAGGTTTAACCTCTTGTTGTCCATGCTCCATTGAAATAAATCTTTGAGGAGTTGGTGGAGCTGAAGAAATTGATCCATGTCTTTCCAGTCCTCTGGTTTGAGGTTCCTGTTGAAATGGAGTGGGAATGGCAATGTTGATATTATCTTCCTCATTGTTTTGCCATCCACCACTGTGTCCAAGGTGGCCTCTTCCAGGTCTTCTGGTTCTGGACAATCCTGCTCTGTCCTCTGGCTGGTTCCTTTGGAAGCCAAGGTCTCTGAGGTATATAGGTGACATGTCAGTGTTTGCAAGCAGTCAAAAACTTCATGTTCCTAGGGTATTTGCCTTTGACTGTGCCTTTTACAAATTTGTTGTCTGCTAATTTGGGCAATTTAACTTTAGAGGTTACAACTGAATTAATTATAGTAATTTTCCCTGTACAAGCTGTTAAGGTTGGTTTACCTTGTATTGAAACAGAATTTTGTGGCTTTCTACTCTTCTGGGTGGCAATAGGTGTCCACTTTTTTGCTGTGATAAGGCTATCACTGTTCCTCTTTCCTTTCCCTTTGCTACCCTCTGGCTCTGAGGGTGTCACTGGTATGTTGGCCTGTGACTGTGTCTCAAGTGGTATGAAGTTATCTCTCACTAAATCAAACAGGAAAAGAGGGCTTAATGTCAGTTCAGACTTCTTAAAATGCTGTTTGAACATTTAAGAATGGCCTCTGGGCTTGTGTATTACTACAATATGCCCTTGTATACTGACAGTGTAATTGAATTAAAAATTTCACGTCACAAATACAGTTTACAGATATTTGGTATACTGTTTGTATACCAATATCTTACAGATTACTTGTAATTAGCAAGTATAATCTGGTAAAAGGTGGTGTATAAGAAGGTAATTGAATTAACAATATTCCCAACCACGCCTCAACTGTTGGTTTTAAAGTAAGAGGTGTCTTTATTTGATTAAAAAAAGACTTTATTAGTGGCTTATAGTGATTTTATATGTAAAACGCGCCAAAAACAAAGGTCCTGTGGTTATTAGCCCTGTGACAGGTATTCTTATAATATGAGTATAAAATGGTGTTTACACCAATTAATCCAGAAAAATATATGATATATATGTATTTTTAAGAAAAATACACCTAAAAGCATAAAGAAATGTCAGAAATAGAGAAAATAAGTGCAAAAAACTCACTCTTAAGGTCCAAAAACCTTAAAACACGGCCAGGCCCCAAACTGTCAGTTTGAGTCTATGTAAAAGTAGTAATTAGGCTATTTACAACTTTGGCTGTGACTGTGACACGTGATAAAAGATTTAAAATAAAGGTATTGATAGAGAACAAGGATTTTATAATAGAACTTAAAGGGCTTTACTATTATAAAATAGTGGTGGTGAGCGCTGTTGAAATCCCTGGGTGCAGCTTTACCTGTTGGATGAAAAGAATAAAGACTACAATAATTAAGATTATAATTATACCTGGTTATTTTTGAAGAGTATAACTGTTTTTGATAGTTTTACTACATAGGAACTTAAGAGAAGGATGTGGAAAGCTTTTCTGGCTGTGAAAAGCCCTCCTTTTATCCTGAAATGGGGTGAAAAGGCTACTAGACCTTTCCACATAGAGGAAGTGAAGATTCTTCACTCTCTGAGACAGGCTTGTGGTTTGAAAAAGGCTTTTATAGCGTATATTGGGCTCAGATGTGGTTTTGAAACCACATCTGGGCAGTTTTCATCAATACAGGGTGAAAATGTTCATCTGGGGACCACATAGGCTTCTTCTGATGTGTATGACGCATAGAATGCTGTACACAAACTGTATGGGACCCCAGTATTGACTTACTTATGAGATATTGAAGTATAGACATGTTTCTTTGTCTGTTTGACACCTCATAATTATGGTTATGGGATATTATCCCATGGTACGGCTGTATTGGCCAAAATGTTGGAGTTTGATCTTAAAACAGCCATAAATATGTCCGTTCTTGAGATACCAACCTCAAAATTGGTTTGGTGTGAAGCCCTGTATGTGTTCTACACAATGGTTCCTTATTTGATATGGTTATCATTAAATATGGCAAAGGTATCCCATGTACAAGATATTCTGTACATATGCATGTTTGAGGCAAAAGCTGTATTGGGCTTGTTTGCCCCATAAACTTTGTTCTAGTTGAGATATGAGAAAATGAATGAAACCATCAGATAGCCCTGATTGTGATCTTTCCAAAAATACCCCTCTTTAGTTATCTAACACTAAAACTATAGAAGTTAGATGAGAGGTGAATGTTTTGTTCACCCTTATTTGGCCTTAATTTGGTCATAACTTCAGTAATACTGGTGCTAGCTCCGTTTGGCTGGTACCATTGGATAGCCCTGACTTAGAGCTTCATTTTGAATACCAATTGCATGGGGTTAAGCCTCTACTCTGTATTTCAGATGAGAGGTGAAAATTCAGGTTTATGCTCAGCAACAACTTTGAGCAGGAATAACTTTGTTATTGTTTTTCCTATGATGGTGGGACTTGTATATTTGGGAAGGGGTAAGTTTCCCCTTTATTTTGATACCTTCTGAGCTAATTTGGCTCAGCTCCATGTTTTGGTGGTATCCTGGCTATACCATTGGTTTTTGGTATTTTGGCTGTCATGCTTGCACTCTGGTTTTGAGTCACAGGCTGACATCAGAAGTTGGGTACTCTGGCTCTCTTTGATGTCTTTTGTCCCTCTTGCCTATTTTTCACGTCAAAATAAAAATTTAAGCTCAAATTGAGATATCCACTATGGGTGTAGCAAAAGTGCATGTAGGAATACCATAATATTAAGTGCCAAAAACATGCATAACACTATTCTTAGTGTATATGTAACATGGGATTTCTCACATTCCCATTATTTTGGCATGAAATAGAGAAAAACAAAAATTTTCACGGATCTTTTATGTGCTATTGATGATGTGGTAGTGAAGTATTTTCCATATCAACACCTCAAAGAGTTAATTTGAGCTTATTCATTCTATGGAGCTACCCTAGGTGAGCTTTTGTGTAGAATCCAAATCTTGCCTTAAATTCATGGATTTCCTTACTCAATGAAAGGTTATTCATCTTATCTCAAATGAAAAATGATGAATTTTGGATATATGCATGACTTATGGGTTATGCATAGTTCAGAATTTATTTCAAAGACAATTATGGCCTATTTGGGTATGTAAAATATACCTCAAGGCTCACTTTCCCTCCCACTAAAAAAAACTGTACTACAGTTTTATCAATGGTATAAAGAAAAAAAAGGCCCCAAAGGGGGTTAATGTCCACTGTTCAACCTCTTTACATTACTCAGATCAAGTACTTTAAAACACATTTATAAGAATATTCAGGCTTGTGGCCTTCTTAAGAGTTTATCTGAGTCAGATATTTCTAATTCTGCCAGCCATTCATATTCATGTACTGGATTTCTATATCTGACAAGATAACCTCTTTGATTCTTACCCCTAAGTCTCCTTTCTTTATCTTTTTGTCTTCATTCTGTTGCAGTGGTGGTACAGTTAAAGGAGTTGGGTTCCTCAAAGGAAACAATTCTTTGTCATCCAAGTGCTGACGTGGCAGGTGAAAAGTTTTTTCACCCTGTATTGATCCAGAATGATCATTTGTGGTTCCAAAACCACAATTCTGCCTCTATTGACGTCAGAATTGATGATCCAGAACCACAGATTGATCATTGGAGTGACAATTTTCACTCCTCTGACGTGTGAAGAGTTAATAACTCTTGACAGTCTTGAAAGATATAAAAAGAAGGGTTTTTTCCTTGAAAACCCATCATCTTTATCTTATTATCCATATTCTTATGTGACAAAACTTTTATCCTTAGAATTATCATTAAGGATATAATTAGAATAGAATTATTGTAGTACTTCTTTACAGTCAAAAATATTAGAGTATTGCAGCCCAGGTCCTCAATAGACTCATCACCACTGTTACCACGTAGCAGTAGGACCTGAAGATTTAAATTCATTTGTTTTTTGATGTGTCACAGTCATAATACTAGCTTGTAACTACATTTTATAGCTACTATATAGACTCACCCTGACATTTTGGGGGCCTGGCCGTGGTTTTTCAACCTTATTGGACGTGTTTTGAACTGAATTAGGCGCAAAAATTCAGTTATTTAAAATATAGCATCATATATTATATACATAATTTTTTTCTTTCTCCAAAAATATATATTACAAATATTTTTGTTGACAGTAAGAGTACAAATCCACTTTATTTCATTATATTGCAATAATTTTCACGAAATTTGATAATAATACAACATTATTATTTAAATTTCAATATAAATAATAATATACAAACAGTATATTACTTATTTTTTACTATTATTTTTCACCAAAGTGCGTGAAAATTAATAAAGAAACATTTATTAATAAATAATTAATAAATATTAAATAATAAAATAATTTTTTATTATTTATAAGGAATATTTTAATTAAATATTTCCTTTAAAACAAGACATCACTCAATTTGACGTGAAAACTTGTAACTGATTGATATTTTAATCAAAAATTAAGTGTTAAAATAAATATTATTTATAATATTTATAATAAAAAATCAGATTCATTATAATTTAATAAATCTGACGTGTTTTTTTGAAGACAAACAATAGTATCCAAGTGAATCATTCACAAAACACTTGGATATCACAGTTTTCACTTATAAAACATAAGTGAAAATCTCAAAAACTGTTATTTTTCAATAAAAAAACATATAAAAAAAAATTATAATACGAATACTTAAACATTTCAAAAAATAACAGTAGAATTGAATAAAATCATTTTGTTTCATCATAAAATACTGATATACAATTTGAAATATCTTTTCTGAATAGCGGAAAAAGACTATATTCCATTAGAAACCCTGTCACAAGGAAATACATCTGTGACAGCCTCAGAAGACAGAGAGGTGCTGCCAAAAACCAAGGGCAAGCAGAAAAGACACAGTGAAGTGACAATCAACTCAAAAGATTGGACACCAATAGCCGTGCCAAGGGCCAAAAAACCCAGAAAAGCTCCAACAAAACCAGTTGGATCACAAAAACAAATTGAAAAACAGAAGATCACTGTTATCAACCCAGTTGTAAACTCTAAAGGCAAATTGCCAAAGAGTATAGATCATAAATCTGTACAAGGGCCTGCTAAAGGTAAATAAACCTTGAAACATACAACATTTTTCATTGTCTGTCATTTTTCAACATTGTTAACATGACACCTCCACTTCTTAGAGATCTTGGATTCCCAAGAAATCAACCAGAACACTGGCCAAGAAGACACAGAGGAAGAAGACAGCCAATTGCTGGATCAAATGACCAGCAAAGGACTTAACATCAGGGAACTCCTACCCAAGGTCTTATTCCAAATCAAATTCAACCCAGAAGTCCAACCAGGAGATTGGACAGATGCAGAACAGGTACTTCAAATACACAAACTCCTGAAAGACCTCTTCACATGGAGCATGGACAACAAAATGTTCACTCTGGCAGCATCATGGGCAGAAGTGGGGATAACAACTCAGAAGATCTGTCTCAAGCAAATGGCTTGGATGGAACTTATGACAGAAATGCAAGGTTGGAATCCCAACAAGAATTTCAAACTCTTAGAAGAAAGAGCAATCAGAATCAAAGAGAACCAGGCAGCCATACAAGCCATAGAGAGATCTTGGCACAAGGAAGAGCCCAGTCAGATTCGGGTACCCCCAGAAATGGAAGGAGAAGTACCATCTTCCCCACAACAATCCAGCAGTTCCAGGCCTTACAAGCCAAAGGAAACTTCATCCAAGGCTCCCCAACCATTCCAGGTAGTTTCCAACAGGAGAAAAGGAGCCCAAGGGAGAAACAAAACTTCTTTCAACCAGAGGAAGAAGGAAGCAGACCCATTGATGAAAAAGCTGATGGACTTAGTCCAAGAAGTACACAAAAGCAAAAAATAGTTGTACCTACAAATAGTTTTGATAGTTCTGACTCAATTGATCCAGAATTAATAGCTGAGACTACAATCCACACTCATGAGTTTGAAAACAAATTCACATGGACCAAATTGGCCCAATTCAAGGATTGGACACATGAAACCTCAGAAAAAATGAGGACAGAAGTGGAAACATTGAAAGAAGAAAATGCTTTCCAAGCAACAGTCATAAAAGACTTGAATACAAATCTGGCCAAAATTTGGACAGAATTTGAAAAAAATAACCAACAGTTGAATTCAATTCTAGAAGAACAACAAACTGTGAGGATGGATCTGAGGAGTATCCAGCAGCAACAGGATAGCTTTGATAAAGAAATTGATTACCTCTATGACAGAGAAGACAATCAATACCCTCCAACACAAGGTCAACCCACTACCTCTACAAAATTGAAAGAAGAGGATAAAGACTATGACTAGGAACCTGAATATCAGATTCCAAAGTCAAGATCAGAGTAAATGTACCAAGATGGGGAAAATCTCAGCTATTCAGAGAAACAGGCACTAAAACAGTTACCAGAAGTAGCAAACTGGCCAAAGTTCTCAGGAATAGGGGAATATGACCATATGGAAATCATTGACTATATTGATGGACCCTTTGTTGATGTCCCAAAGATACCAGACTACTGGATCACAACAAGACTTAACACAGCATTAAGAGGCCATGAAAACATATGGTATACTGAGATGAAAGAAATACATGGCAGGAAAAGCTGGCCATGGTGGAGGAACCAGATTATACAGAAGTATAGCAATGGTAGTTTGATCTGGCAAAAGACCATGTCCTTTGAAAGTGATAGATACTCCACAGAAAAAGACCCATATGAATGGTGTCTCAAACAAACAAAAAGGCTAAAATCTATTGATCTCAATATGACAATAGAAATGAGAAACCATAAACTCCTAACAAAATTGCCAGGAGATCTAGAACATGCAGTCAAATGCAGATGCAACAACATCAGCAGCATTGATGACATAGCAAATGTCATACAAGATGTGAGGAAAAAAACCTCCATAGGAAGGTACACATCCTATAAACCAAAATTCAAAGACAACAAGTCTGAAGTTAAAGAAACAAACAAAGAGAAAGGGAAAGAAACCCCAAAAAAGAAATATGTGTGCCACAACTGTGGATCACCAGACCACTATGCCAACAATTGCACAAAACCAAAAAAGAAAATATATGCAATTGATGAAGAATCAGAAGAAGAACAAACAGGTGACAAATCTGATTCTGACAGTATGGGAAATGGTATGAGAGCAGAATCACAAAGTGAACCTGATACCATAGAAGAATACATAGTGGAATGCAATGAAGAAAGTTCACTTGACATACAAGACATTGAATTAGATTCAGGCATACCACAAATAACAACAGACAAAGAGCTCTGTAAGCACACACAGAATGCACAAACATTCCTGGTAACTCCAAATAGAGGGATGGGATTCATTCATGGAACACCTAAAAAATTGACAGTTTACATTGAGAACTGTAAACATCCAATGATCATTGACACAGGAGAAAGTTGCTCCATAGTGGCAAAAGAATACTTAAAACAACACTTCCCCAAATGGGAAGAGGATATAATCCCAACAAAAGCTAGAAACTTTAAAAGTGCATCAGGCAAAATGCACTCACTGGGGACAATAATCAAGGAGATAATTATCCCACACCAAAAAGGAAATATCAGACTAGAACCTGAACTTGTAGTTCTGGAGAATGCACATGTACAAGGATTCTTACTAGGTACAGAGTACCAAAGAATGTATGGTATGGGCATTTGCAATAGTAAAAATAGATATCTTACCATAGGTACAAACAAAGACAAAAAAATTTCCTTTGACATAAATCATATAGCAAATGATAACACCCTGAAAGAACTAGTGGAAGAATTCAAAGAAGCCCAATATGGCACTCAACTCACCAGTAAGATGAAACTCAGCTTACTGAAAGTATTGAGGAAGCATAAAGGAGCTTTTGCAATAGGAGATGAACCACTTGGAAAAATCAAAGGACATGATATAGAATTATATCTGGATGTAGAAAGACCATACCCATCTATGCTTAGGAGACCACCATACCCAGCCAGCATGGAAACTAGGAAAGAAATTGAGAAACATATCAATGAACTCCTAGAAATGGGGGTCATAAGGAAAATAGGACACAATGAGATAGTAGAAGTCACCACACCAGTCCTTATAGCTTGGCATGATGGTAAATCCAGACTATGTGGGGACTTCAGAGCTTTGAATAATTACACCAAAGCAGATAGGTACCCCATCCCAAGGATACCACATGCACTAGATAAGCTAGCAAAAGCCAAGTTTATTACAAAAATGGATTGCATGAAAGGCTTCCACCAGAATGGGGTGAAACCAGATTCCATCAAATTGCTAAGAATTATATGCCATATGGGCATATATGAATATACTAGAATGCCATTTGGCATTAAGAATGCACCAGCACATTTTCAGAGGATGATGGATACCATATTTCAAGATGAAATAATGGAAGGGTGGATGGTAGTGTACATTGATGATATCATAATATACTCAGAAACATGGGAAGACCATGTGAGGAAAATTGATAAAATATTGGGAAAATGTACACCAATCAACATGAAAATATCTCTTAAAAAATGTAACTTTGGACAGCAAGAACTGCTAGCCCTAGGACACAAAGTTTCAGGTTTAAGTCTAGCCATAGACCAAAATAAAGTTTCTGCAGTACTGAAGAAGCCAGTACCAAAGAACATTAAAGAAATGCAATCTTTTTTGGGCTTTGCTAGTTACTACAGGAGCCACATAAAAAACTTTGCACACATCACAAGTAGCCTATACAAACTGTGCTCAAAAGATGTAGTATTTGAAATTACCAAAGAAAGAAGAGATGCATTTGAGAAGATCAAATATGAACTGACCAATGCCCCTGTCCTAATGATTCCTGATTTTGAACTACCATTCAAACTATATATAGATGCAGCATGTAGCCAAGGACTAGGAGCAGCACTACACCAGAGGCAACTAGTGGATGGAATACCCAAAGAAGGAGTAATTTGCTATATATCAAGACAACTGAAAGACTCAGAAGCCAGATATGGAGCTACTCAGACAGAATGTCTCTGTTTGGTATGGGCATTAGGAAAACTCCATTACTACTTAAAACGAGCAGTATTTGAAGTTTTTACTGATTGCACAGCCCTCAAATCACTATTGAACATGAAGACAACAAACAGACACATGCTCAGGTGGCAAATAGCCATACAAGAATACAGAGGGAATATGACTATTATCTATAAAGAAGGGAAAAGTCATACTAATGCATATGGGCTCAGCAGGTGGCCACTGAAGAATGATCAAGAGAATCCAGCATATGACCCAGAAAATGGGGCCAAAATACCCATACAATGCATGGAGATAGATAGGAGAAAGAACTTCAAACTATCAAACTGGGCATTAGGGAATGACCCATCAAACCCAGCACAGAGCTATGGGGAGAGTAAAGAGATACCCATATTGGGAATCAGCTCCTCTAATCTAAATACAGAGCTCTTTAGTATAGTACAATCATCATACAATAAACACAAACAGTGTAGTATATTGATACAACTATTAAAGCAAAAGTACAGGAGTCCTGAACTAGAGAGCCAATTGGAAGAGCCATGGCTCAAGAACTTCAAAGAGAATAGATTTTTTCTGATAGACAATCTACTATACCATAGGGAAAAACACACAAGTGCCCTGGTAATAATAAATAGAGAAAATATTTCCCTGATACTACAGGAATGCCATTACTGCCCATACATGGGACATATGAGTGAAGAAAGAACTAGAGAAAGAGTCTTTAGCACAGCTTGGTGGCCAAAGTGGGAACAAGACTTGAGTGAATACATCAACACTTTTACCAGATGCCAAAAAGCCAACAAAGGTCATGGCAAAAGATATGGATTACTCCAGAGTATAGAGGAGCCCAAACACCCCTGGGAAATAATAAACATGGATTGGGTGACAGGCCTGGTCCCTGAAGGGAAAGATAGCTTTAATGCATGCCTAGTAGTAGTAGACAGGTACAGCAAGAGTGTCAGATGTCTCCCCTGTCACAAAGAGCACACAGCAATGGACACAGTCTTATTGTTCTGGAACAATGTGATAGCAAACTGCGGAGTTTCAAGAATTATAATTAGTGACAGAGACCCTAAATTAACATCAGAATTTTGGACTAATCTATATGAGATGCTGGGAACCAAACTAGCATTCTCCACAGCTTACCATCCACAAAGAGATGGTCTAGAAGAAAGAATGATTCAAACATTAGAAGACATCATTAGAAGATTTTGTGCATATGGCATGGAATATAAAGACAATGAGGGATATACCCATGACTGGGTAACCCTCCTACCAGCTTTACAATTGGCATACAACACAAGTATACACTCAGTGACAGGAAAAACCCCTGCCACATTAGAGAAAGGATGGAACCCACTACTTCCAGTAGACTACTTGAAGAAGAACCTCCTCTCAGTACACCCCACAGCTAAAGACTTCCACACAATGTGGTAAACTGCCTGTGAAAAAGCAAAACAATGTGTGGCTGAAGCTAAATTATACAACAAACAGAGATATGATAAAAGTAACCAAGAACCTGATTTCAAAGAAGGAGACCAAGTTCTAATCTCAACTCTTAACTTCAACAATCTAAGAGGACCCAAGAAGATGAGAGACTCATTCATAGGACCATTCATAATTATTAAATTAATAGGAAAGAATGCAGTAGAAGTCAACCTTACCAAAGAGTTTTCTAGGAAACACCCAGTTTTCCCTGTGAGCCTGGTAAAACCCTATCACCAAACAGATGAGGAGAAATTCCCTGACAGAAAGAAGACAGTCACCCATGAAAAATTGGTAGAGGAAGATGACTCACCTGGACCAGTGAAAAAGATCATTAAAGCCAGGAAAATAAGAATTAATGGGAAAGACAACAGGCAATATCTGGTTAGATTTAAGAATCAACCAGCAGATAAAGATAAATGGTTAACTGAGAAAGAAATCCCAGATGGACAAATACACCTCAGAATATTCAGAGTCTCCAGAAGGGCTGAAGAGTCTCATCAATGATGAGCCTTCTTTTGAGGGAGGGTATGTCAGCCTGTGACTCAAAACAGAGCACTAGCATGACATCCAACATACCATAAATAATGGTATGAAAAGTATTGAACAAACATAGTTAATACAGGTAATAAATAAGAGGAAAAAACTGCTCTTAAATTGAACACCAACCTTATCCAAACAGAATAAGGAAACCTAGAGGAGAATAAACAAGTCAAAACCCTTATTTTCACCTATCATCTAGCTTATGCATATTGAAGTTATTCTATACCAAAATGGTATTTTTCTTAAAGCTCACATAGAGAGCCACACAATGGTATCATCCATGTTTCTGTAACACCACTACAACTGGAGATACCATATGACCTTTATTTTAAAACCAAGACCCCCCTGAAAGTCAAAGAGGGATTGTACAAAGCTGTGAAAAAGTATAACCAAATTAAAGATCTAAACAGGAGCTTTAATTTGAGATACATTAGACCTCTGTATCTCTTAAATTGACTGAGGGATCTTGGTTCAAAGGTTTAACAACCAAAATACAGATATTCTGAAAACAACAATGTAAACAAACCCCTGTATCTTTGGCATACACTCATACAACTGTACAGTGTAATATACCAAACTGTAGAGCTAATCAAGCCCTAAAAGACTGTATCATCAGAATACAGATATCTTCCAAATTGAAGAAGATATCTGGTATGGAAGTTTTTGAAGCCTCATACTGATGTACAAAAATACATCCAAAAACTTAAAACCCATATAACTTTTGCTATTTTAAAGAAGGGTAAGCATGAAGCACACCAAATTGAAGAGCTCATTAAGCCCTTCAATACTGTGCTCTTGGTTTCTTGATATCTTAAGAACTGACTGAGGTATCTTGATTGGAAGGTTTTTCTAGCAATACATGACTTTATCAAACTTGTATCAAACAGTATTGCTCTCATACTCAAAATAATATACTTATGAAGATATAACCTCTCTAAAATCATCATTATTGATCATACAGACACCAGAACAACGTCATCCAAGTGCTGACGTGGCAGGTGAAAAGTTTTTTCACCCTGTATTGATCCAGAATGATCATTTGTGGTTCCAAAACCACAATTCTGCCTCTATTGACGTCAGAATTGATGATCCAGAACCACAGATTGATCATTGGAGTGACAATTTTCACTCCTCTGACGTGTGAAGAGTTAATAACTCTTGACAGTCTTGAAAGATATAAAAAGAAGGGTTTTTTCCTTGAAAACCCATCATCTTTATCTTATTATCCATATTCTTACGTGACAAAACTGTTATCAATCAGTAGTGTCCTTAGAATTATCATTAAAGATATAATTAGAATATAATTATTGTAGTACTTCTTTACAGTCAAATATATTAGAGTATTGCAACCCAGGTCCTCAATAGACTCATCACCACTGTTACCACGTAGCAGTAGGACCTGAAGATTTAAATTCATTTGTTTTTTGATGTGTCACAGTCATAATACTAGCTTGTAACTACATTTTATAGCTACTATATAGACTCACCCTGACAAGCACTCCATTTGGCTTGCACCATATCTGGCTTCTGTTGGTTTGATTTTTCTTGAGATGTAACAAACTGGTCCTTCTGTAGGTTTGTCATCAATAATTTGTACTTGATGTAGGGCTGCTCCTAATCCATCTCCACATGAATCAATGTAAAATTTAAAAGGTATATTCCAGTCAGGCATGAGGAGTAAAGGTGCTTCTGTAAGAGCCTTCCTTATTGTCTCATAAGCTTTAATTCTCTCCTGTGTCATCTCAAATACTGAATGTTGATCACATATTCTGTACAGTGACTTGGCTAGAATTGCAAAATCTTTCAATTGTTGCCTGTAATAGCTGGAAAATCCAAGAAAAGACATCACTTATTTTTTATTCTGGGGTATTGGCTTAAGTAACACTGATGCCACTTTATTCTTGTCAATATCCAAGCTTAAACCAGAAACAATATTTCCTAATGCTTTGAGTTCTTCAAAACCAAAATTAGATTTCTTGAGTGAAATCTTCATATTCACTTCTGCAACTTTGTGAAGTACTCTTGCAAGTCTTTCAAGGTGTAAAGACCATGAATCAGAACATATGATAATATCATCAATATAAATGATAAGCCATCCTTCAGATAATTCTGTAGGGAAGATGGTATTCATCATTATTTGATAATGAGATGGTGCATTTTTGATACCAAATGGAATTCTAAGATACTCATAAATACCACAGTGAGTGATAATTCTAAGTAACTTCTTAGCTTTATGCGTCAAAGAATTCTGATTAAAGCTTTTGAATGCATCCATTTATGTTACAAACTTGGCTTTAGATAATTGGGTCAAGGTGTCTTGTATTCTAGGACTTGGATACCTATCTGGAGCTGTGTAGGTATTCAATGCTCTGAAATCTCCAACCATTCTTGATTTATCATTATGCCAAGCAATAATAACAGGTGTTTTCACTTCAAATTCTTCATCATGGCCTACTTTACTTAGTACACCAAGTTGGATTAACTCCTGGATATGTTTTTCCAAGGTTTCTCTAGCTCTGGGACTGGCTGGATAAGCTGGTCTTCTAAGTGCTGGAGGATATGGTCTGTCAATATTAAGAGTAATATAAACTTCATGTCCTTTTGTAGCACCTAATGGATCATTATCAGAGGCAAATGCATTATTGTATGTGTATAACACATCAATAAGTTCATTCCTCATCTTTGGTGACAATGATGGATTCATTTGTGCTTTAACAAGCTGATTATCTACAAATTCTTCCTTATAAGTATCTTTCTTGGAAGATATTATGGATATTTGTTTGCACATATTGGAAAAAGCAAATTTTTGTCTTTTTTTTTCTCCAATTGTGAAATATCTGTCTTTATGGTTATTGATGTCAATACCATAAATATTCAAGTAATCATTTCCAAGGATGATATTTTGAGATGCACAATTGTCCATCACTACTATCTCTGTCTTCATTCTTATGCTTCCTGCATGGTGTGGGAACACAATATTAGTGTCTAATCTGTCCAAAGGGTACATATTGTTACTGGAACTACTAAATTGCACACCTTCTATTGGTAAAAGATGGTTTTCCATTCAGGAAGTATAGTTTGGAGATAATCTTTGCCTACACAAGTACAAAATGCCCCTGTATCCAAATTTGCTTTGGCTTCAATACCATTCATCAGGATTGATGTGATACAAGATTCTCCAGCAGTATAAACATTTCCTCTAGCAGGTTTGGTCTTACATGTTCTGGCATCTTGGATATTGATCAGGTTATGACAGTCCTCACTGTACTGTGGCAAGTGAGTATGGACTTCTGTGACCTCAAAGAAAGCTGTAATGTTTTCAATGGTATAGTCCTCTACTGGTGTATCCTCAGAGACTTCGGAATCTAGGTCATATTCTTCTTTCTCTTCAGTACACTGAGCTTCTTCAATGACTTGAGCTTCATTTATTTTTGTTGTTTTGGTGCAAGTGTTGGCTAAATGTGAAGTGCTTCCACATTTATGACACTTCAAGACAGGTTTGTCAGGTCTTCTGTCCTCTCTAGGAACCTTTGAGATTATCTTGGATTCCATAGGGATTCTAGTCCAAGTTTTACCAATTCTTTTTCTGGTAATGATATCTTTCATTGCATTAATGTAGTCTTCTTTTGAACAGGGTTCTACACGTCTGCTTTTGATAGCATGTTCAAGTTCTCCTCCACACTTTCTTAATATTTTCATATTAATCATAGTTCCAGACATATCTGGGTGTAAAGCAGATAATCTGTCTTTTTGCTTGAAGAACCAAGTAAGTGGTTTATCTTTTTCTGTGTTAAAAATGGAGTTTTCAAAAGCATTTTCCATTTTAAACCTCCAAGAATTATTGGCCCATTTGATAATCACTTCAGATTTCCACCAAGACCAATCATGTTTTCCATGATCTATTCTCATCTTGTAGTACCACTTCTTTGCAATTTTGGTAAACAGACAGTGTAATTTTCCCACTATAATTTCATCAGGTATATTAAAGTCTTCCTGCAACATATCAATAGTTCTGATGAACTCAATATGGATGTATTCACCTTCACCAGAGAATGTTGGCCATTCTTCTAATTTGGGAATATCTTTTGCAGAGATAACATTTTATCCTAAGAGTGGGGTAAACCTTCCTTTAACAGAGAATTTTTCTTCACTCAAAGGTGTAGAATGTCCTGGCATATGTGATTCATAATTCTTTTGAATTTGTTCTAAATTTGCAATTATTTCATTCTTCAGTTTCTGTCTTTCACTGTTAATTTTTGCCAAATGTGTGGCAAACTGATTGGTATTTTTAGTAATTTCCAAGAAATGGTCATTTAGAATTCTAAGTTGATCATTAATGTTTAAGATGGAAAGATCTTCCATTTCATCATTCTGAATTTGACATTTACTTTCAATTCTGTCACATGTATTGGTAATTGAATCAAGTTTGACATTTGTCAACTGATACCATTCAGTATACTTTCTGTCATTTCTTTTAAATTCACTTATATCTGATGTAATTTTGTTAATCTTTTCATCAAATTTACCAAGTTCTACATCAATAATACTTTTTACAAAATGTATCTCTTGTATTATTTGCATGGAAAAGATTTGTTCATTCTTTCTTGTTCCTTGGCTGTGAATTCCATCAGAGTCCTGGCCATATTGAACACACTGTCCATGGCTGAGAGCTTCAATTTGGGAATCCTGTACCCTTGTGGGTAAGGTCTGTGCCAATTGGCTTTTCCTTTGCCCTTGCCTTGATTGTTCTTGGGACCTCTCTGTTTCTTCTTAGGTCCTTTGGGCTTGTGTTTGGACACTTCTGGAGCTGGTTTGGAGCTGGTAGATGCCACTGGGCCTTCTGTCTCCAAAGCTGGAGTCATTTCCAGTTCCTTCTTCTGGTCTCTTGATAAAAGACTTTGGTTCTTCAACAAATTCTGTATCTTTTTGACCTTGTCTTTGCAAGACAATGGGCTCCAACCTCCTAAGAGTTCTATGGTCTTTTCCTGACCCAGAAAGCTCTTGATGTGTAAGTAGGAGTTCATGGCCCCCCGCCAAAGGCTTGGGCATATTTTCCACTCCTCTTCTTTGGATTCTCTGAGCCAATTTTTGTATTGGCATTGAGAAATTTCTATTTCTGCCACTTGAAAGGGGTTTAGCCCTTAAAATATTATCATGAATCAGTTCATATTCAGAATTTGCATCAAGGTTTGTGGGTACAGACCTTGGGGAATTGGAGGCAACTCTGGTATCCTCCATATGTGTCTTTCTTAAGGAAGATTTGACACTTCTGGATTTGGTCTTGCCTCTTCCTTGTCCACATCCATCTGGTTGGACTGAATAGTTGCTTCCATTTCTGGTATGCACAGTTTTCACGTCAATTTTAAGATAACAAGTGAAAATATAAAGATAAAACACACCTTTTGGTGGTAATTTAGTCTTCTCAGAGTTAAATAAGGTGCCTCTTTTAGCAATTTGCACCTCAATACTGTCCTCAGATTCTGGACTGGTAATATATCTCTTACTGAGTCTGTTACCACCTGCACAGTATTTGATTAAAGACACTAGAAAAATTATAAAAGAAAAAATTATTTTTTATACTTTTTAAAATATTTTTAAGATTTTTTATAAATTATTATTTTTTAATATTGAAAAGTTATTCTTTTTGAAGAAAAAAAAATAAAATTTAAGATTTTGAATGAAAATTAATTCAGAGTAACTCAAAGAATAATTTCATAAGTTTTTGGATGTGAAAAAGCCATGTGTAAAAACAGTATAAAATTATACCAAATTTGTGAGCCTTGAGGTATATTTTACATACCCAAATAGGCCACAATTATCCTAAAAATAAATTTTGAATTATGCATAACTCATAAGTCATGCATATATCCAAAATTCATCATTTTTAATTTCAGAAAAGATGAATAATGTTTTATTGAGTAAGTAAATCCATGGATTCAAGGCCAGATTTGGACTCTACACAAAAACTCACCTAGTGTAGCTCCATAGAGTGAATAAGCTCAAATTAACTCTTTGAGGTGGTAAAATGGAAAATACTTCAATACTACATCATCAATACCACATAAAGGATCTGTGAAAATTTTTGTTTTTCTTAATTTCACGCCAAAATAATGGGAATGTGAGAAATCACATGTTACATATACACTAAGAATAGTGTTATGCATGTTTTGAGCACTTAATATCATGGTATTCTTACATGGACTTTTGGTACACTCATAGTGGATATCTCACTAAGCTTAAATTTCTATTTTGACTTAAAAAATAAGCAAGGGGGACAAAACACATAACTCAGAGCCAGGGTACCCAACTTCTGAGGCCTCAGAGGCATGGAAAGCTCCAAAGCTTGGATCCATGGCTGATCTTTCCCTAATTTGTAAAGTAAAACCCTTTGGGGACTTGGTTACCATGTTACAACTACTGTAAATCTTAAGAAAATAGCAAATAACCTGCTATTTTGACGTGTCAAGGAGGTAAAGAGCTACTTATACTCCTGTAACCATGTCAATTCTTAATGATTTTTCATGGATAACCCCCAAAAGAGTAATTAAAACCCTTTTTGGACTTGTATCCATTGATTTACCTCATAGCAACCAGTTAAACACTGATATTTGCAATTCTATGTAGAAATGAGGTAGAAACTTAAAAAATTCATTAAAAATACAATTTGTAATGAGACTTTCTGAAGCTTTCAGGACAAATGGAGAACTTTATTATTTATGGTAAAACCAAAAATAATTACAGTTATACTTGTAAAATTGAAAGTTTTACTTACAATCCATTTTTGACTATTTCACGTGAAACACTGAATTGTCAAAAATTCACAGTAATTACAACCTGTGATGAAATTGGCAATAACATTGATAACTTTGAGAAATAAATGATTATTTTGGAATAAAAGAAGATTTACATATATTACTCCTTTTATTATTAACCATATTGGGGTTGGTAGTCACGTAAAAGTATCAATTAAGTAATTATGATAATCTTATGTGACAACAGATGATGCAATCAATAATGCAGAAAGGTTTATTGTTTTCTCACTCCCTGAGTTTTCAGTTTGCTCTATTGCACGCCTCTGTGAGCTGTTGTTGACTTAAAAGAGGCCTCCTCTTGCTGTTTTCTCCAAGAATCATCTTATTATCATTTAAATCATTATTACCAACAAGTAAGTATTAGTTATAGCTATTCTTAAGTGTTTTAAATCTTTCAGATTCAATAAGAAAGACTTGAAATCATAGAATCCAAATATATATATTGTTGTAATACTGTTATAAATTCATTTTGATCCTTAAAATCCACAATTCTACGTCAAATCTCTCTATCTTATCTTTCAATAAGTTCTTTGGAATATTAGTGAGTGATTTATTTTTAATTCTTAAAGTTTTTCTCTAAAATTAGTTTTCTTCAAGAATTATCATTATAATTATTCTTGGAAAAGATAATTATATATTAAAATAAATTTATTATTTTAATAAAAGAAGTTTTATTATTAAAGTCTTCTTGCAATTGATTCTTGTAGACAATTACTTGCTCACTGTTAAAATCACTAGTAGTGTTTAACATGTGAAAGAAATAATTATTTAATTATTTAATTGTGGTTATAATAACATTTTGTTATTATATTTCATAAGAAGGGTCATAGTACTGTTGATTAATAGTAATATTATCATCAGTTTCATAGAAAAATCTTACAAAATTCCTCAATGAAAAAGATTTTAAGACAATTTCAAAAATAAAAATGATTTCAACTTTAAATTGAAAGAGAAAAATTATTAAATTAATATATTATTGAAGTCAAGAATATGATTTAAAGCCAAGTCTATGGTTAAAATCATGGCCAGGCCCCCAAATGTATGATGTGTCTATGAAACTGTTGATAATATTACTATTAATCAGAAGTACTATGACTGTTATTATGAAATATAATAATAAAGAATTATTATACCCACAATCAAATAATTAAAGAATTATTTATTTTACGTGTTATACACTACTAGTGATTATAACAGTAAGAAGTAATTGTCTACAAGAATCAATTACAAGAAGAATTTAATAATAAAAACTTCTTTTATTAAAATAATAAAATTATTTCAATGTATAATTATCTTTTACAAGAATAATTATAAGATAATTCTTGAAGAAAATTAGTTTTAGAGAAGAACTTTAAGAATTAAAGATAAATCACTCACTAATACTCCAAAGAAATTATGAAAGATAAAAGTAGAGAGATTTGACATAGAATTGTGGATTTAATGGATCAAAATTGATTTATAGCAGGATTACAACAATATATAGTTGGATTATATGATTTCAAGTCCTTCTCATTGATTCAGAAAGAATTCAAACACTTAGGAAACTTTTTAACTAATACTTACTTGTTGGTAATAAAGGTGTAATATAATGTGATGATGATGATGTGGAAAAAACAGCAGGAGAAGGCCTCTTTTAAGTCTAAGACAGCTCACAGAGACTTCCCATGAAACAAACTGAAAAACCAGTGAGTGGGGAAACAATAAACCTTTTTTGGAATATTGATTGCATCATCTGTTGTCATGTAAGATTATCATAATTGCTTATTTGAGGATTTTACGTGACTACCAACCCATTTATGGTTAAGAATAAAAGGAGTAACAACTGTAAATATTCTTTTATTCCACAATAATCATTGATTTACCAGAGTTATCAATGATATTGGAAATTTCATCACAGAATGTATTTTCTGTAAATTTTTAAAGATTCTGTGTTTCACGTGGAATCCTCAAAAATGGACTGTAAGTAAACCTTTTAATATTACATATAAAAGTATAATTATTCTTAGTTCTTATATGAATTTTACAGTTCTCAATTGGTCCTGAAAGTTTCAGAACTATTAATTAAGAATTGTATTTTTAATGAATATTTGAAGTTTTTACCTCATTTCTATGTAGAATTGCAAATATCAGTCTATGATTGGTTGCTATGAGGTAAAACAATGGATCCTAGTCCAAAAAGGGTTTTAATTACTCTTTTGGGGTTTATCCATGGTAAGTCATTAATAATTGACATGGTTGCAGGAGTCTGAGTAACTTTTTACCTCCTTGGCATGTCAAAATATCAGGTCATTTGCTATTTTCTTATCATTTACTATAGTTGTAACATGGTAACCAAGTTTCCAAAAGGTTTTAGTTTACCAATTAGGGCAAGATCAGCCATGGATCCAAGCTTTGGAGCTTTGCATGCCTCAGAGGCCTCGGAAGTTGGGTACACTGGCTCTCTTTGATGTCTTTTGTCCCCCTTGCCTATTTTTCACATCAAAATAGAAATTTAAGCTTCAAGTGAGATATCCACTATGGGTGTACCAAAGGTGCATGTAAGAATACCATCATATTAAGTGCCCAAAACATGCATAACACTATTCTTAGTGTATATGTAACATGGTATTTCTCACATTCCCATTATTTTGGCATGAAATAGAGAAAAACAAAAATTTTCACAGATCTTTTATGTGGTATTGATGATGTTGTATTGAAGTACTTTCCATATTACCACCTCAAAGAGTTAATTTGAGCTTATTCACTCTATGGAGTTACCCTAAGTGAATTTTTGTGTAGAATCCAAATCTGGCCTTAAACCCATGTATTTATTTACTCAATAAAAAGTTATACATCTTTTCTGAAATTAAAAATGATTAATTTTGGATATATGCATGACTTATGGGTTATGCATAGTTCAGAATTTATTTTTAAGACAATTGTAGCCTATTTGGGTATTTAAAATTTACCTCAAGGCTCACAGTAAAAATAAGCTTTTGAAATGATTTGGATTCAACTAAAGCATATGATTTTTGATCTCAAATTATGAATATGACAAGATCATCAGTGAAAAAATTCTGTTAGCGGACATTCATACTTTTTATTATGCGTCCATGCATTTTTGATAAATTACTTTGTCTTTCAGTATTCTTTTCTGAAATTTCTTCAGCCCATATTTCCTTATGAAATGCTTTCAGATGAGAGACCAGTTTTTGCTTGGTACCTTCATGACACTTTGGTTTCTTTCAGCATCCATCAACTAGGCATAACTGGTATCCATTCTTTTCTTGGAAGAATAAAATTGTGCGATCTGGCTTTGGTTTACTTTGGATTTTGAAGAGTGATTTTTTGGGAAAGACAGTGAACTTTGACTTGCGGATTAATTAGGATTTATTAGGGAGCTGATTTGACTCATAATAAGTATTTTATAAAGATGGCTTGGTTAAAATTAATATTAATTGGAAGAGAGTGAATAGAAAAACAGATTGATCATGGCCAAGTCATGTAAAATACTGAGGGTTAGAATGTATTTAATGTGGAAATTTATTAATTATGTACATATTTGCATGAAATTCAATATAAATGATTGACAAATCACTATTAAAATGAAATAATTTAATAATAATTATTTTATTTTTTATTTTTTATTGTTTTATTACTTAATATTTACTTATTAACTGTTATAAATCAAGAAGAAAGTCCAGAAAGAAAGAATAAAACTTAAATAAAAGACCATAAAAATGGAATAATGATAAGCTCAAGTCCAAAATAAGCATAATAATAATTAATCTGATTATGGACTTTTACTCATAATCATAGTGATTTTTATCAGATAATTTTGACATATATATAAAGCTAAATATTAAAATTCAAAAAATATAATATAATAAAAATAAAAATAGGAATAAAGGAAAAACTTAATTAAGAATCAAATACCAATAAAACTATTGTAAAATGAACTCAATTCAAATCCAAATGAAATACATAATCAAATCCCAAATAGAAATAAAAAAAAAATATAATGAAAAGAAAATAAAAGAATAAATATTGAAAAATATAATTAAATAAATTTACCACAAAAATATAAGCAAAAGAAAAAGAAAATGTCAAAAAGATGAAATAGACATATCATAAATTTTCAAAATAATATAGAATTAAAGTTTAATTAAAAATCATCCACAAGAAAATGACTCAAATATCAATTACTGAAACAATTAATTTCAGATATGCTCACAACAACTTATGATTCAAACAACATAAATCCAATAAATACTCAATTATAAGAAGAAATATTTTCATAATACAATAATGAATTATTTGTATTGTTTTCATTATTTTTATTATGGATTTTATTTTTATTTTTTTATTTCTTTATTTATTATTATTGAAGGATATATAGTTTATTCATATTTCTCTGATGACTTATTCATTGCACTTATGAATTCCAAATGATGGATGAATTTGAATATAGCTTATTGATGAAGCACTATCATAATTGAATAATTTAATTTCATAATAATTTAGTATTAGCTTATTAATTATATTTAATTTGTTTAATGAATTATTTGTATTATTTTCACTATGTTTATTATGTTTGTTATGGTTTTTTATTTTTAATTTTGAATATATTTATTTATTATTATTGAAGGATATATATTTTATTCATCTCTCTATGATGAATTATTCATTTCACTTATTAATTCCAAATGATGGATGAATTTGAATATAGATTATTGATTAAGCACTATTATAGTTGAATAATTCAATTTAAAAATAATTCATTATTAGCTTATTGATTATATTTAATTTATTTAGTGTTTATTTATTATTTCTTCATTTAATTATTAGTTCTTCCCTTTTTTTGGTTTTTTATTTCCTATTTTTTTATTATCCATTTTGTATCAATTACGGGTTAATTTGTTATCTCATTTTATTATTTATCTATATTTGTATTGGTTGTTTTTCATTTTATAGTAATTTTTTGTGATTTATTCCTTTATTAAATTTTTTTTATTTGGATTTATTATATATTCTTTTTGGATTAAAAATTTTTTATTCCATTTAATTACTGATTTATATTTTCATAATTACTTATTTATTGTAGCTAAGACTTATAAGTAAATCATGAATTTGAATATAGCCAATTTCATTTATTTAGTTACTTATTATTTATGAATTTAGTATTATAGTTTATTAAAAATCATTTAAATTACAAAACCAAATTCCAAACTCATTGAAACTGAATAAAATTTACTAAAATCTATTAAAATTAGTTAATCACAATTTGTTTAACTTAATTAAAAATGAATATTCATTAGGCATTTTCTAAAAAAAAAATCAATCCTAATTAACATTATATTTAATCAAAAAATCATACAGTTCAAACAAATAAAATAAATCAAATTAAATAAATCAAAAATCATCAAAATTTATTTGAATTTAATGAAATTAAAACTGATGAAAAGTAATTATAAATAATTAGAACTGGTTAAACTTAAGGACAATGTAGTTTTTAGCGTTTATCATTTATTTATTTCTAAATTTTTAGTTCTTTTAATTATTTATATTTTTAATCTTTATTTGTTAAGTCGCTGTTTTTGGTTTTCTATATTTAGTTATTATTTATAATATATGATTTATTTGTATCTCAAACTATTATTAATTAAGAGACCAATGATAATCCAAACATAAATAAAAATCAGTTGAAAATATAATATTCATTTTGTATGAATTTTTAGAATAGAAAATATGTAGTACTAAATGTATTAGAGTAAGCTGAAGATAATGGAAAATCAAAAATGACAATTTCTGCTATAAAATTATCATGAAATATAAAAAATTGCAAATAATTACACCTCAAAAACATCCACATTGTTTATTACATGAAAGAGAATTATTATAACCTCAGTAACCTCAATTTCTCATAAAATATGGTTATTAATAATTTATTTTTTTGAATTTTAATTCATTTGTTCATTCTTGAGATTTAACAAAATATAATTTAAAATATATATTTCTTATTGAAAATGATGTTCCTTATAATAAATTAAAAAATAATAAATTCAATTAAGCTGATTAAGATGCAATGAAAACAAAATTTCCATGCAATTAGACTGAAATTATTCTTAATTGATTTTATTCCATTTCAAAAAATTTGATTTAATTTTCAGTTTAATTCAAGATGAATTTTATTAAATCAGTTTCAACTGATTTGATTAATACTTATTTTGATCAATTAACATTTATTATAATAAAATACTATTTCTTATGATTAATTGATACTAATTGCCATCAATTAATCTGGATTTGCTATGTATGTTATTGATTTTTATCAATTATCCTCAATTAAGATTCATTTTAGGTATTAATAATTAATTTTAAATATCATTTAATTTCAATTCAAGTTAAAAATAATTTATTATCATGAATTTGTAATAAATTCTAAATCCATTTGGAATATTTTTTTGTTTACCTTTTCAATTGAATTTATTTTATTTTAATTACTTTAAGTAATCAGAGATATTTTCAATGAAGCTTAATTAATTCTAATGAATAAAAATTAATTGTAATTATTTTTTATATGTTTGATGATCTTGTGATAATATCTTATTAATTGTGATTTATTTTAGTCACTTTTTTCATGGAATTTTCTTCGCTTTAATCAATTATAACTAATTAATATTGAGCATAATCAATCAATCATGATTATCAATAATTGAGCTAAATCTTGATTATTTCTAATGAGGTCTTATTTATCCTCATTAATCAAGATCAATTTGAATTACTTTTAATTTTAATTAATCAATATTTATGTGTAAATATTATTAAAAGGAATTTTATTTTTATAATTATTTTGTTAAAATTCATGATATTGTAAGAAAGTGTCAACAAGCTTAACAATTTTTCTTTCATTTTTATTTCATTTAATGGATTCAAATTATTTTCAATTTTTTTTCATGGACTTTCCTTTTATGAATTATTGATTTCAGGAAAAAGGAATAATAATAGGCAATTATTGATTATATGGCTTTTCAAAAATTTGGGCATAATTTCCCCCATGTAGGCTACTAAAAATGAATACAACTAATAGTCATGGTCTGGGTCCCCACCATGACGAGAAGATAACCAAAGTAATATGATAAAGTTATATGATAAAATAATTTATTTTTAGAGATGTTTAATTAATCTAATTTTAAAGTGTTATTTCACTTTTTATTGTGCTAGGCACTTTCAAAAGAGGCGCCTTCCCTATTGGCTGGGACAGATCCTCTTTGGTGGATCCATTGAACAATTCAAGAGCCCCAGCATTCAACACTCCATCTATGAATGCACCTGATCCTTTTGGTGGTCCTAAAGCCCATAAACTGAGAGGATGTATCCAATCCTGTCAATTAATCTTCCATAATGATCTAGGAAACTTCTTCTCTGACAGGAAGAAGGTTCTTTTCTCACTGGTAGATCTGGAAAATTGATTGAACCATATCTATCAAATATTTCCAATGACAACCCATTCTGTCTCCTCAATACCTGGCAGTTGTTTGAAACCCAGTTATTCAGTCTTTTGGTGATTCCAATGAATTCAGGAAAGCTGAAAAAGAGCTTGATAATCTCAGGGTGAAGGAAAGTTGTCAGTCTCTTTGTACACTTCTGATTTCATAACAATAATTTCAAGAATTGGGGATTGTGGAGAAAGGGGATATATTCATGTTTATAGCAGAGGCTTGGCATCAATGCTATTGGATCAATTGGCTTCTCACCCTGGTAATTTTGGTAGCATTCAAGAGCTCATGGATATTACTTTGGAGTTGGATACCAGGGACCATGAGAGGCAGAAAGAAGAGAGTAGTCATCAAGAGAAGAAGCCTCCAGTCACTGGATTAAATTCCTTCAGGCCTCCTCAAGATTCATCTTCCAAGACACCCCATCACAAGAAGAGTAAGAAGGGTAAAGTTCCAAGGATAAGCCTCATGCTTCTCTCCTTAATAAGGACAGCAAATTAATCTCTTCTGAAAAGGAGATGAGGATTAAAGAAGTTTTATTCACTTATTGTGGTGGAAAGCACCCAATTGTAAAATTCTTCAAAAGGCCTCAGAATAGACCTGGGTAACTAAGACGCTTCCCTATCAAGCAGAAAAAATCCTTAGTGGGAATCATAATGTGTTTAATGGTTCTAACTTATTTCCTTCAAGAGCACAATTATGCACTATGAATACTAGTGTCAAAATATTCTTGAGATTTCACATTTTTTCTTCTGTATCTGATATTTTTTATTATATTCTCATTGATTCTGGTGCTACAAACTCCTTTATGGCAAAGAATTTTGTTCTCAAGTACTCATTTACTATGTCCGAGCTCCCTGAAAAGATTTCTCATTTCATTTTGGATTCAAATGAATCCACTTCTTTGTTCATCATGCATCATACCAAGTGGATTGTTTACTTGACTTCCTTCCCAAGCCTTGAGTGGGACTTCTTTATTATGAATTCCCTCAAGGAAGAAGACCTGATATTGGGCTATAGTTTCATTTACCATTCTAATCCCATTCTTAATTCAAAAAATGGATTGATCCCCTATGATTCTAGGCATAAGGCTTCTAGTGGTATTATTTATTCTACTAGTAGTGACTTTGCAACAGTGTTTCTCTTGTTGGTGAACTTAAGACACCTTCCCTTCATTCTTCTTTCCATATTCCTCCAATCATTCCCTCTAAGTAATGACTTCCATCAAGAGATGAAGTCTTCAAAGAGATAAAAGATTCTGGAGAAGATGTGTCTGGATCTACACTTCATGTCTTCCAAGGGGATATGAAATTTCCTCCTTCACCCTTTCATGCCTCCTTGAAGGAGAAGTGGGATGAGGAGAAAGAGCCAGAATACATTGAAGCTGTGCTGAAGGTAGTCCCTCCTGCTTAGCACCAATATTTGGAGGTATTCTCCAAGTTTAAAGCAGATAAACCTCTTCCTAACCATGCCTGTGAGCATCATATCAAACTGGAGGGGTCTCTACCTCCAGTTTGTGTTATCTACTCTTTATCAAATCATTAGTCAGAAACACTGGGGGCATAAATTTCAAAGAATGTAGAGAAAGATTTCATCAGGACAAGCTCCTCTTCAACAAGAGAACATGTACTTTTTGTCAAGAAAAAGGATGGTGGCCTTTGTTTGTGTGTTGACTACCACAAACTCAATGCTGTCACTAGGAAGAACAGGTATCCTGTTTCTCCAATGAATCAGATCCTTAAGGTCTTTAACAGTTCCGCTATCTTCTCCAAGATAGATTTGAGTGGTTCTTATAATATCTTGAGAATTAAAGAGGGGTTTGAGCACTTAACTGCTTTTAGAACCAAATATGGTAGCTATGAGTATTTGGCTTAACCAATGCTTCTTTTTCTTTCCAGAATTTTGTGAGTGATATATTTGTATATTTCTTGAATATTTTTGTTGTAGTCTACTTAGATGATATTATGGTCTTTTCTGGTTATGAGGAGGAACATTTAAAACATGTGGTCTCTGTCCTCCAAAGACTGAGGAACAATAATCTGTTTTCTAAAGCCTCCAAGTGTGTAATACTTGGGTATGTTGCTTCAAATGATGGCCTCAAAATTTATTTGTTAAAATTTTAACCAATCCTCAATTGGCCTCAGCCCAAGAACATCAAAGCTCTTCAATCTTTGCTTTGCTCTACCAATTTCTATTGTTGTTTCATTATAAATTATTCCAAGAAAATCACTTCTCTCACTTCCCTTCCTAAAAAAGATTCTCCCTTTATCTTAGATGAGGAAGCTCCTTGTCAGTTTGAAATACTCAAAGAAGCTTTTACTACTGCTACAACCCTCTCCCATTTCAATCCTTCCCTACCAACTATTGTAGAGACTTATGCTTCTGATTATGCCTTGGATGCTGTATTGAGTCAGGTGAATTACTCAGGAAAGAATCCCATTTCATTTGATAGCTGCAGGATTCTCCCAGCAGAGCTCAATTAGGAAATTAATGACAAGGAACTCCTTGGAATGGTTTGGGCTCTCAAGAGCTGGAGAGATTTTTTTCTTTCTCTCTCTCTCAATACTTTTAAGTATTGACAGACAATTCTCCTCTTCAATAATTTATGTCTTTGAAATTCCTTATTAGTTGTCAATCCCCTTGGGCTGAGTTTCATTTCACTATCACTTACTTCCCAGGCAGACTGTCCACTTTACCAGATGCCTCATCATGTTGGGACAACATGTACCCAGAGAGGGGAGTGGACTTAATAAGAAAGAATCCTCAAAACTTTCATCAAGCTCTCAAGAAAGCTGACATTCAATAATCAATATTTTTCTCCGTCAAGCTAGAAATTTTCTCCGATTTAGTTGATCAAATTCAAAAAGAAGTATTGAAAGACAAAGATTATAAAGAAGTACTCAATAAACTAGCAAGAGGTGAATCAGTCTCAGATTATTCTCTTGAACCTCAAGCCAAGCTATTATTATTAAAAGAGAGAGTGGTAATTACAAGAAACCATGAAGTTCAATTGGATACTCTTCAAAAGCATCATGACTCACCATTTTCTGGCCACCCTGTCTTTGAGAAGACCCTTAAGTTCATTAAGAGGTATTTTCATTGGTCTGGCATGAATAAAACCATCAAGTACTATGTTTCCTCATGTAAGCAATTTTCAAGAAACAAGAACATTCAAGATAAAAAGATTGGATTACTCAAGACTCTTCAAATTCCATCTGGAACTTGGAATTTCTTATCAATAGACTTTATCACCAAATATCCACTTTCAAACAACTTTGATTCAATATTAGTGGTTGTGGACAGATTCTCAAAGATGGAAATTCTGATTCCAGCTTATTCAAGAATAACTGCCCTGGACTTAGCTCAAATCTTCATTAACCATTTCTTTTCCAAGAATGAACTAACAGTAAGTATTGTAAGCAATAGCTGCTCCTTATTTGTTTCTCATTCTAGAACAAATTATCTCATAAGCTCAAGATATCAAGAGATATTTCCACTTGCTTCCACCCTGAAACAGATGGAAAGACAGAGAGGGTAAATCAGATTCTAGGACAGTATCTTTTGATGCATGTCAGTTACCATAAAGATGAATGGCAAATCTGGCTCCCTCTGGCTTAATTTGCTTATAATAATAAAGAATATTCATCACAAAAACAATAACCTTTTTTCACCATTTATGGAAGAAATACCACCTTTGATTCAATCAAAACTTCTCAAGACACATGTGCTGGAAATTTATCAACAAAACTCCAATCAGTACATCAAGTGGTCAAAGACCTAAAGGTTTGGCCATAGTCCTGTGTCCAGAAAATTGAGAAGTGCTCACAGAGTGGTAAAGGTGATTCTTGCAACAAAAAAAGGCTAGAATACCTCTAAAGGTGCATACCAGGAGTTGGACTTAATTTTGGTAATTCCTCTCCCCACCAAGCACCATAAAAAGTCAAGCTCTTGAAGTATTGGGTCCTGGTTTGTCGGTATATAAAAAATGAAAGTTCCTGACAAGTTCAGGAAGATTTTTCAGGCTTTCAGTTTGTTCCAAGTGGATCTATCTGGGTATTGACTGAAACCTTCCCATTCCACCAAATACCATAATTCTCCTCTCTTCATCTTTGAATCCAGTATTTGAGAGACTTCCCCTTCCTCTTCTTCTCCAATAATTGTTGGAGGATGAGGCTCTTGATTCTGATTTGGGATTGTTGATGTCTTTACTGTTTCAAGGAGAGAAGTATGGAATACTGGGTGGATGGATTTCCATTGAGATGGTAGGCATGAGTACTGATTTTCTTCAAGATTGGAAAAGGACCCAACCATAATTCTGACAGTTTTTTGGTGTTTCTTGTTGATTTAATGTTCTTTGAGGAAAGCCATGAAATGTCACCAGAATTGAAAACAGGTGTACTTGCTCTACCTTTATCTGCATACCTCTTAAACTTGTTTATGGAAACTTCCAGTTCTCTCTTGACATCTTGCTGTACTGATTGGATTTTTTGATAACTTTCCAGAAGGAGTGTCTTGAGTAATTTGAACTGAGTCAAGATGAGGAGCTCTTCCATAGACAGTGAAAAAAGGTGATTTTTTTGTTGAAGAGCAGTCAGAGTTATTGTAAGAAAATTCAGCCAGAGGGAGCCAGGTGTGCCAAACATCTTGATGATAACTAACATACATCTGAAGGTACTGTTCTAGTATGTAATTTACCCTCTATTTCTGTCCATCAGTATCAGTATTATAAGCAGTTGGAAGAGCTTTCAAAATCTTTATCTGCTTAAATAAATTGGTTCAGAAATAAAAAATCAAAAGAGAACCTCTATCACTGACAATGCTTTAAGGAAGGCCATTATTTGAGAAAATATACCTGATTAATAAATGGGCCAGATCCACTGAGTTTATTGAAGACATTGTTGTAATAAAATCTGCCATCTTTGAGAATCTGTCCACCATGTCAAGAATTTAGTCAAAAGAGCTGGATAGTGGCAATTGAGTGATGAAATCCATTAAAAGACAAATACAAGAACCTTTTGGAATTGGAAGAGGTTTTAGGAGTCCAAACTTTGTGTGATGAATATTTTGGTTTCTTGAGCACTATTGACAGGATTATACATAATCCTTGATAAACTGAGTCATGACAGACCAATGGAAGTCCCGCTTGACAAGTTTGAGAGTCTTCTCTTGGCCAGGGTGTCCAGCTAAAGGAGATTCACGCCTCTTTTGAAGTATCCTGAGTTGAATTGTGGGTTCATTTGGAACCACCACCCAATCTTTGAACAGGAGAAGTTGGGAAGAGGAATCAATAGAGTAATCCTGGACAGATTTACCTTAACCCAATTCTTGAAGGAGACTTCTGTACTGAGAGTCTTGCAATAATTTCTTCTGAATTGACACAATCAAATTTGAAAAGAATTCCACCTTGACTGCAAATAATCTTGAGGGTTGAACTTCATCTTGCTTAATGATTCACTGAAAATTCATTGGATTCTTGCTGATGAAATCCTCCCCCCTCTCTGCATAAACGCTGTCCCAATGTCATAAGGCATCCAGAAGAGTAGCTAGGCGGCCAGGGAAGTAAGGCAGAGAAATGAAATTCAGAAATGAATTCAGCCCAGCAGGATTGACAGCAAGACAGAACTTTTGAAGAAATGAAGTATTGCAAGGAAGAGTGATTGGTGAGAACTTCAAAAGGGGAAGAGAGTGAAAGAAGAAAACCTCTCCAGAGCTTGAGAGGCCAGACTATGCCAAGGAGTTCCTTGTCATTAATCTTCTGGTTAAGCTCTTCTGCAATAAGCTTGCAGCTATCAAATGCAATGGGATGTTTTCCTGACTCAGTACAGCATCCAAGGGATAATTGATTTTAAGCCTCACATGACCTCATATGACCATTTGAGCACATTTACCATAATACAGTGGGAAAATGGCATAAATGGGCTAAATTCATAAAAGTGTGAAAATTGGGAAAATCTGTATTTAAAGCTTCAAAGGTCAAATACAGGATTTTGGGGTGTATCTTCCCTGTTGACTGGAAAATACCAAAAGTTATTCAAAAGCAAAAAATGGCCTGGAAGGGCCTGATGATGATAAAGGGGCCAAGTTGGCTCCAGATGGTGAAATGGCTAATTTGGCCAAGGATGAGGGATATGACCAAATTGCCATAAAATTGATATTACATTGATATGCCATATGAAAGTCCAAGAGGGTGATTGCCATGGTTGTGACACCATCCTAGGCTTGAACCATAGCTTTGTCTTTGATAATATCTTTGTAAATTTATTCTTGAACTCTGGTGGAAAGGATTTCCAATATTTCTTTATTATAGTTTATACAAACTTGAATATATTGGTATCCTTTTAGATAAGTTATTATTTCTTCATACTCCCCAATAAAATTTCTGTATTGAATTATTTTTCTTATCCCACCTTCTTTTTGAGTTTTTGTGAATAATTACGTGATTGAGGATAAGCTGTATCTTCTTTCAGGTGAGAACTTTCTCCATCTTATTTTCATATCTACTTTCAATTGCTCCCAAACAGCTGTTTCATTTCCTGGAATTCCTTTAATATGATAGCTGATTTTCTCATATTTTGGACAAAATTCTACTTGTCTTCCAATGTCTCTTCCACTTTCTCCTTCAATATCTGAAATATTCTCAACTTTATTGATGAATCTTTTAACATCCTTTCCAAAAAGCCACAAGTTATAGTCCTGCTCTCTGATTGTCACTATTGTAGTAGTGTTTTTTGGAATTTCTTGATGTAATGGGGTTGCTATTTGGGAAGAAATTTTTAATCTTCTTCGACAATTATTTTTTCTTTTTTCTGTATATGGTGTTGATTTTTCCATGGGTCTTGGTTAAGGTGATGGTAATCAAAGTGGCCTATAATATCTTGGAAGGGTTGTCCTTTCTTCAAGGGGACGTTTTTGTTGAAAATAACTTGATAATTTATCTTTTCCATCAATTTTTATTAATTATAGTAATTTCTCTTGAATTTCTATTATTTTCTGGTTAAGTCATTCTGTTCAATAAATTTATTCCTGTCCTTCAGCACTCTCTTCATTATAGTTTTTTTCCTGTATTTCTTAAATGCTGGCAGGTAATTTTCATGATGAATTTTTATGCATTTTTAATTGGTTTCTTTCTTTCTTTGATTCTTCGATTTAGTTATTTATTTTATTTCTTTCAAGGAGATTAAGTAAGAATTTTTCCACAAAATTCAAGTCCCTTTTATTGTTTTGTGGTGCTGCAATTGGGAAATTGGAATATATTCATTATTCCTCCCGTCATTCTTTTTCTTTCTTGGGTAGATAATCTTGATGGTCAGAATGAGTTGATTATTGAGATTCTTGAGATGATGATTTTTTCCGATTTTTATTATTTGACTCCAGGTTTTTTATAAGAAAAGAAATTTCTTGGAGTAGTTTTTCTCTCTTTTTTTCTTGAAGTAAGTGATTTTGATTGAATTTATTTGTTATTGAAGTTTGAACTTTTCATGCCACTTTTGGGAGAACAGATGTGGAAACTCCTCTTCTGTGGGAGTATAATGAGGTAGTACATGGAGGGGGAAAGAACAGTTAGCTAGTTTTGAATGCCTAACAACTCCTGTAAGCAAGGGTGGAAAAGGTGTACTTCCTGCACCTCCGAAAATACTGAACAAAATCTTCCTTGGAGCTTACAAGCCAAAATAAAATTAGTAAGTGGCTTTACAGCTGCAGAAGGGAAAATTCAGAAGTCTCAGTTCAGACCTATTTAATATATAATAAGAAATATAATTTCAGGACATTGTTTAATTTTGAGATTTAAATGAAATACTTTTCTGTTCAATTTTTATTTTTTTTGGTTAAATTTGATGAATTGGCTTTCTCTTGGTGATGGAAATTGGTGAGATTAGTTATTCAAAATTTTATGGAAAATGTGATTAGTTTTGATACTGGTAATCTTGCTAAGGTAAAGTTGTAATAAAGTAAAATAGTTTTTTAAAGGTTTGTTTATTTTAAGTATGGCTGAAATCAAGATATAATTGTATTTGTTGAGCTGAAAAGGTAATATTCTTTTATCTTGGATCTTTGAAGGGTTAAGTTAGTCTCAAAATCTTGACAAATGGTGCTTTTTTTACCGGATAAAATGAATTAATAGAGTAGTAACCCTAATCTTGGGTACTGGATGTGTTTCTTTTAATACTAAGATTTCACTTAATGTAGCTACTGGGACATCATCAACACTATACTTCCACTGAGCTTAGCTACTGGGAAAGTAAATTAACTATAATATACTGGACTACCTCCCAGGTGAGGGATGAATTATTCCTGTGCTTATAATTTGCATGGGGGAGAGAGCCCCTCTAATTATACCTTCTGGGAGCCCAGGGAGCTCTCCATGGCGGCTGTCTTTTTACACTTTAATTCCTCTTGATTCCAGAATGTGACTTTCTATTTGGTGAGGACCTTTTTAGCATTGGTCAGGTGATTTAATGTTTGGTGAAAATTTTCCTTCTGCACAGCCTCCATTTATCACATGACTCTTTTTATTGTGAGCTGGTTATTACATGATCTTATTAGAGTTTCCCTGCATGCATGAGGTGATTTCCTTTTTTTCTTTTTCAGAGCCTTTTTTCTGTCCCATTATATGCTTTTGTTGTGGGTGGTATCACATGATTACTTTGAGTTTTCCTTGCATATGTATTTGTTTTATGCTTGGTACAAATTCCTGTGTAATTTATGAAAGTGTAATGGCTGTGCTTTCTCTTTTTACACTTTAAAGTGAGGTCAGTTGATGATTTTTTTCACTGATTTCTTTTCTGTTGTGCATAATATGGTGTGATTTGTTTTTTTAATTTGACACCTTCTGTTAATAGTAATTTGCTTGAGATTTAAATAAGGGTGTATACTGCATGCAGCCTCTTGTAGCTAGTTTTGATCTGCATTATGATTTAAGTGGTGTGAAGAACTTTAATTTGCTTTATTATGCTCCAAAAAAGTTTATCACTTGCCTTTCTAAAACTTTTATGTCTGTTTCAAGTGGGTTTACTGTGAATTTAAGATAAGGTAGTCCTGTGGCTGTGTTGTGGATGACTTTCAGGAATTCCATAGTGTTGAGCTTTTCATCATGTGATTTTTGTATTTTTAATGTAAGGTTACTGTGTAATTAATGCAGGTGTAATTTTCTTGCTGCATGAGTCCAGTGTTTATAAGAGAGGTGTTATTCTGGGTGGGTATCACAACCATGGGAAAGACCCCCCAATTGGTGGTTTATGCCAATTCCATGCTGTAAACATTTTTTTTCCAATTGGCCCCTTGTGGTGCTTAGTGGCCTCTGGACCACACCTGCTCTTTCTGTCCAACCCTTACCTTGACCTTCCTTTCTGACTCACAGGCCATATCCCAAACCCAATGGCTTTTTAGACCATTTCCATAATCCTTTCCCCCCAGGCCATCCCACTGGAATTTTTCCTGGTGGTATTCTCATCCTTCCAGGGGCCTCTCAAACTTTCCACAATAATCAGGCCTTCTAGCACACTCCCTTTTATTAGAGGTTTTTGGGCCATTTAGGCCCTCTATGGTCCATGAACTGTAGGCAACCCTAGGCTCCTTTTAGTCTAGAACCAATGGGACATACCCTTTGAGTACCAAGCCTGTGAACCTTTGAGATATGACCACATACCCAAAAAGGTCACAAGATATATTTTATATAATTATACATTAAAAATAAGTTCCTTAAAAGCTATAAAAATACCATAAATTGGTACAAAATTTGGCTTAACTTAAAAACCAATGAGTAAACATGTGAAATAAATTACATCATTGGATTCCCCATGGTAAAATACACATATACCATTTTTATGGCATATCTGTAAAACCAATATTTAATAAGTTATAAGTAATAATACCTTATAAAAACCACAAATCCTTATTTATTTCAAAAACTAATAATACAAAATGTAAAATAAATGGTACCATTGGATTATCCATACAAAGCCACACATAAAACAATTAATAAGCTAAGCTTCAAAACCAATACTTAAGGAATTAACCTGAATATATGCACTTTTTTGGTCAATGCATATATTCAAGGATTTTAGCTAATATCTCTTGAATTATACATGATAGAGTGATTAACAAAAAAAAATTCATCACTTAATTACTGTAGGAACACAGATATGAAGTTTATTTCACAAGCTATAAACAAGGTTAAAATCTGTAAGGAATTATTGATTAAAATCAACAGAGCTGTTGACCACTTTGTTGTGAAAGTGGTCCAAACTTCAAAATAAGTATACAGTTGTATTCTAATAGTTCATTTCTGAAGAATGATGTATTTTCTATTATAATATTCAATGTATAACCCCTTGAAATCATAGTTTGAAGCTTAAAATATTAAATTTTGACAGAAAAGATGAGTTACAAGAAAAATCATCAAAAATAGAGTTTTGATGATGTAATGAGATGCTCTTGGAAGCATAATACGTTTATGCCAAGCTATCATAATTCACTCTCTGAATTGCTGTAGCATTTAAATCTTAAAAGTTATTAAGGATCAAAGTTTGAGCTTAATTTGATCATTTATGATCACACACTGTAACCTTAAATTAAGTTTAACAGTCATATAAGTGTTAAAATTGGTGAATACTATTAGTTTATGATTAAAACTAATAAAATACACGAAATTTGGGGTTCTGCCAAGCCGTTGACGTCATCAGACTTAGAGGTATAGTGATAATTCTAAATAATGGCGTAATAGTGATGTAATGAGGTTTGATCATGATCTAATCATCACCAAACCTTAAAATATTGATCAATTCCAGTGGATATGATCCGTACACGTCTACTAGAAGCCTGTTGGACTCTAGGAGGGAGGTATTTACTATAAATAGAGCTCTTTCTGCTCTGTTTTCCCCTCAGACACATCAAAAACATTAAATAAATACAAACAAAAGGGTAATATCTTTATTATTTATATATAAAACTTTTATATTATTAAAGACCAAAGTTCATCTTTATTATAATCATCAATTTTGACGTGATTAAATCATTTGTTTAACTGTTTTTGTTAAAAATCTCTCTAAAACTCATTTCCACGTAAAAAAAATCAAGAATATTTTTAATTTCTCTATTTTTTATTGTAAATACAATTTGTATAAGTTGTATTTATATTATTTGGCGTAAAATATCTCAAAATTATTATATTAAGTGTTAAAAGTAGGTTATTTTCTCTATATTATTCTTTTAATAATTCTTTAATTAATATAAATAGTATTTATATTAATTTATAACTTTAATATTAGTAATATTATTGTTATTAATTGTTTTTTATTAATAAAAAACAAGTTTTTACGCCTTTATTATTTGTTTGTAACAGCAATAAAGTGCTTTTGAATATATTAATTATTTTATATTAATATATTTACTTTATTATATTATATTTTATAATATAAATTATATTATCATATTTTATTAATATAATTATTTTTACGCCATAATTATAATAATTCTTTATTATTATAATTATTTTTATCTTATTTATTTCATTTATAAGGACATTCATAGTACAATAAGTAAAATATTAGTAATTTTTACTTATTGTTTCATAGTCAAACCTTACAAAACCACATTTTGACCCACCAATTACCAACAGTCAAATGGAAATTTGTATCATTGACCCTCAATATTCAAGCAATAACCTCTGGCAGTCACCATGGGCCATCAGCTATTCTTTAATAGGCTTTCCCCTCAAGACAAAGGAAGGACTTCCTCAGTCCTGGTCCCAGAATTGTAGGAACTATGAATGGGGCATATGTGGTATTATATACCAGTGCTACTGGCCATGGATTTTCCCGGGGTAAATTCAATAGGCTTTCATTTTCAGCATCAACAGCTCAAGCACTCCTTGGACAGCTCAATTGATCCATAAATGATGTATTCAAGCAACCTGTATGGAACTTATCTTTTGGATCAATTCATTTATACACTGTGGGGGTTCAGTACCCACAGTTCTTTTCTCAAGATGGCCAAGATGTATTTTCCCAAAACACTCAGTACAGCTGTATACAAACTATACTGTTGGGTTACCAACCCTCCAGGATCAGTATTCCAGCTTTTCACATATACTGGCCACCCTTTCAACCCCTGGGGACCTTTTCCCCATCTCATCAATCTATTGGATTTACTTTTATTATAGTTTTATTTTCATTTTTTTAAGTAAATACTGATATTCATAATTCAGTCATTTTCATCTTCTTCTTTGCCTTTCAGTGGATATTGGTTGTCATATCCTTTACTAATCTCATTTTTCTTTCTGGCTGGTTGAAACCGTGAATTGAGAATACGTTTGGTTGCCTCTTTGGTGTTTAGCTTCTTTCTTATTATCTTCTGCATATGTGTACTTTCTCTTATCTTTGTTAAAGAAATCTATTCTTCAACTATTCCTTTATTCTTTGGATCCCTCCAAGTGAGCTCTTGATTCCTGAGTGCCAGACCACTCTTATTATTTCTAAGAGCCTGTGTGACAGTGGAATGTGTAATTTGAAGGTTGGTACTCTATTCTTTGTAACTTGATTTTTACATATGCATGCTGAAATTGAATACTTTAACTTAACACATACACTGCCCTTTGGTTCCTTTCCATGGTTTTATGTGTGAATTGAAAATTTTTCATGTCAAGTTGACCTTTTTGTGTAAGAATTGACTATAAGTTTTCCTGTAGGTGGAACTTATTGCTGTTTTGGGGTAATATGAACTTGAGCCTGGTGAAAAAATAGTATGGAATACCACAGTAATATATATTTTCTTAGCACTCATGAATAATAAAACTCACTTGGAAGGAAAGGATTCTATTTCTTCAATAAGAATAATTAAATTAAACATGAGATTTAAAATAAGAAATCCCAATGGAAAAGAGCCAACCAATTAGCTCCTTAATTAACATTTTAAAGCTTTAAAATGACAAACAAATTAGTAAAGGATATGACCACAAATATCTTCTGAACAGGAAAAGAAGGGGTGCAAATGACTTAATTTTCAGTATCAGTATATACTTTAATGATTAAAAGAAAATAAATAAAGGAATTAATCTCAGAAGATTAATTAACCAGGGGGCTCCCCCACATGGTAGAAATAGATGCTGGTATATGTGCAAAAGTGATAGTTTGTTCACTTCATACTTGAGAATGAGATGTATGAAATCCCAGGAGCTTTATTTATTGATCATATGAAAACTAACTAGGCTGAATAATCCTAACAGATTCTGTGTATCAAATACAGGCTTCCACTTAAGACTATATTGGATGATTATGATTTCCAATGTGGATTGAGAGACCTTTGACACTGGAAAACCTATCATGAAATTCCTCCTGAATATCCATTGAAGTCCTTTGCAAGTATTCCCTTGGTAGAATACTGCATAGATGTAAATAACCAATAATCAATTTATGAGGTGATTGGTCTTTAAGAAACATGACTTCTTGAGCCCTGAGAATTACAACTTGAAAGATTGTGCCTTGAAAATATCTTTTCACCTAATTCCTTTCTTTTAAAAGCTACCTGAAGGCTAAATTGATATTTTGGATGAAGTATTGGCCCCTTGAGAATCTCACCATTGAATTTATCATGAAAAAACTGCTTCATGTTGTGTAACACAGCTTATATAAACTCTGTATTTTGGATTTAAAATGTGGCATAATGTCTTCAGAAGCATTGATTTGGCCACTGAGCGGCACATGCCTTTGATAGAATTCCTAGGATTCCTGAGTTTTCGTGGGAATATTTGGGGTTTGGGCCAATTTTGGATCATTTCCCAAAAGAATCCTAAAAGGGCTTAAAAGTGAATGTGTGCACTTTTGCATAAAAGTGTGCAAAATGTGAAGAAGTGCTCCAGAGTCTCCAAAGGGCCAAAGATAGAAGATATCCCAAAGCTGACCCCAGATTGATTAAAAGGCCATTTTGCACATGGATGATGAATATGGCCAAATTTTCCAGGAATGTTGAGATGGTCAGTATGGCCAAATGACTATAAAATGAATATGGTAGAGTATTTCCATAATTTCAGCCAAGGAGTGCTATTGTCCATGGTTGTGACACTACTCAATGTAACCTGACATATTATATGTTCTAACAAGCTCTATCCCTTAAAGAGGCCACAAAATCAATATTTCAACCTAGAGAGCATAGTCTCTAAATGATGGGGCCAACTTGAGTGGTAAAAGGTATCAGTCATCCAGCCGCTGTATCAAGAAACCCTCATCATCTGTTATTCCAACAGCCAGGTCCCCCCCTATACATGGTGTTTATCAAGAGAATTTATTAAGTATTTTCCCCCATTTTTCTTACATTCCTTATGTTATTGGTTTATTTTTGGCACAATCATGTTTCACACAGGCTTGCAATCAGTATGATGTTGCACCAATTAAGCCTTCAGCAGCTGCCATGAGCACCAAAATTTTCAAATATCTTACTCATCTAATTTTCAAAACACCAGCTATATGTGCTTCCATTTTGGACCCCTGATAACTCAATTTTTTCCAAACCAAAATTCAACACTTAGGCTTTAGCACATCATCTATCTAGTTGAGGGCAAAGTTTGAAGAAAATGCAGAAAACATTATAAAGCATTATATGAAAACAATATGATGGTTGAAGATGGAGGGGGCTTGGTACTTTTTCATGAGCTGTGTGCTTTGTCAACATCACAGGATAGTACTTTAGAAAAAGAAATACAATTCCTTTCCAAACCACCCAAACCTAAAAGAACAGAGGTGGTAGGTAATATTTTGGAAGTCAAGAGGTACAATTTCTCTTATTCTGACTCATATGGCCTGTAGGTACCTTTTAATTCCAGCAAAAATTGCCCCTTCAGAATGGGTATTTTCCTGCGCATGCAAAATTCTCGCTTACCAGCATGCGTGTTGAACAACTAGCATGTGTGAAAGATTGGACCAGAACATTTGGCCCAGTATAAGCTAATAATCAGCTGCTACAATTGTATGCTAATCATTATGGAGTTTTTTTGGTTGTCTTAGTTTTTTGATTTAATTAATTGGGAGCCCTGACAGGGTTCTATATCCCTTACCCTGTCCCTCCCAGGCCATCAGGCAATTTATGTCCCATTATTCAAGCCCCATTGCCCAGACCCCTAGAGCTGATCCCCCGGGTTTTCTCGAAAGCTCTGGGCCAGGGGAGGCTTGGTACCTTATCGCCAAAAAGTGGAGCTTCGTAGAATATTTGCACGGTAGCGCCCGATTCGGGGTAAATACCGTAATACAAATTGTACAATGCCTCGTAATTTTGTTCCTTCTACTGTAATTAATTGCAAATTAGCGCTGCCAATCGGCTGAATTCTTTGATTACAGGTGTCGTTGCAAGTGTCAAACACATCCTTCTGAGTCTTTGCCGGGCTTTGGTTAACGCCCCCACCCCCAACATGTTTCAAAGAATTGTCTTTGGTTGAGGCATTCAATCCGAGGTCTTTCAGCTTTCAATATCATCAGTGCGATAGCATCAAAATCGTGATACGGTAGGTGGCTAATTTTTCTTCTGGCCACTTTGTTGACAAGAGGCCATTGATATCAAAGCTTCAAGGGCGCTGACTCTTAAGCTCATTTTGAAGCTAGGTAATTCAAAACAATAGCATGTTTGCTGGCGATACCCAATCTGAGTACTCGGTCACTCTTGGTCCTGCAGCACTTCCGCCCCCAATCTCGCTACCATGCCGGTCCATGCGAAAAAACAACAGAGATCGTCGGGAGAGGCCTAACTTCCTTCTGAGCGATCCTTTGGCCAACGAAATTTGGCCGCCGACAGAGCGTCAGTATGGCTGGAGCGGAAATGCAAGTGGGGTTCACGGTCTCACCAGCCAACAGTTACAAAGAGAGTTGGATTTTGAAAGACGTTTCAGACAACAATCGGAGCATACGCAGTTACCTCCGCCTGAGTTTCAAGAACGGCTCCCCTCTTATCGCCAGACAGACGAAAGATCACTTGTTTGGTCGGGGCACGCTCTGCTTAGAGACATTCGACAAGCCGAGTCCTCTCATTCTCAAGTCGCTCGGGAAGAAAGACCTAGCCATGGTACTCAACCAACCAGAAGAAGGTGGTCCTCTCAGCTCTCGGGACCTAATTCGACGCAAAATCATTTGACCCCACCTATCATGGTACGACCTCAAGCCCGGCGGTCTCGAGGACAGCGATCAAAGGCAGACGGTAATAACGATCATTCCCGTCGCCGTGACTCACCAGCGCGGCACAGTAGCTGGACAACTCGCTCGATTGAATGTCTATACGACCTAGCAAGAAGCCTGTAGTAAGACTTCCTAGCAGATGAGAAAAGTGAAAGCTCGACAGACTCCAGCGGACTCGGCCCAAGCGGTACGAGAGTAACTTTTCTGTTTGAATAAAATTCAATCGGTGTTATTTTCTAGCTATAATTCCCGAGTAACCAAGGTTTATTGAGCGTTTAGCTAGAGAGTGAATGTTTCAATAGTTTTCTTATCAAATAAAATATATTCACCTGTCACTCAAGCGGATAGCTTGTCAGTCAAGTCTTTCTTGCTTAAATGTAATACAGTACCAATACACGTCAATTTGTTTTATGACATCTGAATCGGAGATAATCGAAACAAGCGATTTCAACACATGATGATGCAACCCTCCATCTTCATGCGCGTTGGAGCCGCAGACAAGTCCTTTTAGACAGTAGCCTAGATTCCTGAGCAACTGAGACGTTTGAAACAGAAAGTAATAACTAGCCTTATAATGTCACCTGAGCCTTTATCACTATCATTTGTAGGCAATGTAAATGATTTGATCAGGATGTTGGTCAGATTCACACCATCAAGTAAAGTAGCTTAACAGTACAAGAAAACATGAGTTATTACGTTTTAAATATGATAATGAAAACAAAACTTAATCAAACATGAAATATGAACTATTTGGAGATTTCTGAAGAAACGATTGGAAATTTATAATTTAAAATCATCAAACAAGCTTTGTTAACAAATAAGTAAAAGAGCATGTCAGTTTTTTAGTCAAAGATTCCACATTTTCTCTATTTCTAATTATTCTAAAATATGTTTAACAAAATTATCAAATTAAAAAATAGATTGTATTGCGTCATAGTAATTTATCTTTGTTTCAATTTGTTTAAGTTGATATTTAAAGATATTATGAAATATTCCCACTTTATATTTAACCTCAAACTCACTCTTAGTAAACAATTCATTTTTAATAATAAAATAATCATACTGTCACTCTGATATTTATTTTTAATGAATAAAGATCATGATTGAACTACCTTTTAATTTGTTGTCCCCTTTCTCTTATTCTTAAATGTAGCGCTTATATGATCTACAAATAGAACTAATATGACATAAACTGATTTTTAGTGGATCATTGTACATGTACAACCCACCTTGGTTTGTATCATATAAATGACTCATCATATTTAGAACCTCTTTGTATCAGGATAGAAACTCTATGTTACACAAGTCATACTTATTTTTTAATAATAATATCACAAGACAAACTTGGTAGTCTAATCATATGATCATAAGATACTATGAAAAAGCACACAGAAAAAATTCTTTCAATTTTACGTCATATTAATGGAATATCCTAGTCCAAAAATGAGGGCTTTAGTGTGAAGGAGAACATATTGATTCTCAATGGAATAGCTGTGAAAGGTGATTTTCAATGGAAATCATTAGTATTCAATTAATCATCTCTTGATATTTTTTGCTTTCTTTTAATTCCTTAGAATCTTAATGTCTTACCAATGGCACTAATTTGATACTTTTACAGTTTCTTCCAAGACAATTGATCATAAAAAAGGATTTCATGAATCAAGATGTCATTTTTGAAGGGACTCATGGAGGGATGCTAGAAGCCTCTGCTATAGCAAAGTTATTATCCAGTGAAGTGAGTCATAATTGTGGAAATAGAAAAGTAAATTTATTACCCAGAAGCAATTGAGTTTTTTCTATCAATTGTTTCCTCAACTTCATAGGAACAATAGATAGGCAACTAAAAGTGTGATTTTAATTTAGATGTTATTTTGATAATCAAATATATTATAAATCTTGTATGAATAATTTTACCACAAAAGAATCATGGAAGTCACCAATTAGTAACTTTAACCCCCTTTTTGCCTCTTAAACAAATTGTACTTATCAAGTGATCCAATTTTTTTTTTGATTCCTAAATTAAACTAATGAAGCTATTATCTTTGCTTTAAAATGCTTTAATGCAAAAATCATACAATGCATTTTAATGGATTCCAATATTACTTATACAGATAATATAGCCCAGCCTTCTACCAGTGTGTCAGCCTGTGACTCAAAACCAGAGCACAAGCATGACAGACAAATACCATAAACCAATGGTAAAGTCAAGATACCACCAAAACATGGAGCTGAGCCAAACCAGCTCATAAAGTATCAAAAGAAAGAGGAAAATCACCTCTTTCCAAATATACAAGTCCCATAATCATAGGACAAAGAATAACAAAGTTATTCCTGCTCAAAGTTGTTACTGAGCATAAACCTTAATTTTAACCTCTCATCTGAAATCAAGAGGAAGAGGCTTAACCCCATCAAATGGGTATTTAAACCAAATCTCTAACTCAGGGCTATCCAATGGTACTAGCCAAATTGAGCTAACACCCGAGCTACAGAAGGCCAAATAAGGGTGAATAAAATATTCACCTCTCATCTAACTTCCAAAGTTTTAGTGTGAGATACTTAAAAAGGGGTCTTTTTGGAAAGAGCACAATCAGGCATATCTGATGGTGCCATTTATTTCTTTATATCTCACCTGTAACAAACGTTATGGGGCAAACAAGCTCCATACAGATTTTGAGAAAGTCATACATAGCAATAACTAAATTTGTACATGGCATAACTTTACCATATTTAATGTGACCCATGCCAAATGAGGTATGATTGTGTAGAGCCTATCCAGGGCTACACAATGAACCAACTTTGAGCTCAATTTCCTGAAAAAGGACAAATTCATGGCAGTTTTAAGGTAAAAATCCCACAGTTAGACCAATAAAGCCTTACTGTGGGATAATATCCCATAACCATGATTATGAGGTGTCAAACAGACAAAGAAGCATGTTTTAACTTCAATACCTCGTATTCAATTCAATACTGGGGTCCCATACAGGTTCTGTACAGCATTCTACACATCATACACATCAGAAGAGGGCTGTGTGGTCCCCAGATGAAAATTTCCACCCTGTATTGGTGAACGCTGCCCAGATGTGGTTTCAAAGCCACATCTGAGCCCAATACAGTGTGTACAGGCCTTGTGAAAGCCACAATCCAGTACTCTGAAGTGAAAACCTCTTCACTTCCTCTACGTGGATTGTCTAGAGGGCCATTTGTCACAGGGGCTCTTCTAAGTGAAGAGGGCCTGGGACTCACTTATGGAGGGCTCAAGGATATGATGGAGATTAATACACTTAAGAGTGTAAGATGATGAATTACTAATAAAAGAAATATAAGAAAAGCAGCAACAAAAGACTAAGAGTAAGAGAATAAAAGAGCCAACCACAAACAAATCCAAGTACACTGTTTCAACCTGTCAGAATGGAAAGAGAAGGGTTAATAAGGATATGCCCACCCAGCTCATACTGTACAGGCAAAGAAAGAAAAGGAAAAGACTAACTTAAAATTAAATAATTATAATACCCAAAAATAAGGATAAGAATAATTATGAAATAATAAAGAAACTAAATTAATTAACTGGGGAAAATTCCCCAGGGGGAGAAAGAGGGGCTGCTATATGTGAGAATCACCAGCCGTGATCCAGAAAAAGAATTTTCATGGGAATAAATGATGATTGAATTGAGTCTGGCCAATACAGGTCCTGTACAGCTGTACAGGGCCTGTACAAGAGGAGTGGTGGTATTGAGTGATCATACAGTTTAGAAATGGTGTATCCAAACTGTATTGGGTAATTCCAACCTGTACAAGTATTGACAGGCTGTATTGATAAACCACACTGTATGCATATTTCAGCAAGGAAGATTGCTGAAACTGAATGTTGATACACACATTGGATTTGCTGGTTTGAGGTGTTTAAGTGGGTGTAAGTATGAATGCCCTTACCCCTGATGAGTGGTTCTTACAGTATCACCCTCTTGAAACTGGTGGGCTCCTGAACACCATAATACCCTGCCACTGTTGAGTGGCATCTCAATATCCCTACATTTTTTCAAAATTTTTTCTTTTTAATTATCTTTCCCTCTTGACCATTATCCTGAAAATCCCCTTTCCTATTTTCCCTGTCAAATTGATTTGAATTCCCCCTTCTTTAACTTGAGTAAGTTCTTCCACTTTGAAATATGCTTCTTTCTTCTTTTGATTCAGTCAGTCCTTCCTTTTGGGGTATGTCCTTGGGTTGTATCCCAAAATGAATGCCATTGAGCTTTTCTGATGTTGGGCTGTTCCTTGCCTTGGAAAAAATTCTTCAAGGGGGTCTTGTCCCCAATAACCTTGGAGATGCCTCAATATGTGGCCTGAATCCTTTTTGGCCTTACCATAGCTTTTGGGTCTTGGCCCTTCCTATGGTGACTTTTGATGAAAATTGAATTTGTGGCCCTTTTGGCCTTTTCTGGGTCTTGGGTGCATTTGTTTGATTTAGTGATTTTATGGCCTTTTTGGCCTTTCTGGGTTCTTGGAGTCCTACGGTCTGTGGGCCATGGTCCGCAGTCCGTGGGGGCTATTGGAGGCCCCCAGGACCAAAATGACCCCCTGGGCCTAATTTTGCTGGGGTCCCAGGGGTTCCATGGGACCAAAAAAGTGGACCATGGCCTGGACCCATTGAGAGTGTCCAGGACCATCAAGATCCTGGCCTCCTCAAAGTTGCAGGAGAGGTCCTGGGTGATGAATTAAGCCCCAAAGGGGTCTTGAACCATTACCTTGGAGGGCTTGGGGAGGGACCATAATTAAGTTATGGCCCCATTACCTTGAGGTCATTTTCTTTGGGCTTGAAGTGGACTGATTCTGACATGCTGAATCTTCTGCTTGCATATTCTCAGCCATGAGTTCCGAACTGACTGAACTCACTGAATCTTCCCCTTCTGCACTGCCACCATATGTACTCAGCCGATTGGCTTCACCCTCCATGGCCTCTTCTGGACATTTCTATCCCTCCCAAACTTATGACGGTTACAAGGCAGTTGAAATTTTTTGATCCTGCTTGTACTGAATGTTTGGCCAAGGGTAAGGATTGTTTTGAACATTACAATCCTAGGTCTTCAAAATGTTGCTATTGCTACATTAGAAAAAAGCCATGCCGTCAAACTGGAAGACAAGTTTCAAATGTAACAAGATATTTATGGAGTAAGAAAGATGGGCCTTTTGGGAAAGAGTTCCCAGTGTCTGAGGCCCCTACTCCTGATGCAACTTCAGGGTATTCTTCTTGTGAGTGACAAAATTTTATTTCTTGAATGGATACTGATATCTTGATTCTTCAGTAACTGGTTCTAAGCAAAGGGATGTGGCCAGATGGACCAATGTTGGGGGGCCCCTTCCATTTGGTGGTAGGCCCATATACTCCAGTTCAGAAGTCCCAATCTCTAGGATCAATAATGAAGGAGTGTTGAAACAAATAAGAAGAATTTCCGATTCCCCACCCGATCCAGATGCTGAAGGTAGTAATGAACTTGAGGTGGTTCCCCATTCTGCTGGTCATCCAGTCAATTCTTCCCCTTCTCATCCACAATACCCCCAGAAACTTCCAGCCTACTCTTGCCACCATTCCTCCTGCCTCAAATCAAGAAGTAAGACCATCCCCCATTCCACAGCCCAGAAACTCACCCATGATCACCTCTCAACAACCCCAACCTGTGGCCGGTACCAGTAGAAGGAGGGAAGAACTCTCTCCTTTGCCGTTTCCTTCTGCTCAAGTGTTTCAACGCTGGAATTGGTGGCCTATCCAAGTTACCAGGGAAGATGCAAATACAGTGAGTAAAACTCAAGATTCTGTGGCCAGGTTATTCAGGAGGGTTGACAGAAATAGTAGGGAGGTGATCATGTTTGCTAATGATAGGACTATCCCAGAGACTACTTCTGAGGAGATGGCTTCAAAGTTTGCTTGGTATGAAGATGAGTTGATAAATGACTTCCAGAGAGATTTTGATGATTTTGGTAGAGATAACTAGTTTCCTTGTCCTTGTCTGTGTTTTGTTTGACTTCTATCCCCACTCTTATAGAATACTAAAAATGAAAAAAATAAATGGAACCTCCCAATGCATGATCTGGGGGGGGGGATGCTGCTGCTTTTAAAGAAAAAAAAGAAAACATAATTATACAAGTAAAGAAAAAGAAATAAAATTAGAGAAAAAGAGAGTAGAGAAAAAGAACAGAGAAATTCCCAAGGCTTTTCCTTCTTGTGGTTAGTTGCTTGAATTTGGGCAAGAATTTTCTGAAAGAGAAAAACAAGCATTTGATGCTCACAGAGTGGCCAAGGTGATGTTTTACAAGAAGTAGAACTGTAAGGTTTGACTATGAAACAATAAGCAAAAATTACTAATTTATTACTTATTGTACTCTGAATGTCCTTATGAATTGAATAAATAAGATTCAAAAATATAATAATAATAAATAATTATTATTATTATGGCGTAAAATAATTATATTATTAAATAAATATAATAATATAATTTATATTATGAAAATATAATATAATAAATAAATATATTAATATAAAATAATTAATATATTTATAAAGCTCTTTATTATTGTTACCAACAAATAATAAAGGCGTAAAAAATTGCTTTTTATTAATAAAAAACAATTAATAACAATAATATTACTAATATTAAAGTTATGAATTAATATAAATACTATTTATATTAATTAAAGAATTATTAGGAGAGTAATAATAGAGAGATTATTATAATAAGAGAAAATAACCTACTTTTAACACTTAATATAATAATTTTGAAATATTTTACGCCAAAAAATATAAATACAACCTTTTCAAATTGTATTTACAATAAAAATAAAGAAAATTACAAATTATTCTGGATTTTTATGTGGAAATGAGTTTTAGAGAGCTTTTTAACAAAAACAATTAAATAAATGATTTAATCACGTCAAAATAGATGATTATAGCAAGGTGGTCTTTGGTCTTTAATAATATAATACTTTTTATATATAAAGAATAAAGAAATTACCTTTGATTTAATTGATTAAATGTTTTTGATGCGTCTGAGGGGAAAATAGAGTAAAAAGAGCTCTATTTATAGTAAATACCTCCCTCCTAGAGTCCAAAAGGCTTCTAGTAGACGTGTACTGATCATATCCACTGGAATTGATCAATAATTTAAGGTTTGGAGATGATTACATCATTATCAAACCATATTACATCATTATTACACCATTATTTAGAGTTATCACTATAACTCTAAAGTTGATGACATCAGAGGCTTGGCAGAACCCCAAATTTCGTGGATTTTATTAGTTTTAATCATAAACTAATAGTATTCACCAATTTTATCACTCTTAAGACTGTTAAACTTAAATTAAGGTTACAGTGAGTGATCATAACTGCTCAAATTAAGCTCAAACTTTGATCCTCAATAACTTTTAAGATTTACACGCTACAGCAATTCAGAGAGTGAATTCTGATACCCTGGCATAACCTTATTCTTCTTCCAAGAGCTTTTCATTACATCATCAAAACTCTAATTTTGATGATTTTTCTTGTAACTCATCTTTTCTGTCAAAATTCAATATTTTGAACTTCAAACCTTGATTTCAGGGGGTTATACCCTGAATTTAATAATAAAAATTACATCATTCTTCATGAATGAGCTAGTAGAATCCAACTGTATACTTTTTTTTAAGTTTGGACCACTTTCACAACAAAGTGGTCATCAGCTCTGTTGATTTTTATCAATATTTCATCATAGGTTTTAACCTTTTTTATAATTTGTAAAATAAAGTTCATATCTGTGTTCTTACAGTAATTACGTGGTAACTTTATTTTTGGTTCATCATTCTATCATGTATAGTTTAAGAGATATTAGCTATGATCCTTGAATATATGCGTTGACCAAAAAAGTGCATATATTCAGGTTAATTCCTTAATTATTAACTTTGGAAATTATTTTATTAATTGTTTTATGTGTGGAATTTCGTGGGGAATCCAATGGTATAATTTATTTCACATGTTGTTTTGTTAGTTGTTGAGATAAATAAGGTTTTATGGTTTTTATAAGGTATTATACCTTATAATTCATTAAATATTGACTTTACAGATATTCCATAAAAATGGTATATGTGTATTTTTCCATGGGGAATCTAATGGTATACTTTATTTTACATGTTGATTCATTGGTTTTTAAGTTCAACCAATTTTTGTACCAATTTATGGTATTTTTTGTATATTCAAGTAATTATTTTTAATGTATAATTATTCTAAGTAATTTTAATATAATTATATTAAAGGTATAATTATTCTTAGTCTTTTTTGTGACCTTATTGGGTATGTGGTCATATCTCAAAGGCTCACATTCCCTACCACCAAAAAAGATTGTGCCACAATCTGATATGTGTGATTAGGGTATCATCCACTGTCCTACCTCTTCATTAGACTTTATCAGTCTTGAAGCTCAATAATGCTTGATTTTGTTATTCTTTAGGTTTTCTTTCATTTCTAAACCTCCTCAGTAGTTTATCAGCATTTGTTATATCTTTCTCAAGTAGCCATTCATCTTCTTGAGTTGGATTTCTATACGTTACAAGGTATTCTCTTTCTTTTTTGTTCCTTGTCCTTCTTTCTTTAAGGAATTTTACAATTCTTTTTTCTTCTCCTTCTTCCAAAGGGGGAATTTCAAGTGGGGGTTTATTTCTTAGTGGAAATAATTCCTTGTCACTTGAGCTGTAAGGTTTTATAGGACTTACAGGGAAAGTTGGGTGTTAATTCATTAAATCACCTGTAAGTTCCAATTGTACAGCATTGGGTCCATGAAGTGCTTTTACCATAAATGGTCCTGCAAAGGAATCTTTCAATTTCTTTGGTCGTTTTATGTTATTAAAGTTAAGAGTTGATACTAATACCAAATCTCCTATTTTGAAGTCAGGTGGTTTATGACTTTTGTCCCATCTTTCTTTTGCATATTTGAAAGAGTCTTGCATGCATCTGTTTGCATGGTGTCTTGCTTTGTCAAGCATTATCTTCAAACTTCTTGCTGTTGGATGTATGTCCACTAAGTCCTTTTTGAGGGTATCATAAGGAAGTCTTGGATTCCAACCTTTCTCTAGCATTGCTGGTGTTTTGCCAGTAGAAGAATGGATTGATGTCTTATATGCCAGTTCAAGTGCTGGTATTAGTGTACACCAATCATGGGTAAAACCATCAGAATCTTTGAATTCTAGCCCATAAGCACAGAATCTTCTGATCATATCCTCTAGGGTCTGTATCATTATTTCTGCTAAACCATCAGTTTGAGGATGATAAGCTGTTGAGAATGATAACTTTGTCCCAAACAAGTTATGGAGATTTGTCCATAATGCTGAAGTGAACTTTGGGTCTCTGTCACTTATAATATTTTGGAATAAGCCTGTGTGGCTAATGACTTTATTCCATATCATTATGGCTGTATCCATAGCTGTGTCATCCTTATGACATGGTAAGAGCATGGGAGTTTTACTGTATCTGTCAACTAACACTAGACATGCATTATAGCTCCTGTCTCCTCCTGGAGGTAGTGCTGTTACCCAATCCATATGAACTATTTCCCATGGGGATTTTGGTTCTTGGATTTGGATCATCATTCCAAATTTCTTTCCTGTGGCTCTGTTGGCTTTTTGACATCTGTCACAGGTTTGGCAGTACTCTGCAACATCTTTCTTCCAATTTGGCCACCAAGAGCAGGTTTTCACCCTCTCTAGTGTCCTATCTTCTGAGAGATGTCCAGATGCAACACTATCATGACACTCATGTAAAATAGTGTTTATTAGTGTTCTATCTGTTAAGGCCATAACACATGTGTGTTTTGTTCTATGGTAAAGGATTCCATCAAGGAGGTGGAATCTTCCTTCATCATATGCCTTTTTCCATATTTCATCTAGTTTTGATGAAAGTGATGGATCTTTGCAGTCTTTCATTAGAAGTTGGCTTAAGATATGGCAATTTTTGTCTGTCTTATAGCTTTCTTTAACTTGGTTAAAGAATTCTGTGCCAATGTCTGTGACACATATTCCTTCTATATGGTGTTCTTCTTGTGGTACCCATGCTGGATTGTCAGGGGTATTTGCTAGAGCCCATCTGCTGAGACCATCTGCATTTTTATGAATATTTCCAGATTTATGAACAATAGTTATATTTCCTCTATATTCTTGGTTAGCAATTTTCCATCTCAGCATATGTCTATTTGGAGTCTTCATATTTAATAGTGATTTCACAGCATTACAGTCTGTGATTACATCAAATACTGTGCCATCCAAATAATAATGCAGTTTTTCTAAAGCCCACACTAGGCATTAGCATTCCATTTGGCTTGCTCCATACCTTGCTTCTGTTGGCTTTATTTGCCTTGAAATGAAACAGATTGGTCCTTCCACTGGTTTATCATTGATAATTTGTGTTTGGTGAAGTGCAGCACCTAGTCCTTCTCCACAAGCATCAATGTACAGTTTGAAGGGTAGTTTCCAATCTGGCATTAGAAGAAATGGGGCATTTGTTAGTGAATTTTTCAATTCTTCATATGCCTTGACCCTTTCTTCAGTCATTTCATAAACTGTTTGTTGGTCACATAATTTATATAAGGATTTGGCAATTTTTGCAAAGTCCTTTATATGCTGTCTATAGTAACCAGCAAATCCTAGAAATGATTGCATTTCTTTTTTGGTTTGAGGCATTGGTTTAAGTAGTCACCAGGGCGAATCTCGCGTCAATCGTCGGCGATTGACTTCACGTCGCACCGCGGTCAGTATAAAATCTTGCTTCAGTCGCGTTAGTGTCACTTTATAGTCACTGGATTTAGTGGGTCACGTCACGTCAGCGTCAAGAAAACGTCAATCGTCACATGTGTCACATGAGAATGTCACTCAAAGCCCAAACCCATTTCAACACTATGCACAACGTTCGTGTAATTTCACCTCATTGGCTTCCGCCTCCCCGACGCTTAGCATGCTTACGCACCCGCACCGCCCTCCATCCGGATGAGACTCCGACACTGCCCGCCCCTCTCCGTCCTCACCACTCCTTACGCTTTCACACCCCCGCCCCTACCATCCTCACGCTTGTGTAGTACCCTCCCGACATGCCTCCGACAATGCTTACCATCCTTACGCTCATGTAGTGCCCTCCCGACATGCCTCCAACACCACTGATGACCCTGACGCTTGTGTAGTGCCCTCCTGACATGCCTCCGACACAGCTTACCATCCTTACGCTCATGTAGTGCCCTCCCAACATGCCTCCGACAACAGTTACCCTCCCTCCCGACATTCTCCCGACACTGCTTACCATCCTTACGCTCATGTAGTGCCCTCCCGACATGCCTCCGACAACAGTTACCCTCCCTCCCGACATTCTCCCGACACTGCTTACCATCCTTACGCTCATGTAGTGCCCTCCCGACATGCCTCCGACAACGCTTACCCTCCTCACGCTTCCGTATTACATCCATAGTGTACAGTACGGTGGCTTGTTGGCGTACACGATGAACGCAATTGCCGAAATATGCTGAGTGGCCTTCTCTGCCAACAGGACCTAAGGGGATATTGGTCAGTATATTCACCATGTTGTGGCTAGGGTTTAAATCATGAGACTCACAAATTAAAACCTAATAAGTGGACTATTTAAGACAAGAATTGTGTCTCCTGTTTCGCCGACAAAACCATTTTATTTCATATCAATCAAATGAACACTTTGCTTAGTCCTTACCTCATGAGCATTGAATAGTTCAAAAGTTGACTTTAGTAGGTTTCTCACTAGTCAACTTTATTCAATGTCTCATAGGGAAGTGATTTCATTTGCATGATATGAAATAATTTGCAAAACATCGCCTCCTTCAATTTCCCGACAAATCGCATTTGCACCTTTTTTCTTGAATTTGGATCTTTTATCAAAAAATTTTCAAACAAGTTAGCAATCAACTCGTCACCATCTATTTGCTTAATAAACTACCTCCGCTATGGCCCGAACCCCGGGAAATTCAACAGAATTCAATGAACGACCAACTTCAGCCCCAGAGAGTGGAAGTGAAATCTCTGATATTGCCAGTAGTCGTGAATTAGGCATTGAAGTAGAGAGCCAGTCACATGAAGATAATCAAGATCCACCAGTTCTTCCGGCATGTGAGTATGCATCCATCTTTAATATTTCAAATCTCTCAAAACCTGATATTGTGTCATAGCCTTTATTTCAGGGCAGCCTCCAAGCTCTCAGAAACCGAATTTTAAAAGTTATGAGAAGGAAAAGACTGTTGAACCTTGTGCACCGACAGAAGATGATGGGCAAGATGATGTAATTTTCAGTGGGGAGGTGGAAATTATATCCAAGGAAAAATTTGTCTCCAACATTGCTCAAACAATCCCAAGGCTCGAAAAAATCCAAAATGATAGTAAAATTCCTGATTATGTGCGTCAAAAGATTGCTGAAGCCATGAGCCTGCTCAAAATGGATTTGAACCGTAAGTCCATTACTAATTCAAAACAAAATTGATAAAAATAGCTGCTTACAATATATGGGCAGGTGTGGAGGTGGGAGAATCTCTACCTGAAGGATCTCGAGTCGTAATTGGATTTCCAGGCAAAGGATTAGGAAAAAGACCAAATATACATGCGACCAAAAAAACAAACAAAAAACGCCGTACCTTTGAAGCCGCAAACAATTCTCGCGATCAAGGTGATGAAATTATCAATGTTGAAGGGGACCATATTGATAATGAACCTCCGCATACTGAACCCCCCCCCCCAATACTCAATGAAACAATCCATGATGAAGCTCCACATACTGAAAGTCCCCCGATACCCAATGAAACAATGCATGATGCAACCCCTCCCGCCTCTCCTCGGAATATTCAAGCCTTTCAAGAAAGGGAAACAATTAAACATGATACAATGGGACGAGATATGACTGATATAATTCCCGACGCTGAGCCCGAAGTGTCATCCGCTGCGAATTTTCAAGGAATATTTTTATCCCGCATGGAAGAGTTTGCAGGCGTTTTGAATTATCATTCCAATATTACTCAACAATCATGGAAAAGGGGGCTTGATAATATCAATAGGATTTACAAAAATAGATGGGACAATTTACCAACAAAGGATGCTCATACATTCCTGCCCGTTGGTATTAAGGTGATCAGTAACCGAGATCTTAAAATGTCGGCTTGGCTGCAGGACCTTGAGATGGCAGGTGAGTTTTTTTTTATCTTTGTGCATGATACTTGATTATTGGCTGTTGACTGGTGATATAAATTGCAATATACAGGGTTAGATTTTTTTAAGCCAACCGAAACAGAAGCGTTTTTTGATCACAACATTTGGAATCTCAAATTGATGAAGGAATCAGCTAAACCTCCAGATAATCTCCCAAAATCTGAACACTCCTTCTTCAAAATGGTTCAGAGCCTTCTTTACCCCGCCAATCCAGTTAAACACTTTTGGGAAAATGTTATGTTTGAATCCATTAGTTTAGTCTCATACGATGTGATTGCACCCAAACCATATGTTGCACCAACATCAAATTCGACCGATCCTCTTGGACTCGAACAGGGAGCAGTTGAATACCTTGCCTCCTGCTTGAGTAAATCGAAGCAACGTGCAACCCAACTCAGCATTGAAGGTGGCGGGGCTGACAATGAGATATCCACAAAGCCGCACAAGAACCTGGAGGATCTAATGGATACAGTTATCCATTTGATGATTGCGTACAACATGGTACGTGCACATACAAAGGTCGAAGTTAATGGCATCAAAGGCAAACTCACAAACTCAAAAAAAAATGAGGCCATCAAAGATCTTTTGGCGTGTCACAAGAATCTTGGAATAAATCGAATTTGCTATGGTATATTAGCGGCATTCTGTGCGGCGGGGGTTCGTGGTTTGATGGTATGCTCAGATGACTGGAGAACAAGCTCAGTTAAAGGGGCTTTAGCACTAATTGACATTTCCGCAAAACTTTCAGAGGGTAAAAATCTAGTGGAGCCAGTGTGGCTACGTACTAATAAGTATATATGTAATTTACTGAATAAAAGTTTCTTCTCATCAGAGTCTTTTAACCCCACTGTACCTCTTAGATTTGATTTTGCACGATGCTTAGTATTAGACTTTGGTGATGCCTGGGTGGCGAATCGCGGGCTTGGTTCAAGTGATGAGGTCACCTTGACGGTACCCAGGTCAGCTAAACTCACAACCAGGATTGGCCCGTTTTAGATTAGCTTTGTACTAGATAGATTGTAATTTAATTTTGCAAAGTGATTTATGAATTTAATAATCATGACTTCCTATCCTACTACTGCCCGGATGCCACAGTCTGAGTACCAATAGTAATTGTACGGCGGCATGCCTCCGTACATCATTGCGAAGACTCCGACAAGACGCAAGCTGAGTCAGGCGTTGTGCCCGCGAGTAGCACACGCGGGGGCATTGCGGGAGGTCGCGTGTATCACTTCACGCCAGCCCATAATAGGCAAAAGGTTCCTGTGTCTTTCAAGAGGAGTGGGATAACTAGGGATCCGCAGCAGGATGCATATTGCATTTGCGTGTGCTTGCAATATTCCAAATTGCTGGATTGGAAAGTGATTGCATGGGAACATCAATGTGTAAAATTGAATAATGCACTATCCACTGCAATTTTCAGGTTCAGGTATTTGAGATCGTGAATTTGCCAAGGTCAGGCGTGAGCTTTCTTTTTAGCCGCAATTAAAAAAGATTCATCCATCGCAATCCAATTTAGGTGATATTAAGAAATCAGTAATCATTCGGTTTCATTTCATTTTCTGCTGAAAGCATGCCATTCACGAAAAAAGGAAAAGAGCGTAAAAGGGAACTCGCGAGAAAGCGTCGGGCTGAGGAAGGAAAGTGTGAGTTACTCGCTTAATCTCAGTGTATATATATAGATATATATATATGCTTCCACATTTATGTGGCACCCTCATTGGGCCCCACTGAAGAACATGGGCTTTAGTCGGTTCAGATTGTGCCAATGTCATGTGGGCTCCAACAGGGAAGTCAAAGGATGTGTGCCGAAGAAAGCTCCTTGGCAGTATCTGATATCTTGTGTGCTTCAACACATAGTGATCCCGCAACCACTCGGGAATAGTAGCAGATCCCAAAAGACAAATGAGCGCAAAACGACCCGAATGAATAGGTTTTTTTCCTCCTCTCGCCCAACAGCACAAATATCACCCCAAGTGAAATTCGGAGGGTGGTGGATGTCAATCAGATCAAACGCATTCACTTTGGCCGTGTGGCAATTTTCTCTTCAACCGGATTACTCATTGCCCTTGTTGAATTCCGACCATTCACAACAATGAGTGAAGTCGAGGTCAATCAATGGGATGAATTATCACAATTCTTATTTCGCGAAAAGAGGTTCACTGACCCTATTGCAACAAATGGAGGATTACTGGAGGGATTTATGTTCGCGATTGGGTGGCGCAAATGCACCACGAAGAATGAACAATTTGGTCTGTATGGTAGTGCTGGCAAAATTGAAAATGCAAAAGATGAATGGCGGGACCGAGGTGCCAATCTTAGCTCGGTGGGTCGCATTCTAGGTCAATCCTTACGATATGTTGGGGATAATTTATTTCAGAAGATTCAAAATTGCTACAACTCATTGGGGGTTCCTTCTTTTGATCAAGTCAACTATGAAGGCGATATTCCGGCAAATCAGGGTGCATTCGAGTTCGCTTCCGCACTCACTTTCACCATGAATGGATTCAAAAACGCACCTCATGTTGATAAGGATGCATCGCTGTATGCTTTGGGATGGTGGTTTCAAGCTGATAAGCAGACCGGCCAAATTCAAAGAGATGCGTCAAAGCGGTGTACAGGGGGAAAATTGATTTTCCCAAATGAGCATTTTTGGATTGATCTATCCACATGTCATGGGCTCATTCAGGTAGTGTGGGCCAGTAGTACATTTGTTCATTATACTGATCCAGCACAGGACAACGAAAGCACGACACTAGTGGGTATGTCCGCACAATGCTCAAGCAGGTTAGCAAAAACAATGCGGCAAAAAAGCAATGGCTATTATGAGATTGCCGAGAGAGCGGGCTATCAAATCAGGGATGGTAATACAATCTCATGCCGATTCAAAGAATGAGGAGATTTGCAAGTGGGTTGGGTAAGTAATGGTGAGGTAAGGCAGAGGACAATATACACCAGGATTGGATGGATTCGAGTGCGGGAGATGGGGTGTCTCACATGAAAAAGGGGTGAAGTGCATTATGTACGGTGGCATGCCATCGTACATTGGTCCTGGTTTGTTGCTATTGTCCAGGATGCCAATGCTTCACACGCGAATCCTTATGCTTGTGCAGGTTCCAACAATGCTAAAAGTTCCTTACGCCTATGCGGGGGGCCATCGCTACACACGCCAATCCTTATGCCTGTGCAGGCTCCCGAAAGTTTACACGCCAATCCTTACGCCTTTACAGGCTTTCGACGATTCACACGCCAATTCTTACGCTTGTGAAGCTTCCCCACAATGCTGAAATTTTCTTTAGCCCGTGCAGGATCCCAAGAATTCACACGCCAATTCTTACGCCTGTGCAGGCTCCCAACAATTCACACGCTAATCCTTATGCTTGGGGAGGGTCCCAAAAGTGCTAAAATTCCTTACGCCTGTACAGGCTTCCGACGATTCACACGCCAATCCTTACGCATGGGAGGGTTGCCAACAATGCTGACAAATTCTTACGCCTGTGCAGGCTCCCAACAATTCACACGCCAATCCTTATGCCTGTGCAGGCTCCCAACAATTCACACGCCAATCCTTATGCCTGTGCAGGCTCCCAACAATTCACACGCCAATCCTTACACCTGTGCAGCCTCCCGACAAGTCACACGCCAATCCTTACGCTTGTGAAGGTTCTAGCCAATTTAAACAATTCAATACATGAGTAAGACTAATAGCGTGTGACCATAGGAAAGGCCATGTTTCACGAATCTGGACTCGATTGCTCACATACAGGAACCTCCCGCTTTTTTACAGTTAAGAATGGGTATGGCTCTAAACCATGGGAGAAGAAAATATAGGAGAGGATAACGGCAACTATTGGCGCATTTTGAGAAAAAGAGGTTCACGAAAACAAATACTCACTCAAACTCTTGGTGGGGCACTTACAAAAATAATTCTCACGCAATCAGGGTTTTTCTCTAAGGAGGAAATAAGTAATTTTTACGTGAACAAAGAATGTAATAGAATTTGAACATAACAATAATTTAAGACAAATATTTTATTCAAAAGAAAGTATTACAAAAAATAAAAAGAGGAAATAATGACATTTTTTTTAAATTTTTATTTTTCGAGGAATTTGGAGACCATCCCGGTTATGTCCTCCTTTGGATAAGCCTCCAGTGCCTGGGCAAGGAGGGAGTTTAGTTCCTCCCGGAATTCCCGGTGCATCTCATTTCGATGAGTTGCATCCACGAAAGGAATCATGTGGAGCAAGCGACGATGCTCCAACAAGATTCGGTTGATCGAATCGTGGACGATGGCTCGAGGAATCATTAGGGTCGGTCGCAGGTCGGTGAATTCTTGGCGAGTGTCATCGTGGGAATGAGACGAGCTTGGCACCGGGGGGGAGGAGGCGTTGGGGTTCTCGGGGGAGGGGGATGGGGTGATCCCACGGGCGTATCGTCGATGATGATGATCGAGCGAGGAGTGGCGGGACGATCTGGAGACGGTCGAAGAAAAAATGAGGAAAGGTGAATATGGATCAAAGAGAAAGAAGGGGTGACTTACCATAAGGTTCCTCCGTGGATTGCGTAGGAGCCACCTCAGGTTCTGGCTCACGAGTCGTATCGTCCTCAGGTGGTTGGGACAATGGACTCGGGCCAGGAATAGGTGGCTCTTTGGTTCGGGAGGGTTCTAAAAAAGGAGTAAGAGTCAGTTCACTCGACTCGAAAGTGAAAGTGAAAATGAAATGAAACTTTGGCTGCTTACCACGGAATAATTCCTCAGACCGTCGGGTGCCACTCGGGCCTGGAGTGGGTTGCCGGGGGGTTTGCTCGCGAGGCAAACTGGGAACGGGAGAGTCGTGTCGGGGGGGATTCGGGGGGTTTGGTTCTATGAGTAATGGAAAAAAGTCAGTATTATTGCGTGAAGAGAAATGAGATAAAGAGGAGAAATAAAACTTACTTTGGCGTTTGAATCCCATTGGTGACAAGACATGGTGACGATCAGCCCAAGCTCGAATGTCCTCTCGCCATCGCCATCCTTCATCGGCCAGATAATCACTTCGCTCCGGTCGAGGAGTGAAGTGACCATCGGATGGTGGCCTAGGAGGGGGAGTGGACAAATCGATACTGGAGGGGACAGGGCTAATTGTCCGGAATCGTTCCTGTTGGCCTGTTTGGGGGCCCGGCGTCCATTCACGCTCGGAAATGGTTTCATCATCGTTGACCACAAAGGAGTCCTCCCGAGGGCGTCTTGGGCGAGAACTCGTCTGGCCTCGTGGTCGGAAGGGGCGGACAACGAACGAACATTTCTTGTGTGCTTGTCGGCAAGCATCACAAGCGTCGTTCGTCGTCGAGGAGCGAATGCAGGGGATACCCCGCTTGGTGCATAACGTGCACAACATCTAAAAACAAAACAAAACAGGTTAGTAACTGAATAGAAAGTAAGCAATCAAGAAAGAAAAGGAAGACATACGATGATATATATAAATTTAAAACGGAATCAATATAAAAACGCTCTAGTCGGAAGTTTTTAAAAGTCTGGAAGGAAGTCGTGAAGAAAGAAAAATATTAATATCGGTACATAATGTTGACGAAAGTTTAATTGGAGAAAACGTACAAAGTAGATAGAAGTGGGGTTCTGAAAGTATTAGCAGGAAAAACAAAAAGCGAGCAGGAAGGGGAGTGGGGTTAGTCGAGTGCGAAAGAAAAGACTGGAAAGGCAGGAAGACGAGGGGGAATACGCACAAGAAGGACAAACGCGGGTGAGGTTGAGCGAAGTGGAGCGGGTGAGAAAGAAAGTGAAGTGCGTGTCGTGTGAAGATGGTCTTTTATACCAAGGTGAAGCTGAGACAATCTCAGCAGTTGCAGCACCCGCAAAAGTCTCAGCTTCAAGGCGTGTGGGCAAAATTGAAGCTGAGTCTCAGCAAATGCTGCAACTGAGAAGTGAAATGCTCGCGTGAGGCAGAAGAACAATGGGGGTCTGGCTGAGTATTTCAATTTATTGAATTGTCAAGCTGAGTATTGCAATTTATTGAATTGTCATGCTGAGTCAAATCCCCTTTGTTTCCTTAAATTGCCACCCGATCACCCAGGAGGGTGGTCGTGAGGCCCTTATTGATTGTGCATTGTGGGTGCAATGCACAAGTGACCGCGGCAAGATCACCGGCCTTATGGCCTGGTGATAGTCTTTGAACAAAGGGGGGGGCTGTAAGACAAGTGAATACAGCGTGAGCTTGCCTCGACCCATTGCTCAGGTTTGCTTTCGGGTCATAATTGAAATGCTCAGTGGCTGAACATTTTAATTGCACAGTAATTGAACAATTGATATAACAATATCAAATGCACCGCTGAGTATTGCAATTTATTGAATTGTCAAGCTGAGTCAAATCCCCTTTGTTTCCTTAAATAGCCACCCAATCACCCAGGAGGGTGGTCGTGAGGCCCATGTTGAATGTGCATTGTGGGTGCAATCCACAAGTGACCCATGCAGAAAAGCACCCGGTGCATTTGGTCACAAGTGACCGCGGCGAGATTACCGGCCATATGGCCTGGTAATAGTATGTGAACAAAGGGGGGGGCTGCAAGACAAGTGAATACAGCGTGAGCTTGCCTCGACCCATTGCTCAGGTTTGCTTTCGGGTCATAATTGAAATGCTCAGTGGCTGAACATTGGAATTGCACAGTGATTGAACTATAGATATAACAATATCAAATGCACCATGCTGAGCCATTGCTCAGTCGTTTTTGTATGCGCGCACTCTGAGCATTTGGCACAGCATCGGATGACATTTCAGCCAGGTGCAGCATTTCACACGCTTTGGTGAAGTGCTCCAAACTGAGCCTTCCAATGAACTATTGCAAAAAAGTTCATTCCATGGCTTTACTGAGCACTTTCTCACAGTGCTTTTGACCATGACATGCTCAGCTTGCGTGTGCAAATCGGGTGAAACGCAATGCTGAGCATGTGGCACATGAGCTATGTAAATGCAAACGATCGGAAGGTGCATGCACATTTGCTAGATGGATGCAGGCTCAAGTAGTATTACACCTTCCTGATCTGTACAGTACAGTCGACACTGTAGTACGCAGTACACCTTTGTAAATGTACTGCGGGGCAGAGCAAAAAGCTGTTCAACAATGTAACATGCAATAACGTCAAGCCATCGAGTCATATCTCTCACCTGCATCCCTTTGATGCACCTTGTTGGACAGCTCTGCCTAACTACGGCACAGATGCGCATGTAATCCAAATTAATGTAAGTGGGTCTTAATGGGATGACTTAATATTTGGGTCTAACACAAAGAGTTGATTCACTCCGGTGCCATTGTTGGGGCAAACAATGACTGGCCCGCTTGTTCATTGTCGGGCAGCCACACGCTTTCATACGCACCCCCGATGGGTCATACGCAGGCAACTTTCACACGCCTGGAAGACATTTTACTGCCAGTCTTCCAGCTGCCTATTTTCTTGGTCGGGTTGTCAGCTTGACTGCAGACGCTCACCCGCTTGCGCGTGGAAACCTGAGGCCAATCAGTGTGGATTCGCTTCAGCCTCATCCACATTAGAATAACAATCCCAGCCTATGATTGCTGAGGCTGGTCATGTTCGCGTGGGTATCTCCCACCGCGGGTCATTTTCTTCACGTTCTCACACGCCCCGCGCAAGTTGTGGCACCTGGCTTGCAGCCAAAAAATTCCTCGGGCGTGTGGCCTCTTTCTCCGGAGTTCTGTACGCGCGTGAGGCAAAGAGGCCAATGCCAATCTCGGTGGATTAGTACTCGCCTCAAACGCCATAGGGGTGAATGTATATGTGGATCACGGCTCACGGCTGGCGCCCCCTTTGATCATCCCAGACATTCCCCACTGAAAGCCCAGTATGCATCAGTCAGCAAAAAACTTCAGGCCAAACCAAAGTCATGTTCGGTGGCATGCCACCGAACATATCTCACCCGCCCACACACAAACATCCCCACAGTGAGATTGCCCTTTGAAACTGCCAACATTGCCCAGTAGGTCCCTGTGAACAATTAACCTGGGGAGGATACGCTCATTGTTCGCTGTCACACCAGCGAACATGACTGCATGCCTCTAATATGCCCTCCACAATAAGCTGCTACAACCCACCCAATTTCGGATGTGCTAATGTCAGCCTTGTTCCACCAAAGGTTTCGTAACTCGCTGCAGATCCAGCAGTCAAATGGTGCACCCACATTTTGGCCACCTTGCCTTGATATATGCCCCAAATCGGATATGAAAATTATGAGCCCAAGAGGCCCACCTCCATCAAGACCATGCACGTAACCACAGGCCATCCCCCTTTTGGCCTGTTGCTGCCACTCATATAAGTTCCCCACCTGCGCTTATTCCTCTTCATTCCCTTTAGCTAACCCTTCCCGATCATATAATTCCCAACTGTCCCCAAATAATTCAAAATAGCCATCATGTCAACCCCTTCACAACCACTTTGCATTGGGATGATTAATATTCGTATTCAAATAAATAGTGATATAACCTTAAAGCCTGAGAATTCCCACTTAGGTTCTTGGATTATCCTATGGCACAATCAACACAACATATTCGTATATCTCCCCAATCACCAGCATGCTATTGGCTCTCTCCCGGGAACCCTTTCCCAAACGTTGATACCATTCCTTGGGGCACCCAAAACGTTCATGCACTGTGGTCCTGGTGGGGCATGGATTGAAAATTGCCAATCCAATCCTACTCAAATATTATTCGTTGAGGGAGTATTTATGACTGATGCCAATGATCCCTCCTCATCTCAGAAACCCAATCTAGCATTGATGTTCTTCACATGGTATCCAAACGTTCTATTCATAATGGAAAGCTTTCGAACACAAGATTTCAAGCTTAAAATGCCCAAAGAATATGACTGTACTACTCATTGTCAATGTCAACTCTTTACTCCGACATTTCCCGCTTCAAACTCGACGCCTGCTTCATATCCTGCTGTTTCATCATTGATTTCCAAGCAAAAACTGATACAATTACCCAGTGGATCAGACCTCCCCATGATGACCCCGCCCCATTCCATTATTCAAACCCCCCTCCTCCCTCATCAAAAGACCGGACTAGCTTTTCTCTGGGATCGAGAAATCCCCAATGGCCAATCAGCCCGTAACCTTTGGGCAACCTCACCCCCAGGATCCACTTTTAATGCCAGGCAGATCATTACAAACAAGGTCGTTAGCTCATTTGAATCCCTTTCGGCCAATACCCCTCTTGGAGGACTGCTTGCGGATGATATGGGATTAGGTAAAACCATTCAGGCCATTGCTCTAATTGGTACCTCCAAGGAGCGGATGATTGCAAACCCCCATCGCTCCACGCCCACCATGATCATCTGCCCCCCTCGCTTAATTACCAACTGGCAATCAGAAATATCCAAGCATGCTCAGGCTGGAGCACTGCATGCCAAAATCTACCATGGTCCCACTCGTCACTCATTATCCCAAGCCGACATCTTAAAATATGATATCATCATCACTTCTTACAATACTATCACCCAAGAATTTAAGCAAACCAATCCCTCTACATCATTCATTTTTCAAATCAATTGGCATCGTATAATCTTGGATGAAGCACAGTGAGTGGCTGAGCTTAAATGATTCAAATTACCTTTTATATCCAATAACCCTTGCCCCCTCTTATAGCTATATTCGCTCTCAATACACTGCCACTCACCGTGCCATTAATAGCCTCCTTTCATCCCGTCGAATATGTTTAACGGGCACACCTATTCACAACACCATTTATGACCTTTTGGGCATAATATCCTTCATCACTCAACCCCAGAGCGCCGATCAAGATAACTGGTCACCATTCATCCTGAGTAGTCTTTCAAAAGGTTGCAATGATATTTTGCATTTGGCATTGCGGCATTTAAGTTTGCGCCGCACCAAAACCACACATCTTGAATCTCTCCCCACTATTAGCCATCATTATGAGCTGCTCCCACTCAACCCGACCATGCAGCAAGAATATTCCACATTATATGAAGAATTCCTATCATCCAAAAGCAAAGGACCAGGAGAGTTTTTCAGAAATATTAATAAGCTGAGAATATGTTGTAACCATCACATCATGCTTAACACAATTGCGGAGGCGGAGCTGGAAGACCCCGAGGGCAGGAGCACTCAGGATAACTCCCCAAGAATCACACGAACTATTGTGGATGTGGAAACATGCATGATGAGTAGTAAAATTGCACACCTCCTACAAAGCTTAATGAAGAACAAACAAACAAGGTGTGGTCCAACGAAATCGGTGGTTTATACCCAATGGACCCAATTTCTAGATTTGTGCGTTAATTCTAATATGCATCCATTACCAATTGACTCCATCTGACTTTTTTATATTGTAGAATTGGTATTGCTCTTGCCCATCACTCTATCCTTTCAGCACGAATTGATGGAACAATTACACCACGAGCGCAGGACAAGGCGCTTGAGAATTTCTTCAATAATCCTGAATGTGAAGTACTCATTGCATCCATTGCCGCGGCTGGAACTGGCCTCAATATAACTTGTGCTAATGTAGTCTATTTAATGGTGAGGGGCCCCCCAAAATTCTCCCCTGATTTTCGGACCCTGACATCCACATTTCCAGGAGCCCAATTGGAACCCAGCCATTGAGGCTCAGGCTGTTGATCGTCTACATCGTATTGGCCAACAACGACCTGTACAGGTCATCCACTATATCACTCCTCATTCAGTTGAGGTCAACATGCGGAAGGTACCTTTCAAGCTCATCTTTCACTTGATTGTATTACTATTCTGAAATCATTCCTTATGGGAATGCCATATTCCAATTACCAATAGGTCCAAGAAAAGAAAAAATCATTAACTGCGTGAGCCTTACTGATATTATATAATTTGTGATTGACAAAGTTGATAACTCCTGTTGACTCTGGCACAGGTCCACAATTATGAACACCATGAGCTGGATTGAACTTCTTCAATATTTCCTCAATGAAAATGAGCAATAGAGTATTATTGCAAGGGAGACGGTGATACATTTCAATTCATATTGTCTATATTCTAACATATTTAGCAAGTTGTTGCATCCTTAAGAGATAATAATCAGATTTTATTACACCTGCACAAATAATTCACAAAATTTTAATTTGTCACAGTGCTATACCGTGACCAATTACTAAGTTATTTCAGAGCATCACCATTAGGCCTAATAACTGGCATGTCAAGTATCTTGAGGGCGCTAGTCTGCATCTTACTACAGCCTTTGAGCCAATCTTGATCAAATACCTGAAATGATAGGCCTTCCGGAATATCACCATCATCTGTCGATCGTAATTCTGGCAATCTATCAATAGTTTTTTTACCCTTTTTTTTAATCCGATTACAAAACTCTATGTCTCTATCCATTTTCAATACCAAATCATTAAATAACTGGGAGCGCCAGCGTAATACCACTTTGCGGTAAACTTGACGGCCATTTTCCAGTACCTCCTCAGTATCTGAGCATACTCGAGGGTCATTGAATTGTGATGCTAGGATGGGAAATTTAGCCATATCACACCATTCACGACGGCGCTCACAGGTCTGCACATAATCAAGTAGATCATCATCAGACATGGTCCACAATGAAGAAGAGATACAGTAACTAACTCTTTGACGAATCTTTGCGAGCTTTTGATTCTCTTTCTTTTTTACCAAATACTCGGCATCCTTTTGAATAGACTTCCATTCTCTTTTCAAATAAGTGAAATATCGCTCCATTAAAGCCGCCACGACCCCATAGTTGTTATGATCCTTGTTCCAACAGTAGTGATGATACTCAGTGCTGACAAGTGCGAGACGGAATGTACGGTAAAACACCATAGACATCAGCTCGTTGAACGGATGTTGCCATGAGCTCTCCCAGTCCCAAGTGAATCGCTTTAGTCCTAGCTTGTGCAGCTCATTTTCACAGTAGCTTTGGAAACCCTGAGACTGAACCTGTGTTGATGGCTCATTGAACACATCCTCGGGGACATAACCGAGATGACCAGCCACTTGAATTGCAATTTCACGCTCTTCTGTGCTGGGTGTTGTTGGTAGTGAGGAAAAATCCTTATCCCTAACTTTGAGTAGGAACAGGCAATGTGCGTGTACTGCTGATCTCATTCCATGGACATTCTCTGGAAGTTCTGCCTTCAGCCATTTTTGTTGCTCCTTCTGGCTTGCACGTTTCGCCACATTGTGAGCTTTGCGGGCCTGGTTCCTTTGCTGTCTGACCTTGGATTGTTCAAGCATACTCTGGGCGAGGCCCAGCTGAGGATGGGTGAACTCACTATTTGATTGAGTGCCTTGCTCATGCGCTGTGAAATTGTCCCTCCTTGGTTCATCATTTCTTTCACTTTGAGTCGGAGACATGTTCTCATCCTCATCATCCACCATTGTTTCTCTTGATGTACTGGCATGACCCTTTCTTGGTTTGGAGGCATATGGATGATGACGTCCACTGACTTTCTCTTTATGGACCAGAGGTGAAGACGCATAAAGTTCATCCCCTGCTATGCAAATCATCAGTTAACACATCAAAACATTAATGAAGACTGGTCATCCTCACGATCTTCAATTGGCTCCTGAGATCGGACTGACTTGCCTTTAGGTGCCATGTCTAACCCATGAAACAAACATATCAAATCATGAATAAGTTTCTACTCCAAAATTCAAATGACTTACTTTGATGAAGCGTCAATACTGGATTTCCCTCCGACAGACCGCTCCAAGTTACATTTTCCAAAGGTCTTTTTCGTTGCCCCCCATCCACGCGCCTTTCATCACCCACATGAACCTGCGATCCTGATGGAATATTGAGGGTTGGCCGTTTACTTTGGCCAAAGGGATCCTGGGATGCGACTGGACTCCGACCGGGATTAAGGAGGAACTCACGTGGAAATTTTGATTGGGGATTAGCGTGTGAGGAGATTTGAGGTGTGCCTTCTGGCCCCTGAGCCACATGAATTTGTGTATTAGTGGGATTTGGGGGAATTGGAGTGACGGAAATATTTGGGATCGACCAAGTGCTTGAAGTTGGAGCCTTTGGATTGCCCACATCAATGTTAAGACCTGATACATTCATTGAGGATGCGATAGGGGTTGTGAGAGGAATGTTGGGACTCAATGGTGACTGTGTTTGAACATATTCTATGCTAGATTCACTATTTGAGTCATGAACAGAACCTGAACGGGATTTATGTGACTTGAAAGATGACATAAGGGCCGAAAAAGTACAGTAATATTTTTAACTAGATAAAACACCTCAGTATTATGATAAAATAGAGTGATATGAGATGAAATCTTTTCAAATTTAGAATAGAGAAATTCTATGAATAGTTGGAACTAAGTGTTGTGTGGAAGTCGGATAAGACTCTTTTGAGGAGAATCCTCCCTGCCTCCTCTTGAGCTCCTCCGCTTTTGTCGGAAACCACCCTGCACGGCCTACCAGCATATAATGTGATATTTCCTTGATCTGAAAGGGGACCCATCATCCATAGGTAATCATATTTGGTAACATTTCCGCCTCCCCATTGTCACATTTTGTGAATTATCCAAACTGCCAATATATGCATTGAAATTCCCCAACATTGTACATCTGTAAAGGGGTATATTCATGAAGGATTTACCCACAAAAGAGACATCACCTTTTCACGAAAGGCAAGACAATCCAAATCACATTCCAACTGATTCAAAGCCCGCCGTACTCAAACAAAATACCAAGACTTTAGCTGCACTCCAACCCCTTATGTAATAGAGTTATATAGTTATGTCTGTAATAAGGTTTAAACCATGTACGATGGCGTGCCAGCGTACATGGATTAAATGTTAATCCCCTCAATTCAATGGTAATGTCACAGCCAAGGAGGCAGGGGCATTACCAATCATATTCAACAGTAATTACTTCATTGATACCCCTCAAAACCCAATCAGCAAGGGGGTTTCATTCAACATTCTCCAAATACAGTTTTTCATACAGGCAAGATCCAAATACAGTTCCAAACCTCAATACAGCTTCATACAGGCAAGACCCAAATACAGGATTCACCAAATACAGGCCTGTAATCAATACAGGCGCAAATACCTGTATTGACTGTATAACCTGTATTGGATTCACCAATACAGGATTCAATCCCACATCCAACTTCTTCCAGCATACAGACAAGTATCTCAACACTCAAACTCCAAGGCTGGTATTTCTCACATATACCAGCCCCTCTTCACCCACCTGGGGGTTTTTCCCCCAGTTAATTAAAATAGTTGATTTATTTTTTAATATTATTTTATTCTCACTTTTGGAATATTATTTTATTATTTATTAAGTTAGTCTTTGCCTTCCCTCACCTGTTCAGTAGAGTCCTGGTGGCCATATCCTTTATTAATCCTTTTCTCTTTTCTGAACAGGTTGAAACAGTGACTCAGGATTATTTGTGGTTGGCTCTTTATTATTGCTTTTGTTTTGTCTCTCTTATCTTTTATGCTTATTATTTTATGACTAGGAATTTATCCTCTTACTCCATTACTCTTATCATTTGAGTATTTTCTTCTGAGCCCTCCATAAGTAAGTCTGTTCACTGAGTGCCAGGCCCTCTTCATTTTAGAAGAGCCCCTGTGACATTATTTTAATTAACTCATAATTGCTTCTTTCTTTTCATTCATTTTATTCATTTCTCTCATTCTTCAATTATGATTTTTTCATGATTTTATGATTTTTTATGATTTTTATGATTTTTCTCTCTTATCAATTTTCATCTCATTCATTTTATTCAAATGAAAATTGATTCTCTTTCTCATTTCAAAAATTCTGCTGACCATTTCACTTTATTCTTTATCATTCTAATTTCTCTTTTGTCTGAATTCAGGTTTTTATCAGGTTATTTGAGTGGAATTATTTGGGTTAATTGATTCATTATTCAGGGATTTATTGATTTGGGGTATTCAGTGGTTTTGATTGAAATTTCTCAAGATTATTGATTGATTGATTGATTGTTCAAGACATTGATTTCACCTCAAGATTTTGAATTGACCTGATTGATTTGATTTGATTTGATTTGATTTGATTGACTTGATTTGATTCTTCAAGATACCTGATTTATCCTCAATATTTGATTTGATTTATTGATTTGAATTTGATTCCTCAAGAAAATTGAATTGATTTTTGAAGATATTGATTGAATTCCTCAAGACTTAATTGATTTGATTTTGATTGACTTGATTTGACTTATTGATTGAAATTGATTATTCATAAGAATTTGACTTGTCATCTTCACTCTTCAAGATTTATTCATATTGATTCACTTCAAGACTGTTTATTGATTCTTCAAGATCATCAAGATTCTCATTTAATTTGATTTTGTCAAGCCTTAATTTATTCAAAGTATCATCAAGTTTTTATTCATTCTTCTTTCATAATGCCAGTTCAGCATAGCCCACCAGCCAAGAATACAAGATCCCAGAGACATCAAGCTGTTCTCACTCCTACACAAAGGGCTCCTCTTGACCGCACACCATCAGTTCATCAACTGAGTGCAAATCTGGACAGAGGACCACCAATGGAAGGAGCAGCACCCTCCAGAAGAGGAGGTGTGAAGTCTAGAAGATCAAGATCATTCTCTGGACTATTGGGTGGTTATCCTGGTGTTTCTCAAGGGCCTAGAAGTAGATTGGGGGAAGCTGAAGATGAGGAGGGGGAGGAGTCTGTGGAAGAGGAAGAATCTGAGGAGACTGAAGTGGCAGCTGCCTTGGCAGGTGCTACTGAAGCTCCTGAGGCTCCAAATCTAGCCCTTTCTAATCAACCTTCTGTCTCTCAAGCTGAACCAAATTTCCTCAAGATGATGGAGCAAATGACTCAGTTTATGGGACAACTCACTCAAGCAGTTGCCCCAAGGGACACTTCAAAAGTCCCTGCATTCAAGACTCCATCAATGAAGGCACCTGATTCTTTTGATGGTACTAAAGCTCATAAATTGAGAGGATTCATTCAATCCTGTCAATTAATCTTTCATAATGACCCAGCAAACTTCTTCTCTGACAGGAAGAAGGTGCTTTACTCAACTTCTTTTCTTACTGGTAGAGCTGGCAAATGGATTGAACCTTACCTCTCAAATATCTCCAATGAAGACCCATCTTATCTCCTCAATAACTGGCAGTTGTTTGAAACCCAGTTATTCACTCTGTTTGGTGATCCCAATGAAGTCAGAAAAGCTGAACAAGAGTTGGACAATTTGAGGATGAGGGAAAGTGGTCAAGTTTCCTTGTACATAGCTGATTTCAGAAGTTTAATGTCAAGAATTGGAGACTGGGGGGAAAGGGCCTATATTCATGTGTATAGAAGAGGCTTGGCATCAAGATTGTTGGACCAATTGGCTTCTCACCCTGGAACTTTTGATAGTCTTCAAGAACTCATGGATATCACCTTGGAATTAGATACCAGGTACCATGAGAGGCAGAAGGAAAAGGGAAGTCATCAAGAGAAGAAGCCTCCAATCAGTGGATCCAACTCCTCCAAGCCTCCTCAAAGTTCATCATCAAAGAAGCCTTATCATAAGAAGAATAAGAAGGGGAAGAATTTTCAAGTGTCCAAAGACAAGCCTCATGCTGCTCTCCTCAATAAGGACAACAAATTAATTGGTTCTGAAAAGGAGAGGAGGATTAAAGAAGGCTTGTGCAATTATTGTGGTGGGAAGCACCCATTTGAAAAATGCTTCAAGAGGCCTGAAAATAGGCAAGGGTCCTCAAAAGGCTTCCCTAGCAAGCAGGGAAAAGCCTGAGTGGGAATCATGATGTGTTCAATGGTTCTCACTTATTTCCTTCAAGAGCACAATTGTGCACTCTGAATACTAGTGTCAAGAAATCTTTAAAATTTCTTATTTTTTCTTCAATCTCTGATATTTTTTATAGTATTCTCATTGATTCTGGTGCTACAAACTCTTTTATTGCAAAGAATTTTGTTCTCAAGTACTCATTGACCATGTCAGAGCTCCCTGAAAAGATTCCTCTTTTCATTCTGGATTCTAATGAATCCACTTCCCTGTTCATCACCCATTATACCAAGTGGGTTGTTGATTTACCTTCCTTCCCAAGCTTTGAATGGGATTTCTTTATCATAGATTCACCCAAGGGAGAAGACCTAATATTGGGCTATGATTTTCTTTACCATTTTAATCCCATTATTGATTGGAAAAATGGATTGATCACCTATGATTCTAGTCATAAGGATTCTAGTGGTATTATTTCTTCTACTAGTAATGACTTATCCACTGCTGTCAACAGTGTTGCTCTGGTTGGTGAACTTAAGACACCTCCCCTTCCTCCTTCTGTCCATATCCCTTCCATTTTTCCCTCTCAGTCATTACTTCCATTACGAGATGAAGTCTTCAAAGAGATAAAAGATGTTGGAGAAGATGTTGCTATATCTTCACTTCATCTCTTTCAAGGGGATATGGACCTTCCTCCTTTATCTTTTCATGCCTCCCTGGAGGAGCAGTGGGATGAGGAGGAAGAGCCAGAAGAGATTGAAACTGTGCTGAAGGTAGTCCCTCCTGTTTATCACAAATATTTGGATGTATTCTCCAAAGTGAAAGCAGAGAAACTTCCTCCACACCCTGCCTGTGATCATCATATCGAACTGGAGGGTCTTCTACCTCCAGTTGGTGTTATCTACTCTTTATCAAAGAATGAGTCAGAAACACTGCGGGCCTACATTTCAGAGAATGTAGAGAAAGGTTTCATCAGACCAAGCTCCTCCTCAACAGGAGCACCTGTCCTTTTTGTTAAGAAAAAGGATGGTGGTCTCCGTTTGTGTGTTGACTACCGCAAACTTAATGCTGTCACTAGGAAGAACAGGTATCCTGTTCCTCCAATGAATCAGCTTCTTACCGTCTTTAACGGTGCTACTATCTTCTCCAAGATAGATCTGCGTGGTGCTTATAATCTCCTGAGAATTAAAGAGGGGGATGAGCATTTAACTGCCTTTAGAACCAAATATGGCAGTTATGAGTATTTGGTTATGCCATTTGGCTTAACCAATGCTCCAGCTTCATTCCAAAATCTTGTGAATGATATCTTTGCAGATTATTTGGATATTTTTGTTGTAGTGTACTTAGATGATATTATGGTCTTCTCTAACTCTTTGGATGAACATGTTAAACATGTGGCCTCTGTTCTCCAAAGACTGAGAGACAATAATTTGTTTGCTAAAGCCTCCAAGTGTGTATTCCATGCCTCAAGTGTGGAATACTTGGGCTATGTTGTTTCAAGTGATGGCCTCAAGATGGATTCTTCAAAAGTTCAACAAATCCTCAATTGGCCTCAGCCCAAGAACATCAAGGCCCTCCAATCTTTTCTTGGCTTTGCCAACTTTTATCGTCGTTTCATTGAAAATTATTCCAAAAAAATCTCTTCCCTCACTTCCCTTCTCAAAAAAGATTCTCCCTTCATCTTCAATGAGGAAGCTCTTAGCCAGTTTCAGATACTCAAAGAAGCTTTCACCACTGCTCCTATCCTCTCTCACTTTAATCCTTCTCTCCCAACTATTGTGGAGACTGATGCCTCTGATTATGCCTTGGGTGCTGTACTGAGTCAGGTGAATGACTCAGGAAAGCATCCCATTGCATTTGATAGTTGCAAGCTCTTACCAGCTGAACTCAACTATGAAATTCATGACAAGGAACTCCTTGGCATAGTTTGGGCTCTCAAGCGCTGGAGAGCCTTTCTCCTTTCTCTTTCTGATTCCTTTGAGGTCTTGACAGACCATTGTTCTCTCCAATATTTTATGTCCTCTAAAGTCCTTACTCGTCGTCAAGCCCGTTGGGCTGAATTTTTGTCTGAATTTCACTTTGTTATCACTTACCGCCCAGGCAGGCTGGCCACTTTACCAGATGCCTTGTCACGTCGGGACGACGTGTACCCAGAGAGGGGGGTGGATTTCATCAGCAAGAATCCTCAAAACTTTCATCAAGTTCTCAAGCAGAATGAAATTCAAGAGTCAAGATTCTTTTCCATAAAAGTTGAAATGTTTTCAGATTTAGTTGATCAGATCCAAAGACAAGTATGGCAAGACAAAGACTATAAGGAGATCCTCAAGAAATTAGCAAGAGGAGAATCAGTCCCAGACTATTGTCTTGAACCTCAAGCAAATTTGTTATTGTTCAAAGATAGAGTAGTTATTCCAAGCAATCATGAAGTTCAATTGGATATTCTTCAAAGGCGTCATGATTCACCATTGGCTGGCCATCCTGGCCAGGAGAAGACCCTCAAGCTCATCAAGAGGGATTTTTATTGGGCTGGCCTGAATCAAATCATCAAGGACTATGTGTCCTCATGTCAGCAATGTTCAAGAAACAAGAACATCCACCATAAGAAGTTTGGATTACTCAAGCCTCTTCAAATTCCATCTGGTCCTTGGAATTCTTTATCAATGGACTTTATCACTCAATTGCCCTTGTCAAGCAACTTTGATTCAATTTTAGTAGTTGTAGACAGATTTTCAAAAATGGCAATATTTATTCCAACTTATTCAACAATCACTGCTTTGGATTTATCTCAAATATTCATTAATCATGTCTTTTCCAAACATGGTCTTCCAGTAAGTATTGTTAGTGATAGAGGTTCCTTATTTGTTTCATCATTCTGGACCCAATTATGTCAGCAGCTCAAGATATCAAGAGATCTTTCAACTGCCTTTCACCCTGAAACAGATGGACAGACAGAGAGGGTAAATCAGATTCTAGAACAGTATCTTCGGATGTATGTCAGTTACCATCAAGATGACTGGCACACCTGGCTCCCTCTGGCTGAATTTGCCTATAATAATGCAGAACATTCATCCACAAAGCAATCACCTTTTTTCACCATTTATGGAAGAAATCCCAGCTTTGACTCAATCCATGTTTCTCAAGATTCACCTGCTGGAAAGTTATCAACAAAACTCCAATCAGTACAGCAAGTTGTCAAAGAAGAATTAGAGTCAGCAATAAGAAGATTCAAGAAGTATGCAGATAGAAATAGAGCAATTCCACCTGATTTCCAACCTGGGGACAAAGTATGGCTAGCCTCCAAGAACATCAAGACAACAAGACCCACCAAGAAGCTCTCAGAAAGATGGTTGGGACCTTTTGAAGTTCTGAAGAAGATTGGCAGCCATGCATATCACCTCAAGTTGCCTCAACAATGGAAGTCAGTTCACCCTGTTTTCCATGTGTCCTTGTTAGAACCAGTGAAGCAATCAACTATCCCAAATCAACACCAATTGCCACCACCTCCAGTAATAGTGGAAGAGCAAGAAGAATGGGAAGTGGCTCAGGTTCTGGACTCAAAACTCAAGAGAGGTTCATTATGGTATTTAGTTGAGTGGAAAGGATTCAGTGAAGACCCAGAAAGAACAACTTGGGAACCAGCTTCCAACCTTACCAACTCCCCAGACCTTGTCAAGGACTTTCACACTTTGTATCCTGACAAGCCTGGCCCAAATGCCTCAAGAGTTTGATTTTATGGTGCTTGGTGGGGATTGGAGTTTATGAAAGTAAGTTCCTCTCCTGGCATGCACCTTTAAGGGGGTATTCTACCCAAATTTGTTGTAAGCATCACCTTGGCCACTTTGTGAGCACTTGTCAATTTTTTGGACAGATTCAGAAGGCCTTGCAACATAATACCCTCAAGATTTGGACCTTTCATCAAGATTTGGCCCAATCTTTTCTTTTATTTTCTCTTCTTTCTTCAATCATGCCATAAATTATCTTTCAAGACATTCATTATCAAATTCATCTTATGGCATATTTCAATTTTCATTATGGTGCTTGGTGGGGAGTGGAAGTTATGAAAGTAAGTTCCATCTCCTGGTATGCATCCCTGAGGGGTCTAATTCTTGTAAAACATTACCTTGGCCACGCTGTGAGCATCAAATTCTTGGTTTTATCTTTCAGAACATTTTGGCCAAAATCAAGAATCTCACCACAAGAAGGACAACCCTCAGGAATTTCTTATTTCTTTCTTTACTCTCTTTTTCTCTCAATTCTTTTTCATTTCTATTTTTTATTTTTATTTCTTTTACTTGTATGATTTATTTTTCATTTCTTGTTTCAAAAGCAGCAATCATAACTCCCATATCTTGTTTGGGGAGTCAATTTATGTAATAATCAAGAGCAAACACTAGTAATGGTAAAGACCAGCTACAGATAATCCTAATCAAAATTTCTTCAAGGCTTCTCTAAACTTAGCAACCATGGCATCTTCATAAGCAACTGCCTCCCTGGCCAAAGCAGCAGTGGGCTCCCCTGGAATAGCACTCTTCATAGCCTTATCAACAAACACCTCAGTCAAAGCATCAACTTCAGCAAATAGATTGGTGACCACCTTCTTGTTCACCCTTTTCTGATCAGTGAAGTTGCCAGTAATATTCCAGCGGCGACGGGTTTCAAAGATTGATTCAGGCTCTGGAGACATTGGGTCTCTAGAAGTGCTGGCCACTGGTGGTTGGATATTGGTAGAGGTGGAGGCAAGTGTGGAGGGCCTGGTTGGGGATCTAATTGGAAGCTGAGGTGGTTGGGGGGACCTGATCACTTCATTATTGGTGGTACTGGCTTGGACTGGGGATTGTGAGGTGGATTGGATTCTTCTTTTCTGGATTGGGGTAGTCATTTCAAGCTCTTCTCCATCAATCTCATCACTACCTTCAGCATCAGTATCATTTTCATCTTGAACCACCAAATTTCTCTTCAATTTTCCAAGTCTTCCATCCTTTCTGGTAACCAAAATGGGAACCTCTGGGGCCACTCCAATGGGATTTCCTTGGGGGTGAATTGATCCTCCAATGGCTGCCCAGGAACCACTGGTATTATTCCATTGTTGGACACCTCTCATTCTAGATCCAGTCACTGAAGAAGAAGAAAAGAAAACATAGAAGTCAGTAACCCATCAATTTTATGGCTAATCAACTCACAATTGGAGTGACCAGAGGTGGCATCAGAGGTGGGAGGTTCATCAACAGGAGCTTCCAATCCAAATCTTCCACCCTTCTTGATGCTGCTCCATAATCTTCTGGCATCTTCAGGAAAGCTATAGTGGGCTTGGGAACAATTTCTTTTTCCAAGATTGCAAAACTGACACCTGGTGGACCTAGCAGTAGCAGATTCCACACAAGGAATCCCTTTCCTCTTACAATTGGTGCAGGGTGGTTCAATAACTCTGACAGATTTAAAACCATTATAGGTTTTATTGATGTCCCAAATCTCTGTAGGGGCCATACTCTCTTCAGAAAGCTCCCTCAAGTTATCAAAAACACCAGGACCATAAAGTACAGAGGGTGGGGAATCAGAGTGATTGGAATCACAGATGGAAGTCAGCCTTGAACTCATCTTCAAGTCAAAATTTCAATTCAAGACCAAGAGATTTATGGACAATTGCAAGTCAGCAAAGAATTTATGGCAATTGACCAGTCAAAAAGGTTATAAGAAGAAAGAAATTCAGGAAGAAATCAAGATCAAGAAGAAGAAAACTGCTTCAAATGGCCCAATTGGCCAAATTCATGATTTTATGCACTTTGGCACAAATGGCCATATCAGACCTCAAAACTTCAAAATTGCTCTATTTTATCACTTTTCATCAAAATATGCTTAATTATGCATATTGGCAAATTTGCGCATTTTGCGCAATTTTGCGCATTTTTGCGCATTTTTGCGCAAAAAGCCCATTTTTCTTGTCAAAAGGCTTCAAAAGGCCTTTTTGGCCAAATTCATCATAATTGCGCATTTGCGCACTTTGCGCAAATTTTGCGCATTTGCGCACTTTTGCGCAAATTTTGCGCATTTGCGCATTTTGCGCAAAAATGCGCAAAATGGCCAAAACAAGTTATAAGGCCATTTTTTCAGCAAAATCAAAAATTTTCAGTTTTTCACCCATATATGCGCATTTGCGCACTTTGCGCATTTTTGCGCATTTTGCGCAAAAATGCACAAAATGGCCAAAACACTTCAGAAGGCCATTTTTGCAGCAATAATCAGGATTTTTTAGTTTTTCACCAATATATGCCATTATGGCATATATGCGCATTTGCGCACTTTGCGCATTTTTGCGCAAATTGGCCAAAATCCCCTTTAATCACAAAATCAGGGATTTTGGCCAGGACTTCTGAAAAGGTCCAAAACCTCAAGTGTTGGCCACTTTATGCCAACACCCTCAAGATGAAAATTATGATGAATTCAGGTGTTCTTGGGACATAAACCCAGGTCACCCACTTTTCAAAAGCCATGAGGACTCAAGAAAAGTTTTGGTGAAGACACTCAAGACAAGATGAAAACATTTCCAGAAGAGTGAAAGCATTTTTGAAGTGAAAGGGGGAATTCAGAATCAAGATCAAGGAGAAAATACCTACAGGTGATGAAATGAGGATTTTTTGTTGAGTATTGGTTGAAGAAGAAATTTGAATGAATAAATTTAAGGAATTGGGGGAAAGAACTGTATGGATTATTTGCAAGCTCATCAAGACTCACTGTACTTATGGTGCTCAGAGCTCACCATTTTCAAGAGGGGGATAATGTCACAGCCAAGGAGGCAGGGGCATTACCAATCATATTCAACAGTAATTACTTCATTGATACCCCTCAAAACCCAATCAGCAAGGGGGTTTCATTCAACATTCTCCAAATACAGTTTTTCATACAGGCAAGATCCAAATACAGTTCCAAACCTCAATACAGCTTCATACAGGCAAGACCCAAATACAGGATTCACCAAATACAGGCCTGTAATCAATACAGGCGCAAATACCTGTATTGACTGTATAACCTGTATTGGATTCACCAATACAGGATTCAATCCCACATCCAACTTCTTCCAGCATACAGACAAGTATCTCAACACTCAAACTCCAAGGCTGGTATTTCTCACATATACCAGCCCCTCTTCACCCACCTGGGGGTTTTTCCCCCAGTTAATTAAAATAGTTGATTTATTTTTTAATATTATTTTATTCTCACTTTTGGAATATTATTTTATTATTTATTAAGTTAGTCTTTGCCTTCCCTCACCTGTTCAGTAGAGTCCTGGTGGCCATATCCTTTATTAATCCTTTTCTCTTTTCTGAACAGGTTGAAACAGTGACTCAGGATTATTTGTGGTTGGCTCTTTATTATTGCTTTTGTTTTGTCTCTCTTATCTTTTATGCTTATTATTTTATGACTAGGAATTTATCCTCTTACTCCATTACTCTTATCATTTGAGTATTTTCTTCTGAGCCCTCCATAAGTAAGTCTGTTCACTGAGTGCCAGGCCCTCTTCATTTTAGAAGAGCCCCTGTGACAGGTAACACTTCACTAATGGAACCCCCTCAATGGTCAAACCCGCACTATCACAATGTGTAAATAAACTAGAATATGTATGAGCATTGAGCAACATGGCATTTTACCCAATTAAACGCCTAACCAATTCCGCCATCCAGATGAGACATGTTAAACTTTATCCACTGCAGCTCATGCTCCATTACAAATGGGATAAAATCCTCAGCTGGCTCAAATCATCTCCCCCTTCATAAATAATCACTGAATTTTATTTCCAATTAATAACACTCCTAAACACTTTCACATCAACCATAGATATTTATACACAAACCAACCGTACTCCCAATTCCTGCAACAATGACAACCCGGCCATATTCCTCAATGTGTATATGCATGTGTCAACACTGCTCAACTCAAACACATTCTTCCCCTGAGGGTGATAGGCAAGGAGTTGCCTTCACACCTTTCCAATATAAACAGCACATTAAAAAGCTCAAATCAACCATTGCACCCAAATCTCTTCCAAACATCCCTACTTCTGCATCAGGATCTGGGTGCCCACAAATTCTATTGGATCAAATCTTCCCAGCTGATTATTCACGTTTGACCCAAAGCACTTTCCCAACTCCAGCGGGTCTCAATTCAACTGCACAGAAACCATATAGTGGCAGTCAAACCCTTCCCCCACAAGACCTAGGAATGATAATATCTGCCATTCTATCATTAAGGTATAATTTACCCCGCAGGGCTTCACGCATACTCAACCCCGCCCTGAACCTGCTGATCAAGTCCAGTATCTCAAGCTCAGCTGGTCCCCCCGCTCCTGCATTCCATATACCTCAAGATCTGAGTACCATATTTGAACATCTCCAATTGGAGCCAGTGATTCAAAACTATATATGTTGTCCTCAATGTTTCTCTCTTAATGGCCTTACTGAATCAGTCACAACTGACCAACCCCACTGTCAACGCCATAATGACCCAAATGATCATGATCCCCCTTGCACACAATCATTAGGCAAATTCATCTATTCATCTGAACCCCACACCCAAAACACAACCAACATGAAGCAAAAATTTATACCAACAAAACATTTCATTTATCAACCATTCAAAAATTGGCTTGCCAGATTTCTCCAGCGGGCTGGAATTATGGACATTCTGCATCAACATCAACAATCCCAAACTCCCGAAGATTCCCCAAAACGTGACGTCTGGGATGGATTGGTCTGGAGACGCTTCACTGGCACTAGAAATATCCATGACCCCCCATTCATGTCCATTCCTGGTGCATTGGCCTTCTCCATATATGTGGACTGGTTTAATGCACATGGAAAGTCAACCCGGTTGGCTAGCATTGGACCTATCATGCTTATTTGTCTTAATCTCCCCCCAAGTGAAAGATTGAAGCCCGAGAATGTCTATGTTGCAGGAATCATCCCTGGTCCGAAGGAGCCAACTGCGCTTCAATTGAATTATCTATTAATGCCACTCATCAAGGAGCTCAAAGAGCTATGGCAAGGTTACCATTTTGCACCCACCTCAACAGGTCCATCAGGATCCTTTATCCGTGTTGCCATCCTCACAGCCATTGTGGATGTGGTTGCCATGCGCAAGCTTACTGGATTTATTTCCCATTCAGGAAACCACTTTTGTAATTTTTGCACCATTCACAAAGCTCAAATTGAAGAAATTGGTCCTCAATTTCACTACACGCGCTCATACCAAAGTCATAAATCAACCATTGCCAAATGGCTTCGGGCAACCCCACAACAAAGACAAGCAATTTTCTCTGAGTATGGAGTGCGATATTCAATTTTGGAAGACCTTCCGTATTGGGATGCAACCAGAATGGTTAATCTTGACATAATGCATAATTTAATACTTGGAATTTTGAAGGATCATGCAACTTTCAAATTGTGCATTCCAGAGGCGAAATCAAAAATTTACTTCAGGTCCCGCAGGAAATCCAATGACACCAACAGTTCAGACTCAGATTCCATGACCTCCAACAGCTCTCTTGATAAAATCACATTGAGAGAGGCCCGCTCCCTGAGAAGAGACGCAGCAAAAATAATAAATGAGCCACTCCCCACTACTTCCACCCGAAAAAACTACTTCCCAATGCCCACCCCTAACACAGAACATCCATCTAGTGGTTCTGCGGAGATTCCTTCATTTGATGCCGATTACATCCCCACTTCTGAAATACCCTCTGAATTGGATATCACTGCACTGAGTGATCACCAGATCAAGGGTGAGGCTCTTGAGCATCTCCGACAAATCATATCTGAGACCATAATTCCCTCATAATGGATAAGAGTTCCCCGCAAAATGGGTTCCCCCTCTCATGGTAGCTTAAAAGCCGCTGAATGGGCTCTCTTATATAAGGTCTATATTCCATTTCTAATGCTCAGTCAACAGATGTCATTAGATGCACACCAATCTGCCAACACTCAAAGAAAAATGGGTCAGTCAGAAGAACTTGCAAATGAACTAGCCAAGAATACATTCCATTTGATTAGTGCTATCAACATTGCCACAAGCTGGACTGTTTCAATAGATGATGCGACTGCATTTGCTGAACATTGGAAAAAATTCCGCCTTTCCAATCAACACCTGTTCCCAAAACAGAAAAGTAAACCAAATCATCATTTTGCTGATCATATTCCCCAACTCTTCCAACGTTGGGGCCCAGCACAAGCCTCAGCCACATGGAGTTATGAGCGCTTGATTGGAGTATTTGCAAAGATGCCAACAAATAACAAGATATGTAAGTCAATTAATAAGATCAATATGTTCACATTGATTAAACACCTGAACTGAATAAGACTAACTTTTTGCAACTCTGAATAGATGATATAGATAAAACCTTACTTCAACATATCTGTCGATGTTCCAACCTTTCCGTTCTCCTGAAATCCCCATCTGTGCCATGTGAAATAAAACAGCTTTTCGAATCACAGCCACCTGCCGTGTTCAATCACCATAAATATAACAAGCCATCCCGCCATGACCAACAAAATTATGATTGCCTGGTTGAGTACTTACAGACTTTTCATGCAACAAGGGAAATAGTTGATTGGATCAGCTTAGACACTACCGTGCAATCCACAAGTCCTCCCACTTCAAGGATTGTCTCACCTTGGTATTTTCCAGTTTCAAACATTAATATTGGGAACAATATATTTTCAACTGAATCCAAAAATATCAGCAACAGTGTGATATGTTTTCTGAGGGGCAACTCACGACAATTTGGTATTATTGATAGCATTTTCAAAGTCTCTGAGCCATCTAGCATACTGAACAATAACTTTCTGATTTTAAAACCTTTGAAGATTGATGTGAATTTCCTACCAGATTGGCCGCATCTGAATATTTATAAAGCTGTTGGTTTTGATGATGGACACTTGATTATATCTGAAGAAGAAATAGAAGGTAACTGTGGATTGTATGATAACAAAGCTCTGTCATGTGGACTGCTTGTAATGATAAAGCCGTTATTTCATGATATTTAGTCTAAAAAATGCAAATCTCTCAGATTCATCAGCAATTTTGCTAGTGAAATAATTGCCTCAAAATTTAGTGACAGAGACATTCCATTGTGACAAGCAAAGCCCATTATTTCACATTGCCACAAAGAAGTTACTATTTTGACATTGGGTACAGTGTGAATAAGCCAAGTCCAATGATCAAATGACCCACACACTCACCTTTCACAGCATCCAAAATTTCTAACTGCGCCATCATCATGTTGGAAGCGGAATCGGCTTTTGCGTACCCACACCCGCATGCGCCAATGCACACGCACACGCACACCCACCGGCACGCGCCAATGCACACGCCCACGCACCCGCACCCGCACATGCTCCCGCACACGCCAATGCACACGCAAACCCACCCGCACACGCCAATGCACACGCAAACGCACCCGCCCCCACGCATGCACACGCACACTTCATGGATGACCTGGTGAAGTCAAACCCCCCGCCTACATCAAGACTGGCTGAAGGACATCTTTGATGTGTGTGTGTGCAAACAGGCGGGTCTGGTGTAATTTTTACCAATCATCGGACGGTTGTGGGATGATCAGGCGGTGAGGAATCTGAGTTGAAGGCACAGGGGAACCAATATTATTGGATGTCACAGGATTTGGTGTAAGACCAGAGTGTGACGTGTGCTCGACGTTCGCTTGATTTTCGCTTGACGTGAGCTCGACTTTTATCCTGCTTGACGTTTGCTTGACGTGAAGTCAATCGCCGACGATTGACACGAGATTCGCCCCGGTGAGTACTGCTGCCACTTTATTTTTGTCTATGCCTAGACTAAGGCCAGATACAACATGTCCTAGTGCTTTTAATTCACTATATGCAAAATGACATTTTTTCAAGGAAATTTTCATATTCACTTGGACTATTTTTTGTAGTACCCTTTCTAGTCTTGTAAGGTGATTTTCCCAAGTTTCTGAGCAAACTATGATATCATCAATATAGATAATCAACCATCCTTCTGATAATTCTTCAGGAAATATGGTATTCATCATTCTTTGATAATGGGAAGGTGCATTTTTTATCCCAAATGGCATTCTTAAGTATTCGAAAATTCCACAATGGACTATTATTCTTAGTAGTTTCTTGGCATTGTCTGTTAAGACATTTTGATGAAAACCTTTAAGAGCATCCATAGCTGTGATGAACTTAGCTTGTGACAATTGGGTCAATGTCTCATGGATTCCAGGTATTGGATATCTGTCTGGAATGGTATAGGTGTTCAGGGCTCTGAAGTCTCCTACCATTCTTGATTTTCCATTATGCCAAGTTATAATGACAGGTGTAGTAACTTCTACTTGTTCATTATGTCCAACCTTTCTTAATACTCCAAGGTCCATTAATTCTTTAATGTGCACCTCTAAGGCTTCTCTAGCCCTTGGACTGGCTGGATAAGCAGGTCTTCTTAATAAAGGTGGGTAAGGCTTTTCTACATTTAGAATTATATCCACTTCATGTCCAATTATGGCACCTAGTGGCTCTTTGTCAGTTGCAAAGGCATTTTCATACTTAAAGAAGAGGTCAATCAATTTTTCTTTCATTTTTTCTGTTAATTCTTGATTGAATTCTGCCTCTTTAAGCTGTTCAGATATAAAAAGTTCCTTTTCTGGAATTTTTTCTTCCTTTTTAATAACTGTGATTTGTTTTTTGTTATTTAAGAAGCCAAACTTTTGTCTTTTGTTATCTCCTATGGTAAAATATCTATCTTTTTGGTTGGAGATATCTATACCATAGATTGATAAGTAGTCATTCCCAAGTATGAAATGATTACTAGTACAGTTGTCCATTACTACAAACTCTACTTTAATTCTGACACATTGTGAGGGATGAGGAAAAATTAGTGTTAAATCAATTATTCCAAGGGGCTTCATGCTCTCACTTGCACTACTAAATTTGACACCTTGTATTGGCATAAGTTTTTCTTGCCAGTTTGGGACAATGGTTTTTAAATAACTTTTGCCAACACAAGTGCAATATGCTCCTGTATCCAAGTTGACTTTTCCTTCTTGGTTATCAACCATAACAATACTTATACTTGATTTTCCAGCTGTATATCCCATTCCTCTTGCAGGTTTGGTTCTATACATTTTGGCATCTTGTATGTTTGTCAGGTTTGTGTCAGATGTTCCAACTTGTGGTAAGTTTGAATTAACATCCAGTACTTCATAAATTATATCAATATTATTAATTTGTGCATTAATTATATTGATTTCATCACTTTCAGAGCTTTCTGACTCTTCTGTCTCTTTTTCAGAGTCAGATTCCTCTTCTTTGTCATTGTGGCTTTCTGTTTCCACAATTTTATTAATCTTTGCTTCTTCAAGGCAATTATTGGCTAAGTGTCCAATACCTCCACATTTATGGCATTTTCTTTGCTCATTATTGTTGGATGTATTGGGCTTAAGGGATTCTTTTGTTTTATCTTTTTTGATAAATGGTTTATTTGGGCTTTTAATGTCCAACTTTTTCCAAGTCCTACCAATTTTTGTTCTTGTCACTATATCTTCTAGTGCATTTATATGCTCTTCTGTGGAGCATGGTTCTATACACCTGCTTCTTAGGGCATGTTCTAGTTCCCCTCCACATTTTTTAAGTATTTTCATGTGCACCATCTTTTGTGACATTTCTGGGTACAGTGCATTAAGCCTTTCAACTTGTTTTAAGAACCAAGTTAAAGGTTTGCCTTTCTCTGGGTCAAAGAAAGAGTTTTCAAATGCATTTTCTATCTTATACCTCCAGGCATCATTTGCCCACTTGGTGATTATTTCTTGTTTCCACCAAGACCAGGTATTTTTACCATTTGTTTGTCTTATGCCATAATACCATGTTTTTGCAGATTTCTCAAACAGTGAATGTAATCTTGCAGTGATTAATTCATCTGGTATGGCATAGTCTTCTTGTAACATGTCAATTGTTTTAATAAATGACATGTGGTCATATTCACCTTCTCCTGTGAATGTTGGCCATTCTTTCAATTGAGGTGCTTCTTTCATTAAGACTTGGTTATTATCTTGGTGACTCAAGTCTGTTATGAAAGGATTTGACAATTCCTCTTTTGTTTTAACAGGGCTTCTTATATGAGAAAATGGTGTTGATAACTTTGGCATATTTAAATTAGCCTCATTAATTTTATCCATTTTTTCAGTGATAAGCCTTATTTCACTCTGAATATCATCTTTCAGATGCATTCTTGCTTCATCACTTTTTTCCACATGGTCCAAAAGTAATTTTTGGTGTGATGAAGTCTTTTCTTCAAATTTTTCTACAGAAATACTTAATTTATTTAATTTTTCTGTAAAATTGTCAATACTCACATCATAATTGATTGTCAAAGTCTTGTCTTTGATATCTTTTATGTATTTATACAATTCTTGTTGTCCTTGTATTAATTTTTGAGTATTGTCAATTAAATTCTTTGGTTTATTATTTTCAACAATAAACTTAATGTTGTCAATTTCTTTCTTGTTTTGCACAACAATTTTTGTTAAAGAAGATAAATTGTTATTTATTTCTTGTAGTGATAATAAACTATCTTTAATTTCTTTTAGAGGTAATATACTACTTTTAATTTCTGTCAAAGTATTCACAACATCCTTGGACAAGGTTATTTCTTTGGGAAATGAGGTTGTCTCATTCTTTGCTCTTCCTTGTCCTTGAATTCCATCAAGGTTCTGGCCATGTTGAAAACATTGTCCATGGCATCCTTTTGGATTCTTGGGATTCTGTAGCTTGGGGAATATGGTTTCCTCCAATGCTTTTTCTTGTTCTTCTTCCCTTCTTGGGGAAGTGGGTTGGCTTGGGGATTGCTGGTAGAAGCTACTGGGGCTTCTTCCTTGGTTGCCTCCCTCTTTTTGGCATGGTAGTCCTTGATTTTTTTGATTTGAGGTTTGGATGACAGTGGATTCCATCCATTGGAGTATTTCAATATCTCCTCCTCTTTGAGGAACTTTTTCAGGATGTGCCAGGAGTTCAACACTCGTTGGTATATTTGAGGCAACATTTCCCAATATTTGTCCTTGTACACTGTGCAATACTGCTTGTACTGGCTCATGTAGATGTCCATTTGAGCCCTCTGAATGTGATTTGTACCTGTTTGAGTTACTAATACTTAGTTCCAATTCAGGCTCAGATATCATGGGCATTTATGGGACTTGCCTTTGGGATAAGGCACTTCCTTGTGTGGATTCTGTTCCACTGGGAATATTGCCCTTTCTTTTCCCTTTTGAGGGATCAGTTCTACCTCTGAGTCCAGCTCCATCTGATTGGATGGAGTATTGGGAACCTCTTCTGGTAGTCATAATTTAAGGAATAAGACAAATAACCTTCAGAGTCTTGAATGGTGGGTCCTGGAAAGTCTAATTTCTTAGCTTTCTTTCTTTTAGTGATAACTGGTGTTGGAGAACTTTGACAAGTTTCTTCCACCAACCTCTCAACAGTAGTTTGGTTGTCTTTTGTTGGGTTATCTTCAAACACTAAAAAAGACAAATAAATATAAGTCTTTTTATAAGAAGTGTTATTTTTTGGCAAGATATGGCAATTTTCCATGTAGAAATTGCTTTTATATCTTTGAAAAATTGAAATGAATAAAGAAATGAATAAAAATGAATAAAAATAACTTTTTTGTTGGTTTTTAATATTTTTTAATATTTTTTATATTTTTATTTTTAAAGAATAAAATAAAAAAATGAATATGATTCTTCATAAAATTAAATTATAATAAAATTATTTTTAATTTATAAAATATCTCTTTTAATCACTATAGTCACTCAAAGAAAGTTCTTGCAAGTCTAAGGATGTGAAAAACCACGTGTAAGACAGTACAATTGCTTTCCAAATGCCTCAATAGCTTTTAAAATCAATAAAATATCAAATTATTATATAATTTTATGATTATAAATAGAATTTATTATTGGATAAACCCAATTAGAATCCTTTTAAAGGTCTTTTAAGTAAATATCACGGCCAGGCCCCCAAATGTAAGGTTTGACTATGAAACAATAAGTAAAAATTACTAATTTATTACTTATTGTACTCTGAATGTCCTTATGAATTGAATAAATAAGATTAAAAATATAATAATAATAAATAATTATATTATGAAAATATAATATAATAAATAAATATATTAATATAAAATAATTAATATATTTATAAAGCTCTTTATTATTGTTACCAACAAATAATAAAGGCGTAAAAAATTGCTTTTTATTCATAAAAAACAATTAATAACAATAATATTACTAATATTAAAGTTATGAATTAATATAAATACTATTTATATTAATTAAAGAATTATTAGGGGAGTAATAATAGAGAGATTATTATAATAAGAGAAAATAGCTTCTTCTTTTAACACTTAATATAATAATTTTGAAATATTTTACGCCAAAAAATAAAAATACAACCTTTTCAAATTGTATTTACAATAAAAATAAAGAAAATTACAAATTATTCTGGATTTTTACATGGAAATGAGTTTTAGAGAGCTTTTTAACAAAAACAATTAAATAAATGATTTAATCACGTCAAAATAGATGATTATAGCAAGGTGGTCTTTGGTCTTTAATAATATAATACTTTTTATATATAAAGAAAAAAGAAATTACCTTTGATTTAATTGATTTAATGTTTTTGATGCGTCTGAGGGGAAAATAGAGTAAAAAGAGCTCTATTTATATTAAATACCTCCCTCCTAGAGTCCAACAGGCTTCTAGTAGACGTGTACTGATCATATCCACTGGAATTGATCAATAATTTAAGGTTTGGAGATGATTACATCATTATCAAACCATATTACATCATTATTACACCATTATTTAGAGTTATCACTATAACTCTAACGTTGATGACATCAGAGGCTTGGCAGAACCCCAAATTTCGTGGATTTTATTAGTTTTAATCATAAACTAATAGTATTCACCAATTGTATCACTCTTAAGACTGTTAAACTTAAATTAAGGTTACAGTGAGTGATCATAACTGCTCAAATTAAGCTCAAACTTTGATCCTCAATAACTTTTAAGATTTACACGCTACAACAATTCAGAGAGTGAATTCTGATAGCCTGGCATAACCTTATTCTTCTTCCAAGAGCTTTTCATTACATCATCAAAACTCTAATTTTGATGATTTTTCTTGTAACTCATCTTTTCTGTCGAAATTCAATATTTTAAACTTCAAACCTTGATTTCAGGGGGTTATACCCTGAATGTAATAATAAAAATTACATCTTTTTTCACGAATGAACTAGTAGAATCCAACTGTATACTTTTTTTTAAGTTTGGACCACTTTCACAACAAAGTGGTCATCAGCTCTGCTGATTTTTATCAATATTTCATCATAGGTTTTAACCTTGTTTATAATCTTTAAAATAAAGTTCATATTTGTGTTCTTACAGTAATTAAGTGGTAACTTTATTTGTGGTTCATCATTTTATCATGTATAGTTTAGGAGATATTAGCTATGATCCTTGAATATATGCGTTGACCAAAAAAGTGCATATATTCAGGTTAATTCCTTAAGTATTAACTTTGGAAATTAGCTTATTAATTGTTTTATGTGTGGAATTTCAAGGGGAATCTACTGGTATAATTTATTTTACATGTTGCTTCATTAGTTGTTGAGATAAATAAGGTTTTATGGTTTTTATAAGGTATTATACCTTATAATTCATTAAATATTGACTTTACAGATATGCCATAAAAATGGTATATGTGTATTTTTCCATGGGGAATCCAATGGTATAATTTATTTTACATGCTGACTCATTGGTTTTTAAGTTAAACCAATTTTTGTACCAATTTATGGTATTTTTTGTATATTTAAGTAATTATTTTTAATGTATAATTATTCTAAGTAATTTTAACATAATTATATTAAAGGTATAATTATTATTAGTCTTTTTTGTGACCTTATTGGTGATGTGGTCATTTCTCAAAGGCTCACAAGAACGCTCAGGGATGCATACCGGGAGATGGAACTTACTTTCATAACTCCCACTCCCCACCAAGCACCATAAAATGAAACAAAGTGACATAACTGACTTCAAAGCAATGAATGTCTTGAATAATGATGATTGGCAGAAATTAAAATAATAATAAAAGGGAAAAGAAAAGAAAAGAGATATTTGGCCTTATCTTGATAAGGTCCAGATCAGAGGGTATTGATGTTGCATGCTTCCTGAATCTATCCAAAGAATTGAAAAGTGCTTACAAAGTGGCCAATGTGATGCTTACAACAACATTTGGGTAGAATACCCCCTTAAAGGTGCATCCCAGGAGAGGAACCTACTTTAATAACTTCTTCTCCCCACCAAGCACCATAGAAATAAAACTCTTGAGGTATTTGGGCCAGGCTTGTCTGGATACAATGAATGGAAATCCTTGACAAGGTCTGGCAAGTTTGTAAGGTTAGAAGCTGGTTCTCAAGTTGTTCTTTCTGGGTCTTCACTGAATCCTTTCCACTCTACAAGATACCAGAATTTACCTCTTTTCAGTTTTGAGTCCAGAACCTGAGCCACTTCCCATTCTTCTTGCTCCTCCATTAGAACTGGTGGTGGTGGCAATTTATGTTGATTTGGGATAGTTGATTGCTTCATCGGTTCTAATAAGGACACATGGAATACAGGGTGAACTGACTTCCATTGTTGAGGCAACTTGAGGGGGTATGCATGGCTTCCAATCTTCTTAATGACTTCAAAGGATCCCAGCCATATTTCTAAAAGTTTCTTGGTCGGTCTTGTAGTCTTGATGTTCTTGGAAGTTAGCCATACCTTATCCCCAGGTTAAAAATCAGGTGGAATTGACCTATTTCTATCTTCATACTTCTTGAATCTCCTTATTGCTGACTCTAATTTTTCTTTGACAACTTGCTGTACTGATTGGAGTTTTGTTGATAAATTTCCAGAAAGTGAGTCTTGAGAAATATGGATTGAGTCAAAGCTGGGATTTCTTCCATAAATGGTGGAAAAAGGGGATTCATTTGTTGATGAATGTTCTGCATTATTGTAGGCAAGTTCAGCCAGAGGGAGGCAGGTGTGCCAGTCAGCTTGATGGTAACTGACATAAATCCAAAGATACTGTTCTAGAGTCTGTTCAACCCTCTCTGTCTGTCCATCTGTTTCAGGGTGGATGTCACAGGGGCTCTTCGAAGTGAAGAGGGCCTGGCACTCAGTAAACTGGGACTCACTTATGGAGGGCTCAATGATATGGTAAGAAGGAACACAATAAAGAGTGTTAAAGATAAATTGCTAAAAGAATAAATATAAGAAAAGCAGCAACAAGAAATAAGAGTAAGAAATAGAAGAGCCAACCACAAACAAGTCCAAGTCCACTGTTTCAACCTGTCAGAATGGAAAGAGAAGGGTTAATAAGGATATGGCCACCCAACTCATACTGTACAGGCAAAGAGAGAAAAGGCAAAGACTAACTTAAAATTAAATAATTCTAATACCCAATTATAAGGATAAGAATAATTATAAAATGATAAATAAACTAAATTAATTAACTGGGGAAAAGTCCCCCGGGGGGAGAAAGAGGGGCTGGTATATGTGAGAATCACCAGCCCTGATCCAGAGGAAGAATTTGCATGAGAATATTTGATGATTGAATTGAGTCTGGCCAATACAGGTCCTGTACGGCTGTACAGAACCTGTACAAGAGGTGTGGTGTATTTGAGTGATCATACAGTTCCATATTGGTGTATTGAAACTGTATTGGGTGAATCCAACCTGTACAGGTGTTGACAGGCTGTATGGATGTATCAAGCTGTATGCATGTTTCAGAATGAAGATTGCTGAAACTGAATGCTGATGCAGATACTGGATTTGCTGATTTGGGGTGTTTGAGTGGGTGTATGAATGAATACCCTTACCCCTGATGGATGGTTGTTACAGTATCCCCCTCTTGAAACTGGTGGGCTCCTGAACACCATAATACCCTGCCATTGTTGAGTGGCATCTCACTACCCCACACAATTCTTTGAAAAGTTTTCTTTTGACCATTATCTTGAAATCCTTCTGCATCTCTTCTCTGTCAATTAAATTTATTTCCCCCTTCTTTAACTTTGAGTAAATACCCCACTTCGAACTGTTCTTTCTTCTGATTGAAACAACTGACGTCCTTGAGGCGTGGCCTTGGGTTGTATCCCAAAATTATGGCCACTGAGCTCTTGTGCTCAAAAAAAGGTGGCAGATGAGTCTATGAAGTGTACTCATCTGGCCAGCCCAATCAAAGTAAATGATGATGACAAGAATTCAGGGGTCTTGTCCCCAATGGCCTTCAAAATGCCTCAAGAAGCCCTTTATAGTGATTTTGGGCTGGTGCCTTCTCTATGGAGGATCTTGAGGATCCTTGAATTTATGGCCATTTTGGCCTTTTTTGGATCCTTGGTGTCTTTGGGTGAAACTTTGGTCCATGGCCTTTTATGGCCAAATTGTGGTTTTGCAAATTTTTTGGCCCTTTTGGCCTTTTTTGGTCTTTGGTGTCCTACAGTCCGTAGGCCGTACGCCGCGGTCCGCGGTCCGTGGGGGTTATTGGAAGCCCCCAGGGTCAAAATGGACCCCTTGGGCCCAAATTTTCTGGGGACCTAAAATGGCCCAAAAAAAACAGATTTCACCTTATATGGCCTGGACCCATTGGTGGGGTCCAGGACCACCAAACCCTGGCCTTCCCCAAAGTTGCAGGGGAGGCCCTGGGTGATGACTCCAGCCCCCAAAGGGGCCTTGGACCTTGACATTGAGAGGTTTTGAGGGGGGCCATGATTGACTTGTGGCCCAATTCCCTTGAGGTCGAACTTTTGATTTGACATGGACTTGACGATTTGGGTGGAGTGAAATCCAGTGTCTTGTTCCTGTTTACGGTTGGTTTGACTCCTATTCATGCTCTTATAACAACTAATAAATGAGATAAAATAAAATGATTAAAATAATAAAGGCACCTCCCAATACGTGATTTGGAAGGGGATGCTGCTGCTTCCAATGAAATAAAAAGAAATTATATGAGTAAAGAAAGAAAAGAAATGAAAATAAATAAGAGAAAAATGAGAGTAAAGAAAAAAATAAAGTAAAATCCTGATGGTTGGTCCTTCTTGTGGTGAGTTGCTTGATTTTGGCCAATAAGTGTCTGAAAAAAATGAAAACCAAGCATTTTGATGCTCACAGAGTGGCCAAGGTAATGTTTTACAAGAAGTAGAACCCTCAGGGATGCATACCAGGAGATGGAACTTACTTTCATAACTTCCACTCCCCACCAAGCACCATAGAATTGAAAAGAATTGCCATAAATGACTTCTGAGATGAATTGCCATAAGTGACTTCTGAAATGAATTGCCGTAAATGACTTGAAGTAATGAATGTCTTGAATTATGATGATTGGCATAAAATGAAATGATAATAAAGAAAGAAATGAAAAAATAAAGAAAGAAAACATTGGGCCATATCTTGATAAGGCCCAAATGGAGGGTATTGATGTTGTATGCTTCCTGAACCTGTCCAAAGAAATGACAAGTGCTCACAAAGTGGCCAAGGTGATGCTTACAACAACATATGGGTAGAATACCCCCTTAAAGGTGCATGCCAGGAGAGGAACTTACTTTCATAACTTCTTCTCCCCACCAAGCACCATAAATCAAACTCTTGAGGTATTTGGACCAGGCTTGTCTGGATACAATGAATGGAAATCCTTGACAAGGTCTGGTGAGTTGGTAAGGTTGGAAGATGGTTCCCAAGTGGTTCTTTCTGGGTCTTCACTGAATCCTTTCCACTCTACAAGATACCATAATTTACCTCTTTTGAGTTTTGAGTCCAGAACCTGAGCCACTTCCCATTCTTCTTGCTCCTCCACTAAGACTGGTGGTGGCGGCAATTGATGTCGATTTGGGATAGTTGATTGCTTGACTGGTTCTAATAAGGACACATGGAATACAGGGTGAACTGACTTCCATTGTTGAGGCAACTTGAGGTGATATGCATGGCTGCCAATCTTCTTCAGAACTTGAAAAGGTCCCAACCATCTTTCTGATAATTTCTCGGTGGGTCTTGTTGTCTTGATGTTCTTGGAAGCCAGCCATACTTTGTCCCCAGGTTGGAAATCAGGTGGAATTGCCCTATTTCTATCTGCATACTTCTTGAATCTCCTTATTGCTGACTCTAATTCCTCTTTGACAACTTGCTGTACTGATTGGAGTTTTGTTGATAACTTTCCAGCAGGTGAGTCTTGAGAAATATGGGTTGAGTCAAAGCTGGGATTTCTTCCATAAATGGTGAAAAAAGGTGATTGCTTGGTGGATGAATGTTCTGCATTATTATAGGCAAATTCAGCCAGAGGGAGCCAGGTGTACCAGTCATCTTGATGATAGCTGACATACATCCAAAGGTACTGTTCTAGTATCTGATTTACCCTCTCTGTCTGTCCATCTGTTTCAGGGTGAAAAGCAGTTGAAAGATCTCTTGATATCTTGAGCTGCTGACACAATTGAGTCCAAAATGATGAAACAAATAAGGATCCTCTATCACTGACAATACTGACTGGAAGTCCATGCTTGGAAAATACATGACTAATGAATATTTGAGCTAAATCCAGAGTAGTGATTGTGCCATAAGTTGGAATGAAGATTGCCATTTTTGAGAATCTGTCCACAACTACTAAAATTGAATCAAAGTTGTTTGACAGCGGCAATTGAGTGATGAAGTCCATTGATAATGAATTCCAAGGACCAGATGGAATTGAAAGAGGCTTGAGTAATCCAAACTTCTTGTGATGAATGTTCTTGTTTCTTGAACATTGCTGACATGAGGACACATAGTCCTTGATGAATTGATTCATGCCAGCCCAATAAAAATCCCTCTTGATGAGCTTGAGGGTCTTCTCCTGGCCAGGATGGCCAGCCAATGGTGAGTCATGATGCTTTTTAAGAATATCAAGTTGAAGTTCTTCATTGCTTGGGATTACCACTCTATCTTTGAATAATAATAACTTGGCTTGAGGTTCAAGAGAATAATCTCGAACTGATTCACCTCTTGCTAGTTGCTTGAGTATTTCTTTATAGTCTTTGTCTTGCCATACTTCTTTTTGAATCTTGTCCACTAAATCTGAGAAAATTTCCACTTTGATTGAGAAGAATCTTGACTCTAGAATTCCATCTTGCTTAAGTATTTGATGAAGATTATGAGGATTCTTGCTGATGAAGTCCACCCCCATCTCTGGGTACATGTCGTCCCGACGTGACAAGGCATCTGGCAAGGTGGCCAGTCTGCCTGGGCGGTAAGTGATAGTGAAATGAAATTCTGAGAGAAATTCAGCCCAACGGGCCTGACGGCGAGTAAGAACTTTGGAAGACATGAAAAACTGCAAGGAAGAGTGGTCTGTCAAGACCTCAAAAGGATTGGAAAGAGAAAGAAGAAATGCCCTCGAGCGCTTGAGAGCCCAAACTATGCCAAGGAGTTCCTTGTCATGAATTTCATAGTTGAGTTCAGCTGCTAAGAACTTGCGACTAACAAATGCAATGGGAAGCTTTCCTGAGTCATTCACCTGACTCAGTACAGCACCCAAGGCATAATCAGAGGCATCAGTCTCTACAATAGTTGGAAGAGAAGGATTAAAGTGAGAGAGGATAGGAGCAGTGGTGAAAGCTTCTTTGAGTATCTGAAACTGGCGAAGAGCTTCCTCATTGAAGATGAAGGGAGAATCTTTTTTGAGAAGGGAAGTGAGAGCAGAGAATTTTTTGGAATAATTTTTAATGAAACAACGATAAAAGTTGGCAAAGCCAAGAAAAGATTGGAGGGCCTTGATGTTCTTGGGCTGAGGCCAATTGAGGATTTGTTGAACCTTTGAAGAATCCATCTTGAGGCCATCACTTGAAACAACATAGCCCAAGTATTCCACACTTGAGGCGTGGAATACACACTTTGAGGCTTTAGCAAACAAATTATTGTCTCTCAGTCTTTGGAGAACAGAGGCCACATGTTTAACATGTTCATCCAAAGAGCTAGAGAAGACCATAATATCATCTAAGTACACTACAACAAAAACATCCAAAAAATCTGCAAAGATATCATTTACTATATTTTGGAAAGAAGAAGGAGCATTGGTAAAACCAAATGGCATGACCAAATACTCACAACTGCCATATTTGGTTCTGAAGGCAGTTAAGTGCTCATCCCCCTCTTTGATTCTCAGAAGGTTATATGCACCACACAAATCTATCTTGGAGAAGATAGTGGAACCGTTGAATACGGTAAGAAGCTGATTCATAGGAGGAACAGGGTATCTGTTCTTCCTAGTGACAGCATTGAGTTTGCAGTAGTCAACACACAAACAAAGACCTCCATCCTTTTTCTTGACAAAAAGGACAGGTGCTCCTGTTGAAGAGGAGCTTGGTCTAATGAAACCTTTCTCTACATTCTCTGAAATGTAGGCCCGCAGTGTTTCTGACTCTTGATTTGATAATGAGTAGATAACACCAATTGGAGGTAGAAGACCCTCCAATTTGATATGGTGATCACAGGCACGGTGTGGAGGAAGTTTCTCTGCTTTCACCTTGGAGAATACATCCACATATTGGTGATAAGCAGGAGGAACAACCTTCAACACAGTTTCAATTTCTTCTGGCTCTTCCTCCTCATCCCACTGCTCCTCCAGGGATGCATGAAAAGATAAGGGAGGAAGGTCCACATCCCCTTGAAAGAGATGAAGTGAAGATATGGCAACATCTTCTCCAACATCCTTTATCTCTTTGAAGACTTCATCTCTTAATGGAAGTAATGACTGGGAGGGAATAATGGAAGGGATATGGACAGAAGAAGGAATGGGAGGTGTCTTAAGTTCACCAACCAGAGCAACACTGTTGACAGCAGCGGCAAAGTCATTACAAGTAGAAGGAATAATACCACTAGAATCCTTATGACTAGAATCATAGGTGATCAATCCATTTTTCCAATCAATAATGGGATTAAAATGGTAAAGGAAATCATAGCCCAATATCAGGTCTTCTCCCTTGAGTGAATCTATGATAAAGAAGTCCCATTCAAAGCTTGGGAAGGAAGGCAAGTCAACTACCCACTTGGTATAATGGGTGATGAACAAGGCAGGGGATTCATTAGAATCCAAAATGAAAAGAGGAATCTTTTCAGGGAGCTCTGACAGAGTCAATGAGTACTTGAGAACAAAATTCTTTGCAATAAAAGAGTTTGTAGCACCAGAATCAATGAGAATACTATAAAAAATATCAGAGATAGAAGAAAAAATAAGAAATTTTAAAGATTTCTTGACACTAGTATTCAGAGTGCACAATTGTGCTCTTGAAGGAAATAAGTGAGAACCATTGAACACATCATGATTCCCACTCAGGCTTTTCCCTGCTTGCTAGGGAAGCCTTCTGATGATCCTTGCCTATTCTCAGGCCTCTTGAAGCATTTTTCAAATGGGTGCTTTCCACCACAATAATTGCACAAGCCTTCTTTAATCCTCCTCTCCTTTTCAGAACCAATTAATTTGTTGTCCTTATTGAGGAGAGCAGCATGAGGCTTGTCTTTGGACATTTGAAAATTCTTCCCCTTCTTATTCTTATTGTGATAAGGCTTCTTGGATGATGAACTTTGAGGAGGTTTGGAGAAATTCGATCCAATGATTGGAGGCTTCTTCTCTTGATGACTGCCCTTTTCCTTTTGCCACTCATGATATCTTGTGTCTAATTCTAAAGTGACATCCATAAGTTCTTGAAGAGTGTCAAATGTTCCAGGGTGAGAAGCCAATTGGTCCAACAATCTTGATGCCAAGCCTCTTCTATACACATGAATGTAAGCTCTTTCCCCCCAATCTCCAATTCTTGACATTAAGCTTCTGAAATCTGCAATGTACAAGGAAACATGTCCACTTTCCTTCATCCTCAAATTGTCCAACTCTTGTTCAGCTTTCCTGACTTCATTGGGGTCACCAAACAGAGTGAATAATTGAGATTCAAACAATGGCCAATTATTAAGGAGGTAGGAAGGGTCTTCATTGGAAATATTTGAGAGGTAAGGTTCAATCCACTTGCCAGCTCTACCAGTAAGAAAAGAAGTTGAGTACAAAACCTTCTTCCTGTCAGAGAAGAAGTTTGCTGGATCATTATGGAAAATTAGCTGACAGGATTGGATAAATCCTCTCAACTTATGAGCTTGAGTACCATCAAAAGAATCAGGTGCCTTCATGGATGGAGTCTTGAAAGCAGGGGCTTTGGAATTGTCCCTGGGAGCAACTTCTTGAGTGAGTTGCCCCATGAATTGAGTCATCTGCTCCATCATCTTGAGGAGACTTGGATCAGTTTGAGAGGCAAGAGGTTGACTAGAAAGGGCTAGATTAGAACCCTGAGGCACCTCTGGAGCATTTGCCAAGGCATCTGCCACTTCAGTTTCCCCAGAATCTTCCTCTTCCACAGACTCTTCCCCCTCTTCATCTTCAACTTCCCCTTGTCTTGCTCTTGCACCTTCAGACATGCCAGGGTAGCCACCCAAAAGTCCAGAGAAAGATCTTGATCTTCTTGATTTCATTCCACCTCTTCTTGAGGGTGCTGCTCCTTCCATTGGTGGTCCTCTGTCCAAATTTGCACTCAGTTGATGAACTGATGGTGTGCGGTCAAGAGGAGCCCTTGCTGTAGGAGTGAGAACAGCTTGAATTCTTTGGGATCTAGTATTTTTGGCTGGGGGACTATGCTGAACTGGCATTTTGAAAGGAATTAAAATAACTTGATGGTATTAAGAAGAATAATCAAATTTGGCCAAATCAATCACAATAAAATCTTGATAAATCTTGAGGAATCAAATTCAATCAACAGTCAAATAAATTCAATCAATCAACAATCAATTCAAATCAAATATCAATAATCTTGAGGAAATCAATAATCAATCAATATTCAATCAATAATCAATCAATAAATGTCTTCAATATGAAATCAAGTCTTGAGGAATCAATCAATCAGTTCAAAATCTTCAGAAATCAATTCAATATCTTGATGAGTCAAATCAAATCAATAATTAAAATCAATTCTTGAGGATCAATCAATATCTTGAGAGTTCAAAGTCAATAAATCCAATAAATCCTGAATCAATAACCCAAATGAATCCCAATGAATAATCCAATCAATTAAACCAATCTATAATTCCTAAATAAAACCTGAATAAGAACACAGAAAAATTTTATTGATAAAAATAAAATGAAGTGATGAAATGGTCAGCAATGATTAAGAAAGAAGAAGGAATCAATTTTCATATAAGTGAAATGAATGAGATGAAAATTGATAAAAGAGAAAAAATCATAATCATTAAGATCATTAAATCATAAAAAAGATCATAATTGATGAATGAGAGTAATAAATATAAATGAATGAAAGAAAGAATCAAATATGAGTTAATTAATTTAATGTCACAGGGGCTCTTTGAAGTGAAGAGGGCCTGGCACTCAGTAAACTGGGACTCACTTATGGAGGGCTCAATGATATGGTAAGAAGGAACACAATAAAGAGTGTTAAAGATAAATGGCTAAAAGAATAAATATAAGAAAAGCAGCAACAAGAAATAAGAGTAAGAAATAGAAGAGCCAACCACAAACAAGTCCAAGTCCACTGTTTCAACCTGTCAGAATGGAAAGAGAAGGGTTAATAAGGATATGGCCACCCAACTCATACTGTACAGGCGAAGAGAGAAAAGGCAAAGACTAACTTAAAATTAAATAATTATAAAATGATAAATAAACTAAATTAATTAACTGGGGAAAAGTCCCCAGGGGGGAGAAAGAGGGGCTGGTATATGTGAGAATCACCAGCCCTGATCCAGAGGAAGAATTTTCATGAGAATATTTGATGATTGAATTGAGTCTGGCCAATACAGGTCCTGTACGGCTGTACAGAACCTGTACAAGAGGTGTGGTGTATTTGAGTGATCATACAGTTCCATATTGGTGTATTGAAACTGTATTGGGTGAATCCAACCTGTACAGGTGTTGACAGGCTGTATGGATGTATCAAGCTGTATGCATGTTTCAGAATGAAGATTGCTGAAACTGAATGCTGATGCAGATACTGGATTTGCTGATTTGGGGTGTTTGAGTGGGTGTATGAATGAATACCCTTACCCCTGATGGATGGTTGTTACAGTGGAAAGCAGTTGAAAGATCTCTTGATATCTTGAGCTGCTGACAAAATTGAGTCCCAAATAATGAATAAAATAAAGAACCTCTATCAATAACAACCCCGACTAGAAGGCCATGTTTGGAAAATACATGACTAATAAAGATTTGAGCTAAGTCCAGGGCAGTGATTGATCCATACGTTGGGATGAATATTGCCATTTTTGAGAATCTGTCCACAATTACTAAAATTGAGTCAAAGTTGTTTGACAGTGGCAATTGAGTGATAAAGTTCATTGATAATGAATTCCAAGGACCAAATGGAATTTGAAGAGGCTTGAGTAATCCAAACTTCTTATGATGAATGTTCTTGTTGCTTGAACATTGCTGACATGAGGACACATAGCCCTTAATGAACTGATTCATGCCAGCCCAACAAAAGTCCCTCTTGATGAGCTTGAGGGTCTTGTCCTGGCCAGGATGGCCAATGGTGAGTCATGACGCTTTTGAAGAATATTGAGTTGGATTTCTTCATTGCTTGGGATTACCACTCCATCTTTGAATAATAATAACTTGGCTTGAGGTTTGAGAGAATAATCTGTAACTGATTAACCTCTTGCTAGTTGCTTGAGTATTTCTTTATAGTCTTTGTCTTACCATAGTTATTTTTGGATTTGGTCAACTAAATATGAGAAAATTTCAACTTTTATTGAGAAGAATCTTGACTCTTGAATTCCATCTTGCTTGATTGTTTTATGAAAATTCTGAGGATTATTGCTGATGAAGTCCACCCCCCTCTCTGGGTACACGTTGTCCCGACGTGACAAGGCATCTGGTAAAGTGGCCATCCTGCCTGGGCGGTAAGTAATAGTGAAATGAAACTCAGAAAGGAACTCAGCCCAACAGGCCTGATGACGAGTAAGAACTTTGGAAGACATGAAATACTGAAGAGAAGAGTGGTCTGTCAAGACCTCAAAAGAATTGGAAAGAGAAAGAAGAAAAGCTCTCCAGCGCTTGAGAGCCCCAACTATTCCAAGAAGTTCCTTGTTATCAATTTCATAGCTCAGCTCAGCCGGGAGAAGCTTGTGACTTTAAAATGCAATGGGATGCTTTCCTGAGTCATTCACCTGGCTCAGTACAGCACCCAAGGCATAATCAGAAGCATCAGTCTCCACAATAGTTGGTAGAGAGGGATTGAAATGAGAAAGGATAGGAGCAGTGGTGGATGCTTCTTTGAGTATTTGAAACTGACTAAGAGATTCCTCATTGAAGATAAAGGGAGAGTCTTTTTTGAGAAGGGAAGTGAGAGCAGTGATTTTTTTGGAGTAATTTTTGATGAAACAATGATAGAAATTGGCAAAGCCAAGAAAGGATCAAAGAACCTTGATGTTCTTTGGCTGAGGCCAATTGAGGATTTGCTGAGCTTTAGAAGAATCCATCTTGAGGCCATCACTTGAAACAACATAGCCCAAGTATTCCACACTTGGAGGCTTTGGCAAACTAATTATTGTTCCTCAGTCTTTGGAGGACAGAGGCCACATTTTTGACATGTTCCTCCTCAGAACTGAAAAAAAACCATAATATCATCTAAATGAACTACAAAAACAATATCCAAGAAATCTGCAAATATGTCATTCACAATATTCTGGAAAGAAGCTGGAGCATTGGTCAGGACAAATGGAATAACCAAATACTCATAACTACCATATTTGGTTCTGAAGGCAGGTAAGTGCTCATCCCTCTCTTTGATTCTCAGGAGATTATATGCACCATGCAGATCTATCTTGGAGAAGATAGTGGAGCCATTGAATATGGTATGAAGCTGGTTCATAGGAGGAACAGAATGCCTGTTATTCCTAGTGACAGTGTTAAGTTTGTGGTAGTCAACACATAAACAAGGACCTCCATCCTTTTTCTTGACAAAAAGTACAGGTGCTCCTTTTGAAGAGGAGCTTGGCCTTATGAAATTTTTCTCTACATTCTATGAAATGTAGGCCCGCAGTGTTTCTGACTCTTGATTTGATAGTGAGTAGATAACACCAACTGGAGGTAGAAGACCCTCCAGTTTGATATGATGATAACAGGCGCGGTGTGGAGGCGTTTCTCTGCTTTCACCTTGAAGAATACATCTAAATATTGGTGATAAGCAGGAGGGACTACCTTCAACACAGTTTCAATTTCTTCTGGCTCTTCCTCCTCATCCCACTGCTCCTCCAGGGAGGCATGAAAAGACAAGGGAAGAACGTTGTGGTATTCCATACCATTAGTACCAGTTTCAAGCTTACCAATAAAACAAAAGAAAAAAATGATAATAAAACAAACTACGCAAAACATTTTTACACATTACAACTACAGATTTCAAACAGAAATATACAATACGCAGCCTCAAGATCTTATCAAAACAGTATAGTATCAAAGGATATATCCACCTTATTGCATCATCAATAACAAATTATGTCATTAAAGGTAGTTAATCTAAATAAAGGTATATGAAAATAGACCAAAGCATCAGAAGCTGTATTTTCCCCACCTTGATTCAATTTAAAGAAGAAATACCTCAAGGCTATGCATAAAATTTCAATATATTTTCCAAGAACAAATGCTTCCTTAGTAATAATAACACGCATCAAACTTGATAGAAATGATACAATACTAAAATAAAACCACCAGCATAATTCTCTCAGAACATACGTAAAAAATAGAAACAAAAAATATTTTCCCCACCTTCAAGAAAACATCACCAGCCATATTATCTCAATGACCTCACATGACTCTGGAAAAAAAAAAGAAAATCTCACCAGCCAAATTATCTCAAAGACATCACATGATTTTGATAAGAAACAGAAACACCAGCATAATTTTCTCATATATATCATATGACTAGAAGACAGTTCAATTGTCAGGAGCTGTATTTTCTCCACTTTCTTGGCAAAAAATAAATCCCACCAGCCAAATTATCTCAAATACATCACATGATTTTGATAAGAAAAAGAACCACCAGCATAATTCTCTCATAACATACATAAGAAATAGAAACAAAAAATATTTTCCCCACCTTCAAGAAAATCTCACCAGCCAAATTATCTCAAATACATCACATGATCTTGATAAGAAAAAGCACCACCAGCATAATTCTCTCAGCAAGCATGCTGCTACACCAAAACTACACGTCTCACTAGCTAAAACCTCTCAACTATGATTTTTTCTAAGTACCCTATTTTGAGAAGCTCTATGGAGGCCCAAAAGCTATAAATAGAGGTCCTCTCTCCCTCATTTTTCCCATCATAATGGAACAAGTTCCCACTATCCAGGATCATAGCCATCCCTGAACTAGCAGGATATCTAGAATAGTAGTAGTGTTTTAGTAGTGAAAAGCTCAGTAGCCTTGCTCAGTAGCTTAGTATTAGTGAAGAATAGTAGTATAACCGTAGTAAAAGCTCAGTAGCCTTGCTCAGTAGCTTAGTATTAGTGAAGAATAGTAGTATTAACGTAGTAAAAAGCTCATTAGCCTTGCTCAGTGGCTTAGTATTATTAAAAAAAAGTAGTAGTGATATAAAACCCAGTATTAAAAAAAATCCTAAAAGAATCAAATCCAGTAGTCTTGTTATTAGTACTCATATCAAAAAAAAAATCATTATAATCAACCTAAAACCATAAAAAATATATATATTCTTATCATTCTTATTAAAAAAAAAACAAAAAAAAAATATTCTCATTAGTTTTATTAAAATAACAGAAACCCAAAACATATATATATATATATTATCATCACTTTTATTAAAATAAAAAAAAAAAAAATCTAGTGTTTATTTTATCAGAAATTTTAGATCAGAGTTTTTACTGTAGTGTTATTGATAGGTCTGATTTAGAGACTGCTGATAAGTCTTCTCTATCTGTTAAAGCCACAAATCTTATTTTATTTTGTGATTCTCTGTAGGCTGACTATTCAGTATTATTTAGAGGGGCAGCTAATACACCTTAGCACCCATGGTTATTGGACAATTCTGAAATTCAAAACAGACTTACCAATAATTTCCCCCTCAAGGTACTGCCTTATTTCATCCCACACCAAAAGGAGTTCCCACATCTGGTGTCCCAACAGTGGCCAACAACAACTTCAACCATCAATAATCCGTCAATTATCAAAAAAAAAAAAAAAAAAATTCAAATTTAGTCCATATAAAAAAAAAGCCTTTTATCAATAAAAAATTTCAAGCACCTATCAAGTCAATCTGGAATCAGAAAAACCACAAAGTTCTAAATCATTGTCACCATCAAGTGCTTCAACAAAATCATTTCATTATTATTATCCAAAAAGAGGAGAAACACCACCTGGAGAAGAATCACCTATAGATTATAGTATACCAGTTGGTACACCAAGAACTAAGAAGAAAGATCAAAAGATAGTTACAGAATATTTTCAGAAATTACTCAAGGAACTATTTGAAATTAAAAAGAAAAGTGAAAAAGAGAAAATCAACAAAGAATATATCAATATGGATTCAGCATCATTATCAAAGATACCACACAATCCAGATGAATCCAAAGAAGAAATAATAAATGAAGAGACTATGCAAGGACAAGAAGATATTTCTGATGTAGAAAGACTTCATCAAAGAATGTTGGAAATGCAACAAGAATTAATTGAACTCCTTAAAAAAGAAGGGAAAAGGAAAGAGTCAAGTTTTACCGCAGAAAACAGCCCAATGGAAGAAACTACGAGCATGCCAAGAATCTTTAGACAAGAAGGGTCACCATCACCATTTTCAAGGCCTATGGCCTCATCAACTCCATTCACTTCACAAAGACCAAATACTCTACCAAAGCGGGTTAATATTCATGCACAGGCTTCAAGCCCATTGCAACAAGAAATCCCACGAAACAATACACCCATTGTCAAGATCAGACCAAAGGATTATAATTTATGGTTTGATGGAAAGGAAGTGGAAATATTTATTAAAAGAGTAGAAAATATAGCAGAAATTGAAGGAGCAAGTGGAAGGGATATAGCAAGACAGATATCCTTTTGGACTAAAGATCAAGAAATTAGCTACCATATTGAAGGAATGCCTGGATATGAAACTGGCGATTGGGAGCAATTAAAATTGGATATGAAGAGGAGATGGGGAACAGTGTCACCTGAAAGAAGATACAAGCTGTCCTCAATTACTCAATTATTTACAAAGATTCAACAAGAAGGAGGAATTAGAAATATGACCCAATATAAAAAGTTCATTGGTGAATATGAATCCATTATTAATTATCTCAGAAGGTACCAATATATACAAGGAGATATCAATCACAATCAAGAAATTTTGGCCAGTCTTTCCTCAAGTGTTCAAGAGTCTATTTACAAAGAAATGATTAAAGATAAGGCCATGGTGCAAGCTTTGGATGGTGGTTATATTATTCCAAGATTGGAAATCTTAAAGTTATATATTGAACAAGATTTAGAAGCCAAAGTCTTAATTCAACAGAAGGAATTTTCACAACCAAAGTCACAAGAGAAGAAAGCTAGGTTTGAAGAGGAAAGCTGGGAAGAAGTCTTAAAGCAAATGAAAGATCTTACCCAAAAAATTCAAAATCCTCAGCCGCAAGGGCATCAATCAAAGGATACTGGGAAGGAATCAGTTAAGCAAGTATTGAATCAGCTCAAACACCTTTCAGAAGTAGTTGAATCTCCAAATAAAATACAATCAGGCAATAATCAAGATCAGAAAGTTACACAAAACTCACAGCCACTCAGGCCAAGATATCCTTTACTACCCATATCTTCTGGTTATCAACCATATGTTCCAGCACAAATGGCTCCAAGACAGCTACTGAAGTGTTATTACTGCTTAGAAGAAGGACATTCCGCAATAAGATGTAATCACCTCACAGAAGACTTGGAGAAAAGAATTGTCTTGAAGCGTGGAGGAACATATCTTTTTCCAAATTTTCAAAGAGTACCCACAGAAGGCCCTAAATCTGCAAAAGAATTAGTTAGACATTTTGCCAAAGAGCAGGAGGATTTTACAAAGAAAATGATGGAACAATCAAATCCACCCCAAAAGAAGCAAGAGACAACAGTAATTGAGGAAAGGAAAGGTGAGAAGGCAGCAGCTATAGCTCAAATAGAAGAATGGGGAAACTGGAAACCTCCTCAAATATCACCAGCAAATGAAAATATTCAAATAAATGTTGGGCTTAGACAGACAAGGCAAAGAGCTGCAAGACAGGAAACTCAAAGTCAAACCCAGCAAGAGGATAAAAATGAAACACACAAACCCTTTAAAAAGAAGATACCAGGTGCCTACCACAAGGAAGATGAGGCCGAAGAAGAAATAAGAGTTCTAATTCCAACAAAATACAAGAAAACACAAGAAGGAAAGGAAGTAGATAATGATATTGAAATCATTTCCAAGGAAAAGAATAAGGAGGTACTTAGACAGGATTCACAAAAGATGGAATTAAAAAAACAAGGTAAAAACTACACCCAATAACCCAAAGATAATAATTGAACATGTGATGAAGAGAATACTTGAACAAAAGATAAATCTTACTCTTGAAGAAATATTATCAATGTCACCAGCCTTTATTGATAAACTACAAAATTTAACTACCCAGGAAAAAGAAGTAATAAAATCAGTCAATACATCAAATATTCAAGAAAGACTACTTTCAGTAAAGCTACGGGACTATGATACCCCAAGATTACATTATGCATGCCCACTTGGATTTATGGAAGTATTTATTGGAAAAGAAGAATATCCTACAATGGCATTGGTGGATACTGGATCAGAAATTAATATAATACCAGAGGAAATTGCAATTCAAGCCTCACTTACAAGTAGAAAGCTCAATATGAATCTCAGAGGAATTGGTGGACATACCACATCCTTGGTTGGACTCTCAGAATTTACACCCATTACTATGATAACAGGAGAAGAAAAAGAAATTCATTTATTCATAGCAAAAGGAGCTGTACACACCATACTTGGAAGACCATTTTTAGCAGATAATAATGTTAAATTGGAATTTTCACACAAGCAAGGGGAAATATTTAGTTATCCAGAGCAAGATGGATGTTGATTATGCTTACCAATATGTAACCCTCAAGCTATGGGTTGGGAAATTTCTCCACCAAGAGGTATGGAGCCTTGTGCATCTACAGAGATCGGAAAATGGTCAATACATGGAGCAGAATCATCCAAAAGAAAAGAAACCGAGGAAACAGAAAGTCAATCTTCAACAAGAGTGAAGACAGTATTTCTTGGACCAAACAAAATACCCTTCTCAGCTATTTTTGATGCAAAAAATGATTTGAATGTAATAACTCAGGAAATAGCCCTAAAAGCAGAATTAAAAATCGGCCCTTACACATCAAAATCAACAGATAAATTTTTGAAGCCAATTGGTCAAATTAAAAATCTTGAAGTCACTTTTGAAGGTGAAGAGAAAACCTACCTGGACTTCTTAGTATTTGAAAATTTCAACCAGATAATAGATGAAGAAAAGTCAAGCATATTATCTTCATCTAAAGAAAGTATTCCACCTCAAACTGAAACAAAATCTAAAGGGAAGGATCCAGAAGAGGATGAATTGAAGGTAGAAGATAGTGAAGCAATAGAAAAAATAAAAATGGAACTGAAGAAGATGAGAAGAAATTTGGACATGGCCATAGAAGACCCAGAGAAATGGCTAGCACTTGAGTTAAGTGGTATGAATGAAGAAGATAAAGTAGAAAGCCCACAGAAGAAATTTAAAATGGATCTGAAGCCACCTGAAGCAAATTCCTCAGGAATTGCAGAAGATTATTCAAATTTATTTCAGGAGAAAGCTTGGTACATTAGTGATACTGAAAAAATAAAAAATGACATAATCAATCCATTGTCAAAAAGAAAATTTGAAGAATTGGAAAAGGAAAGTGCCATAATTACTGAAGACAAAATGGATCAAGTTTGGGATAGAAATATTCAAAAGAGGATTGATAAAAAAATGGAAACAGCAGAATCAGAAGATGACTTGAAGTTATACCAACAAAATAATGAAGATTTAGAAGATAAATATAAGCAAGGAAGAATATTTGAAGATCTAGAAGTAGGAGAGTTATCAGAAAATACACAAAGGCTAGCTGGACTTAGCATTCTAGAAGAATTTAATCATGCCTATGATCAAATATTCTGCTTTTCAAGCGCAAATGATCTATTTAATCAAAATAAAGGAATTACATCTGAATTACCAAATGACTCCCAGAATCAAAATGGCATACAGGAAGACATACCAGAATATGAAGGACTGGAAGATTACATAATACTTCCAATAATAACACTTAAGGAACTGTATGATTATGAGCTAGATTCACCAATAATTCAAACCAAATATATTTCAGAACTACCTGGATCAAATCTTACAAATGTTGATTTTCTGGAATTACTAACCACTATTGGAATCAAAGGAAATTTAAGAAATCCTTACTGGAAGAAGCCTTATGGATATTATCAAATGACAATAGAAGGACTGTATCACAAAATGTTATGGGCTCAAGAAGATTTGAATCTAGATGGTTTGGAAATCTTGGGAGGAACTCTTTGCTGGTGTGATTTTGGGTACATGTTTATTCATGAAGTCAAAGGTTTTGTTTCTGAATGGAAAGGAAATACACAAAGAAAACAACGCAACAAGATCTTTGGAGAAATATTGAAGGACATATGTCTTTCAGTAATTCACAACAGAAGGTTGAATATTTCTCAATAACAACTGAAGTAATCCAATTTCAATCTCCAATTAAAAAAAAAAAAAAAAAAAAAAAAAAAACCACCATAAAAAATAGCAAAAATAATAAAAAAAATAACCTAAAAAAAAAAAAAAAAAAAAAAAGAGAATTTTTTTCATATCTGTATCAGTATCAGGGCAGTGACCTCCTGCCTTATCAAAGAGGAATTTCAAATAATTAAAAAACATAAAAAAAAATCTTTTTTCAACATTCTTATAATTCAGGGCAGTGACCTCCTGCCTTATCAAAGAGGAATTTCAAATCATTCAAACTAACTTATAAAAAAAAAATCTTTTTTAAACACTCTTATCACTCAGTGGCAGTGACCTCCTGCCTTATCAAAGAGTAATTAGTCTTTTATCTCAAAACTCAATAATCTCACCAAACCTCAGAAAGGATCTAGACAGTCATGGATGCCAAAATTACACATGAAAATGAATTGGAATGGAATCTTGGTTGGAATGAAGAAGGCTGGACAGACGTAAATTGCAAAATTGTAGGAAATACAGAAGAAGTCAATTACTGGGAAACACCATTTGTTGAAGAAGGAGAGGATTTATTTCAGATATGGATTCCATACTTAGAATTTGAAGAATTGTTCAATTTTCCAGAACTGCATCAACATATTCAAGAATCTAAAGATTGGCAAGAGCTTCCAGGATTCTCTCTTTCAAGACTGGAATTTCTAGAATTACTTACATATGATGGTATCAAGGGAAATTTAGGAAACACATATTGGGAAGAGGATACATTAACAGATTCAGAATGGAGAAGAAAAATCTATTTTGGGGATGTAGAAGCCTCAAGAGGACTGTTTCTGGATTTACTGGACATACCAGAAGGAAGAATCTTATGGAAGCGTGGAAATTATGTAATTGAAAAGGCCAATTGGAATGTCTTATGGGAAGAGGTGTTTATACTTGGAATTATCAGTCTCAAGGCACATAATTATAATATCAATAAGGATTGTTGGAGCTTTATCTGGGAAGAATTATTTGTAAAAAAAATTAAAGAAAAAAAAAGAAGATTCATATCAAAACTCAAGAAACAGCTTATACAATGGATTCAGAAGAATATTATTTACAAACTATAAAAAAAAAAGGAAGAAAAGATAAAAAAAAAAGAAAAAAAAAAACATTTTTTTCAGGTTATGTATCAGTATTCAGGACAATATTTCAAATTTGGAAGTGTTAAAAAAAAAAAAAAAAAAAAAAAAAAAAAAGTACAAGTATCTCAATTCAATAAAAGAAAAAGAAAAAGAAAAACAGGGGTGGTTATCTGTTCTTATGCCACCTCATATTAAAAATGGCACAAGTTTGGGGAAGTGTGGGCCCATAGGCCTTTCCTAATATTTTTGTCAGGCTTCTCAGTCAGATTGCTCAAAAACGTCAAAATCATGACTTCCGGTCATAATTTGATTGACAAATGCAGGCAGAAAGAAGATATAAAGAAAACAAAACAAATAACTCTGGAATTTATTCATCAGCTTATCTATCAGCTTCAATTTAAATCAATTCTAAACTTATTTTTACCAGCCACAAGGAAAAAATAAATAAATGGAATCTTAATACCAGTATCACAAGAAGGGATTTCACTCATTATTATAAAAACAAACAAAAAAAAAAAAAAATTCCTATCATATTTTTTTTAGGGATTTATAAAAAACATCACTAAGATCAATGCAAAGCCTTCATATCCATTCAATCAAGCCTCAAAATAAAACAATACCACCATAGCATTGGAATAATAATTAAAAAGAAAAGCCATAGAAAAACCAGGAAATAAAATGAAAATGTTGCATTTCATCTCAAAATTCAACTCTCTCAACTATAATTGAGATATCAGAGTACCAAGGTTTTTTTTTTACTAAAAAAAAAGAGAAATAACAGAGAATAAATAGCCAAATAACAAAAAAAAATATAATATTAGAGAATTAATATCTTTCTTTTTAGTAAAAAAAAAAAATCTTATTGAAGAAGGGCTTACATTGTGAGGAATTATTCAAAGAAAGAAAAACTAATTACTTATAGCAAATCCTCTTCTGGGGCCGCAATGAATATTTCTTCCTTGGTTGGGTTTGTTTTCTTTTCTTCAGCTTCTGATTATTCATATGGGGGGAAGTATTAGAAGCTGGTTGTGATGTGGATTGGACTACTGGTAAAGCCATGGAATAAGGAACAGGATCTAGCTCATCTACTTCAGCACTATTATCTTCTATTTTTATAGCTCTTTCACCAGAAGCAGGGAATTTGAAATCAGAACCTAATGAAAATACAGGAGAAAGTGGCAAACAAAATGGTGAAAATCTCTGGTTAGGTGAACAATAAACAGGCGATGGAGGTTGAAATGATTCTGGTGAATCATCTTTCAGGACAATTTTTGATGTAATAATGTCAGTAATATGGAATGGAGACCTATCAACAATATCATCAATGCTAGATTTTATAATAGGAGAAGAAGTTTGCTCAAGATATTCAAGAGTAGATTCAGAGTTTAAAACCTGCAAAGTGGAAGAAGAAAAGCTATCAAGACTATTCAATGTGGCAGACTCATCAAGACTCGGAGAGGAGGAGGGTGAATAATTTTCTTCAAGATAATCAATCTTATTATCATTTGATAAAGACTTTAAGGCGGGGGAAGAATTCTGTTCAATAAATTCAAAAGAAGAGCTACTATCATGTGATGGAGTTAGTTCACAATGTGGATGTTCAAAATATGTAGAATCAAAGGAAGAGAAGGTATCAATGCTATTTAATGTGACAGATTCATCAATGCTTTGGGTTGTTGGAGAAATATTTATAGAATCATCATCTAAATATAAAGGCTTCAAAGCAGGAGAAGATTCTTGTTCAACATATTCTGAAATAGGTTCACTATTGGAAAATGGGCCCTTTACTGAAGAATGAGATTCAAAATATGATAAATTACGCGAATCAGGAGGAGTATCAAGTGGGGTTGTAGAGCACAAAGCTGGAGGGGATTTTGGAAGTTCAATTTTAGCAAGATGCCTTCTGCAAAAAATATTAATTAAAGTTGATGAATCATTGGTATGATCAGGTGAAGCTGGTGAATTCATTATTAAATAATTCTGCTAGAAAGGAAACTAAATGATTGGTACTGAAGATGTGAAGAATGGCAGAAGTGATCAACCTTTTATCTCATACAGATTATCTAATTAGAACCAAGAACAATTAATGAAGATTTTCAAGAAAACATAAAATAGACCCAGAGGGGCACAACTTAATGCAAGCCACAAAATTCATCTGAATTAACCTAAAAAAAAAAAAAAAAAAAAAAACATCAACAAAAATAATAATTCAATCCTGGTAATTAATGCAAAACAAAAGCCACCATTAAAATAGTAATATGATTCTAAATCACTACAACTAAACCTTAATAATTCTCAATTGAAATCTACATTAAAAAATAAAACAATTAGAAGATGAATCACAAAATAACACAGCCATTAAAATAAAAAAAAAGCCACCATTCTCAAAACACAGTATATACTTTGAAGAAACAAGATTAAACAGCCATATTTAGGATCCTTATCATACATATGAATACAGAAGCCACAATTGACAAGGATATATCAAATCCACAACTATGGCTAAAAGAAATGAATAAATAAATTGAACACTATTTCAATACAAAGACCAACCAAACAAGCTAGGCTGTTCAGATACAGAAAAGGAAGATAGAAGAAGTTCAAAATGTCAAAATTATGACCGCCGGTCATAATTTGGCCTAAAATCAAGAAAATTATCTCAAGACATGGGGGAAAAATCAACCAAACAAGATAGGCCATTCAGATACAGAAAAAGAAGATTGAAGAAGTTAAAAATGTCAAAATTATGACCGCTGGTCATAGTTTGCCATAAAAGCAAGAAAACTATATCAAGACAGGGAAGAAAAACCAACCAAACAAGCTAGGCTATTCAGATACAGAAAAAGAAGATAGAAGAAGCTCAAAATGTCAAAATTATGACCACCAGTCATAATTTGGCCTAAAATCAAGAAAATTATCTCAAGACAAGGGGGAAAAATCAACCAAACAAGCTAGGCTATTCAGATACAGAAAAGGAAGATCAAAGAATTTAAAATGTCAAATTATGACCGCCGGTCATAAAATGACCACCTCAATACGGAAAATAATTCAACTCACCAAAAGACTACTCTGATTTATACTGGATGACGTTCTTACAGCCCCAAATTAATGGGTTTGTCAATCTTTGACAAGCACGCATCCTTCCAGCATTTTAAATGAGCAAATTGAAATAAGTACTTCTCAAATTATGATCAAGGTTGAGCACCCTCAATCACAACAAGTTTCCAAAGATCAATTTTGTTGGACAGAATCAAGGAACACAACAATACCAAATTGCATCACTAAGCTTGCTCAAGGCTCAGAATATGCTACCCAGCATGGTTACCCTATTCCAGAAACTGACAGGTCCGGCAGAAGAATTACTACCAGAGGGGGGATTTGAACCCGTTTCAAATTTGATGAAAGTTGAAAGCAACCCGGAATCACTAACCACTACACCATTTGAAAATATAACAACACTCCTCAAATTGAAACCTCCTTCAACATCACTCATCAATTTGATCACTCTTAAAAAAAAATTCAACATAAGAAGAAAAAAAAAAAAAAAAAAAAAAAAAAAATTTCAACATAAAAAAAAAAAAAAAAATCTTTTTCAAAATAAAAAAAAAAAAAAAAAAAAAATTTTTTTTCAACATAAAAAAAAAAAAAAAAATTTTTTTTCAACAGAAAATAATTTTAAGAAAAATCTTTTTTCAACATAAAAAAAAATTTATAATAACAAAAATAAATAAAATAAACTGTTGTGATTAAAATTAAGGATAAAAGATCAGATCAAATAAAGAAGGTAAAAAATTAGTCCTTGTATGACTTTAAACTACAGGGTAGCAACCTTAAGGCTAAAATTAGTCCTTGTATGACTTTAAACTACAGGGTAGCAACCTGAAGGCTAAAATTAGTCCTTGTATGACTTTAAACTACAGGGTAGCAACCTGAAGGCTAAAATTAGTCCTTGTATGACTTTAAACTACAGGGTAGCAACCTTAAGGCTAAAATTAGTCCTTGTATGACTTTAAACTACAGGGTAGCAACCTTAAGGCTAAAATTAGTCCTTGTATGACTTTAAACTACAGGGTAGCAACCTTAAGGCTAAAATTAGTCCTTGTATGACTTTAAACTGGAGGGTAGCAACCTGAAGGCTAAAATTAGTCCTTGTATGACTTTAAACTACAGGGTAGCAACCTGAAGGCTAAAATTAGTCCTTGTATGACTCAAATTACAGGGGTAGCACACCAGAGGGCTGAATATGCAAGTAAAATCAAGGAATCAAGAAAATAAAAAAAATGAAGACATTGAAATTAACAACCAAGGTGAATAATAGAATAATGAAGACTTCAAGGTGAAATTAATGAAGAATATTCAATCAAAAGAAAATACCAACTAGAAGAACTATTGGAGGCAAGAACCATACAAATTGTGGCAAAACAAGAAACAAGATTAGCAGCAGCACAGAAATTGAGAGATTCAAGACACAAATCAGCTCAATATTTGGACAAAAAAGATGGCACATAGACCAAGAAATCCACTCGAACCAGGGGACTTGGTATTAGTTTATAATAAACCACTTGAATAACAGAGGGGTTTACTCTTCAAGAACCGTTGGAATGGACCTTATGGAGTCATAAATCAAATTAATAATGGACCTTATGAGCTTGAATAATTGGATGGCACTAAACTTACAAGAAAATTTGCAGCAAGTCACATCAAGATGTTTTAACCCAGAGGAAAGAAAGTTCAATCAAGTACAGAGTCAGAAAATGACAGCAGTGAAGAAATTGAAGATGAAGATTAATATCAAAGGGAGAAGAAATTGAACAAAATGTATATGATTGATATTGGCAAGCTTTTCAACTGGAATGCTGGGGACAGCATTAAATGGAGAGGGGGATGTGGTATTCCATACCATTAGTACCAGTTTCAAGCTTACCAATAAAACAAAAGAAAAAAATGATAATAAAACAAACTACGCAAAACATTTTTACACATTACAACTACAGATTTCAAACAGAAATATACAATACGCAGCCTCAAGATCTTATCAAAACAGTATAGTATCAAAGGATATATCCACCTTATCGAATCATCAATAACAAATTATGTCATTAAAGGTAGTTAATCTAAATAAAGGTATATGAAAATAGACCAAAGCATCAGAAGCTGTATTTTCCCCACCTTGATTCAATTTAAAGAAGAAATACCTCAAGGCTATGCATAAAATTTCAATATATTTTCCAAGAACAAATGCTTCCTTAGTAATAATAACATGCATCAAACTTGATAGAAATGATACAATACTAAAATAAAACCACCAGCATAATTCTCTCAGAACATACGTAAAAAATAGAAACAAAAAATATTTTCCCCACCTTCAAGAAAACATCACCAGCCATATTATCTCAATGACCTCACATGACTCTGGAAAAAAAAAGAAAATCTCACCAGCCAAATTATCTCAAAGACATCACATGATTTTGATAAGAAACAGAAACACCAGCATAATTTTCTCATATATATCATATGACTAGAAGACAGTTCAATTGTCAGGAGCTGTATTTTCTCCACTTTCTTGGCAAAAAGAAAATCCCACCAGCCAAATTATCTCAAATACATCACATGATTTTGATAAGAAAAAGAACCACCAGCATAATTCTCTCATAACATACGTAAGAAATAGAAACAAAAAATATTTTCCCCACCTTCAAGAAAATCTCACCAGCCAAATTATCTCAAATACATCACATGATCTTGATAAGAAAAAGCACCACCAGCATAATTCTCTCAGCAAGCATGCTGCTACACCAAAACTACACGTCTCACTAGCTAAAACCTCTCAACTATGATTTTTTCTAAGTACCCTATTTTGAGAAGCTCTATGGAGGCCCAAAAGCTATAAATAGAGGTCCTCTCTCCCTCATTTTTCCCATCATCATGGAACAAGTTCCCACTATCCAGGATCATAGCCATCCCTGAACTAGCAGGATATCTAGAATAGTAGTAGTGTTTTAGTAGTGAAAAGCTCAGTAGCCTTGCTCAGTAGCTTAGTATTAGTGAAGAATAGTAGTATAACCGTAGTAAAAGCTCAGTAGCCTTGCTCAGTAGCTTAGTATTAGTGAAGAATAGTAGTATTAACGTAGTAAAAAGCTCATTAGCCTTGCTCAGTGGCTTAGTATTATTAAAAAAAAAGTAGTAGTGATATAAAACCCAGTATTAAAAAAAATCCTAAAAGAATCAAATCCAGTAGTCTTGTTATTAGTACTCATATCAAAAAAAAAATCATTATAATCAACCTAAAACCATAAAAAATATATATATTCTTATCATTCTTATTAAAAAAAAAACAAAAAAAAAATATTCTTATTAGTTTTATTAAAATAACAGAAACCCAAAACATATATATATATATATTATCATCACTTTTATTAAAATAAAAAAAAAAAAAATCTAGTGTTTATTTTATCAGAAATTTTAGATCAGAGTTTTTACTGTAGTGTTATTGATAGGTCTGATTTAGAGACTGCTGATAAGTCTTCTCTATCTGTTAAAGCCACAAATCTTATTTTATTTTGTGATTCTCTGTAGGCTGACTATTCAGTATTATTTAGAGGGGCAGCTAATACACCTTAGCACCCATGGTTATTGGACAATTCTGAAATTCAAAACAGACTTACCAATAATTTCCCCCTCAAGGTACTGCCTTATTTCATCCCACACCAAAAGGAGTTCCCACAACGTCCTTATCCCCTTGAAAGAGATGAAGTGAAAATATAGCAACATCTTCTCCAACATCTTTTATCTCTTTGAAGACCTCATCTCTTGATTTGAGTAATGACTGAGATTGGATGATGGAAGGGATATGGAAAGAAGAAGGAAGGGAATGTGTCTTAAGCTCACCAACCAGAGCAACACTGTTGACAGCAGTAGCCAAGGCATTACTAGCAAAAGAATTAATACTACTAGAATCCTTATGACTAGAATCATAGGTGATCAATCAATTTTTCCAATCAATAATGGGATTAAAATGGTAAAGAAAATCATAGCCCAATATCAGGTCTTCTCCTTTGGGTGAATCTAGGATAAAAAAGTCCCATTCAAAGCTTGGGAAGGAAGGCAAGTCAGCTACCCACTTGGTATAATGGGTGATGAACAAGGCAGGGGATTCATTTGAATCCAGAATGAAAAGAGGAATCTTTTCAGGGAGCTCTGACATAGTCAATGAGTACTTGAGAACAAAATTGTTTGCAATAAAAGAGTTTTTATCACCAGAATCAATGAGAATACTATACAAAATATCAGAGACAGAAGAGAAAATAAGAAATTTCAAATATTTCTTGACACTAGTATTCAGAGTGCACAATTGTGCTCTTGAAGGAAATAAGAGAGATCCATTGAGCTCATCATGATTCCCACTGAGGCTTTTCCCTGCTTGCTAGGGAAGCCTCTTGATGACCCAGGCTTTTTCTGAGGTCTCCTGAAGCATTTTTCAATTGGGTGCTTTACACCACAATAAGTACTCAAAACTTCTTCGATCCTCCTCTCCTTTTCAGAACCAATTATTTTATTATCCTTATTGAGGAGAGCAAAATGGGGCTTGTCCTTTGAAGCTTGAAACTGCTTGCCCTTCTTGTTCTTCTTATGGTGAGGCCTTCTTGAAGATGAGTCTTGAGGGGGCCTTGAAGAATTGGATCCAGTAACAGGAGGCTTCTTTTCTTGATAACTACCCTTCTCTTTTTTTGCCTCTCATGGTACCTGGTATCTAATTCCAAGGTAATGTCCATGAGTTCTTGAAGAGTATCAAAATTTCCAGGGTAGGAAGCCAACTGGTCCAAAAGTCTTGATGCCAATTCTCTTCTATAAACGTGGATATAAGCTCTTTCTCCCCAATCCCCAATTCTTGACACCAAGCTTCTAAGATCAGCAATGTACAAGGATACATGACCACTTTCCTTCATCCTTGAATTGTCCAACTCTTGTTCAGATTTCCTGACTTCATTGGGATCACCAAAAAGAGTGAATAATTGAGTTTCAAATAACTGCCAATTATTGAGGAGGTAGGAAGGATCTTCATTGGAAATATTGGAGAGATAGGGTTCAATCCATTTGCCAGATCTACCAGTGAAAACAAAAGTTTAGTACAGAAATTTCTTCCTGTCAGGGAAGAAATTTGCTGGATTATTATGAAAAATGAGCTTACAGGATTGAATAAACCCTCTCAACTTATGGGCTGTAGTACCATCAAAAGAATCAGGTGCTTTCATTGATGGAGTCTTGAACTCAGGGGCTTTGGAACTGTTTATGGGGGATGCTTCTTGAGAAAGTTGTCCCATAATAGTAGCCATTTGCTCCATGATCTTGAGGAGACTTGGATCAGATTGAGAGACAAGAGGTTGATTAGTAGGGGCTTGATTAGAACCCTGGGGTACCTCTGGAAAATTTGCCAAGGCATCTGCCACTTCAGTTTCCCCAGAATCTTCCTCTTCCCCAGACTCCTCCCCCTCTTCATCTTCAACTTCTCCAAGTATTGATTCTGCACCTTCAGCCATGCCAGGATAACCTCCCCAAGAGGCCAGAGAAATATCTTGATCTTCTTGATTCCATTCCATCTCTTCTGGAGGGTGCTGCTCCTTCCATTGGTGGTCCTCTGTTCAAATTTGCACCCAGTTGATGAACTGATGGTGTGCAGTCAAGAGGAACCCTTGCTGTAGGAGTGAGAACAGCTGGATTTCTTTGAGATCTAGTGTTCTTGGCTGGAGGGCTATGCTGAACTGGAATTATTGAGAAATTAAGAATAAAAACTTGATGATACTTCACAATAAGGAATCAATGCTTGGCCAATTCAATAATCAATAAATCTTGATGATCTTGAGGAATCAATCAACAGTCTTGAGATGAAAAAAAAATCAATAAATAAATCAATCAATTAAGTCAATATCAGCAGTCAATCAAATATCAACAATCTTTCAGAATTCAACAATCAATAAGTCAATGTCTTCAATATCAATTCAAGGTCTTGAGGAATCAATGAGTAAGATCAATATCTTCAGGAATCAAAACCAATCAATAATCAATTCTTGAGGATCAATCAGTTGTCTTGAGGAATTTGAAATCAATCAATCCAATTCAAATAAAATCTTGAATTGCTGAATCAATCACCCGATAAATCCCAGTCAATCAACCAATTAATTAACCAATCAATAACTCCTGATAAGACCTGAATGAGAAAACAAAAGAAATGTTTGATTGAGCTAGAACTTAGAATGAAATGAGATGGTCAGCAATGATTAAGAAATGATAAGAATCAATTTTCATATGAATATAATGAATGATATGAAAATTGAAGATAGAAAAATTATAATCACGAGAATCATAATTGATGAATGAGAGAAATGAAGTTAAATGAATGAAAAGAAAGAATCAAGTATGAGCTAATTAATTTAATGTCACAGGGGCTCTTCTAAGTGAAGAGGGCCTGGCACTCACTTATGGAGGGCTCAAGGATATGATAAGAGATGAATACACTTAAGAGTGTAAGATGATGAATTACTAATAAAAGAAATATAAGAAAAGCAGCAACAAAATAATAATAGTAAGAGAATAAAAGAGCCAACCGCAAAAAATTACAAGTCCACTGTTTCAACCTGTCAGAATGGAAAGAGAAGGGTCAATAAGGATATGGCCACCCAACTCATACTGTACAGGTGAAGAAAGAAAAGGAAAAGACTAACTTAAAATTAAATAATTATAATACCCAAAAATAAGGATAAGAATAATTATGAAATAATAAGTAAACTAAATTAATTAACTGGGGAAAAGTCCCAAGGGGGAGAAAGAGGGGCTGGTATATGTGAGAATCACCAGCCCTGTTTCAAAAAGAGAATTTTCATGGGAATAAATGATGATTATATTGAGTCTGGCCAATACAGGTCCTGTACAAGAGGATTGGGGTTATTGAGTGATCATACAGTTTGGAAATGTTGTATCCAAACTGTATTGGGTAATTCCAACCTGTACAAGTATTGACAGGCTGTATTGATAAAAAAGACTGTATGCATGTTTCAGCAAGGAAGATTTCTGAAACTGAATGTTGATACACACAGTGGATTTGCTGGTTTGAGGTGTTTGAGTGGGTGTAAGTATCAATGCCCTTACCCCTGATGAGTGGTTGTTACACCATTCCACCCCATTTTAGGATAGAAGAAGGCCTTTTATCCACCAGAAAAGGTTTCTTCATCCTTCTCTTGAATTACTACATAGTACAACTCTCAAAAACAGTTATACTCTTGGAAATAATCAGGTATAATTATAATCTTAATTTTTGTAGACTTTATTATAATAATCCATTTGGTAAAGCTGCACCCAGGGCTTTCAACAGTGCTCACGACCACTAAATTGTATTAGTAAAGCCCTCAAGTATCAATAAATACTTTTTTATAATAATTTTGATTGATGTCACAGTCATATTTACAGTTGTATATACTGTTATTATCTCTTTATCATAGACTCAGCCTGACATTTTGGGGGCCTGGCCATGTTTTTGAACATTTTTGGACTATTTTTCATGGCAAAAGTGAGTATTTTCTTTTAAAATGCCTCCTTATTGACATTATTGTTTCTTTTTTTAGTATGATTATATCAAGAAAAAATATAATATATATATTTTTATTATATTTTTTGAGTAGTATATTCACATATACTACTTTTCTTTTTTTAATTTCCATGTGGTTGATTATAATTTAATCACCACAAGTGGCAATTTGGGTGTGTTTTGAGTATTAAAACACTTTATCCCTTAATACTGTTCTTTTCTAATTGAGAAGTGAGCCTCATTACTGTAAATAACAGTACTGGAGGAATGTTTGAGCACATTGATAATCTCAATTGCCCATTAAAGAGCCACATTAGATTATACTTGCTAACTAAAAGTCATTCTGTGAGATACTGGTATACAAACAGTATACAAGAAATCCACAAACTGTATTTTTGACATGTAATTGATAATTTAAAATACACAACCATAATACTGGGGTATAATATAGAAATATATTGCCCAGAGGCCATTCTTAGACATGCAAACAGAATTTTAAGAAGTCTTAACTGACATAAGCCCTCTTTTCTCTTTGATTCAGTGGAAGAAAACTTCATACCACTTGAAACCCAATCACAAGGAAATCCACCTGTGAATACTGCAGAACCGGAAGGCAGAAAGGGAAAAGGAAAGAGGCATAGCTAAGGCCTCATAAAAACCAAGAAGTGGACACCAATTACCACTCACAGGAGTAGAAAAGGATGAATATCTGCATCAATACAAGGTAAACCAAACTTGATATCTTGTACAGGGAAGATTACAATAATTAACCCAGTTGTAACCTCTACAGGAAAATTGCCGAAAGCAGTAGACAATAAATTTGTACAAGGCACAGTCAAAGGTAAATAACCTAAGAAAATTAAGTTGTTGACTGCTTGCAAACACTGATATGTCACCTGTGCACCTCAGAAACCTTGGAATCCCAAGGAACAAGCCAGAGGACAGAAAAGGCTTGTCCAGAACCAGAAGACCTGGCAAAGGACACCTTGGTAAAAGGAGTGGATGGCAAGATACTGAGGGAAATCACACCCACTACTACATTCACCTTCTAATTCAACAGAGAACTCAAATCAGAGGACTGGAAGGATATGGATCAAGTTCTTCAGATCCACCAACTCCTCAAAGATCATTTCCATTGGAGCATGGACAACAAGAGGTTTAACCTAGCATCCTACTGGGCAGAACTTGGAGCAAGTTGCCAGAAGATATATCTCAAGGAGATAGCTCTCAAAGACCTTATGGTAATCACCAAAGGTTGGAATCCCACCAGTAATTTCAGACTCCTGGAGGAGAGGGAAACCAGGATAAGGGAGAATCAAGCCACTATACAAGCTATAGAAGAACATCTGAACCAGACAGGGCCTACTCTGATTCCTTCAGGATAAAAAGGAGTAGACTAACCCAACTCTCCAGTGACTTCAAACCATTCAGAAGCCAGCATATAAGTGGCCAAGAGTCACAATTCTTCACAATCCCAGGTAGTTTCCAGGAGTAGACAAGGAGACAAGGCCAAAAACAAGACATATTTCAGCCAAAGGCAGAAGGAGTCAGAGACAATGATCCAGAGACTGTTGGACTTGGGGAAAGAAGTACACAAGAGCCAGAAATAGTTGGAAATACATCTAGAATCAGTAGCCCCAACAATAGAAATATTATCCCCACTAAGATTGAACACAGTGCTGTTACACCTGAGAGCAACTTAAACAGTGATGCACTATGGTGACAAATGTCCCAATTTGCAGAGCAAACTCAAAAGAAGTTTTCAGGGCTCCAAGAAATCCATGACAGGTTGAAAACATTAACAGCCTCCATGGAAAATACTGTTAAAAACCTTCAGGAAGGCCATGCTCAATTGAGAAAGGCTTCCGAACAAACCAATAAAAGACTGAATAAAGTCTTTGAAGAGCAGCACCACTGAAAAAGTGACAGGGATTTTCTGGTTCAAAGCCTAAACAAATTGTTGAATGTCTACCAAAACATGAAGCCCTAACCACAAGGCCATGTTTTGGATAATCTGTACCACCAAGAAGACATCAAACCAGATGCCTTTTTGGAGAACAAGGAAAGGTCTCCATCTCAATACCAAGATGGAGAGAGCATATCTTATTCTGAGAAGGAAGCATTCAAAAAGCTTCCAGAGGCCTCAAGCTGGCCCAAATTCTCTTACACAGGAGAATATGATCATATTTATGGACTCTTCATTGATGTACCAAGCATACCAGACTACTGGATTACTGCTATATTGAATACGGCATTTAAGGTACATGCTAGTAGCAGGCACACAGAGATAAAAGAAATACATGGTAGAAGAAACTGGCCATGGTTGAAGAGTCAAATAATCCAAAAGTACAGAAATGGTACTTGGATATGGCAAAAGACCATTTCATTTGAAAATGAAAAGTAATCTGTGGAAGAAGATCCATATGAGTGGTCTCTCAGAAAGTCTAAAAGACTGAAGGCTATTGATCCTCAAATGAATATTCAGATGAGAAATCACAAACTCCTGACACAAATTCTAGGAGAGCTAGAGCATGCAGTAGAATGTAGATGCAACCAAAGCTGTACTTTAGATAACATTTCAAACACCTTACATGATGTAAGGAAAAGAAAAAATATAGGGAAATATTTGCAATATAAAAGCAGTAGTTTCAAAGAGGAACAACCTTTCAGGGTGGACTTCAAGGATACGCCCAAAGAAAGAGTGGCAGAAGTTACCAAGAAGAAAAACTCTGGTCACAATTGTGGGTTAACAGACCACTATTCCAATAACTGTCAAAAGGCAAAGAAAAAAGTTTATGCCATTGAGAAAGTCCCAGAGGAAGAATCCTCAACAGAAGATTCTGACTCAGAATCTATGGGTGATGGCATCAGAGAACTTTCTGATGATGACCAAGACCCAAAAGAAGAATTTCTAGTGGAGTAACAAGAGGAAACACAACTAGAAATTCAGGACATACAGCTATAAGAAGGAATGCTACAGGAAATTGCAAACAAAAACTTCTGTAAACACACACAAGATGCACAAACATTCCTACTTACACAAACTCAACGAAAGGCATATATACATGGGACAGCCCCAAAGATGACTGTTTGTGTTGATAATGCTCAACACCCATTGATAATTCACAGTGGTACCTACTTCTCAATAGTGGCAAGAGAGTATCTGAATAACCACTTCCCAAACTGGGAGAAACTCCTCTTGCCAACCAAGGCAAAAAACTTTAAAAGTGCATTAGGGAAGATGACATCCATTGGGACAATTATCAAAGAGATAATCATACCCCATAGGAAAGGTAATATCAGACTCAACCCAGAGCTTGTTGTTATTGAATATTCCCACGTCAAAGGATTTTTACTGGGAACAGACTACCAGAGGATATATGGCATTGATATTTACAATAGTAAAAAGAGGAACATTACCATAGGTACAAACAAGGAGAAGAAAGTTTCACTTGATATATACCAAATATCTACCCATGACCCTCTGGAAGAATTACTGAATGAATTCAGAGAAGGCCAATTCAGCACAAACCTCACCAGTAAATAGAAACTCAGTTTACTGACAATTCTGAGGAAAAACAGACCAGAATTTGCAATAGGTGAAGAGGCTTTGGAGAAAAATAGAAGGCCATGATATAGAATTATATCTAGATGTGGAAAGACCTCATCCACCCATGCTGAGGAGACCTCCATATCCAGCAAGCCTGGAAAGTAGGAAAGAAATTGAAAAACACATCAATGAACTCCTAGACATGGATGTTATCAGAAAGATAGGACATAATGAAATAGTTGAAATCACCACTCCTGTCCTTATCACCTGGCATGATTGCAAATCTAGGTTGTGTGGGGATTTTGGAGCTCTGAATAACTACACAAAATCTGATAGGTACCCTATACCAAGGATACCTCATGCGCTAGACAAAATAGCAAAAGCCAAATACATAACCAAAATGGATTTTATGAAGGGCTTCCATCAGAATGGAGTAAAACCAAACTCCATGAAGTTACTCAGAATTATATGCCATATGTGTATATATGAGTACACCAGGATGCCATTTGGCAGCAAAAACACACCAGCCCACTTCCAGAGGATGATGGAAACCATATTCCAAGAAGGAATATTGGAAAGATAAATGGTAGTATATATTGATGACATCATTATGTACTCAGAGACATGGGAAGAGAATGTGCAGTACATAGACAGAGTGCTAAGTAAATGCATACCCATCAATCTGAAAATTTCACTCAAGAAGTGCAATCTTGGCCAACAAGAATTATTGGCACTGGGACATAAAGTCTCAGGTCTTAGTATGGCCATAGACAAGAAAAAAGTAGCAGCAGAACTGCAGAAACCAGTACCAAAGAACATCAAAGAGATGCAATCTTTACTTGGATTTGCTAGCTACTACAGAAACCACATCAAAATCTTTGCCGATATACCTAGTAGCCTGTACAAGCTATTCTCAAAGGATGTAGTTTTTGAAATAATCAAGGAGAGGAGGGATGCATATGAGAGGATCAAACATGAGCTCACCCATGCACCTGTCCTCATCTTACCTGACTTTGAACTACCATTCAAGTTATACATTGATTCAGCTTGTAGTCAGGGCCTAGGGGAAGCCCTTCACCAAAGACAAATTGTGGATGTGGAACCAAGAGAGGGAGTAATATGTTACATCTCTAGGAAACTGAAAGATACAGAAGCCAGGTAGGGGGCTACCCAAACTGAATGCTTATGTTTAGTTTGGGCTCTAGAAAAACTCCATTACTACTTGGAGGGTGCAGTATTTGAAGTCTACACAGACTGAATAGCCTTAAACTCTTTACTTAACATGAAGACTACTAATAGACACATGTTGAGATGGAAAATATCCATCCAGGAGTATAGAGGTAACACGACCATCATATACAAAGAAGGCAAAAGCCACACCAATGCAGATGGCCTCAGAAGATGGCAACTGGACAATGTCAAAAGCAAACCAGCTTATGACCCTGAAGTAGCAGCCAAAATGCCATCGATTTCATGGAAATAGACAGGAGGAAGAGCTTCAGATTCTCTGAATGGGCACCAGAAAGTGGTTCCCCAGAAAGTGAAGACACTGACTCAGAAGGAACAGAAATTTACATCTTAGGGCTAAGTTCCTCAGAACTAAATAATGAGTTCTTCAGTACAGTAATGAAGACTTATTCCAAACTTAAACAGTGTGGAATATTGTTACAACTCCTTCAACGCAAATACAAGAGTCCACAACTGGAATTCCAGTTGGAGGAACCATGGTTGAGGAGCTATAATGATAACAAGTTTTTCCTTATAGTTGGCCTACTTTATCACAGCAAGAAGCACACAAGTGCACTCACAGTGAGAGAAAGGGACCATATATCCCTGATCCTGAAAGAATGTGTTGACTTCCCATATATGGGACACATGTGTGAAGACAGGACCAAAGAAAGGGTAGCAAGCACAGGTTGGTGGCCGAAATGGGAACAAGAGGTGAGTGAATAAATCAACCCATGTGAAAGATGCCAAAAGGAAAACAGAAAGAATGGGAAGGAATATGGGCTACTTCAGCACATAGAAGAACCCAAACACCCATGGGAAACCATCAATATGGCTGGGTCACAGGACTTGTCCCAGGAGGCAAAGAAAACTTCAATGCCTGCCTAGTCATAGTTGATAGGTATAGCAAAAGTGTGAGGTTCCTACCATGTCATAAGGAAGAAACAGCAATGGATACAGCCTTTTTATTTTGAAATAACATCATATACACATTTGGAGTGCCAAAAATAATCATTAGTGACAGGGACCCAAAATTCACATAAAAAATTTGTACCAGCCTCTATGACATGTGAGGTACAAAACTTGCATTTTCTACAGCTTACCATCCACAGACAGACGGTCTAGCTGAAAGGATGATCCAAACCATGGAGGATATCCTTTGAAGGTTCTGTTAATATGGAATGGAAGATAAGGACCATGAAGGATATACCCATGACTGGATTACACATCTACTAGCAGTCCAACTGGCTTACAACACAAGCCAACATTCTACCACAGGGAAATCACCCTCTCTGGTAGAAGAAGGGTATAACCCCTTATTTCCTGTGGATCACCTGAAGAAAAATCTTGTGAATATCCACACTACAGCCAAAGACTTCCATGAAATGTGGAAGAGGCTTGTGACACAGCTTCAAAGTGCATATCTGAGGCTAAAGAATACAACAAGCAGAGGTATGACAAGACACACATGGAACCAGACATCAAATAAGGGGAAAAAGTGTTAGTGTCTGCACTAAACTTCAAAAATCTTAAGGGAACAAAGAAAATGAGAGACTCATTTTTGGGGACCTTCACTATCATTGAATTGGTAGGGAAAAATGCAGTGGAGGTTAGACTCACAGAGGAATTGTCTAGGAAACACCCAGTATTTCCAGTGAGTCTAGTCAAGCCATACTTCCAGAAAGCAGAGGACAAGTTCCCCTCCAGGAAGAAAGCTTCCACTCCACCAGACATATTGGAAGTGGAGGACTCCCCTGGCCCAGTGAAAAGGATTATCAAGGCCAGGAAGATTAGACTGAATGGTAAATAACAAAGACAATATTTGGTCAGATTTGAACACCAGACATCAGACAAACACAAATGGTTGGCAGAAGATGCCATACCAGATGGGAACCTTCATTTAAGGAGATTCAGGGAATCTGGAAGGATTGAATATTCTAATCACTGACAAGCCTTTTTTAGAGGGAGGGTATGTCAGCCTGTGACTCAAAACCAGAGCACAAGCATGACAGCCAAATACCATAAACCAATGGTAAAGTCACGATACCACCAAAACATGGAGCTGAGCCAAACAAGCTCATAAAGTATCAAAATAAAGAGGAAAATCACCTCTTGGCAAATATACAAGTCCCATAATCATAGGGAAAAGAATAACAAAGTTATTCCTGCTCAAAGTTGTTGCTGAGCATAAACCTTAATTTTCACCTCACATCTGAAATCCAGAGGAAGAGACTTAACCCCATAAAATAGGTATTCAAACTGAAGCTCTAAGTAAGGGCTATCCAATGGTACTAGCAAAATTGAGCTAACACCAGAACTACAGAAGTTATGACCAAAAGAAGGCCAAATAAGGGTGAATAAAATACTCACCTCTCATCTAACTTCTACAGTTTTAGCTTGAGATACTTAAAGTGGGTCTTTTCGGAAAGAGCACAATAATTCCTATCTGATGGTGCCATTCATTTCTCTGTATCTCACCTGAAACAAACACCATGGGGCAAACAAGCTCCATACAGACTTTGAGAAACTCATACATATGGATAACTAAATTTGTACATTGCATAACCTTTCCATATTTAATGTTACAAATGCCCAATGAGGTACTATTGTGTAGAGCCTATCCAGGGCTACAAAATGAACCAACTTTGAGCTCAATTTCCTGAAAAGGACAAGGTTATGGAAGCTTTAAGGTCAAAATCCCACAGTTAGACCAATACAGCCTTACTGTGGGATAATATCCCATACCCATGATTATGAGGTGTCAAACAGACAAAGAAGCATGTTTATACTTCAATACCTCATAGTTCATTCAATACTGGGGCCCATATAGGTTCTGAACACCATTCTACACGTCATAAATGTCAGAAGAGGTCTGTGTGGTCCCCAGATGAAAGTTTTCACACTCTATTGGTGAAAACTTCCCAGATGTGGTTTTAACACTACATCTGAGCCCAATACAGTGTGTAAAGGCCTTGTGAAAGCCAAAAGCTAGTACTCTGAGGTGAAAAACTCTTCACTTCCTCTACATGGATGGTCTAGGGGGCCATTCCACCCCATTTTGGGATATAAGGAGGCCATTTCTCCACCAGAAAAGGTTTCCTCATACTGCTATTGAATTCCTATGTAGTACAACTGTCAAAAACAGCTATACTCTTGAAAATAATAAGGTATAATTATAATCTTAATTATTGTACACTTTATTATAATAATCCCATTGTTAAAGCTGCACCCAGGGCTTTCAATGGCTCTCACCTCCACTAAATCCTTTTAGTAATGCCCTTAAATATCAATAGAAACTCTTTTATAATTATTTCAATCCGTGTCACAGTCATGGTTAAAGCTGTGTATACTATTATTATCTATTTATTATAGACTCAGCCTGACACATCCTCCCTCCCAAACCCTATGGTTCAAAAATATAGGTCACATATTTCTGGAGATTTACAAAAGGAATATGAGGCTTGACTGTTTCTACTCCTTTTATACCTTGAAGAAAAACAACATTGGTCTTCAAGAAGCTATCATGAACTTTACATTGTTTCTAGTGAAAAGACTTTGCCTTTAAAACCCCCAAAACAGAATTCTTGTTTGTTTGTTCAGATGAGATTATTGAAACCCAAGCCATGGGATATCTAAAGGATTACTGTTAATTAAAATGCTTAAGAATGATTTTGCTATATAATTTTACTACAAATTTCTTCATGGAAAAGTAAGATAAATATAATGAAATCATGATGTATCTTGTATTATAATTTCTCATTGCAAAATAATTCTGATTTTTTGTAATTGCTCATCACTTAAGTTAATTAACAGTATAATTCTTTGAAACCTCTTTAATAAGTTCTGAACCATTAATAAATTCAAGTCATGAAGTTGAATACTGTTAATTCAATTGTGATAATTCTTTTTGAAAAAGCTTTCTTAACATAAACTATATCCAAATTTGTATCAAGAGGTGTCAGAATACTTAGTGAGTTTTTTGAGTATTTTCCCAAATAAGCTATTTTACATTTTTTTCCCAATGTAAAGTTCACTTCACAATTCATTCAAATCAAGAAAGGTGAATTTGTTATCTCAAGGCTCTTCATAGAGAGTGAATAACTTATGAGATACTATTTGTCACAGCTCACCCTTTCACAATAGTTTATCTTTTTTGCAATGTTTTATTTGTATCTTTTTGAATTTTTAATATTTCAATGCTTATATCAATTCAAAATGACATATGATAAGAATAGGGGGTGTCACAGTAACCAAATCCTGCCTTAAAGTAATGCAGGAGTTGACTTCCAAATCCCAGGTATTTCATGTGGAAATCACATGGAATTTTAACTGAGTCACCTGGTATTTTCACAAAATCCCATGCATTTGGGATTTCAGTTGGAGACCTAACCCAAATGAGTATTCACAATTCACAACTGTACAGCATATTCTTCCACACTCCATTTTTGACAATCTGACCATAAAAGCTTACAATCCATTTATATTTCTTCATCCCTTTGATAATTCCTTGTTCCAAAGCAAAACACATCAAGTCAGATATGAAAATCTCCTCCAGCCTTCCTCATCCATAAGGTCACTTTATCCATACTGATTATTTAACCATAATTAATTGGCTTTCAATAAACTAAAATTTTGAGTCATGTTTTTATACTACTGGTTTCAAATCAATTGGAAGGCCTCCTCTGTCAAAGCAGCAAGGGGTTCAGCTTATGGCCATTGAGGTAATCAAAAACACACAACATCACCAGAACCTTAGAGCATCCCCACCAGTGTTGCTATATGCTGGGGAGCTAAAAGACAAGATAGCTCTCATATGCTGCAGAATACCTACTTGAGCTGCTGCAGAATTTTTAAGTGTAGGTATATGGGGAAGCAAGTTGTCACTTTCATGGAAAGAGTTTTTTTTAATTAAGTAGGAGTGTTTGAGTGATGGTTTGAACATTCACAACACAAGCTTCACCTATATTGATGAGTGTTATGGGCACTATAGGGTTGCCAGATCTGGCAACCCAAGGTGCTTTTTTATCTACAGAGCTAAAGAAAATTTGCCTTTAGCAAGACTGGTGGGGCTGGATCATGGACACAGGATGTGCTAAGATGGGAAATCTCACTATTTGGAAATGCTTGTGGAGATGCTCTTAGCTCAAGCAGCATCTGAGATCAATGGAGAACATATAATAAGAAGTATATGGCAGCAAAAGAATAAAAAAATTCAACTGGGGTTGGACTAACCAAAGAAGATGAGAGTAAAGGAACCAAATCAATGAGTGAAAAGCTTGAAAGTATGTGTCCTTGCTATTCTGAAATGGATGCACTCTTTGGCCACAAGCCCAGTGTAACCCCATTTCAAACTATGATTTTCAAGAAAAAGACAGCTTAAATGGTGATGATTATGATGATTTTTTTCTTGATAAGGTAAGTTATCATCTCTTTTTCTTTTTACCTGAGATAATTAAATCTCATTTGAGTTTTAAAGGAGAATAATTGTTTGGAATAACCTCTCAATGTAGATCCTTTTCTTAATAATGATGATGACTTGGTTCAAGTGTAAAATCTTCAAGAGGAATCAGTAAGTGCATTTAAGACTAATATTTATCAAATGAAATCTTGAGTATTTCTCCTTTGAACAGAAAAGTAAATCTATGACACATTCAACACAAAAGTATAATCAAGCATTTATGCCCAACTTGAATGACAAGACTGGATCTAGGAAATGACTTATGGATATGTTTGAACCTACTTATGAAAATTTTCTTGAGTCACAGGAAAAGAGTATGTTTTAAATTTATGGTTACTCTGATCAATACTACTGAGAAAAGTGATGATTCTTAGCCCTTGAAACCAGTGATAATGCTTTTTTGGAGTGGAAGAGGGAGAGGTGGCATGAAGAAAAGGTGAGAAATATGGAAAAGCAATGGTTTGAAGAAGTGAAGTTACAAAAGCAAATAGAGTTTGACAAGAAACAGCACACCAAGAAATATGAATTTGAAAACAAAAAGCAGAATTGGGAATTCAAACTGAAGGACAAGCAATGACAGATGGATCTTACTATAGCAGCATTGTCATCAAGAAGGCCAATTTCAGAGCTGGAATGAATTCTGACATTAATAAATAAAAATTAACATATTAGGTATATGTTGTGTGATCATTTTATAAGGTGGTCATTTTTCAAATATAATTTATGTTTATTTGCAATTAGGGAACAAAGCTGCAATTGATCTTATGTTTTGAAATTGGATTGAAATTTATTACAAAATTGAAAATTCAATCAATTTTTGCATTGAGAATTTATGTTCCAAAGAATAATGACCAAGTTTATTCAAATGGAATGTGAAGGATCCCTTGGAATATTTTTTTTTATTTTTTTCAAAAACAAGTGGATTTTTCCTTCCAATTTGAAGTTTCTCTTTAGATAAAAAAGAAATCATTTCCACTGACTGAATTTTTGTTCTTTTTTTGAATTTTTTTCAAGTACAAATTGAATTTGGTTTTTTAAATGATAAAGAAATCAGCTCCACTGAATTGCTTTTTTTTTGTATTTTTTCAAATAGAATTGATCTTTTTAAAAGGAAATCATCTTCACTCATTTTTTCAATTAAAAAAAATCATGTTCACCAAAACACTCCAGTTTCACAACTAGCCCTGGTAACAACTTCATTCCTTCACTCCCAACTATTTCACAGAAACTGATTTTTTATTAGATTTTTTTATTTTTTTTTCCCACTGGGTCAGTTTTTTTGAACAGGCCTATCTTTACCATCTTCACCTCAGTCTCAGCCCCCATCCACCATCCATCTTTCAATCACCCTAGAGCCTCCCAAAAAGCCTTCTGGGAAGTTCTAGGGCTTAACCAATTTGAAATCAATTGGGAAAGCCTCCTGAATCAATTCCAAACCAATTTAAAGCTTTTTATTTTACTTTATTTTACTTTATATTATATTATATTATATTATATTATTTTATTTTATTTTATTTTATTTTATTTTATTCTATTCTATTTTATTTTATTTTATTTTATTTTCTTTTATTTTATTTTATCTTATTTTATTTTATTTTATTTTATTTTATTTTATTTTATTTTATTTTATTTTATTTTATTTTATTTTATTTTATTTTATCTTATTTTATTTTATTTTATTTTATTTTATTTTATTTTATTTTATTTTATTTTATTTTATTTTATTTTATTTTATTTTATTTTATTTTATTTTATTTTATTTTATTTTATTTTATTTTATTTTATTTTATTTTATTTTATTTTATTTTATTTTATTTTATTTTATTTTATTTTATTTTATTTTATTTTATTTTATTTTATTTTATTTTATTTTATTTTATTTTATTTTATTTTATTTTATTTCAATTCATTTTTTATTTTTTCTTTTTTTATTTTTTCTTTTTTATTTTTTATTTTGGCTTTTATTTTTAATGATGATATTTTATCATGCTGATAATTGTGTTTATTTGTTTTTTCTAATCTTTTTCAATTATTTGTTAATATAGGGGTGGATTGTTTATAAGTTTTTTCTCTGCAATGTCATTAAATTTCACTCCCCTTCCATCAAAATTGAAATTCAAAAAGAAAGGCTCCTCCTCTCTCTCACTCTGAAAATTATTCTGACAATTTCATGGTTAGGACTAAACCAGATTCAGCACATCATCAGAATTATTTGAAATATGATGAAACTACTATTTCTCCTCTTAATGTCATGGTTAGGACTAAACCAAATATAGAACATCATGAGGAAAATAATACCAAAAATAATAATAAAAGAAAACTCACCCAAGGCCAAAGAAAACATATCCATGATCCAAAACAAATAATGTCTCACCTTGGAAATTCAAATAGAGAATATAAGAACTTCTCAACCATCTCAATTGACAAGAAAGCAGCCAATGCCCCATGGTTAAGACTTCAATCAGTAAACAATTTACCCCATCCTTATATATTCATTGATCAAAGAAAAAAAGCCTCTTTTACCTGTTATCATTTATGAAATCACCCCTTTTGACCATTCTTCTGGCCACTCTTGAATCCTAAAAAACCTTATTATGACATTAATTCCCTTATCCCAAAATTGACAAGAAATTAAAACCAATAAACAACTACTAGGTATAATTATGAAAGGTATTGGCTTTTGTCCTGGTTTTTATTCTGGAAACTCTGCAGGTGTTTTTTTCTTTTTATTTCAATAATTACTAATTAATTTCAAACATTTCAGGTGTTTACTCCCAAAAGCCTGGTATGACTCCTCATCAAATTGAAACAGATAATAAGCAATGGACCATGCTTCAACAATATGACAAATTCATTTACTCAAGAATATCTCATTTTTATAAATTAGCTGAAAATGCAAATCAGTCATTAATGGAAGCAGCCAAATTACCAAAATTCAGTCAACTCAAATAGACTTATGCCAATCCAAATCTTTTACCAATGTCATTGTTACTCAAGATGGATTTTTCAATAAGCAACATCAAGATTTAAATGATCTCAATGCCTGGACCTATGGTATATTTTCTTTTGTCTCCAAAAAAGATGTCTATCCCCTTCCAAATGTCTTCACCCCATCTGGACATGGATTTCAATTCCCTGAATTGAAAATGGAGATTCATTTTTCAAAAAAACCTGGCATCATGGAAATCTCCTGGAAGAAATCATCAATGGTTCATCATACAACAAAACATCCTCCAGAAATTGTAAATAATGATGAAATAACTGATTTTGAATGTTCTTTTAAAATCAACCATAAATTATTTAATGTAGGTGACAAAATACTTGAAAATGACCCCTACCAAAATTAATTGAAACATCAATGGGTACTTTGAATGAAATAGGAAGGACCAAAAAAGAGCTAAAAATTATCAATTTTAAATAGTTTTATTTTCTTAATACCATCTTTAATCCATTTTATGAAATAAGGAAAAGTAAATAATTCAATGGTCCTGATGAAATTCACAATTGATTATCTTTCTATGCCAAAGTAATTGGTTAAATTTTTCATGCATATTTACCACATCTTCCCCAATGTTGTTATTGCACATAGTTTCTGTGTGTGGTGGATCATCATCTTCATATAAATAAAACCATTCATCCCCCATTTGTACTAAAATATTAGGTAAAATTGTGCAATAAACAACCCAACTAACAATGTATTCAATTTAATGATTATCCCTAATTTGATTTCGCACTTCCCTTAGACAAAACCACTTTCCCTGCAAAATTCCAATTGCATGCTCAATTTTGACCCTTGGTTTTGCTAGACAGTAATTGGAAGAACAGTTGTCTTCATTCTGTGCCACAACTCCCTTATGTGCTTGAACAACCTAAGGAGAGCTTGTATATGCTTAATAAGCAAGTAAGTACTGATATTTTTTTATAAAATTCTGGAGGTTTTTGTGCAATTTTCATATGTTGATGTACATTTTAATCATGAAGTGACCCAGTACAGCCCACATAAAGAGAAGTGAACTTTTTGTTTATATTGAAAACCAGTTGTATTGAAATTGAATAACTTAACTTCAAAAAATCAGTAAAAATGAAATAAAGAATGAAAATTCAAAATATTCCCTATTTTTACTATCAGAATAGGCTTAACCATCATTGGGGGGACATTATGACAATGGTATGAGACTCCCATCAATAATTCCAGTGCACCCAGGGAAGCCTTCTGCCTGCATAACTTGAGACATCTCTCTGCATTGTTCTGTTGTTGGCAAAAAAATTATTTCTTGCTTCAAATTCATTAATATCTGAATCATTATTTTAGTGTACAAAACAATAGCCCCATGGCTAATTCTGAATAAAATTCCAATCTTTTGAAAAGCAGCCCCATTCCCATTTGATCCTAACCTTGATAGTGCCACAGCCAATTGTATGGCAGGATTGTGTTGTTTTTTGTTTGATGAGTTTTGGAAGGTTTTATTATCTTCAATTTGTGCAACCAATTTTTCAAATGATTCATGTGTGGTCCTAAAAAGATGGAAAAATGTTTCAGGTGATAATTGTTTTAAATAATTCAATGTATACATGCAATGTGATGGATACCCTCTACAAGGATTGATGTATCTTTGTGATGTTATCATATCTAATAAGATTACATCTTCCTGGATATCAGAATCACTATCAGAGTTTAAAGCATCAATGAACTGCAGTGAGTTTAAGGTCTGAAGTAAAGGTAGCCTTTGCAATGCCTTTGGCATGGTAAATGAAGAAAAGATCTATAGAAAATGCAATCGTCAATAAAATAATTTAATAAATGACCAGTATATTTAGATTTTATGAAATTTAATATTCCCTTACTAAGTTGTGTGTTGTAAAAATGTGCCTTTAAGTGAAGCTAAAGGCAGGATTTTAGTATCTAAACATTGGATTTTGTACCTCAAAATACCACACCTCTTGAGTTGTGGGATTGCCCAAATCCCAAAAGGTTAATGCAGGATTTGGAAAAAAAAACATGGGATTTTCAGTGTGGGATTTGGTAACTTTGACACCCCCTGATAGGAAAGATATAAAAAGAACTTTTTGAATTTATGGAAAAGCTATTACCAATCCAACTGATCTATATTCCTAGAATTGTATCAGCTTTTAACAGGAGAATAATTTCAATATATCACCCCAAGAGATTCAAAGAGGTGATTCTATTCATTATTCAATTCTAGACTCAATTATTTATAGTTCATTTAAGAGAGACCTCATATTGAAATCAAAGCCAAGGAGAAACTGTAAGGATGTCTAAAGCTAAAGTATCATTTCTGAAAAAAATTACTTAAGAAAGATTATTTTGAGATTGGTTTATGACACCATTTTAAAATCCTTGTGTATGATATAAATTAATATCCAAAATAAAAGTAGCAAAACAGCAATCTTGAATGGGAGTTATTAACAGAAGAACAACCATAAAATTTCTCTCTGCCATCACATAATTTCATCCAAGGGATGAAAAAGGGCAATCCATTAGGAATTTCCTCAGCTAGAAAATGCTCTGAGGATGATACAAAAGACCCTTTCCTTTGCACTCAACATCTTGGAGAAAAACATCCCTTTTTCCAAGCCCTTTGAGGCTAGATTATTTATCACTGGAAAAGGCTAACTTTGTAGCCTAAGCACATGTTTGAATAAGAGAAAAGCCTAATAAGTCCAAGTTTGTCAAATCAAAACGTAAAATTTCTATTGGAGACTTTCGAAGTAAAGGTTTTTACAGTATTTCAGCTCAAAACTATGTGAGGTGGTTTTGCACAGCAGAAAGATTAATTATTGTGATTCTTAATGGTAAAATGAACTCAGTCCAAATGATCAATTAAGCTTACTGGCCCTCCCTGAAACCTCTTATTAATAAAAAGGAAAATGAATACTTGATAATTCAAAGAAATATGTTCATTATAATGAAAGATAGCTCACCAATAAGAAATACCCAATTCAGAAATGAATCAAGAAAACATGCTATAGCTAACATGTCCTTTCCACCAAACTGCCCTTATCTCAACCCAATGAAGAAGAGTTGTAATATGATGAGGAGGGAAATCTACAAGCGCTTTCAACCTAAAATAAGTTTGCAGGTTTAAACAGGAATTTTAATAAGCATGGGATAGTGTTTCTTAGGATATTTTGGATGACTCTGTAGTTTCAACCTCTCACAAAAGGGATATAGTGATTCTATATAATGGTAATCCAAAATCACAAATGGTAAGTTTTTTAGCCCTTTTTAGCACTCATGTTTACTAATTCTTTCATGCTATGTTTCTAGTGGCACCCAGGAGAACGTTCCATTTTCTTAATAGTAGAACTTTGTAGGGTTTTTCTATGATTATTTTGACAATATTACTAGTAATATGTAGAAATGGGACTGTTATTAAAGCTAATGAAATAAATTTTAATAGCTGATAATAAATGAAAAATCTCTTTATTATTTATTTTATTCTTTATATGCTAATAGTAACTATAGAATTGGGAAGTCATTGTCTACCAGAATAACTTAAAAGAAGGTTCAATGATAAGATTTCTGATCAAACAAATTTCATATTATTTTTATTGATAATTCTATTTTGAAAGACTTATTCTTCACAATTATTGAGAAAAAATACAGAATTTTGAAAAAAGAATTGAGGATTTTATAAAATACTCAACAATACTAAAAAAGAATTTTCCGGAGCAATTTGAGGGATTATTTATAGAGGTGAAGACTGAAGAGTAGGTAAAATATTAAGTGATACAAGAACTATAATTACAAATTTTTTGAAAAGAACCACACAATTCAATTTCACATGTGTCTGGTGATTAAAAGATAAAAAACAGTGAGGAATGACAAAGGAGCTGATATTTAATGTTATATCAATGATTTATTAAATTTACTGGAGGATAATGATAAATAAAGGAAAAAACAGGAACAGTAGGCTTTTTTCAAGTCCTCAAAGGAGTGAAAAGGTGTAAAGATATTATAAGCAAAAAAGAAATAGGTGATAAGCCAATTAATGTATTTATATGTATTATTACTTCACTTTTTGTCACATACACATATAATAATTATCTAATTATGTAATTTCACATGGACACCAACCAATCTATGGCTAAGAAATGATAAATGTATCACTTTAATTCTCCTTTGATATAAAAGAATAGATTTTCTCAAAACTGTCAATTTTTCGGAAAATGTAATTACAGGCTTTAATATCTTTGAATTTTTGAAGATTCAGTGTTTCAAATGGAATAATCAAAAATGGTTTGTTAGTAAAACATTTAACTGAGATTCTGAAGACATAATTGTTTATGATTCTAATTACAGATACCGCTTTGTATACTGTTTATAACAGCCTCAAAATTATTCCTTGAGATTTGTATTTTTGAGGAATCCTTTGAGTATCACCATGTTTTTTACATGGTGCAAGCCAATAGCATAATGACAGCCATTTTTCATGAAATGATTCAATGAATACTAGTCCAAAAAGGATTTCAATAATTTTAATTTCGTTTATTTATGTTAACTAATCAATAATGGACATGGTTACATCAGTAAGAGGCTCTAATTACCCCATTTGAATAGCAAAAAAGCACATTTTTTCCATTTCTTCATGATTTAATGGGACTTGTCCTTATCAACAAAACTAAAAATAGATCTAAATCAGCTCATTTTGTCATAATGAGTCATTTATCCAAGCCCTGGGTCTGGATATGCCACAGGGGCCTCAGAAATTGAGGTACACTTTCTCTCTTCACTGTCTTTTGTCCACTTTACCTATTCTTATAGCAAAACCAGTATGAAAGGCCTTAATAACAATATTCAGTATGAATTTGGAAGCTTTAAGCCACGAATACAGTACTTTTGAGTTCAACAGTCATTAATAACACCAATATTAGTATATATGTAACAAGGGATTATCTATAATGCCAATATTTTAGTTTGAAATTGAAGAAAACAAAATAATTCCACTGATATTTTTCATGGTATCAATAATGAGTTTTTGGAGAATTTTTCACTTCAACACCTCATAGAATAAATTCAAGCTGATGCACATCATAGAGCTCTAAAATTTGAAATTTTGTGTAGAATACAAATATGTTCTTCAATGTACACGTTTACTCAGTAATAAAAAAGTATTAATGTTTTTCTTTGTGAATATGATGAATTTTGAATATGCATATGAAACATGGGCTTTTATATTCAAAAACATCATTTTTGGCCATCTGTGGCCTATTTTTGTATTTAAATATAACTCAAGTCTGACACACTTCAAAAAAGTCTCTGTGATATCACAATTCCGTCCTCTTAGTTTAATAATTAATGTCTGTATGGCTTTTGTTTTTTGTTGTTTTCTTTCGTTTATGCTTTCTGTTTTGAATTTATAAAATAACTCTTTTTCAAGCTTAAAGCTTGTAAATGCTATATTCCTCAGTGATTGTGGGAAATTTGGCTGACCAGCAGAAATAAATAATAGTTCCCGACCTGTATATTTTTCTTTCATAATTTAGGAAGGGAATGATACTTCTGATTTAAACTCAGAAGAAATGTATTAAGCTTATTAATTACTTCATGTAGACCCATTTCTAAATTGATATCTTCTTACATTATATAAATATCTATGGTTCAAGGTATTGGAACATCAGATTATCTTTTGATTAATCAGAGATTTTTTGAATATCATTGAGTTTGGGTAATTGACTGGATTGAAAAAGAGTATTTTGAGAATATACAAGTAAATATCTCAAATCAAATCCATAGACCTAAAATCAAATCTCATTCATAGATATACAGTTATAGCTTTATATTTGTTTTCAATTTATTTTTACACAAAATCAAATAGATTGAATTTATGTGAGGAGAAGTTCAATTATTGGCTAGAAAATCTAGTTTAATATCAAATAAATTACACTTAGGTTGAAATTAAGAGGAATAAATAATATTCCAATAATTTATTCTTTACATGTCATCAAACTTGGGAGATTTTGGTGTATTAAAAGTATTTCAAAAAGTTTCAAAACAAAGAGCTAAATAAAATAATTCTAATTGAATTCTCAATATGTTGAATTAGGACTTTTGAGAATTATTCAACCAAATTCACTTTATATGAGAACAGAATTTTCTTGATATAAACTTGATTCCCTCCAATAGCTTCTATTATATGTATTTGATTCATAATTTTAAAGCCCTGTTTCTCATTGCATTGAAAGGACATATTTTATTTAAAGTCATTCAGCTTTTATATTTTTTGCTTGAGAAGCTCTTACATATAAAGGCGTTTGGTTTTAAATTCTCCTCTCTTCCTTCCGGGTGATAATGTTTCACACATTTATTTCTTATATTATTTTAATATGAAATATTGTTTTCCATTGAAATTATTTTTTTCATTTACACTATAATCACATGCTCCCAAATATGTCTTTTATAATTTTGTGTAATATTTTTTGCTACAGTTTTAGAATTGGGGAGAAATGAACGAACACCTGAAAAGCTACTTTGTATCCTTCATTCTTCATTTTGTACATTATAAAAATGAGTTGGTTGCACTTATGAGTTAATATGATATCAATTATTCACAGAAAGGGTTTAGCTTTCCTCCTTTAACCTGAATATTCAGAAATTCTATATATTTTTTCCTTAAAATAGATGTTTTTTCTATGTTAAAACACGAATCCGTGATTGAGATTGGTGATCTGAAAAATATGTAGGCAAGTGCATTGACAAGAAAGTCAAAGGGTAATAATCATCTAATAAAGATAATTAACTGGAAATTCTCACGGATAAGAAAAATGAAATGAAATTAGGAAGTTATTGCTCATCAGTAACTACTAAGTCACTGAGGAAGATAGCAATAGACAATATCATAGTTGCTGAAAGGGAAAAAATCTTCCCTAAAACACTTAATTGTTACTCTTCCCTATTATAAGAATAGCAACCAGAAATGAAACCACTACCCAATGGGATGAAATAATCTCTTATCATTATTTAACTAATGGTAATGATCTAAAACCCATGACTAAGTGAATCCTGTATAAATAGATCATCTTTATTATAGCTGGAATCCTCACCTTCTATGATCTATTTGTTTATGAGACCACTTCATAGATTTGTGTCATTTTCTCTTCTTCCCATTCCGGTACTTAAGGCTAATACCTACATCTTGCCACTCCAAGGCTATTACTATCAACTCCACTTCATCAGTCATTACTGTAGACCTATTCGAGTAGCCTTCTATCATATATTTGTTTCTAAAACCTCTTTTAAGGTTTGTGTTGTTTACTCTCCCTCCCCATGCCGGTGCTTAAGGCTAAGACCTATGTCTTCCCACTTCAAAGTTTGTGTCATTTCATTTCCCTTCCCATGTTGGAACTTAAGGCCAAGACCCATGTCTTTCCATTCCACAGATTATGAGACTGGTAGACTTTAATCTACCTAAGAATACTAAAAAATGAATTGAAGAAGAACAAACTCAACTACTCCAATTACCTCAATTGGTGCGGAGGCATGGAGGCTATACTAGGCCTTAATGTATATCTCAAACTAGCATACAAAAAAGAACCCCCTGAAGAAAGTTCAAGAAACAAAATACATGCAGACAGGTCAATTAAAGCCTTTCACAACCTCAGAGTAAATTGCAAATTCAAAATTGGAGGAAAGTTCACCAAGGAATCCAAAAAAGACCCTCCAAAATTCTGGAAATCCATTTAAGCTTTCTACCAGCCTAAAATCTCCAAATTCAGACCACTGTACTTAAGCAAATATTATCCACTGCATTCTCTGAAACCTAAATAAATGAAACTTACAAATTCCTAATAACAGATACTCAACAACTATGCAAACATATCTGAAGCTCTGAAAAAGATCCAGCTGAACCAGTTGACTCAGTCATTGCCATGTAGTCTATTCCAAATCTCCCTCCCTGGTATAAAGCCACAACAGAAATATGGCTATGGAGATGTGATTTTGAAAAGGAAACACCATTTCTAAAAGATGATGCAGAAACTGTCTGGGTCTTTGTGAGCATTGAGGTATATTTTGCATACCCAAATAAGCCACAATAAATATAAAAATAACTTTTGAACTTTGCATAACTCAAAAGTCATGCATATATCCAAAAGTCATCATTTTTTCTTTGAGAAAAAATGAATACCTCTTTTGTGTGTAAGAAAGTCCATTGATTTAAGGCCAGATTTGGATTCTACACAAATATTTACCTATGTTACCTCCATAGAGTAAAGAATCTTGAGCAAATTCTATGGGGTGGTAATATGGACAATACTTCAACACCACATAAAAGAATTGTGAAAACCTTTGTTTTTCTCAATTTCACACCAACATAACGGGAATATGAGAAGTATAATTATACATATACCCTAAGAGTATTTTTATTCATGTTTGTGGAGCTTAACATTAATTTACTCTTAATTACAGTTTTGGTACACCTCTAGTGGACATCAATCTTGTAGCCTGGATTACTATTTTTGAAGTGCAAATAGCTAAGGGGGACAGGGTACCCAATATCTGAGGCCTCTGAGGCATGGATAGCTCAAAAGCTTGGATCCATTCCTGAGCATGGCTCAATGGATCTTTTAAAACCTTCTGGGAACTTGGTTACCAATTTAAAGTCCATTTAAATCATGAGAAAACAGCAAATAAGCTTCTATTTTGACATTACAAAGAGGTAATGAGCAACTCTTACTCCTGTAGGCATGTCAATTATTAATATATCTTGAATGAATAAGCCATAAAAGAGTAATTAAAACTGTTTTGGTACTATTATCAATGAGTTTACCTCATGGCAACCAGCTATTACTGTGCTATTTCCTTTTCTACATAGAAATAAGGTAAAAACTTCAAGTATTCATTAAAAATACACTTATTAATGGATCCTTCTGAAACTTTAAGGAGAAATGAAGAAGAGGATATTCAATAAAAAACCACAAGTAAATATGACATAAAAATTCAAATTAAAATTTTTACTTACAGTCCATTTTTGATGATTTCACATGAAACACTGAATATTCAAAAATTCACAGAAAATACATTTTGTGAAACAATTTCAAATAAGATTGAGAACTTTGAGAGAATAATATTTGTTTTGAAATAAAAGAAGATTGACAGCTGTTACTACTTCAATTCTTAACCATACATCCATTGGTGGTCATGTAAAATTACTTAATTAAGTAATTATGGTAATCCTATGTGACAAAAAGTGATGTAATTGATAATAAGAAAGGCTTAATGATTTATCATTAATTGGCCCCTCAGTTTGCTCCATGGAACACCTCTGTGATCTGTTTTTGACTTAAGACAGGACTCCTCTTGATTTGTTTTTGGAAATCATCTTATTTTTCAACCATATCATTAGTACCAACATGTAATTATGAGTTGATACTTTTCTTAAGTGTTTTAAACATTTAAAATAAATAAGAAATATTTTAAATCATATAAATAACTTGATTACAATAATTATTAAGCTGTTATATTTTTGTATTAATGCTATAACTTAATTTTGATCCTTTACATCCAGAAACAATCTGCCAAATCATTATCCCATTATTCTCAAGCTATTATTGGAGTAGAAGTGAGTGTTTTCACTTAATTCTTGAGGTCTTTCTCTAGTAATAGTTTTCTTCAAGAGTTATATTTATAATGATCCTTGTAAAAAATGAATGTACATTAAAATAATTTTCTATTATTTTAATCGGAAAGTGTTATTATTAATACTTTTTCTAATTGATTCTAGTTGACAATTACTTCTTAATGTTATAATAACTGGTAGTGTATAGCAAGTAAATGAAGTAATTGAGTGATTGATTATTTATTTGTGGTTAGAATAAATTTATTTATTATATTTCATAAGAAAGGTCAAAGGACTCCTGATTAAGGGGGATATTACCAAGAGTCTAATAGACACATCTGACACTCTTCAACAAATGTTACACAAAAGGAGAAGACTCTTTGAGGGCTTTAGGCAGAAAAACCAAAAACCACCACACAAAACTCCAGCACTCCTAATCTCAAAGACTTTGCCCAATGAAGCCTAGGATGGCACAGTCCCTTAACAAAGAGCTTTGAAAAGGATTTTTACCACCTCAAAATTGGCAAACTAGTCAAATTGTCATGGCTTTCCATTTACAGCTAGAAAAATACAAACTTATCCTTAACTCTGGAGCCACCACCTCCATGTTCAAAAAAAGAAAATACATTAAATCAAACTCTGCAAGATTTCACAAAATCAAACTAGCAGATGTCTTGAAGATATAATCCAAATGTAAGGCTTGAATATAAAACAACAAGTAAAAATTACTAATATTTTACTTATTGTACTACGAATTTCCTTATGAATAAAATAAATAAGATGAAAAATAATTATAATAATAAATAATCATTATAATTATGGTGTAAAGATAATTATATTGTTAAATAAATATAACAATATGATAAGTAAATATATCAATATAAGATAATTAATATATTTAAAAGCACTTTATTATTGTTACCAACAAATGATAAAGGCATAAAAAATTCTTTTTTATTAATAAAGAAAAAATGAAATAACAATAATATTACTACTATTAAAGTTATAAATTAATGTAATTACTATTTATATTAATTAAAGAATTATTAAAGTAATAATAGAGAGAGAATTATTATCATAAGAAGAAATAACCTAACCTTAATACTTAATATAATAATTTGGAATGATTTTACGCCAAATAATAGAAATACAACTTATTTAAATTGTATTTACAATAAAAATTAAGAGAAATTACAATTTATCTTGATTTTACATGGATTTGAGGCTTTTAAGAGAACTTCAAACAAAGAAATTAAATAATTGAAGGAATCAAGTTGTGGAACTCCTTTTAGTGTGGGATTGAATAAGGCAGTCCTTGAGGGGGAAATCACAGGTAAAACGTTTTGAATTTCTGAAATAATCCTGTAACCAAGGGTGCTAATGGTGTTTTAGCTGCCCCTCTGAGTATACTAAACAATCTCCCTACAGAGCTCACAAATAAATATTTAAGATTGTGGCTTTACAACTAAAGAAGACTTTTTAGCAGTCTCTATCAGACCTATTCAATAATCAGATAAGTAACTTATAAGTTAAAACAGTATAAAATATAATTTTCAAATAATAATATAAGATGATTTTAAGGGTAAAACCTTAATAGTATAAGAGGTTTATTTAATATAATAGTAATAATGTATATTTTAAGGGGTAAGTTCAATTTGATGTTATATATGTTATAATACTTAATGGTTTGAGAGGGTAATTGTTAATATAATATAATAATAAGACTGTCACAGGGGCTCTTCGAAGTGAAGAGGGCCTGGCACTCAGTAAACTGGGACTCACTTATGGAGGGCTCAAGGATAGGATAAGATGAGATACACTTAAGAGTGTAAAAGATGAATTACTAAAAGGATGAATATAAGAAAGCAGCAACAAAAGAAATAAGAAGAAGAAAATAGAAGAGCCAACCACAAACAAGTCCAAGTCCACTGTTTCAACCTGTCAGAATGGAAAGAGAAGGGTTAATAAGGATATGGCCACCCAACTCATACTGTACAGGCGAAGAAAGAAAAGAGGCAAAGACTAACTTAAGATTAAATAAATATAATACCCAAAATATAAGGATAAGAATATTCAGTTAATAATAAATCAACTAAATTAATTAACTGGGGAAAAGTCCCCAGGGGGGAGAAAGAGGGGCTGGTATATGTGAGAATCACCAGCCCTGATCCAGAGGAAGAATTTTCATGAGAATATTTGATGATTGAATTGAGTCTGGCCAATACAGGTCCTGTACGGCTGTACAGAACCTGTACAAGGGGTGTGGTGTATTGGAGTGATCATACAGTTTCATACTGGTGTATTGAAACTGTATTGGGTGAATCCAGCCTGTACAGGTATTGACAGGCTGTATTGAGGTACCAAGCTGTATGCATGTTCAGAATGAAGGTTGCTGAACTTGAATGCTGATACAAATGCTGGATCTGCTGATTTGGGGTGTTTTGAGTGGGTGTATGACTGAATACCCTTACCCCTGATGAGTGGTTGTTACAGTATCCCCCTCTTGAAATTGGTGGGCTCCTGAACACCATAATAACCTGCCATTGTTGAGTGGCATTTCACTACCCCACACAATTCCTTGGAAGGTTTTTCTTTTGGCCATTATCTTGAAATCCTTCTCCATCTTATTCTCTGTCAATTAAATTATTCCCCCCCTTCTTTTAACTTTGAGTAAATACCCCACTTCGAACTGCTCTTTCTCCTGATTGAAACACTGACGTCCTTGGGGCATGGCCTTGGGTTGTATCCCAAAATTATGGCCACTGAGCTCTTGTGCTCAAAAAATGGTGCCAGATGGGTATATGAAGTGTACCCATCTGGCCAGCCCAATGAAGGAAATTGATGATGACAAGAATTCAAGGGTCTTGTCCCCAATGGCCTTCAAAACGCCTCAACCAGCCCTTTATGGTGATTTTGGGCTGGTGCCTTCTCTATGAATGGTCTTGAGGATTCCTTGAGTTTATGGCCATTTTGGCCTCTTTGGATACTTGGTGTCTTTAGGGTGAAATGTGGTTCATGGCCTTTTTTGGCCTTTTCTTGGGTCCTTGGTGTTCTGAGGTGATTTTGGGTTCATGGCCATTTTGGCCTTTTCTTGAAGTCTGGGCTTTTTTGGCCCCTATGGACCTTTGGGGTAATTTGGGGTCTTGCGGTCCGCGGGCCGTGGGCCGCGGTCCGTACGCCGCGGTCCGTGGTCCGTGGGCCGTGGTACGCGGTCCGTGGGCCGTGGACCGTACGCCGCGGTCCGTGGGCCGTGGTACGCGGTCCGTGGGCCGTGGACCGTACGCCGCGGTCCGTGGGCCGTGGTCTGCGGTCCGTGGACCGTACGCCGCGGTCCGTGGGCCGTGGTCTGCGGTCCGTGGGCCGTACGCCGCGGTCCGCGGGCCGTGGGGGCTATAGGAGGCCCCCAGGGCCAAAATGAGCCCCTGGGCCCAAATTTGCTGGGGACCCAGGGGTGCCATGGGACCTTGATTGGCCCAAAAAAGAATCTTCACCTTATATGGCCTGGACCCATTGGTGGGGTCCAGGACCTCCAAGAACTTGGCCTTCCCCAAACTTCCAGGGGAGGCCCCCCATGCTGGTTCCAGTCCCTGAAGGGGTCTTGGGCCTTGACATTTGAGAGGTTTTGAGGGGGGCCATGGTTGACTTGTGGCCCAATTCCCTTGAGGTCGAATCTTGGGCCTACAACTGGACTGATTCTGCCGTACTGAATCTTCTGCTGGCGTATCTTCAGCCATGAGTCAACCATGGCCCCTAGTGGGATTTTGATGAAATGGGTAAGTATAACCAGTTGCTTGTCCTTGTTTGTGTTTGGTTTGACTTCTATCCATGCTCTTATCACAACTAAAAAGTAAAAAATAAAATAAAATAAAAAATAAAAAGGATAATGGAACCTCCCAATACGTGATTTGGGGAGGGGCTGCTGCTGCTTTAAAGAATGAAAGAAGAAAATTATACAAGTAAAGAAAGAAAGAAAATAATAAGAGAAAATGAGAGTAAAGAAAGAAATAAAGAAAAATTCCTGATGGCTGGTCCTTCTTGTGGTGAGTTGCTTGATTCTGGCCAAGAAGTGTCTGAAAAATGAAAACCAAGCATTTGATGCTCACAGAGTGGCCAAGGTGATGTTTTACAAGAAGTAGAACCCTCAGGGATGCATACCAGGAGATGGAACTTACTTTCATAACTTCCACTCCCCACCAAGCACCATAAAACTGAAAAGAGTTGCCATAAATGACTTCTGAGATGAATTGCCATAAAGGACTTCTGAAATGAATTGCCATAAATGACTTCTGAGATGAATTGCCATAAATGACTTGAAGATGAATTGCCATAAATGACTTGAAGATGAATTGCCATAAATGACTTGAAGTAATGAATGTCTTGAATTATGATGATTGGCATAAAATGAAAAGATAATAAAGAAAGAAAATGAAACATAAAGAAAGAAAACATTGGGCCATATCTTGATAAGGTCCAAATCGGAGGGTATTGATGTTGTATGCTTCCTGAACCTGTCCAAAGAGTTGACAAGTGCTCACAAAGTGGCCAAGGTGATGCTTACAACAACATATGGGTAGAATACCCCCTTAAAGGTGCATGCCAGGAGAGGAACTTACTTTCATAACTTCTTCTCCCCACCAAGCACCATAAAATCAAACTCTTGAGGTATTTAGACCAGGCTTGTCTGGATACAATGAGTGGAAATCCTTGACAAGGTCTGGTGAGTTGGTAAGGTTGGAAGCTGGTTCCCAAGTGGTTCTTTCTGGGTCTTCACTGAATCCTTTCCACTCTACAAGGTACCATAATTTACCTCTTTTGAGTTTTGAGTCCAGAACCTGAGCCACTTCCCATTCTTCTTGCTCTTCCACTAAAACTGGTGGTGGCGGCAATTGATGACGATTTGGGATAGTTGAATGCTTGACTGGTTCTAATAAGGACACATGGAATACAGGGTGAACTGTCTTCCATTGCTGAGGCAACTTGAGGTGATATGCATGGCTGCCAATCTTCTTAAGAACTTCAAAGGGTCCCAACCATATTTCTGATAACTTCTTGGTTGGTCTTGTGGTCTTGATGTTCTTGGAAGCTAGCCATACTTTGTCCCCAGGTTGGAAATCAGGTGGAATTGCCCTATTTCTATCTGCATACTTCTTGAATCTCCTTATTGCTGACTCTAATTCTTCTTTGACAACTTGCTGTACTGATTGGAGTTTTGTTGATAACTTTCCAGCAGGTGAGTCTTGAGAAATATGGATTGAGTCAAAGCTGGGATTTCTTCCATAGATGGTGAAAAAAGGTGATTGCTTGGTTGATGAATGTTCTGCATTATTATAGGCAAATTCAGCCAGAGGGAGCCAGGTGTACCAGTCATCTTGATGATAGCTGACATACATCCGAAGGTACTGTTCTAGTATCTGATTTACCCTCTCTGTCTGTCCATCTGTTTCAGGGTGAAAAGCAGTTGAAAGATCTCTTGATATCTTGAGCTGCTGACACAATTGAGTCCAGAATGATGAAACAAATAAGGATCCTCTATCACTGACAATACTGACTGGGAGTCCATGCTTGGAAAATACATGGCTAATGAATATTTGAGCTAAATCCAGAGCAGTGATTGTGCCATAAGTTGGAATGAAGATTGCCATTTTTGAGAATCTGTCCACAACTACTAAAATTGAATCAAAGTTGTTGGACAGTGGCAATTGAGTGATAAAGTCCATTGATAATGAATTCCAAGGACCAGATGGAATTGAAAGAGGTTTGAGTAATCCAAACTTCTTGTGATGGATGTTCTTGTTTCTTGAACATTGCTGACATGAGGACACATAGTCCTTGATAAATTGATTCATGCCAGCCCAATAAAAATCCCTCTTGATGAGCTTGAGGGTCTTCTCCTGGCCAGGATGGCCAGCCAATGGTGAGTCATGACGCCTTTGAAGAATATTGAGTTGAAGTTCTTCATTGCTTGGGATTACCACTCTATCTTTGAATAATAATAACTTGGCTTGAGGTTCAAGAGAATAATCTGGAACTGATTCACCTCTTGCTAGCTGCTTGAGTATTTCTTTATAGTCTTTGTCTTGCCATACTTCTTCTTGAATCTTGTCAACTAAATCTGAGAAAATTTCCACTTTGATTGAGAAGAATCTTGACTCTTGAATTCCATCTTGCTTAAGAACTTGATGAAGATTTTGAGGATTCTTGATGATGAAGTCCACCCCCCTCTCTGGGTACACGTCGTCCCGACGTGACAAGGCATCTGGTAAAGTGGCCAGCCTGCCTGGGCGGTAAGTGATAGTGAAATGAAACTCAGAGAGAAACTCAGCCCAACGGGCCTGACGACGAGTAAGAACTTTGGAAGACATGAAATACTGCAAGGAAGAGTGGTCTGTCAAGACCTCAAAAGGATTGGAAAGAGAAAGAAGAAATGCTCTCCAGCGCTTGAGAGCCCAAACTATGCCAAGGAGTTCCTTGTCATGAATTTCATAGTTGAGTTCAGCTGGTAAGAGCTTGCGACTATCGAATGCAATGGGATGCTTTCCAGAGTCATTCACCTGACTCAGTACGGCACCCAATGCATAATCAGAAGCATCAGTCTCTACTATAGTAGGTAGAGAAGGATTAAAATGAGATAAGATAGGAGCAGAGGTGAAAGCTTCTTTGAGTGCTTGAAACTGACTAAGAGCTTCCTCATTGAAGATGAAGGGAGAATCTTTTTTAAGGAGGGAAGTGAGAGAAGTGATTTTTTTAGAATAATTTTTAATGAAACGTCGATAAAAATTGGCAAGGCCAAGAAAAGATTGAAGAGCCTTGATGTTTTTGGGTTGAGGCCAATTGAGTATTTGCTGAACCTTTGAAGAGTCCATCTTGAGGCCATCACTTGAAACAACATAGCCCAAGTATTCCACACTTGAGGCATGGAATACACACTTGGAGGCTTTGGCAAACAAATTATTGTCCCTCAGTCTTTGGAGGACAGAGGCCACATGTTTGACATGTTCCTCCTCAGAACTGGAAAAGACCATAATATCATCTAAATAAACCACAACAAACACATCCAAGAAATCTGCAAATATATCGTTTACCAGATTCTGGAAAGAAGCAGGAGCATTGGTCAAACCAAATGGCATGACCAAATACTCATAACTACCATATTTGGTTCTAAAGGCAGTTAAGTGCTCATCCCCCTCTTTGATTCTCAGAAGGTTATATGCACCACGCAAATCTATCTTGGAGAAGATAGTGGAACCGTTGAATACGGTAAGAAGCTGGTTCATAGGAGGAACAGGGTATCTGTTCTTCCTAGTGACAGCATTGAGTTTGCGGTAGTCAACACACAAACGAAGACCTCCATCCTTTTTCTTGACAAAAAGGACAGGTGCTCCTGTTGAAGAGGAGCTTGGTCTAATGAAACCTTTCTCTACATTCTCTGAAATGTAGGCCCGCAGTGTTTCTGACTCTTGATTTGATAATGAGTAGATAACACCAATTGGAGGTAGAAGACCCTCCAATTCGATATGGTGATCACAGGCGCGGTGTGGAGGAAGTTTCTCTGCTTTCACCTTGGAGAATACATCCAAATATTGGTGATAAGCAGGAGGAACAACCTTCAGCACAGTTTCAATTTCTTCTGGCTCTTCCTCCTCATCCCACTGCTCCTCCAGGGATGCATGAAAAGATAAGGGAGGAAGGTCCATATCCCCTTGGAAGAGATGAAGTGAAGATATGGCAACATCTTCTCCAACATACTTTATCTCTTTGAAGACTTCATCTCTTGATGGAAGTAATGACTGAGAGGGGATTATGGAAGGGATATGGACAGAAGAAGGGATGGAAGGTGTCTTAAGTTCACCAGCCAGAGCAACACTGTTGACAGCAGTGGCTAAGTCATTACTAGTAGAAGGAATAATACCACTAGAATCCTTATGATTAGAATCATAGGTGATCATTCCATTTTTCCAATCAATAATGGGATTGAAATGGTAAAGGAAATCATAGCCCAATATCAGGTCTTCTCCTTTGGGTGAATCTATGATAAAGAAATCCCATTCAAAGCTTGGAAAGGAAGGCAAGTCAACTACCCACTTGGTATAATGGGTGATGAACAAGGCAGGGGATTCATTAGAATCCAAAATGAAAAGAGGAATCTTTTCAGGGAGCTCTGACAGAGTCAATGAGTACTTGAGAACAAAATTCTTTGCAATAAAAGAGTTTGTAGCACCAGAATCAATGAGAATACTATAAAAAATATCAGAGACAGAAGAAAAAAGGAGAAATTTTAAAGATTTCTTGACACTAGTATTCAGAGTGCACAATTGTGCTCTTGAAGGAAATAAGTGAGAACCATTGAACACATCATGATTCCCACTCAGGCTTTTCCCTGCTTGCTAGGGAAGCCTTCTGATGATCCTTGCCTATTCTCAGGCCTCTTGAAGCATTTTTCAAATGGGTGTTTTCCACCACAATAATTGCACAAGCCTTCTTTAATCCTCCTCTCCTTTTCAGAACCAATTAATTTGTTGTCCTTATTGAGGAGAGCAGCGTGAGGCTTGTCTTTGGACATTTGAAAATTCTTCCCCTTCTTATTCTTATTGTGATAAGGCTTCTTGGATGATGACCTTGGAGGAGGCTTGGAGGAATTGGATCCAATGACTGGAGGCTTCTTCTCTTGATGACTGCCCTTTTCCTTTTGCCTCTCATGATATCTTGTGTCTAATTCTAGAGTGACATCCATAAGTTCTTGAAGAGTATCAAAAGTTCCAGGGTGAGAAGCCAACTGATCCAATAACCTTGATGCCAATCCTCTTCTGTAAACATGAATATAAGCTCTTTCCCCCCAATCTCCAATTCTTGACATTAAGCTTCTGAAATCTGCTATGTACAAGGAAACATGACCACTTTCCTTCATCCTCAAATTGTCCAACTCTTGTTCAGCTTCCCTGACTTCATTGGGGTCACCAAACAGAGTGAATAATTGAGATTCAAACAATGGCCAATTATTGAGGAGGTAGGAAGGGTCTTCATTGGAAATATTTGAGAGGTAAGGTTCAATCCATTTGCCAGCTCTACCAGTAAGGAAAGAAGTTGAGTACAAAACCTTCTTCCTGTCAGAGAAGAAGTTTGCTGGATCATTATGGAAAATTAGTTGACAGGATTGGATAAATCCTCTCAACTTATGAGCTTGAGTACCATCAAAGGAATCAGGTGCCTTCATGGATGGAGTCTTGAAAGCAGGGGCTTTGGAATTGTCCCTGGGGGCAACTGCTTGGGTGAGTTGTCCCATGAACTGAGTCATCTGCTCCATCATCTTGAGGAGACTTGGATCAGTTTGAGAGACAAGAGGTTGACTAGAAAGGGCTAGATTAGAACCCTGAGGCACCTCTGGAGCATTTGCCAAGGCATCTGCCACTTCAGTTTCCCCAGAATCATCCTCTTCCACAGACTCTTCCCCCTCTTCATCTTCAACTTCCCCTAATCTTGCTCTTGCACCTTCAGACATGCCAGGGTAGCCACCCAAAAGTCCAGAAAAGGATCTTGATCTTCTAGATTTCATTCCACCTCTTCTTGAGGGTGCTGCTCCTTCCATTGGTGGTCCTCTGTCCAAGTTTGCACTCAGTTGATGAACTGATGGTGTGCGGTCAAGAGGAGCCCTTGCTGTAGGAGTGAGAACAGCTGGAATTTTCTGGGATCTAGTATTCTTGGCTGGGGGACTATGCTGAACTGGCATTATGAAAAGAATTAAAAATAACTTGATGGTATTAAGAAGAATAATCAGATTTGGCCAAATCAATCACAATAAAATCTTGATGAATCTTGAGGAATCAATTCAAATCTTGAGGAATCAAATTCAATCAACAATCAAATCAATTCAAATATCAATAATCTTGAGGAAATCAATAATCAATCAATATTCAATCAATATTCAATCAATAATCAATCAATAAGTGTCTTCAATATGAAATCAAGTCTTGAGGAATCAATCAATCAGTTCAAAATCTTCAGAAATCAATTCAATATCTTGATGAGTCAAATCAAATCAATAATCAAAATCAATTCTTGAGGATCAATCAATAAATCAAATAAATTCTTGAGGGTTCAAAAGTCAATCAACAATCCAAATGAAATCCTGAATCAATAATCCAATCAACCAATGAATCCCAATGAATAATCCAATCAAATAACCAATCAATTACTCCTGAATAAGACCTGAATAAAAACACAGAGAAAATTTGATTTGATAAAAATAAAATGAAGTGATGAAATGGTCAGCAATGATTAAGAAAGGAAAAGAATCAATTTTCATAAGAATGAAAAGAATGAGATGAAAATTGATAAGAGAGGAAATTCATAAAAAATCATAAAAATCATAAAATCATGAAAAGGTCATAATTGATGAATGAGAGGAAATGAATATAAATGAATGAAAAGAAAGAATCAAATATGAGTTAATTAATTTAATGTCACAGGGGCTCTTCGAAGTGAAGAGGGCCTGGCACTCAGTAAACTGGGACTCACTTATGGAGGGCTCAAGGATAGGATAAGATGAGATACACTTAAGAGTGTAAAAGATGAATTACTAAAAGGATGAATATAAGAAAGCAGCAACAAAAGAAATAAGAAGAAGAAAATAGAAGAGCCAACCACAAACAAGTCCAAGTCCACTGTTTCAACCTGTCAGAATGGAAAGAGAAGGGTTAATAAGGATATGGCCACCCAACTCATACTGTACAGGCGAAGAAAGAAAAGAGGCAAAGACTAACTTAAGATTAAATAAATATAATACCCAAAATATAAGGATAAGAATATTCAGTTAATAATAAATCAACTAAATTAATTAACTGGGGAAAAGTCCCCAGGGGGGAGAAAGAGGGGCTGGTATATGTGAGAATCACCAGCCCTGATCCAGAGGAAGAATTTTCATGAGAATATTTGATGATTGAATTGAGTCTGGCCAATACAGGTCCTGTACGGCTGTACAGAACCTGTACAAGGGGTGTGGTGTATTGGAGTGATCATACAGTTTCATACTGGTGTATTGAAACTGTATTGGGTGAATCCAGCCTGTACAGGTATTGACAGGCTGTATTGAGGTACCAAGCTGTATGCATGTTCAGAATGAAGGTTGCTGAACTTGAATGCTGATACAAATGCTGGATCTGCTGATTTGGGGTGTTTTGAGTGGGTGTATGACTGAATACCCTTACCCCTGATGAGTGGTTGTTACAAAGACCTTTAATAATTTATTGGTAAGATATTGTTCAATATAGAGAGGATGTTTGTTAAATATATAAAAGATATAATATAATATAAGGGTAGATTTTTTTTATATAATAATATATAGTTGTGAAGTTGGTTTTTTTAATATGAAGATATAATAAGGCTATTTTTCCTTTATAATGTAAAGGTTATGGTGATAAACTCAATATTATGAGTATTATTGATAGTATTATAATTAGAAGACTAATAGTTTAAACATAGGGTGGATTAATAATATTAAGTAGACCTTCTGTCTACTACTATTAATTAGAAATCACTATGAATTAAACTTATAAGTCTATAATACTTTACATAAGATAACTAGATTATCCTACTAGTAAGGGATGAATAGTTATTCTCCTTCTTGGTATATGACTAATTGGATTCATGGGGAAAAGAGGAAAAAATGAGGGAGAGAGGCCCTCTATTAATATTCTTTGGGCTCTACATAGAGGCACTCAAAAACAAGGGACTTAGAATTTTTCACTTCTTTTGGCTGAGATAATTTTTTATAGTGGTGAGATACCATTTGTTTGGTTTGTTGCACCAATTTATGTATGATTATATAATCTGAGATGTTTTTGCTGGTGAGGAATTTTGAGATGGTGTCATTTGATCAAGATATTGCACCATATGTTTGGTATATTGCACCATTTATGAAGCTTTATTTATATTTTAATTAAACTTTAATACTATTATGCACACCCTTGAGGGAATTTAGCTGGTGAGTAATTTTGAGAAGGTGTCATTTGATCAAGATATCACACCATATGTTTGTGCACTGTTTGAACTTGAGGTGGAGAATTCTGTGTATTGTGGGGATTCTATTTGTCCTGTATGAGTTTTTTCTTTTCTTTATCTAACTTAATTCTGTTTTTAATTTACATTTAATGGCTTATCAGGTGGCTGTGCTTGTATTTCCACAGATTTGCTGGGTAATTTAAGGTTTTTGATGGATTTTCCTTGCATAAATTGATTGATTTCTTTTTGTTTCTGTCTTGTTACTGTTCATTGATACAGTTTTAATTTATTCCTTATTGAAGTGGCCTCAGTTTAATAACTGCATTGCTGAGTAATCCAAAGGTTGAGCAGAGCCTGGGTAACTTGAGTGTTTCACTACCCCTCTTACTGGTAAATTTAACATTCTTGCTAGCTTGTCTTTTTCTTTTCCTTATTTTATTGTCATTCTTGTAATCAAATGGACCATTCTTCCAGTATTTGCTTATGGGATTATACATATTGATGAAGTTAAATCCATTATATTGCTGAATTCCTCTATTGTAATTGATTAATTATTGATTTTTCTTTCTTCAGTCTTCAAATTAAAGTCCTATAAATGAAATTTTGCTTGAAACTGGGCCATTAAGGTATGGAATACCACAATGTCAATAATGATGATTATAATAAGGATGATCTTTGGCCTTTAATAATATAAGAGTTTTATATATGAAGAATAAAGAAATTCCTTTTTTGTTTTAATTATTTAGTGTTTTGTAAGAGTCCGAGGGGAAAATAGAGTAAAAAGAGCTCTATTTACAGTAAATACCTCCCTTTTAGAGTCCAACAGGATTCTAGTAGACGTCTACTGATTCTTTCTACAAGAATTGATCAATATTTTAAGGTTTAGTGATGATTACATCATGATCAAACCATCTTACCTTATTATTACGCCTTTATTTAGAGTTATCACTGTAACCTTAAGTTTGATGACATCATAAGCTTGGAGGAAGCCTAAACTTCATGAATTTTATTATTATTAATCATCATATAGTAGTATTCATCAGTTTTATCACGTATATGACTGTTAAACTCAAAATAAGATCACAGTGAGTGATCATAAATGATCAAATTTAAGCTTAAACTTTGATCATTAATAAATTTTAAGTTATACAAACTACGGCTATTCTGAGAGTGGATTCTGATAACTTGGTGTGTCGTCATTAAACTTCCAAGAGAATTTCATTACATAATCAAAACTCCATTTTTGAAGAATTTTCTTGTAGCTCATCTTTTCCGTCAAAATTTAATATTTTAAACCTCAAGCCATGATTTCAAGGGGTTCTACCTTGAATATTGTAATAACAATTACATAATTCTCCACGAATGAACTAGTAGAATCTAACTGTCTACTTATTTTTAAGTTTGGACCACTTTTACAACAAAGCGGTCAACAGCTCTATTGGTTTTATTCAATAATCAATTACAAGTTTTAACCTTGTTTATAGCTTGTGAAATAAAGATCATATCTGTATTATTAAAGTAATTAAATGGTGACTTTATTTTTGGTTTATCTCTCTATCCTGTATATTTCAAGAGATATTAGCTAAATACCATGAATATATGTGTTGACCAAAAAAGTGCATATATTCAGCTTAATTCCTTAAGTATTGACTTTAGAGTTGAGCTTTATAATTGTTTTATGTGTAGATATTCATTGAGCATCCAATGGTAAAATTCATTTCAAATTTTGCTCCATTGGTTTCTGAGATAAATGAGGTTTTGTACCTTTTTTAAGGTATTATTACTTATACTTCAGTAATTATTGACTTTTCAGATATGCCATAAAAATGGAATATGAGTATTTTACCATGAGGAATCTAATGGTGTAGTTTATTTCACATGTTTATTCATTAGATTCTGAGTTAATTTGGATTTTGTACTTATTTATGGTATTTTACTAATTTTTGAGATAATTATCATAAGTATAATTATTACAGAAATTTTGCTGTGACCTTTTTGGACATGTGGTCATATCTCAAAGGCTCACACCAAAGGATAATGAACCATACACATTAAACTAACTTCAATCATTTCTGAACTTGAAAACTACTTCCTAACCCCTGAATTAGCCTTGTGATTCTATTTGAAGAAAACTTAAGTCTCCACCAATCCATTAATAAGAGCTTCAAAGTGCTAGACAAAAATCAATTGAAAATATTAAAGGGATCCTTTCCCTCTGGTAACCTCAAAATCATACTCCCTAAAGCCAAATCCTTAAACACCACCTCCCAATCAAAAAACATTCCCACATTAAATCAGGCTGCAGGAAACCTATCCATAGAATTCCTCAAAATGATGTACCTCACAAAAAAAAATCACTGAAATCATCTTTCAAAATTTCCAAACCTGCAAAATAACAAAACAAACCTTTCCCAAACAAAATCTAGAATATGTCCACACAGACCTTTTCAGGCTAAGAAATACTCCTTTCAACTCTAAAAACAAATACTTCTTATAAATTGTCAAAGGTTTCTCCAACCTTGTGTGAGTCCTTTTTCTCAATAGAAAATCTGAAGCCAAAGATGAAATAATCCAGGTTTACAGAAAAATCCAAATACAAGGTGGAGACAAGTTTTCCATCTTTGTCTCAGAAAAGGCTCTGAATTTGTGAGGTCTTCCTTATCCAACTACCTGACTGCAAATGGTACCGCGTACATGACCTCTGAACCCTACATCCACAACAGAATCCACCAGCTGAGAGAGGAAACTGAACTACCCTAAGCAAAGCTCAATTCCTTATAAAAAGACTCAGGAATTGACAAATCCTTGTGGGAAGAGGCTTTAAAAACCTTCATATACTTATAAAACATCACCCCTGTAAAAACCATAAACTTTGACTCCCCCTTTCTCCACTGAAAAGGGAGGAACCCCTCTCTTAAATTTATTTTTCCTTTTGGCTGCAAGGCCACCTCTCTCAATTTATCACAAGAAGGAAAATTGTTTCGAAGGGGAATTGATGAAATATTCTTAGGATATATGGAGGGGAGTTGATTGAACCAAATTTTGGAATGTGAGACAGGTAATTTCAAACTGACTCATCATGCTAAATTTTGCTGAAACATTTGACCAAGCAGAGAAAAAACCTGACAGTTCCCCTGAGAATTGATTCCCACACAGTAAATAATGTGGCTAGAGCTCAAAATGTGCCAGCTAACCCTTTCCCTGCTGAAATCCAAGAAGAAATTAACAACCAAACTCAATCCATGACAAAAAATTCACAAAAAAACTTCTTGATGAAGAAATATGCCTAGATCACTGCCAACACTCCGCCAGAGTGGGAATATCAAGAAAGAAAGTGCCACTAACATCGTAGATGAACCCCAAAAATTTTGCCACAATTCCAATGCCATCTCTACATACTCAGACAGCCCAAAATCATTCCATCAAGCCATGAACTTCCCAGAACCAAATTCTTAGGGTAAAGCCATTAAAATAGAACTAAAAAATATGGAAAAGCAAACTTTTTGGTCTCCAAAAAGTCTATAAGGGGGACCCAAAGCACTATCCACCACATGGGTCTTCCAAAAGAAAACCAATGAGAATGGAAACCTCACCGAACCAAAAACCCAACTATGTGTAAAGGCGTATTTTCAAAAAAAGGGAGTATAATTTTTAGAAGTCTTCACTCCTACAGACTTCTCCTAGCTCTGTGCATTTCTGAATGGAAAACCCAACACCAAAGGCTACATCTGCAAACAAGAAGGGTACACTAGTCACCCTAATTCAAAAAACCTGCTACTGAATAAGTATCTCTATGCTATCAAAAAAGCCTTTTTTGTTGCAACCAAGTTCTCAAATCTGCTTGACACCAACTACAACCAACACATTCTTCTTTGTCTTTCTGAAAGGAACAAACCCATGTGACTATTTTTCCATGTGGAATACCTCATTTTGGGGGAAATTGGAGCTCTGAATCCAAAAGTCTAATCAACTATTACTTTCAAGAATAAAGTATGAACTCAGGTTCAGGATCACTCAGCACAATAACTTCATAAGCCTAACCCAAGAAAAATATATAAAAAAAAGCTACTGAACAAGTTTTACATGAATAAGTCAAGGCCAGTATCATAATCTTTACCTGGGAACAAGAAACCTTCAAAAAACTTGAATACAAACTGGTGACCAAACCACTGTGGAACTCCTTTTAGTGCAGGATTGGAGAGGGCAGTCCTTGGGGGGAAAACACAGGTAAAAAGTTTTGAATTTCTCAAATAATCCTGTAACCAAGGGTGCTAATGGTATTTTAGCCACCCGTCTCAATATACTAAAAAATCTCCCTACAGAGCTCACAAATGAAATTTTAAGACTGTGGATTTACAAATAGACAAGAATTTTTAGCAGTCTCTATTGGACTTAATAAATCATCAGCCTTATGATAATAATAAACAATAATAATACAAATAAAACAATTGGAATATAAATTTTTAGGCACATCCCTTCAATTTGGAGACCACAAATACTAGTACAGTTTTATTAATTTTTTTCAGATAACAAAATAAAGATTGCATAAATAAATAATAGATATAATAATACTGAGTGGTGATTTAAGTTTTTTTATTGAAAGTAATTTTTAATAGCTAATAGTTTCATCTGAGAATATATAGTAATTGTGAACCTTGAGGTGTATTTTGAATACTAAAAGAGGCCAAAATTAATATTAAAACAAATTCTGAACTATGCATAACCCATAAGTCATGCATATCTCCAAAATTTATCATTTTTTATTCAAGAAAAGATGAATAATTTTTTTGTTATTAAGTAGATCCATGGATTGAAAGCAAGATTTGGATTCTGCAAGAAGGATTGACGTAGATCCATAGAGTGAATAAGCTCAAATAAACTCTATGAGGTGGAAATATGCAAAATACTTTAATACCACATATAAGAATTGTGAAAACTTCTGTTTTTCTCAACTTCACGCTAAAATGATGGGAATGTGAGAAATACCATGTTACATATACACCAATATTAGTTTTATTCATGTTTTTGGCACTGAAAATTACAGTAATCTTACATAAAGCTTTGTTACACCTATAGTGGATGTCAGTATTTAAGCCTGAATTACTATTTTTGACATGAAAATAGCTAAGGGGGACAAAAGACATCAAAGAGAGTCAGGGTATGCAACCTCTGAGGCCTCTTAGGCATGAATAGCTCTAAATCTTGGATCCATGGCTGATAATGGCCCAATGAGTATGCTAAATCCTTTTGGAAACTTTGTTACCAAGTTAAAGTCTCATTCAATCATAGGAAAATAGCAAATAAGCTGCTGTTATGACATGACAAGAAGGTAATGAGCTACTCTGACTCCTGTAACAATGTCAATTCTTAAATGTTTTTCATAAATAACACCTGAAAAGAGGAATTAAAACAATTTTTGGACTAGTATCCATGCGTTTACCATATGGAAAACAGCTACAACTGTTCTATTTGCAATTCTACACCAAAATAAGGTAAAAAGTTCAAAAATCCATTAAAAAGACAATTCTTATTTTTTCTTTCTGAAGCTTCCAGGACCAATAGAGAAAATGCATAATTCATAGAAAATAGAAAAATAATAATTACTCAACTATTCAAATGAAAAGTTCTACTTACAGTCCCTTTTTGATGATTCCACATGAAACACTGAATCTTCAAAAATTTTCAGAAAATAAACTCTGTGATTAAATTTCCAATAAAATTTATTTCTTTGAGAATTTATTTATGGTTCATAAATAAAAAAGAATTGAAAAGTTTTAATCTTTTATTTCTTAAACATAAATGGGTTGGTAGTCACATAAATTGACTTAATCAAGTAACTATGATAATCGTATGTGACAATAAATGATGTAGCCTATTATCCAAAAAAGGATTGATTGTTCCTCAGTTTACTCCATGGCATGCCTCTGGGAGCTATTATTGACTTAAAAGAGGCGTCCTCTTGCTGTTTTCTCCATATCATGTTATTATTGAATTATATTTTAGTACCAAAAGTAACTATTAGTTAATTATTTTCTTAAGTGTTTGAATTCTTTTAGAATCAATCAGAAAGATGTGAAATAATATAAATATACTTTTTAAAATTTTATATAGCTATTATGCTATTGTATTACTATTATAATATGATTTTGATCCTTTAAATCCACAATAAATCCACCAAATTGACTCTACCAATTCTTTCCAAGGTATTATTGGAGTATTAGTGAGTGTTTATGTTTAATTCTTAAAGGATTTCTATAGCAATAGTTTTCTCCAAGAATTGTCTTTATAGTTATAATTTCAAAATATAATCATACATTAAATTAATTTCTATGATTTTAATAAAGAAGTTCTCTCATTAAATACTACTTTTAATTGATTCTTGTGGAAAATTACTGCTTACTGTTATAATAACTAGTAGTGTATAAAAAGTAAAAGAAATACTTAAGAAATTAATTGTTGAATTTTGGTTATAATAATTTTATTTTTTATATTTAATAGGAACAGTAATGTTACTGATGATTAATAGTAATATTATTAACAGTTTCATAGACACATCTTACAATAATCATGATTATATATGATAGTTTTTTAATGGTTAAATAATTGTAATTGATGATGATATTGATAATATAGTTGCTATACTATTAATGATAATAATAGTCATAGACAAGCAGTAATCAAACATATAAGACTAAAAATAGTACTATAGAACATAGAACCACTATAAGCTCAAAAAATACTGGTGGAGTTGGATAGATATGTTATTACTGATAATAGTGATAATGAATGATAATAAATAATATGAGCTACTAATAGTAAAGATTATGAAACTACTAGTATATATTTTAATTTGATGATAATAATATGTAAGTTTTCTACTAATGAGAAAATTATACTATCGATATTTTTAGCTTATTGAATATGAGCATTGGATTAATACATAAATTTAGACTATAGGCAGACCTAATATTAACTACAGCTAGTTATAAATAAATATTAGTATAATCTAATAAAATATCATAATTTATAGATTAACCTACAAATAAGGGATGAAAAATTCTTCTTCTTCTTGGTATATAATTAATTAGATGGGGAAAAGAGGAGAAAATGAGGGAGGGTGGCCTCCTTTTATGTTGTGAGAAGTACAAATGGGTTCTCAATTGAAAGTGTTATTTTTCCCTTGAGATAATTTTTCTGGTGGTGATTCTGTTAATGTTGTCATGTGACTGAGCTATTTTCCCCATTTGTTTGGGAAAAATTAATATCAAGATGTTTTTTCTAGTGTGGATTTCAATAAAAATATCAGATGAATTGTTTTTACACTGCATTAGTCAGCTTGCACAGCCTTAATGGATAAATGCCAGTGACTACTACCTTGCATTAGTCAGCTTGCACAGCCTTGAGGAATGAATGGTGGCAAGTAAAATTGAATATTTTATCACTTGAATAAACCCTTGCATATTTATTTATAAGATTATGTAATTGAAAGTTATCATTATGTGTAATGTGGTAATAGCTTCTTGAGTTTTAATATTTAATTGCAGTAATTTCTGTGTGATTTTTAGAGTTTGATGTGTTTGACTTGCATTAAGCCAGTTGAAATTTAATTGAGCTTCAATTAATTATTCTATGGCTGTTCTCTGTACAGATCTCATGCATATGGAATATATTAACCTAATCTGGGTGCCTGTCTTGCTATTTAATTCAAGGTTTTTGAATGATTTCCATGTATTGAGTTGAATTTGATACTGTTAGATGATCCATGTGTTTCATAAAATTTACTTTTGATGATTTAGATTCTAGTAATATAATATTCCCAATAGATTTAGGGTGGATATAATGCTACAATCTTACTTTTTGAATGTAGTTTTGTGTTTTCTGTATGTATTAAAATATATTATTGGTTCTGTAAAGAGTATATGCAAGTTTTCTCATCAGCCTGTGACCCAAAACCAGAGCACCAGAATGACAGCCAAAATACAATAAACCAATGATAGAGATAAATAACACCACAAATAGAAATTTTCAAAATGGCTCACAAAAATTAGTCAAAGAAAGAAAGAATACAGGTATTTCCAAATATATAGCCCCCATAACCATAAGACAAACACTAACAAAGGTACTCCTGCACAAAGCAAGAACTGAGAATAAACCTTTATTTTCACCTCCCCTCTAAAATTCAGAGAAGGAGGCAGAGCCCAAGCAATTAGGTGTTCAAGTTGCATCCCTCAATCAGGGATATCCAATGGTACTAGCCAAATTAAGCTAGCATCAAAAATACCAAAGCTATAGCCAAACATTAGCCCAAGAAGGGTGAGCAAAATATCTGCCTCTCATCCAGCTTCTACAGTTTTAGTTTGAGATACCTGAAGTGGGGTCTTTTTGGAAAGAAAATAATCACTGTTTTTGATGGTGCGATCTATTTCCTCAAAGCTCATCTAAAACAAATGTTATGAAGAAAAAAATTTCTATACAGGATTCAAGAAAAAAACTGAATAATGGGATGTAAAAGTGGCATAACTTTGCCATACTTGATGTTGCACATGCCAAATAATACACCATTGTGTAGATCTCATACAGGGCTACACAATGAACAAAACGTGAGCTCATTATATTCAAAACCTACACAATTATGGCAGTTTTGAGGTCAAAATGCCACATTATTTTCAAAAACTCAATACTGTGGCATACTATCCCATATTCTTGATTATGAGATTTCAATTATACAAAGGATCTTGTTTATCCTTAAATGACCCATGCTTTGAGCTGTATGGTGTACCCATACAGAATCTTTACAGCATTCTACATGTCATACATGTCAGAAGAGAGATGTGCGGTCCCCAAATGAAAATTTTCAGCCTGTATTGGTGACAACTTCCTAGATGTGGTTTTGAAACCAAATCTGAGCTCAATACAAGTTGAAAAGGGTTTTGAAAGCCACAAGTACACACCTGGGAGTAAAAAAATCTTCACTCCTCTTATGTGGTGAGGAATATTGGTCGTTCTTCCCCATTTCAGGATAAAAAGGGACTTTTCTCTACCCAAAAGACAAATACCCATCCTTCCCTTGGATTCTCACATAGTGCAACAGCTTATCAAAAATTAGACTATTGGAAAATAACCAGGTCTAATTTTAATCTCAATTATTGTAGTCTTCATTATAATGATCCAATTGATAAAGCTTCACCAAGCACTTTTAGTAGCACTCACCACCACTATTTCTTCATTTTAAAGCCCCCAATACTATTAATAAAACATTTTATTACTTTATATCTGTGTCAAACTAAGAGCAAAAGCCTAGAATCATTTTATCATAGACTCAGCCTGACATTTGCTGTATAAACTGATAAGATTTAATTATTCTCTTATTCATTAAGGTATGGAAATATTTTGCTTATTACAGTTCTGAAAGATAAAATACTCCTTTCCTCCATACTATTAATGTTATTACTGATTTTGTGTAATTGTAATGATTTCTTTGGAGTGGTGAATTCCTAAATGAGGCATTTAAATTTTGATCATTCTAACTTTTAATTGTCAAACATTTCTTGAAACTGGTCTAAAAGTATGGAATGCCACACCACCAGTAAGATATAGAGGGGAAATAGGTTTGCTACAGTACCTGGCTCAATGCATCTGCTCTACCTGTTACCTCTCCTAAAAAAACCTTGAGAAATACACTAAAACACAGTAAAACATGCCCTAGCCTTTCTAAATTGGACAAAAAATTTTGAACTACACCTTGGAAGAAATATCCTCAATCAACTGCAAAACAAAATCTTGGGCTTCACAGTTGCTGAATGGGGCAGATCTGTGGAGTACAATTATTTCTCATCATCAATCATATACTTCAATGGCACCATTGGCTGGGGGACTCAAAAAAGAAGTAGTATTCCTATCCTCAGACAAAGAGTAATAAAATTTATTAACAGAAGCCACGTAATATTTAGAATGGATCAAAAAACTAATTTTTTGATCAACAAAAATACAAAAAAATGCAAATAAAGCACAATATCAGCAGAATAAAACCAAATCTATCACCATGGGGCTTTCCACATCCATTGGAGACTTCAATTTATCAGAAATTCAACTTAAAACAACAGGATTAAACTCAAAGAATTTCCAACTAATGAAATGATAGCCAACAAACTAACCAAAAACAGATTCCTCAACAAAAACTTAGGAAATCAAAAAATAATCTTTGGAAATAATGACTTATCAAGTGAGGTGGTGTGTAAGAAGAAAAGCCAGACCACTACGTTACTGAGTAAGATATAAATAGACATTATTATAGCTGCCCAAGTAGAAAAATTGTCTTCTCTATCATCCAGTAAGCTGTTACTCTTGCCTATTGTAAGAATAAAAACCAAAAATGATTCCACTACCCAATGGGATGCCATCATCTCTTATGATTATGTCCCTAATAGTAGTAGTTGACAAACCATGACCAATTAGATCCTGTAGAGTAAATCCCCCTGTATTGTAGCTTTAATCCTTACTTCCTAGCATCTATTTTTTTCTAAAACCTCTTCTTATGCTTGTGTTTTTTCTCTCCCTCCCCATGTTGGTACCTAAGGCTAAGACATACATCTTGCCATTCCAAGGTTATTAATATGAAATCCACTTAATCATCAATTACTGTATACATATGAAATTAAAGCTCTATGATCTATTTCTTCTTAGAAACTCTTTGTAAAGTTGTTTCACTTTCTCTTCCTCCCGACCCCGCTCCTTGAGGCTAAGACCTACATCTTGCCACTCCAAGATTTTCCCATTTCACACCTATTACCATGTTTTCTACCATTTATTGATATCAATTTAGTACTAAGACATTGCCATAAAAAATAATAAAGTGAGGCTTATGGGTCATAATGTATATTAATACGCATATTCAATAGGTATCAAGTGATAACTTAATTAACATTCAACTGTATGATATCACAAGTGTTTATGCATGGCCTGACTTCAGGATTCATATTTTATTGTATTTTTCATATCTTCAGAGTCAAGTTACTATCAGTAATTGAATTATATACATTAACTCTTTATTTTGTATTGAAAAAGAAGATCTTAACCTTAGTCTAATTACTTACTGGTTATATATATACACTATAGTGATTACAAGTTATCAAATTGAACTCATTGCATTATAAAAACCTTTCATTATCATACTAAAGCTCATAGATCCTATACCAGGGTATGATAAACCTAGAAACTAAAAAAAACTATTGATTTCCCACTGCAGGTCCAACCAAACTTAACTCTTCCTCATTACAAAAATTCCCAACAATATTGGTGGAAAAAACATTTGTTTGGAAAGATATTTCCCCCTAAAAGTAATTTTTGTAAAAGATTGACTTATTCACCAGGGCAAATGTTGCGTCAATCATTGGCAATTGACTTCACGTCAAGCTCACGTCAGGAAAGAATCAAGAAAATGTTGAGCACAGGTCACACTATGGTCTTACACCAAATCCTGTGACATCCACCAATAATGGTTCCCCTGTGCCTTCAACTGTAATTCCTCACCACCTGATTGTCCCGCAACATTCCGGAGATTGGTAAAAATTACACAAGACCCGCCTGTTTGTACAAACACACATCAAAGAGGTCCTTCAGTCAGTCTTGATGTAGAGAAGGGGTGTGTGACCTCCCAGGTCATCCATGAAAGGACTATGCCTCAGCGGGATTGACATTTTGCAGGTGACACTGGTAAAGCCCACCGCACAATACTGTGGGTGCCGCTGTGTGTATGATGCGCATTCCAAGGCCAAATGATGTGTTGTACTAATTTTGTGTAGCCATCAATCAGCTCAGCATGAGTGGGTGACATGGTTTGAGCCTGCCACACAATGCAGTTGGTGCATGGGTGTGGCACATGCACACAAAGGAAAGACATGTGAGGACCTAATACCAAGCAGAATTGACCATTTTCTGGTGACACATGTGGAACCACTTGAGACAGGTGCGGGTTTGTAAGTCTGAGACCTACACGAGAATCCAAGGGCATGTGTGGGGCTAATTTTCTGAAAACTACCTTCAAAAAGCACTCATTAGGGCATGTGACCAGCTCAATGCAACTTACAAACATCCAAAATCTCATGGATGCAATGTAAGGCAGAGGCCCACTTGGATGATGGGCCAATTCCCCTTCCAACGTGATGATGGCACAGTTGTGTCATTTTAGATCCTGTGATATGTGAGTGTGTGGGCCTTATGATCATTGAAATTGGCTTATTCATACCATACCCAATGTAAAAATAGTAATTTCTTTCTGGCAATGTGAAATAATGGGATTTGCTTGTCACAATGGCATTTCACTGTCACCAAATTTTGAGGAAGTTATTTCTCTAGCAAAATTCCTAAGGAGTCTGAGAGATTTTCATTTTTGTGTCACTATATTTTCAGCAAAAAGTGGAGAGTAAATAGCATTAAATAGCGGTTTTATCATTACAAGCAGTCCAGAAGAAATCACTTTGGAATCATACAGTCTACAGTGACCTTCTATTTCTTCTTCAGATATAATAAAGTGTCAATCATAAAAACCAAGAGCTTCATAAATATTGAGATGCGGCCAATCTGGTATTAAAGTCACATCAATCTTCAAAGTTTTTATGATCAGAAATTTATTGATCAGCATTCAAGATAGCTCAGAGACTTTAAAAATTCTATTAATAATACCAAATTGTTGTGAGTTGCCCCTTGGAAAACATATCACACTGTTGGTGACATTTTTGGATTTAATTGAAAATATATTGTCCCAATATTAATGTTTGAAACTGGAAAATACCAAGGTGAGACAATCATTGAAGTGGGATGACTTGTGGATTATATGGTAGTGTCTAAGCTGATCCATTCAACTATTTCCCTTGTTGAATGAAAATTCTGTAAGTACTCAACCTGGCAATCATAATTTTGTTGGTCATTGCAGGATGGTTTGGTATATTTTTGGTGATTGAAAAGGGAAGGCGGCTGTGATTTGAGAAGTTGTTTTATTTCACATGGGACAGATCAGGAGGTCAGGAGAACAGAAAGGTTGGAACATCAAGAGATATGTTGAAGTAAGGTTTTATCTATATCATCTAATCAGAGTTTCAAGAGGTTAGTCTTATTCAGTTCATGTGTTTAATCAATGTGAATATATTTCTCTTATGAATCAACATACATATTTTGTTATTTGTTGGTATCTTTGCAAATACTCCAATCAAGTGCTCATAACCCTAGGTGGCTGAGGCTTGTTCTGGGCCCCAACTTTGGAAGAGTTCTTGAATATGATTGGAAAAATGATGATTTGGTTTACTTTTCTGTTTTGGGAACAGCTGTTGATTGGAAAGGCAGAATATTTTCCAATGTTCAGCAAATTCAGTCACATCACCCATTGAAACAGTCCAGCTTGTGGCAATGTTGATAGCACCAATTAAATGGAATGTATTCTTGGTTAGTTCATTTGCAAGTTTTTCTTCTTGACCCATTTTTTTTTGAGAATTGAGGTAATTGTGTTCATCTAATGACATCTTTTGACTGAGAATTAAAAATGGAATATATAACTTGTGTAAGAGAGCCCATTCAGAAGCTTTCAAACTACCATGAGAGGGGGATCCCATTTTTCAGGGTACTCTTGTCCATGATGAGGGAATTATGGTATCAGATATGAATTGTTGAAGATGCTCCAGGGCCTCACCCTTGATCTGGTAATCACTAAGTGCACTGATATCCAATTCAGAGGGGATGTAATCCGCATCAAATGACAGAATCTCCACAGAACCATTAGATGGAGGTTGCATGTGAGGGGTGGGCATTGGAAGGTAGTTTTTTCTGGTGGAAGTAGTGGGGAGTAACTCATTTATTATTTTTGCTGCATCTCTTCTCAGGGAGAGGGCCTCTCTCAATGTTATTTGCTCAAGAGAGCTGTTGAGGGTCATGGAATCTGAGTCCTAACTGTTGGTGTAATTGACTTTCCTGCGGAACATGAAGTATATTTTTGATTTGGACTCTGGAATGCACAATTTGAAAGCTGCATGATCCTTCAAAATTACAAGTATTAAATTATGCATTATGTCAAGATTAACAATCATGGTTGCATCCCAATACAGAAGGTCTTCCAAAATTGAATATCACACTCAATACTCTGAGAAAATGGCTTGTTGTTGTTTTGGGGTTGTCCAAAGCCATTTTGAACTGCTTGATGTATGATTTTGGTATGAGCATCTGTAGTGAAATTGAGTCCCAATTTCTTTAATTTGAGCCTTGTGTATAGTGAAAAAATTACAAAAGTGGTTTCCTGAATGAGAAATCAATCCAGTAAGCCTGCGCATGGCAACCACATCTGCAATGGCTAAAGGATCCTGAAGGACCTGTTGAGGTGGGTGAAAAATGTTAACCTTGCCATAGCTCTTTGAGCTCCTTGATGAGTGGCATTAATAGGTAATTCAATTGAAGGGTAGTTGGCTCGTTTAGACCAGGGATGATTCCTGCAACATAGACATTCTCTGGCTTCAATCTTTCACTTGGGGGGAGAATAAGACAAATAAGGATGATAGATCCAATGTTGGCCAACTGGGTTGACTTTACATGTGCATTAAACTAGTCCACCTAAATGAAGAAGACCAATGCACCAGGAATGGTCATGAATGGGGGGTCATTGATATTTCTAGTGCCAGTGAAGGGTCCCCAGAAGAATCCATCCCAGATGTCACATTTGGGGGAACCTTTGGGAGTTTGGGATTGTTGAAATTGATGCAGAAAATGGTTGATAAATGAAATGTTTTGGTGGTCTAAATCTTTGCTTCATGTTGGTTGTGTTTTGGGTGCGGGGTTAAAATGAATGGATGAATTTTCCAAATGATTGTGTGCAAGGGGGATCCTGATCATTTGGGTCATTATGGTGTTGACAGTGGGGTTGGTCAGTTATGACATATTCAGTAAGAAAATTAAGAAAGAAACATTGAGGACAACATATATAGTTTTGAATAAGTGGCTCCAATTGGAGATGTTCAAACATGGTACTGAGATCTTGAGGTATATGGAATGTGGGAGTGGGGTGACCACCTGAGCTTGAGATACTGAACTTGATCAGCAGGTTCAGGGCGGGGTTGAGAATGCATGAAGCCCTGCAGGGTATATTATACTTTAATGATAGAATGGCAGATATCATCATTCCAAGGTCTTGTGGGGGAAGGTTTTGAATGCTGCTGTATGGTTTCTGTGTAGTTGAATTGAGACCCGTTGGAGTGGAAAATGTGCTTTGGGTCAATTGAGAAGAATCCTTTGGGAAAGTTGGATCCAATAAAATTTTCTGACACTCAGATCCTGATGCCAAAGTAGGAATGTTGGGAATAGCATTGGGTTCAATGGCTGATTTGAGTTTTTTAATGTGCTGTTTATACTGAAAAGGTGTGAAGGCAACTCCCTGCCTATCACCCTCAGGGGAAGAGTGTGTTTTATTTGAGCGGTGTTGACACATGCATATACGCATTGAGGAATGATGGGGGGTTGAAATTGCTGTGAAAATTGTGAATAAGGTTGAATTATTTATAAATATCTATGGGTGGCTGCAATTTTTTAGGTAAGTGATCAATTTGTGAAAATTTGAATGATTATTTTTGAAGGGGGATATGAATTCAGCCAGTTAAGGTTTTTATCCCATTTATAATGGTGGGTGAGCTTCAGTGGATAAAGAGTAACATGTCACATATTGATGGGGAAATTGGTTAGCAGTTGACTGGGAAAAAATTCCGTGCTGCTCAATGCTTGTACATATTCTAGTTTATTGACACATGGTGATACAGCGGGTTTGAAAATTGAGGGGGTTCAATTAGTGAAGTGTCACCATTTAATTGAGGGGATTAAAATTTAAACCATGTATGCTGGCATGCCATCCTACATGGTTTAAACCTTATTACAGACATAAAAATCAGAATCTATTTTATAGGGGTTTGGAGTGGAGCTGAATTCTTGGTATTTGGTTTAAGTGCAGCAGGCTTTTAATTGGTTGGAATGTGATTTGAATTTTCTTGCCTTTCTTGGAAAAGTGATGTCTCTTTTGTGGTTAAATTCTTCATGAATATACCCTTATACAGATATAGAATGCTGGGGAATTTTGATGAATATATTGGCAGTTTGGATAATTCACACAATGTGACAATGGGGAGGGGGAAATGTTTATTGAATCTGATTACTTATAGATGATGGGTCCCCTTTGAGATCAAGGCAATATCACATTATATGCTGTTAGGCCATGCAGTGTGGTTTTTGTCAAAAGCAGAGGAGCTCAAGATTAGGCAGGGTGAATTCTCCTAAAAATAGTCTTATTAGACTTCCATGAGAATCTTGGTTCCCAATATTCATAGAATTTCTCTATTATACATTTGAAAAGATTTAATCTCATATCACTCTATTTTATCATAATACTGAACTGTTTTATGAAGTTTAAACTATTGCTATAGTTTTTTACCCCCTATGTCATCTTTCCACACATGTGAACCCTGTTCAGGCTCTGTTCATGACCCAGATAGTGAATCTAGCATAGAATAGGTTCAAACACAGTCACCAATGAGTCCCAAAATTCCACTCACAACCCCTATTGCATCCTCAATGAATGTTTCAGGTCTCAACATTGATGTGGGAAATGTGACTTCTCAAACTTCAAGAACTTGGTAAATACTAAATATTTCCATCATTCTAATTCCCCCAAATCCCACTAATACACAAATGCATGTGTCTGAGGGGCCCAGAAGCACACTGGAAATCTCATCAAAGGCTAATCCACAGTCCAAATTTCCATGTGAATTCCTCCTTAATCCAGGTTGGAGCCTGGTGGCATCCCAGGAACTCTTTGGGCAAAGTAAACAGCCAACCCTCAAGATTTAATAAAGATCTCAGGTTCATGTTGGCCATGAAAAGTGGGTTGCTGGTGGGTGGCGAAAAAGACCATTGGAAAATGTTACTCCGAGTGGAACTTTGAGGGAAATAAGGGATTGACACTTCATCAAAGTAAGTATTTTGGCCTTTGGAGTATAAACTTTTTTAAAATCTGATATGTTTGTTTCATGGGTTGGATATTGCACCTAAAGGTAAGACAGTCCAATCTCAGGAGCCAATTGAAGATTGTGAGTATGACCAGTCTTTATTAATCTTTTGATGTCTTAACTGATTATTTGCATGGAAGGTGATGAACTTTGAACATCTTTGCCTCTGGTCCATAAAGAAAAGGTCACTTGACATCATCATCCATATTCCTCTAAACCAAGAATGGCTCATGCCAGTTCATCAAGAGAAACGATTATCAATGATGAGGATAAGAACATGTCTCCCAATCATAGTGAAGAAAATGATGAACCAAGGAGGGATAATTTCATGGTTCATGAGGAGGGCACTCAGTCAAATAGTGAGTTCACCAACCCTCAAATGCCCCTTGCCCAGTGTATGCTTGAACAATCCAAGATCAGACAGCAAAGGAACCAGGCTTGCAAAGATCACAATGTGGCAAAACGTGAAAGCCAGAAGGAGCAACAAAGTTGGCTGAAAGCAGAACTTCCAGAAATTGTCCATGGGATGAGATCAGATGTACGTGCTCATTTCCTGTTCCTACTCAAAGTGAGGGATAAGGATTTTTCCTCACTACCAGCACCACCCAGCACAGAAGAGTGTGAAATTGCAATTTAAGTTGCTGAACATCTGGAATATGTCCCTGAGGATGTTTTCAATGAGCCATTAACACAGGTTCAGTCTCAGGTTTTCCAAATCTTCTGCAAAAATGAGCTCCACAAATTAGGACTGGGAGAGCTTGTGGAAACATCTGTTTGACAAATTGATGTCTATGGTGTTTTACCAGACCTTCTGTCCCACACTTGTCAGCACAGAGTATCATCATTAATGTTGGAACAAGGCTCATAATAACTACGGGGTTGTGGTAGCTTTAATGGAGCAATATTTCACTTCTTTGAAAAGTGAATGGAAGTCTATTCAAAAGGATGTGGAGTATTTGGTAAAAGAGAAGGAGAATCAAAAGCTTGCAAAGATCTGTCAAAGGGGTAGGTACTGTATCTCTTAACTGTGAAGTAAGTCTGATGATAATCTAATTGATTATGTGAAGACCTGTGAGCACTGTTGTGAATGGTGTGATATGGCTAAATTTAACATTCTAGAATCACAATTCAATGACCCTTGAGTATGCTCAGATACTGAGGGGGTAGTGGAAAATGGATGTCAAGCTTATCACAGAGTGGGATTATGCTGGTGCTCACACTTATTTAGTGAATTGGTATTAAAAATTGATAGAGAAATAGAGTTTTGTAGATAGAATAAAAAAGGGTAAAAAAACTGCTTATAGATTTCCAGAAATATGATCAACAGATGATGGTGATATTCCAGAAGGGCTATCTGTTCAGGTATTTGATCAAGAGTGGCTCAAGGGTTGTAGTAAGATGCAGACTATAGCCCTCAAAATACTAGACATTGCAGTAATAAGGGCAAATGGTGATGCTCTGCAATGACTTAGTAATATAAATGTATAGAACCATTACAAATTAACATTTTGTGAATTATTTGTGCAGGGGTAATAAAATCTGAGTATTTTTCCTTAAATATGAAACACCTTGCTGCATAAGTTAGAATAAAAACAATATTAATTGGAATTTATCATGGTCTCCCTTAGAAATAATATTCTATTGCTCATTTTCATTGAGGAAATATTGAAGAAGTTCAATACAGCTCATGGTGTTCATAGTTGTGGACCTGTGATGGGGTGAAAAGGAGATACCAACTTTGTGAAACACAAATTAGATAATATCAGGAAGGCTCATTGTAAGGTTTGACTATGAAACAATAAGTAAAAATTACTAATTTATTACTTATTGTACTCTGAATGTCCTTATGAATTGAATAAATGAGATTAAAAATATAATAATAATAAATGATTATTATTACTATGGCGTAAAATAATTATATTATTAAATAAATATAATAATATAATTTATATTATGAAAATATAATATAATAAATAAATATATTAATATAAAATAATTAATATATTTAAAAAGTTCTTTATTATTGTTACCAACAAATAATAAAGGCGTAAAAAAATTGTTTTTTATTAATAAAAAACAATTAATAACAATAATATTACTAATATTAAAGTTATGAATTAATATAAATACTATTTATATTAATTAAAGGATTATTAAGAGAGTAATAATAGAGAAATTATTATAATAAGAGAAAATAACCTACTTTTAACACTTAATATAATAATTTTGAAATATTTTAAGCCAAAAAAATATAAATACAACTTTTTCAAATTGTATTTACAATAAAAATAAAGAAAAATTACAAATTATTCTGGATTTTTATGTGGAAATGAGTTTTTAGAGAGATCTTTAACAAAAACAATTAAATAAATGATTTAATCACGTCAAAATAGATGATTATAGCAAGGTGATCTTTGGTCTTTAATAATATAATACTTTTATATATAAAGAATAAAGAAATTACCTTTGATTTAATTGATTTAATGTTTTTGATGCATCTGAGGGGAAAATAGAGTAAAAAGAGCTCTATTTATAGTAAATACCTCCTTCCTAGAGTCCAACAGGCTTCCAGTAGACGTGTGCTGATCATATCCACTGGAATTGATCAATATTTTAAGGTTTGAGGGTGATTACATCATGATCAAACCATATTACATCATTATTACACCATTATTTAGAGTTATCACTATAACTCTAAGTTTGATGACATCAGGGGCTTGGCAGAACCCCAAATTTCGTGTATTTTATTAGTTTTAATCATAAACTAATTGTATTCACCAATCTTATCACTCTTATGACTGTTAAACTTAATTTAAGGTTACAGTAGGTGATCATAACTGCTCAATTTAAGCTCAAACTTTGATCTTCCATAACTTTTAAGATTTACACGCTACAGCAATTCAGAGAGTGAATTCTGATAGCCTGGCATAACCTTATTATGCTGCCAAGAGCTTTTCATCACATCATCAAAACTCTAATTTTGATGATTTTTCTTGTAACTCATCTTTTCTGTCGAAATTCAATATTTTAAACTTCAAACCTTGATTTCAGGGGGTTATACCCTGAATTTAATAATACCAATTACATCATTCTTCACGAATGAACTAGTAGAATCCAACTGTATACTTTTTTTTAAGTTTGGACTACTTTCACAACAAAGTGGTCAACAGCTCTGTTGATTTTTATCAATATTTCATCATAGGTTTTAACCTTGTTTATAATTTGTAAAATAAAGTTCATATCTGTGTTCTTACAGTAATTACGTGGTAACTTTATTTTTGGTTCACCATTCTATCATGTATAGTTCAGGAGATATTAGCTATGATCCTTGAATATATGCGTTGACCAAAGAAGTGCATATATTCAGGTTAATTCCTTAAGTATTGACTTTGGAAATTAGCTTATTAATTGTTTTATGTGTGGCTTTTTGTGGGGAATCCACTGGTACAATTTATTTTACATGTTGGTACATTAGTTCCTGAGATAAATAAGGAATTCCGGTTTTTATAAGGTATTATACCTTATAATTCATTAAATATTGACTTTACAGATATGCCATAAAAATGGTATATGTGTATTTTTCCATGAGGAACTCAATGGTATAATTTATATTACATGTTGATTCATTGGTTTTTAAGTTAAACCAATTTTTGTACCAATTTATGGTATTTTTTGTATATTTAAGTAATTATTTTTAATGTATAATTATTCTAAGTAATTTTTTAACATAATTATATTAAAGGTATAATTATTCTTAGTCTTTTTTGTGACCTTATTGGGTATGTGGTCATATCTCAAAGGCTCACATTCCCTACCACCAAAAAAGATTGTACCACAATCTGATATGTGTGATTAGGGTATCATCCACTGTCCTACCTCTTCATTAGACTTTTATCAGTCTTGAAGCTCAATAATGCTTGATTTTGTTATTCTTTAGGTTTTCTTTCATGTCTAAACCTTCTTAGTAGTTTATCAGCATTTGTTATATCTTTCTCAAGTAGCCATTCATCTTCTTGAGTTGAATTTCTATACCTTACAAGGTATTCCCTTTCTTTTTTGTTTCTTGTCCTTCTTTCTTTAAGGACTTTTACTATTTTCTTTTCCTCTCCTTCTTCCAAGGGGGGAATCTCAAGTGGGGGTTTATTTCTTAGTGGAAATAACTCCTTGTCACTTGAACTGTAAGGTTTTATCAGACTTACAGGGAAAGTTGGGTGTTTGTTCATTAGTTCACCTGTGAGTTCTAATTGCACAGCATTGGGTCCATGAATTGCTCTTATCATAAATGGTCCTGCAAAGGAATCTTTCAATTTCTTTGGGCCTTTTATGTTATTGAAATTAAGGGTTGATACTAAGACCAAGTCTCCTATTTTGAAATCAGGTGGCTTATGAAATTTATCCCATCTTTCTTTTGCATATTTAAAAGAGTCTTGCATACATCTGTTTGCATGGTGTCTTGCCTTGTCAAGCATTATCTTAAAGCTGCTTGGTGTTGGATGTATATCCACTAAGTCCTTTTTGAGGGTATCATAAGGAAGTCTTGGATTCCAACCTTTCTCTAGCATTGCTGGTGTTTTGCCAGTAGAAGAATGGATTGATGTCTTATATGCCAGTTCAAGTGCTGGTATTAGTGTACACCAATCATGGGTAAAACCATCAGAATCTTTGAATTCTAGCCCATAAGCACAGAATCTTCTGATCATATCCTCCAGGGTTTGTATCATTCTTTCTGCTAAACCATCAGTTTGAGGATGATAAGCTGTTGAGAATGATAACTTTGTCCCAAACAAGTTATGGAGATTTGTCCATAATGCTGAAGTGAACTTTGGGTCTGTGTCACTTATAATATTTTGGAATAAGCCTGTGTGGCTAATGACTTTATTCCATATCATTATGGCTGTATCCATAGCTGTGTCATCTTTATGACATGGTAAGAACATGGGAGTTTTGCTGTATCTGTCAACTAACACTAGGCATGCATTATAACTCCTGTCTCCTCCTGGAGGTAAAGCTGTTACCCAATCCATATGAACTATTTCCCATGGGGATTTTGGTTCTTGGATTTGGATCATCATTCCAAATTTCTTTCCTGTGGCTCTGTTGGCTTTTTGACATCTGTCACAGGTTTGGCAGTACTCTGCAACATCTTTCTTCCAATTTGGCCACCAAGAGCAGGTTTTCACCCTCTCTAGTGTCCTATCTTCTGAGAGATGTCCAGATGCAACACTATCATGACACTCATGTAGAATAGTGTTTATTAGTGTTATGTCTGTTAAGGCCATAACACATGTGTGTTTTGTTCTATGGTAAATGATTCCATCAAGGAGGTGGAATCTTCCTTCATCATATGCCTTTTTCCATATTTCATCTAGTTTTGATGAAAGTGATGGATCTTTGCAGTCTTTCATTAGAAGTTGGCTTAGGATATGGCAATTTTTGTCTGTCTTATAGCTTTCTTTAACTTGGTTAAAGAATTCTGTGCCAATGTCTGTAACACATATTCCTTCTATATGGTGCTCTTCTTGTGGTATCCATGCTGGATTGTCAGGGGTATTTGCTAGAGCCCATCTGCTGAGACCATCTGCATTTTTATGAATATTTCCAGATTTATGAACAATAGTCATATTTCCTCTATATTCTTGGATAGCAATTTTCCATCTCAGCATATGTCTATTTGGAGTCTTCATATTTAATAGTGATTTCACAGCATTACAGTCTGTGATTACATCAAATACTGTGCCATCCAAATAATAATGCCGTTTTTCTAAAGCCCACACTAGGCATAAGCATTCCATTTGGCTTGCTCTATACCTTGCTTCTGTTGGCTTTATTTGCCTTGAAATGAAACAAACTGGTCCTTCCACTGGTTTATCATTGATAATTTGTGTTTGGTGAAGTGCAGCACCTAATCCTTCTCCACAAGCATCAATGTACAGTTTGAAGGGTAGTTTCCAATCTGGCATTAGAAGAAATGGGGCATTTGTTAAGGAATTTTTAAATTCTTCATATGCCTTGACTCTTTCTTCTGTCATCTCATAGACTGTTTGTTGGTCACATAGCTTATACAAGGATTTAGCAATCTTTGCAAAGTCCTTTATATGCTGTCTATAGTAACCAGCAAATCCTAGAAATGATTGCATTTCTTTTTTGGTTTGAGGCATTGGTTTAAGTAGTACTGCTGCTACTTTATTTTTGTCTATGCCTAGACTAAGTCCAGATACCACATGTCCTAGTGCTTTTAATACACTATATGCAAAATGACACTTTTTCAAGGAAATTTTCATATTCACTTGGACTATTTTCTGTAGTACCCTTTCTAGTCTTGTAAGGTGATTTTCCCAAGTTTCTGAGCAAACTATAATATCATCAATATAGATAATCAACCATCCTTCTGATAATTCTTCAGGAAATATGGTATTCATCATTCTTTGATAATGGGAAGGTGCATTTTTTATCCCAAATGGCATTCTTAAGTATTCAAAAATTCCACAATGGACTATTATTCTTAGTAGTTTCTTGGCATTGTCTGTTAAGACATTTTGATGAAAACCCTTAAGAGCATCCATAGCTGTGATGAACTTAGCTTGTAACAATTGGGTCAATGTCTCATGGATTCTGGGTATTGGATATCTGTCTGGAATGGTATAGGTATTCAGGGCTCTGAAGTCTCCTACCATCCTTGATTTTCCATTATGCCAAGTTATAATGACAGGTGTAGTAACTTCTACTTGTTCATTATGTCCAACCTTTCTTAATACTCCAAGGTCCATTAATTCTTTAATGTGCACCTCTAAGGCTTCTCTAGCTCTTGGACTGGCTGGATAAGCAGGTCTTCTTAATAAAGGTGGGTAAGGCTTTTCTACATTAAGAATTATATCCACTTCATGTCTAATTATGGCACCTAGTGGCTCTTTGTCAGTTGCAAAGGCATTTTTATACTTAAATAAGAGGTCAATCAATTTTTCTTTCATTTTTTCTGTTAATTCTTGATTGAATTCTGCCTCTTTAAGTTGTTCAGATATAAAAAGTTCCTTTTCTGGAATTTTTTCTTCCTTCTTAATACCTGTGATTTGTATTTTGTTATTTAGGAAGCCAAACTTTTGTCTTTTGTTATCTCCTATGGTAAAATATCTATCTTTTTGGTTGGAGATATCTATACCATAGATTGATAAGTAGTCATTCCCAAGTATGAAAAGATTACTAGTACAGTTGTCCATTACTACAAACTCTACTTTAATTCTGACACATTGTGAGGGATGAGGAAAAATTAGTGTTAAATCAATTATTCCAAGGGGCTTCATGCTCTCACTTGCACTACTAAATTTGACACCTTGTATTGGCATAAGTTTTTCTTGCCATTTTGGGACAATGGTTTTTAAATAACTTTTGCCAACACAAGTGCAATATGCTCCTGTATCCAAGTTAACTTTTCCTTCTTGGTTATCAACCATAACAATACTTATACTTGATTTTCCAGCTGTATATCCCATTCCTCTTGCACGTTTGGTTCTATACATTTTGGCATCTTGTATGTTTGTCAGGTTTGTGTCAGATGTTCCAACTTGTGGTAAGTTTGAATTAACATCCAGTACTTCATAAATTATATCAATATTAATAATTTGTGCATTAATTATATTGATTTCATCACTTTCAGAGCTTTCTGACTCTTCTGTCTCTTTTTCAGAGTCATATTCCTCTTCTTTGTCATTGTGGCTTTCTGTTTCCACAATTTCATTAATCTTTGCTTTTTTAAGACAATTATTGGCTAAGTGTCCAATACCTCCACATTTATGGCATTTTCTTTGCTCATTATTGTTGGATGTATTGGGCTTAAAGCATTCTTTTGATTTATCTTTTTTGATAAATGGTTTATTTGGGCTTTTAATGTCCAATTTTTTCCAAGTCCTGCCAATTTTTGTTCTTGTCACTATATCTTCTAGTGCATTTATATACTCTTCTGTGGAGCATGGTTCTATACACCTGCTTCTTAGGGCATGTTCTAGTTCTCCTCCACATTTTTTAAGTATTTTCATATGCACCATCTTCTGTGACATTTCTGGGTACAGTGCATTGAGCCTTTCAACTTGTTTTAAGAACCAAGTTAAAGGTTTGTCTTTCTCTGGGTCAAAGAAAGAGTTTTCAAATGCATTTTCTATCTTATACCTCCAGGCATCATTTGCCCACTTGGTGATTATTTCTTGTTTCCACCAATACCAGGTATTTTTACCATTTGTTTGTCTTATGCCATAATACCATCTTTTTGCAGATTTCTCAAACAGTGAATGTAATCTTGCAGTGATTAATTCATCTGGTATGGCATAGTCTTCTTGTAACATGTCAATTGTTTTAATAAATGACATGTGGTCATATTCACCTTCTCCTGTGAATGTTGGCCATTCTTTTAATTGAGGTGCTTCTTTCATTAAGACTTGGTTATTATCTTGATGACTCAAGTCTGTTATGAAAGGATTTGACAATTCCTCTTTTGTTTTAACAGGGCTTCTTATATGAGAAAATGGTGTTGATAACTTTGGCATATTTAAATTAGCCTCATTAATTTTATCCATTTTTTCAGTTATAAGCCTTATTTCACTTTGAATATCATCTTTTAGATGCATTCTATCTTCATCACTTTTTTCCACATGGTCCAAAAGTAATTTTTGGTGTGATGAAGTCTTTTCTTCAGATTTTTCTACAGAAATACTTAATTTATTTAATTTTTCTGTAAGATTGTCAATACTCACATCATAATTGATTGTCAAAGTCTTGTCTTTGATATCTTTTATGTATTTATACAATTCTTGTTGTCCTTGTATTAACTTTTGAGTATTGTCAATTAAATTCTTTGGTTTATTATTTTCAACAATAAACTTAATGTTGTCAATTTCTTTCTTGTTTTGCACAACAATTTTTGTTAAAGAAGATAAATTGTTATTTATTTCTTGTAGTGATAATAAACTATCTTTAATTTCTTTTAGAGGTAACATACTATTTTTAATTTCTGTTAAAGTATTTACAACATCTTTGGACAAGGTTATTTCTTTGGGAAATGAGGTTGTCTCATTCTTTGCTCTTCCTTGTCCTTGAATTCCATCAAGGTTCTGGCCATGTTGAAAACATTGTCCATGGCATCCTTTTGGATTCTTCGGATTCTGTAGCTTGGGGAATATGGTTTCCTCCAATGCTTTTTCTTGTTCTTCTTCCCTTCTTGGGGAAGTGGGTTGGCTTGGGGCTTGCTGGTAGAAGCTACTGGGGCTTCTTCCTTGGTTGCCTCCCTCTTTTTGGCATGGTAGTCCTTGATTTTTTTGATTTGAGGTTTGGATGACAGTGGATTCCATCCATTGGAGTATTTTACTATCTCCTCCTCTTTTTCAGGATGTGCCAGGGGTTCATCACTCCTTGGTGTATTTGAGGCAACATTTCCCAATCTTGGTCCTTGTACACTGTGCAATACTGCTTGTACTGGCTCATGTAGATGTCTATTTGAGCCCTCTGAATGTGATTTGTACCTGTTTGAGCTACTAATACTTAGTTTGAATTCAGGCTCAGATATCATGGGCATTTCTGGGACTTGCCTTTGGGATAAGGCACTTCCTTGTGTGGATTCTGTTCCACTGGGGATATTGCCCTTTCTTTTCCCTTTTGAAAGATCAGTTCTACCTCTGAGTCCAGCTCCATCTGAGTGGATGGAGTATTGGGAACCTCTTCTGGTAGTCATAATTAAAGAATAAGAAAAAATAAAAGTATTTTAGAATAAAATTCTTTTTATGGCAATTATAAAAGAGGTGCTCACCTTCAGAGTCTTGAATGGTGGGTCCTGGAAAGTCTAATTTCTTAGCTTTCTTTCTTTTGGTGATAACTGGTGTTGGAGAACTTTGACAAGTTTCTTCCACCAACCTCTCAACAGTAGCTTGGTTGTCTTCTGTTGGGTTATCTTCAAACACTAAAAAGGACAAATAAATATAAGTCTTTTTATAAGAAGTGTTATTTTTGGCAAGATATGGCAAATTTCCACGTAGAAATTGCTTTTATATCTTTGAAAAATTGAAATAAATAAATAAATGAATAAAAATGAATAAAAATAACTTTTTTATTGGTTTTTAATATTTTTTAATATTTTTTTTATATTTTTTATTTTTAAAGAATAAAAATAAAAAATGAATATGATTCTTATAAAATTAAATTATAATAAAATTATTTTTAATTTATAAAATATCTTTTTTAATCACAAGAGTTGCTCAAAGAAAGTTCTTGCAAGTCTAAGGATGTGAAAAACCACGTGTAAGACAGTACAATTGCTTTCCAAATGCCTCAATAGCTTTTAAAATCAATAAAATATAAAATTATTATATAATTTATTATTGGATAAACCCAATTAGAATCTTTTTAAAGGTCTTTTAAGTAAATATCACGGCCAGGCCCCCAAATGTAAGGTTTGACTATGAAACAATAAGTAAAAATTACTAATTTATTACTTATTGTACTCTGAATGTCCTTATGAATTGAATAAATAAGATTAAAAATATAATAATAATAAATGATTATTATTACTATGGCGTAAAATAATTATATTATTAAATAAATATAATAATATAATTTATATTATGAAAATATAATATAATAAATAAATATATTAATATAAAATAATTAATATATTTAAAAAGCTCTTTATTATTGTTACCAACAAATAATAAAGGCGTAAAAAAATTGTTTTTTATTAATAAAAAACAATTAATAACAATAATATTACTAATATTAAAGTTATGAATTAATATAAATACTATTTATATTAATTAAAGAATTATTAAGAGATTAATAATAGAGAAATTATTATAATAAGAGAAAATAACCTACTTTTAACACTTAATATAATAATTTTGAAATATTTTAAGCCAAAAAAATATAAATACAACTTTTTCAAATTGTATTTACAATAAAAATAAAGAAAAATTACAAATTATTCTGGATTTTTATGTGGAAATGAGTTTTTAGAGAGATCTTTAACAAAAACAATTAAATAAATGATTTAATCACTTCAAAATAGATGATTATAGCAAGGTGATCTTTGGTCTTTAATAATATAATACTTTTATATATAAAGAATAAAGAAATTACCTTTGATTTAATTGATTTAATGTTTTTGATGCATCTGAGGGGAAAATAGAGTAAAAAGAGCTCTATTTATAGTAAATACCTCCTTCCTAGAGTCCAACAGGCTTGTAGTAGACGTGTGCTGATCATATCCACTGGAATTGATCAATATTTTAAGGTTTGAGGGTGATTACATCATGATCAAACCATATTACATCATCATTACACCATTATTTAGAGTTATCACTATAACTCTAAGTTTGATGACATCAGGGGCTTGGCAGAACCCCAAATTTCGTGGATTTTATTAGTTTTAATCATAAACTAATTGTATTCACCAATTTTATCACTCTTATGACTGTTAAACTTAATTTAAGGTTACAGTAGGTGATCATAACTGCTCAATTTAAGCTCAAACTTTGATCTTCCATAACCTTTAAGATTTACACGCTACAGCAATTCAGAGAGTGAATTCTGATAGCCTGGCATAACCTTATTATGCTGCCAAGAGCTTTTCATTACATCATCAAAACTCTAATTTTGATGATTTTTCTTGTAACTCATCTTTTCTGTCGAAATTCAATATTTTAAACTTCAAACCTTGATTTCAGGGGGTTATACCCTGAATTTAATAATACCAATTACATCATTCTTCACGAATGAACTAGTAGAATCCAACTGTATACTTTTTTTTAAGTTTGGACTACTTTCACAACAAAGTGGTCAACAGCTCTGTTGATTTTTATCAATATTTCATCATAGGTTTTAACCTTGTTTATAGTTTGTAAAATAAAGTTCATATCTGTGTTCTTACAGTAATTACGTGGTAACTTTATTTTTGGTTCACCATTCTATCATGTATAGTTTAGGAGATATTAGCTATGATCCTTGAATATATGCGTTGACCAAAGAAGTGCATATATTCAGGTTAATTCCTTAAGTATTGACTTTGGAAATTAGCTTATTAATTGTTTTATGTGTGGATTTTCGTGGGGAATCCACTGGTACAATTTATCTTACATGCTGTTACATTAGTTCCTGAGATAAATAAGGAATTCCGGTTTTTATAAGGTATTATACCTTATAATTCATTAAATATTGACTTTACAGATATGCCATAAAAATGGGATATGTGTATTTTTCCATGAGGAACTCAATGGTATAATTTATATTACATGTTGATTCATTGGTTTTTAAGTTAAACCAATTTGTGTACCAATTTATGGTATTTTTTGTATATTTAAGTAATTATTTTTAATGTATAATTATTCTAAGTAATTTTTTAATATAATTATATTAAAGGTATAATTACTCTTAGTCTTTTTTGTGACCTTATTGGGTATGTGGTCATATCTCAAAGGCTCACACTCATGCAGTTAATGAGTTTTTCTTTTCTTGGACCTATTGGTGATTGGAATATAGGATTCCCATAAACAAAGATGTCAGAATAGTAATACAATCAGGGACACCAATGGGCTTGAAAGGTACCTTCAGAATGTTGACCTCAACTGAATGAGGAGTGATATAGCTAATGACCTTCACAGGTTGTTTTTGGCAAATACAATGGAGTCAATCAACAGCCTGAGCCTCAATGGCTGGGTTTCAATTGGGCTCCTGGAAAGGTGGATGTCAGAGTTTGAAAATTGGGGGTCCCCTCACCATTAAATAGAAAATATTAGCTCAAGTTATGTTGAGACTATCTCTAGCTGCGCCAATGGATTCAATGAGTACTTCACATTAAGGAGTATTGAAGAAGTTCTCCAGGGCTTTCTCCTGTGCTTTTGCTGTAATAGTTTCATCAATTTGTGCTGAAAGGCTAAAGTGATGGGCAAGTGCAATACCAATTCTAACATACAATGACGGCCAGATGGATTCAATTGGTATTGGATGCATATTATAATTAACTCGCCAATCCAGAAATTGGGTCCATTGGGTGTAAACCATTGATTTGATTGGACCAAACTTTGATTTTTTGTTCTTCAGTAAGCTATTGAGGAGGTATGCAATTTTATTACTCATCATGCATGTTCCCACATCTACAATAGTTTGGGTGTTTGTTGAGGAGTTATCCTGAGTGCTCCTGCCCTCATGGTCTTCCAAATCTGAATCAGCCATTGTGTTGAGAATTATATGATGGCTACAACATATTTGCAGCTTGTTAATATTTCTGAAAGATTCTCCTGGTCCTTTGCTTTTTGATAAAAGGAATTCTTTGTAAAATGTGGAATATGCTTTCTGATTTTTTGAGTTAAGTGGAAGTAGTTAATAGTGATGGATAATAGTGGGGAGGGATTTGAGATGTGTGGTTTTGGTGTGGCAAAAGCTTAACTGCGGCAATGCCAAATGAAAAATATCCTTTCTACCTTTGGAAAGACTATTCAGGATGAATGGTGACCAATTATCTTGATCTGAGCTCTGGGGTTGGATTATGAATGATATTATGCCCAAAAGGTCATAAATGGTGTTGTGAATAGGTGTGCCCATTAAACATATTTGAAAGGATGATAGGAGGCTATTAATGGCATGGTGAGTAGCAGTGTATTGAGAGCAAATATAGCTATAAGATGGGGGAAGAGTTATTAAACATAATAAGAAATTTGAATTATTAATAGATCAGACACTCACTGTGCTTCATCCAGAATTATACAATGCCAATTTATTTTAAAAATGCATGATTTAGAAGTATTTGTTTGTTTAAATTCTTGTGTGATAGTATTGTAAGAAGTGATGATGATATCCCATTTTAAGATGTTGGCCTCAGATAATAAGTGACAAGTGGGGCCATGGTAGGTGTTGGCTTGCAGTTTTCCAGCCTGAGCCTGCTTGGATATGTCTGATTGCCACTTGGTGATTCAGCAAGGTGGGGGTTTGTAATTAGCCGCTCCTTGGAGGTACCAATTGGTGCAATGGCCTGAATGGTTTTAAATAATCCCATATCATCCACAAGCAGTCCTCCAAGAGGAGTATTGGTTGAAAGGGATTTGAATGAGCTGACAAACTTTTTTGTAATCATGTTCCTGGAATTACAAGTGGATCCAGGGGGTGAGGTGTCCCAAAGTTTACAGGCTGATTGTACATTGGGGATTTCTCAATTCCAGAGAAAAGCTAGTCCGGCTTTTTGATGAGGGAGGATGGGGGTATTAATCACGGATTGGGGCAGGTCATCATGGGAAGTTCTGATCCACTGGGTAATTGTATCAGTTTTTGCTTGCTTGAAAAGGAAAAGACAGCTGGATACAAGGGTGGAGTCAAGATTGGCATGGGAGTTGTGGGAGTAAAAATTTGACATTGACTATGAGAATTACAGTCATATTATTTAGGAATTTGGAGCTTGAAGTATTGCTTTTGAAAGCTTTCAATTATGAATAGAATGTTCAGATACCATGTGAAGAAAATCAATGCTAGATTGGGTTTCTGAAATGAGGAAGGATCATTTGGATCAGTCATAAATACTCCCTCAACAAATAATGTTTGAGTAGGATTGGATTGGAAATTTTCAATCCATGCCCCACCAGGACCACAGTGCATGAATGTTTGTGGTGCCCCAAGGAATGGTATAAACGTGTTGGAAAGGGTTCCAGGGAGATAGCCAATGGTATGGTGGTGATTGAGGAGATATACTAATATGTTTTGTTGATTGTGCCATAGGATAATCCAAGAATCTAAGTGGGAATTATCAATTTTTAATGCTATAACACTATTTATTTGAATGCAAATATTAATCATCCCAATCCAAAGTGTTGTGAAGGGGTTGACATGATGGCTATTATTAATTATTTGGGGACAGTGGGAAATGATATGATTAGGAAGTGTTAGCTAAAGGGAATGAAGACCAATAAGCGCAGGTGGGGAACTTATATGAGAGGCAGAAATGAGCTCAAAGGGGGATGGCCTATGGTTACGTGCATGGCCATTTGGAAGATGGGCCTCTTGGAATTATAATTTTCATATCCAATTTGGGGCATATATCAAGGCAAGGTGGCACAAATGTAGGTGCACCAATATAACTGCTGGATCTGCCTCATATTAAGCAAGGATTGGTGGACCAAGGTTCACATTAACATATCCAAAATTGGGTGGGTTGTATCAACTTCTTGTACAGTGGAATATTAGAGGCATGCAGCCATGTTAGCTGGTGTGACAGCAAACTGTAATTTTATCTTCCCCAGGTTAATTTTTGTACTTTGACCTACTGGGAAAAAGTGGCAGTGGAAAGGAAAATTCCACTGTAGGGATCTTTTTGTGTGGGCAGGTGAAGCATGTATGGTGGCATGCCACCATACATGAGTTTGGTTGTGTGCAAAAATTCTTGTGGACTGATGCCTACTGGGATTCCAAGAGGCAACATGTGACTTGATTAAAAGGGGCACTGGCTGTGAGCTGTGATCCACTTACACATTCACCCCTATTGCATTTGAGGATGTTACAAATGAACCCAGATTGGCATCAGGCTTGTTCCCTCACACATGTGGAAATCTCCAGAGAAATAGGCCACCCACCCAAGGTAATTCTTGGCTGGAAGACAGGGGCCAAAAGTTCCACAGTGCATGTGTGAATGTCCAGCATATGACCCACAAAAAAAGGTCCAGCTTCAGGGATCATAGGCTGGTGATATTTTAATGCATAGGAGTCTGTAGATAATCTGCGCTGATTGACCTCAGGTTTGTGCATGCAGGCAGGTGTGCATCTGCAGTTAAGCGTGCCCCCTGAACAAACAAATTATTGGTTGGAGGATAGGAAGTAAAAGGTTTCCAAGCAGGTGAAAATTGCCTGCGCATGACCTGTGGAGGGGTCCATCTGAAAGCATGTGGTGGCCCAACAATTTGTGGTGTGAAATCAGAAGTTTTCTGCAACCTCATCACTGGAGTGAATCCACCATTTGTGTATGACCTAAATGATTACTAATCCTAATATGCAATCCTTACCATGACTTGGAATACACCAGCTCCTGTGTGGTAGTTAGGCGCAGCTCTCCAATAAGGTTCATCAAAGGGATTAATTTGAGAAATTTTACTCAATGGCTTGGCGTGATTGCATGTTACATTACTGTACAGCTTTGTCTCTTCCCCACAGCATACATGTACAAAATTGTGCATACTGCAATGTTGGCTGTACAAATTAAGATGGTTTAATACTACTTCAGACTGCATGCATATTACCAATGGGTATCAGCCTTCCAATTGTTTGCATACATGTAGCTCATGTTCCACATGCTCAGCATGGTGATTCACCTGATTTGCAGACGCCAGCTGAGCATATCAGGGTCAAAAGCTCAGTGTGTAAGTTTTTTTGAATGCCATGGCTGGAGCACTTTTCACAAAGGTTCATCATAAGGCCCACTTCTGAGCACTTCACCAAAGCCCGTGATATTCTCAACCTGGCCAAAATGTCTTCCAATGCTGTGCCAAGTTATAAAATTGTGTTCTTAAAAAAATGACCTAGCAATTGATCATCAGGGGTGCATTTCATATTGTTATATCAATAGCTTAACAACTGTGCAATTCAAATGATCAGCCACTGAGCATTTCAATTATGACCCCAAAGCAGACCTGCGCAGTAGTTCAACCCAAGCTCATGCTGTATTCACTTGTCATACAGCCTCCTCACCCTTTTCTCAACCTGTATCACCCAGCCATAAATGTTGTATGCTTGCTGTGGTGAGCTGTGACTAAATGCACCATGTCATTTTCTGCATGGGGAATTTGTAGATTGCACCTACCACATTCAACAATTCCCTCACAAAAGCCCTCCTGGGCAATTGGGTGGGTATTTAAGGGAACAAAGGGGATCTGACTGAGTCTGAAAATTCAATCCATTGCAATACTCAGCCAGGCCCCCTTCTTTCCTCTGCCTCACATGGGCATTTCCCTGCTCAGTTGCAGCATTGGCTGCAACTGAGCTTTCATTTTTCCAACAGGCCTTGAAGCTGAGACCTTGGCAGGTGCTGCGACTGCTGCAATTGGCTCAGCTTCACCCTGGTATAAAAGACCATCTTTGCCTGACACACCCTTCACTTTTTGCTTACCTGCTTCAATTGTTCCCAGATCACCCACTCTTATCATTCTTGTGCATATTCCCCTTTGTCTTCCTGCCTTTCAACTCTTTTCTATTGCACAAAACTAACCACTCCCCTTCCTTTTTTGCTGTATTTTTTCCCAATTGTACATTCAGAAACCCTCTCCTACCTACATTGTGTGTCATCTTGTTCTATATAACAGTTCTGTCCATGTTATGTTCTGCTCTTGATACTAAATTTTGATTATTACTTTCTCTCAGACTTTTCAAACCTCACTTCTAGGGCTTTAATATTTGAGTTCCATTTTAAACTTATACTTCATCCTATGTCTTCCTCTTTGCTTGAAATATTCCTTTCTATTCAGTTACTAACCTAGATTGTCTTCTTTTTTAGATTTCATCCACTTTGTGCACTAGGAGGGGTATCCCATGCATCCTCTTCTCCATGACAACTGACACATATGATGCTTGCCAACAGGAAAACAAAAAATTCTTGTTCATTGTGCAACCCTTCCAACCAAGTGGCCAGAGGAGTTCCTATGCAAGATGCCCTTGTTAGGACTCCTTTGTGGTCAATGATGATGAAAGCATTCCCAAGAGGGAATTGACAATGGGAACATCCCCAGATTGTTAGCCTGGTGGCCTCAAGTATTAATTTGTCCACCGGCCTCCTAGGCCACCATCCAATGGTCACTTCACTCCTTGACTGGAGAAAAGTGATTATACGGCCGATGAAGGATGGCAATAGCAAGAGAAGATTTGAGCTTGGGCTCTTCCTCACCATGTCTTGTCACCAATTGGATTGATATGCCAAACTAAGTTTTCTTTCTCCTTCTTAACTAATTTCTCTTCACACAATGATACTGAAGTTTTTCCATTATGCATAATACAAAACCCACCAGATCCCCTGCAACAAGACTCTCCCATTTCTTGTGTGCCTTGCAAGCAAAATCTGTGGCAACCAACTGCAGGACTGAGTGGAACCAAATGGTTGGAGGACTTATTCTGTGGTAAGCAGAAAAAAATCCCTTTGCTAATTTAAGCTTTTGACTCAAGTGAATTGACTCTTCCTCCTTTTGGAGAATCCTCCCAACACAATGAGCCACCAATTCCAGGCCCCAGTCAATCCTCAGAATCACATGAGGATGCTTCAACTTGTGAGCCTGAACCTGAGGTGGCTCCGATGCAATCCACAGAGGATCCTTTTGGTAAGTCCCCACTTGACTTTTTTACTCTTTCCAGCTTTCCCTAACCCCTCCTTTGACCATCTCCAGCTTGTCCCGCTACCCCCCTCTGTAATCATCATCAACAATACGCCCCACGGATCCCCCCTCCCTCCACTGGAGATCCCTCCCATTGCCCGAGAGAACCCAACCGCCTCCTCCCCCCCAGTGTCAAGCTCCCTCAATCCCATGATGCAGCTTGGCAGGAATTTACTGATTTGTGACCTGCCCTTTTTATTCCTCAAGAAATTGTCCACAACTCAATCAACCAAATCTTGTTGGAGCATCTCTGATTGCTCCACGTGATTCCCTTTGTGGATGCAACTCATTGAAATGAGATGCACCAGGAATTCCAGGAGGAACTAAACTCTTTCCTTGGCCAGAAATTGGAGGCTTACCAAAAGGAGGACATCACCCTGATACTCTCAAGAGTTTTTGAAAAAAAAAGGTTTTCACATTCTTTTCACTTATTTCCTTTTTTAATACACTGTTTTAAGCAAATTAATTGCAATCAATACACAATTTTTTCTATTTTTGTTACAATCTTTTCCCCCATGAGATTTCCTTTTTCACCAATTGTGGAAATCACCTACTTTGTGCAAATAATTTTTGTAAGTGCCCAACCAAATTTTTCAGTCAGTATTTCTTTGTGTGAACCTCTTTTGCAGAAAATGCGCAAATAGTCACCATTAATGCGTCCTATATCTTCTGCTTCCATGGTTCTAAACTGTATCAGATCTTAGCTGTAAAAATGCCGGGGTTTTCCGCATGTGAGAAATCCACCAAGATTCATGAGTCATTGCCTTTCCTATGATCACATGCTATTAATCTTAATCGTGTAAGGAACTATGTGAAACATTGGGAGCCTAAACTGGCATAAGGAATTGTTTGAATTGTTGGGAACCTGTACCAGTGTAAGGATTTGCATGTGAAGCATTTGGAGCTTGCACCGGCATAAGGAATTGTTTGAATTTTTGGGAGCCTGCCCTGGTGTAAGGCTCTGTTTGAATTTTCAGGAACCTGTAAAAGCGCAAGGATTTGAATGTGAAGCCTAAGGATCCTGGAAAAGAATAAGAAATTGTTGGATTTGCTGGGAGCCTTCCCTGGAATAAGGAGTTGTTTGAATTGTTGGGAACCTGTACAAGCGCAAGGATTTGCATGTGAAGCATTGGGATCCTAGACAGGCCCAAGGATTTGTGTGAAAAGAAGAGGAAGGAACCAGGAAAAGTGTAAGAATTTGTATGTGAAGGACTGGAATACTAGGCATGCAAATGCCTCCAAATACCTGCATGACTTCCAGGCCCTGTTTGTGACCATGAAGCATACAAGCTTCATTGGGGGTAACTGCCAATTATCAGGATGACAGACTGGTCCCATTATTGACAACAAGTGATAATATAATTGATAACCTCATTATATGATGATTTACAGTGGCATGCCACCGTACATGAGCCATTTCACCCCTTTGTCATTGGAGCCACTGGATCTCTGCAACTCCAGGCCACCCAAACCAGGTGTATACTGTACTGTGAATTACCACACCCTCTAACTCCCAGAAGCATACAAATTCCTCATTTTTATAATTGGGATTAAATTGTATTACCATCCCTGATATTATAGCCCCCTCCCTTTCCAATCTTATATTAGCCATGGCTTTTCCACCACATTGTTTTTGTTAACCTCCTTGAGCATTGCACGGACATACCCATTAGTGTCATGCTTTTGGTGTCCTGTGCTGAATCAGTATAATGAGGAAATGTACTACTGGCCCACACTACCTGAATTAGGCCATGACATTTGGATATATCAATGCAAAAACGCTCATTTGGAAAAATCAATTTTCCTCCTGTACACCGCTTTGACGCATATCTTTGAATTTGGCTGGTCTGCTTATCTGCTTGAAACCACCAGCCCAAAGCATACAAAGATGCATCCTTATCAAGATGAGGTAAGTTTTTTAATGTGTTCATGGTGAAACTGAGTGCAGAAGCAAACTAAAATGCTCCCTGATTTGCGGAAATATTTGCTTCATAGTTGACTTGATCAAAGGATGGGACCCCAAATGACTTGTAGCAAGTTCAAATCTTTTGAAATAGTTCATCCCCAACATATTGTAAGGATTGACCTAGGATGCAACCCATTGAGCTAAGATTTGTACCTTGGTTCCACCATTCATCTTTTAAGTTTTCATTTTACCCAAGACATCCATAAAGACCAAATTGTTCATTCTTAGTGCTGCATTTGTGCCACCCAATGGCAAACATAAATCCCTCCAGTAATTACCCATTTGTTGAAATTGGGTCTATGAATTTTCTTTTGCAAAATAAGAATTGTGATAATTCATCCCATTGATTGACCTTAACTTCACTCATTGTTATGAATGGTCTGAATTTGAAAAGGACAATGAGTAATCCAGTTGAAGAGAAAATTGCCATGTGGGCAAAGTGAAGGTGTTTGATCTCATTGACATCCACAACCCTCAGAATTTTACTTGGGGTCATATTTCCTGATACTGGCATTAATATTTCTGCTGTTGGTCAAGTGGAGGAAAAAACGTATTCTTTCAGGTGGGTTTGGCCTCATTTTTCTTTTGGGATGTCCCACTATTTCCAAGTGGTTGAGGGATCACTTTGTGTTGAAGCAAAAAATATATCAGATGCTGCTTCCTCCCATTTGAAGGTAAGGCCTTTTGAACCAGAATAGTACTCAATTCCCAATGTACTTTATTTGGAACACATCCTTGACTTCCCTGTTGGAGCCCACATGGCATTGGCTTGATCTAAACTGACTGAATCCAATGTTCTTCCATGGGGCCCAATGAGGGTGCCACATGAATGCCAACCCATATATATACCTATATATATATATGCTGAGAATAAGTGAGGCACTCACACTTTCCTTGCTCACCCCAACACTTTCCTGTGAGTTCCCTTTTATGTGCCTTTGTTTTTTTGGGAATGGTGTACTTGCACAGGAAAATGAAATGAAACCAAATGATTAGTGACTGTTGTGTGGATTTTTAACTTCACCTGAATTTGATTTTGGTTGATGAATGTTTTTCATTTGCCACTAAAAATGAAAGATTACATCTGACTTTTGGCAATTGGCAATCTCAAGTACCTCAAACTAAAATAATGCAGTGGATACTGCATTATTCAATTTGATATATTGATATTCCCATTGAAGGAGTTTCAAATACAACCGTGTGGAATATTTCAAGCATGTGCAAAAGCAATATTCACTATGCTGCAGATCCCTAATCACCTTAGTCCGCTTGAAAGAACCAGTGCAATTTGGCCTATTATGAGCTGGTGGGAAGTGATAAAACCCACTTACCACAATTGCCCTGCATGTGCTAATCGCAGGAACAACTTTCTGACTGAGTTTGCATCCTGTTGGAAGTATTATTGATGGTGTACAGAGGAATGCCTCCGTACAAAGGTAGCTATTATTGGCATTCTTACTGAGGAATCCAGGCAGTAGGATAGATAGTCAAAATGATTAAATTAATAAATCACTTTCTAAAATTAAATTACAATCTATTTGATACAAAGCCAAATTAAAATGGGTCAATCCTGGTTGTAAGTTCAGCTGACCTGGGTACAGTCAATGTGACCTCTTCATTTGAACAAAGTCCACACTTCTCCACCCAGGAATCACCAAAGTCTAATACCAAGCATTGTGCAAATTCAAATCTAAGAGGTACAGTGGGGGAAAAGACTCTGATTAGAAGAAACTCTTATTCAGTAAGCTACATATATACTTATTAGTACGTAGCCACACTGGCTCTACTAGAATTTTACCGTCTAAAAGTCTTTTAGAAATGTCAATTAGTGATAAAGCCCCTTTCACTGAGCTGGTTCTCCACGCATCTGGGCATACCATCAAAAAACAAACTCCCGGCGCACAGAATGCAGCCAATATACCATAGGAAATTCAATTTATTCAAAGATTCTTGTGACACACCAAAAAATCTTTCATGGCCTCATTTTTTTGTGAAATTGTGAGTTTGGCTTTCATGCCATACACTTTGACCTTTGTATGAGCACATGCCATGTTGTATACAATCATCAAGTGGATAACTGTATCCATTTGATCCTCCAAGCTCTTGTGCATCTTTGTTGATATCTCAATGCCAGCCCTGCCACCTTCAATGCTAATCTGTGTTGCATGTTGCTTCAATTTACTCAAGCAGGAGGCAAGGTACTCAACCACTCCCCATTTGAGTCAAAGAGCATCTGTCAAACTTGTTGTTGATTCCACATATGGTTTGGGTCTAACCACATTGTATGAGACTAGACTAATGGATTCAAACATAAAATTTTCCCAAAAGTGTTTAATTGGATCAAAGGCATAAAGAAGGCTCTGAACCATTTTGAAGAATGAGTGTTTAGATTTTGGGAGATTATCTAGAGGTTAAGCTGATTCCTGCATCAATTTGAGATTCCAAATGTTATTATTGAAAAATTCTTCTGTTTCTGTTGTGTTAAAAAATCTAACCCTATATATTGCAATGTATTTTGTGTGAGTCATCAGCCAAATCATAATTTATCATTCACAGAGATAAAAATTCCCTGCAATCTCAAGCTCCTTGAGCCACGCCAACATTTTAATATCTTGGTTCCTGATCACCTTAATAGCAATGGGAAGGAATGTATCAGCATCATTTGTTGGTAAATTGTCCCATCAATGTTGGTAAATACTATTCATATTATGAAGCCCCCTTTTCCATGATTGTTGAGTAATATTGGAATGATAATTCAAAATGTCTCCAAAAGCTTCAATGTGGGATAAAAATATTCCTTGAAAATTAGTGGAGGATGACACTTTGGGCTCAGGGTCAGGCATTATATCAGTTATATCTTGACCCATTTTATCATGTTTAATTGTGTCCCTTTCTTGAAAAGCTTGAATATTTCAAGGAGAGGTGGGAGGGGTTTCATCATGGATTGTTTCATTGAGTATGGGGGGGCTCTTAGTATGTGGAGTTTCATTATTAATATGGTCCACTTCAAAATTGATCATGACATCACCTTGATCCTGGGAATCCTTTGTGGCTTCAAAGATATAGCGTTTTTTGTTGATTTTTTTGGTGGCATATATATTTGGTCTTTTTCCTAATCCATTGCCTGGAACTCAAATTACCACCCAACATCCTTCAGGTAGATATTCACCCACCTCCACACCTTCCCATATATTGTAGGAAGCCATTTTGAACAGTTTTGTATTGAATTAGTAATGGACTTACGGTTCAAATCAATTTTGAGGAGGCTCATTGCTTCAGCAATCTTTTGAAGTACATAATCAGGAATTTTACTATCATTTTAAATTTTTTTCCAGCCTGGGGATTGTTTGAGCAATGTTTGAGACAAATTTATCCTTGGATATAATCTCAACCTCCCCTCCAAAAATTACACCATCTTTCCCAGCCTCTTTTGTTGGTGCACAAGGTTCAACAGTTGTTTCCTTCTCATAGCTTGTAGAATTTGGCTCCTGAGAGCTTGGAGGCTGAGCTGAAATAAAGGCTATGACAAAAGTATCAGTTTTGGAGAGATTGCAAATATTCAAGATTAATCTATGCTGACATTCTGGAAGAACTGGATTACTTTCATGTGACAGGCTCTCTACTTCAATTCCTAATTCATGACTAATGAGCATATCAGACATTTCACTTCCACTTTCTGGGGCTGAAGTTTGTAGTTCATTTAATTCAGTTGACTTTCCTAGGGTTTGGGGCAGTGGTTGGCCCATAGAAGAGGTAGTTCATTGAGTAAAGACATGGTGACGAGTTGATGGATAAATTGATTGAAAGTTTTTGAATAAAAAGATCAAAATTGACAAAGAAAGGTTGGAGTTCTGAAATGGGTGGAAGTAAAATAAGTTTAGAATATTAATTATTGTTTCTTTTTTAGGTAATATCAATATTGGAGAATTTTGGAAAGTTTGAAAGAAGTTAAGTATAAATTGAAACCAGTTCAATAGTTAGTGAATTTTCTAGAAAAAAGACATTTCAGAACCACAAGCTGACAAAAATAAACCCACCCATAAATGGCCTTGAACCCTTCCATAAATATCTATTGAACTTTTATTGCATTTGCAAAATATGATTTGTTGGGAAATTCAAGGAGGTAATGTGTTGCAAATTATTTAATATCATTCAAATGAAAACACATCACTGTGAGAAATTGAATAAAGTTGATTAGGGAGAAACCTACTAAAGTCAACTTTTGAACTATCCAACCCTCATGAGGTAAGGACTAAGCAAAATATTCTATTTGAACAATATGAAATAAAATGGTTTTGTTTGGGAAGCCAAAGACACAATTTGGGTTTTAAATAGTCCAATTATTAGGTTTTAATTTGTGAGCCTCATGATTTAAACCCTAACCACAACATTGTGAAGATCCCCACCAATAACCCCCCAGAAGATGTTGGTGGAGAAGGCCACTCAGCATATTTCTGTGATTGGGTTCATCATGTCCACCAACAAGCCAGCGTACCCTATGAATGCAGGAGTGCAGAGGGGTGAGCGTGGAGATGAGGTGGAAGCATCAGAGTCATAGGGTTGTTCAGCGGTGGGAGGAATCGTAAGGAGGGGTGAGGGTGGCATTGGAGGCATATATTAAGGGCACTACATGAGTGTAAGGATGCTAATCGGCAGAGAGGATAAAGTGGGGGTGTGGAAGCATAAGAAGTGGTGAGAGCAGAGATGGGGGGCAGTGTTGGAGTCACATCTGGAGGGCGCTTCAGGAGTGTAAGGGTGGCAAGGTGTGTGGGAGGAAGCACAAGGAGGGGTGAGGGTGGTTTCAGGGGCATATTTTGAGGGCATTACGTGAGCATAAGGACTTTAGGCGGAGGAGAGGTTTAGGGGGTGAGGGTGGCCTTGGAGGAATACCTTGAGGGAGCATTAGCATTGTAAGTGGCGGGGTGAAGGCAGATATGGCAGGCTGGCCGCAGAGCCATATCTTGAGGGCGGTGTGGCAGTTCAAGCATGTTAAGGGTTGGAGAAGATTAGGCAGGGGTGCAGAAGCCAATTCATGTGTGAGAGTAGGCATGGTAAAGGGGTAAGATGATCAGGCGGCAGGGCAGAAGTCATCTCATGCACAAATATGAGAATGCAAAACTTATTCCTTGCACCATGAGGTGTATTTACGCAAACCTTGCCAATAGATTTCATATGAGTTTTGGCTTTGAGTGACATACTAATGTGACACATGTGACAATTGACATTGTCTTGACACAGATGTGACATGACCCATTAAAGCCAGTTACTATAATGTGAGACTAACACGACTGGAGCAAGATTTTATACTGACAGCGGGGGACGTGAAGTCAATTGCCAGTGATTGACATGAAATTGGCCCTGGTGATTGAAAAGAATCTGAGAGCATTGCTTTATTTTGTAAGATGAATTTTAAATGATTCCTTACGGAAAAAAGACTCTGGTTTTCTTATAAGTCACTAGATATTAAGCTGTAGCATAGCTCTTCATGTCCAAATAAAATTAATTCCAATTTATACCTCTGATAAAATGTTATCAGATATTTTTTATGTATAGATACAGCTCATTTTGGAAGGAAACTAAAATTTTGTAAAATATGAAGGTTCATACTATAACAAGGAGCGCAAGTAAGGATAAAAAATGCATATCATGGGTCTTTTTTGAAACTCGTAGTACAAAAAGAGTTGGTAACTAATAGAAGTTATGAATTAACCAGCTCAATGATAAACATTTACCGACTTCCTAAACTCCAGAATTATGGCGGAGTAATGTCAAGCTTCTCCTTCCTATGTTCTTACTACTTTCATGCCTCATCAAGGGGATAATATATCTCAGAAGAGCCACTTTTAGCCAAGCCAAACCTTATTTTGACCAGAAAATTTGTAGAGATTGTTGCTAGACTACCAAAAAGATTTTGGATTTCTGAAAATATGGAATAATTTGTATTTTTTTTCTCATATCTTTGAATTTTCTATGCAACAAGTCTTTTCAAAATATTATACATATCAAAAAACACTACTTTCTTTGTGTAGCTCATTGAATGTCACATTTTATAGGAAAAGCTTGGTTATTCATGAATTTTCTTTTCCTGAAGTCAGGGAACTGAAAAAGAAGGTATGGTGGTAGTTGCAAGGTGCCAGTGCACATGGAGTTAGAATGGGAAATAGGTTAAATCTGATGAGTATCATATGAAGTCATTATTAGAGTTTTGAAATGTTGAGAAAGATATAACACCTGCCTGGACCAACACACACTCTACATAAAAGCCACATCCAAACCACGTTTTCTTCCACATTTTGGACATACAACAGCACTTTGGACAACAAAAACAAATTTTATAAGAGAATAAAAATGAAAGTGATGACTTCCACCTTGAGGAATTCCATTGATTTTTTAGGGAAACTTAGACAATGATAAAAAACACTTACTAAAACCCTAGTGTCAGGAAAGCATCTAGGAATATTATAATATCTCTTTTGAGCAAAGCAGTAGCTTGCTTGATTTGTAATAAAAATCTAAATCAGTACTGAAAGGTAGTTGATCTTTTGAAATAATTCTTTTCTTTGTTCTCAAAAAGCCCTTCACTTTCTGTGCTAGAACATCAATACAAATGAGGGAATGGGCCAATAATAAATAAACCAACTCAATTTTTACATTTTAAGTCCTGCCTGCTTGGCAGAAAAAATTGGGTTGATCTTGAAAGCTAAGTGTTCCTTGATTTTCACACTTCAATGGATGAAGAAAAATGTTCAAAGGCACACAAAAGCAGGCCAATAATGGATGATGTGAAGCATAATTTTTTTTTCAGCCTGTGACTCAAAGGCAGAGCACAAGCATGACAGCCAAACACCAAAAAACAATGGTAAAGAAAAATACCACCAAAACATAGAGCTGAGCCAAACCAGCTCAAAAGGTATTGAAAAAAGGGGAAACTAATATTTTTCAAATATACAAGTCCCATCATCCTAGGACAAAGAATAACAAAGTTATTCCTGCTCAAAGAAGTTGGTGAGCATAAACCTTCATCTTCACCTCTCATCTGAAATCCAGAGAAAGAGGATTAACCCCAGAAAATAGCTATTCAAATTGAAGCTCTAAGGCAGGGATATCCAATGATACTAGCTAAATTGAGCCAGAACATAAACTATAGAGGTTATGGCAAAAATAATGCCAAATAGGGAGGAACAAAATATTCACCCCTAATCTAACTTCTACAGTTTTAGTGTGAGCTACCTAAAGTGGGTCATTTTGGAAAGGCCAAAATCAGGGCTAGCTGATTGTTCCATCCATTTCCCCATAACCTATCTATGGCAGAAGTTATGGGGCAAACAAGCTCCATAGAGATTTTGAAAAAATTATATATCTGGATAACTAAAAGTGAACATGGCATGACTTTTCAATATTTGATGTTAGCCATACCTAATGACGCACCATTGTTTATATCCCATTCAGGGCTACACAGTGGACCAGGTTTGAGCTTAATATCTTAAAAACTGACAAATCTATAGCAGATTCAAGATAAAAATCCCACATTTAGACCAATACAGCTTTACTGTGGGATACTATCCCAAAACTATGATTATGAGGTGTCAACCAGACAAATCAGCTTGTTTATACTTCAATACCGCGTAGTTTAGCCAATACACTGGTCCTATACAGGTTCTGTACAGCATTCTAATGCTAATCCACATCATAAGAGGGTGTCACAGGGGCTCTTCTAAGTGAAGAGGGCCTGGCACTCAGTGAACAGACTTACTTATGGAGGGCTCAGAATAAGGTACTCAATGATAAGAGTAATGGAGTAAGAGGATAAATTCCTAGTCATAAAATAATAAGAATTAAAAGATATGAGAAAAACAAAAGCAATAATAAAGAGCCAACCACAAATAATCCTGTACCACTGTTTCAACCTGTTCAGAAAAGAGAAATGGATTAATAAAGGATATGGCCACCAGGACTCTACTGAACAGGTGAGGGAAGGCAAAGACTAACCTAATAATTAATAAAATAATATTTCTTAATGAGAAATAAAATAATATTAAATAATAAATCCAATATTTTAATTAATTGGGGGAAAAACCCCCAGGTGGGTGAATAGGGGCTGGTATATGTGAAAAATACCAGCCTTGGAGTTTGAGTGTTGAGATACTTGTCTGTATGCTGGAAGAAGTTGTATGTGGGATTGAATCCTGTATTGGTGAATCCAATACAGGTTATACAGTCAATACAGGTATTTGCGCCTGTATTGATTACAGGCCTGTATTTGGTGAATCCTGTATTTGGGTCTTGCCTGTATGGAACTGTATTGATCTCTGAAAACTGTATTTGGAGAATGTTGAATGAAACCCCCTTGCTGATTGGGTTTTGAGGGGTATCAATGAAGTAATTATTGTTGAATATGATTGGTAATGCCCCTGCCTCCTTGGCTGTGACAGAGGGCTGTCAGGTCCTTGGGTGAAAGTCTTCACCCTGTATTGGGGAAACCTTCCCAGATGTGGTTTCAAAACCACATCTGAGCCCAATAAAGAGTATACAGGCCTTGTGAAACCCACACGCCAGCACTCAGAAGTGAATAATCTTCACTTACTCTACGTGGATGTTGTAGAGAAAATTTCCACCCCATTTCATGATAAAGGAAGGCCTTTTCTCTGCCAGAAAAGGAATCCCCATCTTGCTCTTGAATTCCTATGTATTAAAACTTTCCAAAACAGTATACTCTTGGAAAATAATCAGGTATAGCTTAAACCTTAGAGTATTGTAGTTCTTATTATAGGAATCCAACTGGTAGGATTGCACCCAGGGCTTTCAACAGCGCTCACCACCACTTTTTTACAATAGTAAAGCCCTTATTATTATCATTATTATTATTATTATTTAAGGCCATCTTCATTACAATTATCCATGTAACAGTCATAGATAAGGTTTTAAACACTATTATTACTGCTTCATCATAGACTCATCCTGACCTTTGGGGTCTGGCCATGTTATTTGGACTTTTTTGACTATTTTTGGCATAAAAAGTAAGTGATTTCTCATTATGATTATATTTTTCTCTTTTGAACCCATATTTTCTACATGAAATTGATAAGAAATATATTATTGTTTTTTATTTTATTCTATTTCTTACATGGTATGATTATAATTTGATCACCACTAAAAAATTGGGTTGTTTGAGATATCTAAACCATAATACCTTTATAAATTATTCTTTTTCACATGAAACAGAACTCTAGACTGTAAATATGGGTTTCAGGGGCATGGTTGAACACATTGATGATTTCAATTGTTCTTTACAAAACCACTGATAAGATTACACTTGTTAGTTATAAGTTAATCTGTGAGAGAGTGGATACCAACAGTATACCACACATCCACAAACCAGTATTTTTGACATTTAAATTGATAATTTCAATTACATATTATGGTATTCCATACAATTTTTTTCACCAGGCTCAAGTGCATAGTACCCCATAACAGCCTTAAATCCAGCCTACAGGAGGACTTACACTCAAATTTTACATGAAAAGGTCAGTTTTGCAGCAAGAAGCTGTATTTAACTCATAAAACCATGGCACAGGCACCAAAGGGTAGTGTATGTGCTTAAATAAATAATTCAAGTTCATTCTGAATATGTAAAAATCAAGTTATATATAGTAAACTGGTTACAACAAATAAGGTACCACCCTTTAGATTACACACCCCACCCTGCTTTATACCCACCTATAGCCACAGGACTCATGCAGGAAGAAAAGGACACCTGCATGGATTGCACAGCAACCTAGCACTCAACATAGAAAATTCACATGATGCAAAGCTCAACTCCATGGAATTACTGCAAGTATTTCACAACACAGCCACAGGAGAACCTTATCTTATATTCACAGTAACCCCACTTGAAACCTTCAATCAGAATCAGAATTACTTACACCACTCATCACCTCATGCAAGCCAAAGCTAGTTACAACAGGCTGCATGCAGTCCACACTTCTAATTACATCTCAACCACATGACTATGCACAGCATGTGTCAAACTCAAAAATCACATCCTCTCATACACAACAGTAAATTAATCAGTGCAAGAAATTATCACCTGAACTCATTTAAAGTTCAAGAAGGAGAAAAGAACCATGACACCTGAATAAATTAAACAGACACTTCTACCAAACCTAAAAAGAAAGACATATGTAAAGGAAATACAAAGTCATCATGTGATACTACAACCACCAACACAGTATCATGTGACAGAAAAAAGGCTGTGCACAAGAAAAATCCTCAGCCAAAATGAAATCACCTCATGCATGCAAGGAAAATCTAAGAATATCACATCATAATTAGTTCACCAAAAGACCATTCTGTGATAAATGGAGGCTGTGCAGAGAAAATATTATCACCAAGCCTTAAATCACCTGATCCATTAAAGAAAGGTCCTGACCAAAAACAGAGTCACATGAAAAAATTAAGAGGAATGAAAGTGGAAAAAGAAAGCTCCCATGGAGGGCCCCCTGGGCTCCCAAAAGGGATAAATAAAGGGGCTCTCTCCCCCCATGCACATTATATCCCCTGCACAGTAGAAGCATAGGAATAATGCATTCCTCATCTGGGAGCTAGTCCAGTATATTATAGTTAATTTACTTTCCCAGCAGCTAAGCACAGTGGAAGTATAGTGTTGAAAGATTGCCCAGTAGCTAAGCTCAGTAGAATCTTAGTATTAGAAAAATTATTAAATTATCCAGAACCCAATATTAGGGTAACTACTCTATTAAAATATTTTATCCAGTAAAATTAACACCATTTATCAAGACTTAAAAATAACTTACCCCTTTAACAATCCAACATCAAAGAATCTTACCTCTTAAATTTAAAAAATACAATTTTATCTTATTATAAACAACTCTTAAAAAAATAAAAGAATCTTTGAAAATTATTTTACTCTATTATAACTTTACCTAAACAAAATTACATTTATCAACACTCATTGACCTTTCCAGAAGACCTTGAATAACCCATCTTTCCAAGATTTTATCATAAAGAAGAAACCACCCACCCCAATTTCACTAAAATTAATTAAAGTCTGATCTGAGACTGCTGAAATTTGTCTTCTGCAGTTGTAAATCCACATACTAATTTTATTTTGGTTTGTGAGCTCCAAGGAAGATCTTGTTCAGTATTTTAGGAGGGGCAGGCAATACACCCTTGCCACCCTTAGTTACAGGAGTTATTAGCAATTCAAAACTAGCTACCTGTGCTTTCCCCCTCCGGGTACTTACTCATTTTAATATCACACAAGAGGCGTTCCCACAATATCATAATACAAGGGCATAATATATTAATATATTACCCAGAGGAAATTCTTAGGTGTGAAAATAGAACTTAAAGAAGTCTCAACTGACATAAGACTTCATTTCCTTTGATTCAGTGGAAGAAACTTTCATTCCAATTGAGACCCAGTCACAAGGAAATACACCAGTAACACCTTTAGAAACAGAAGGAAACAAGGGCAAAGGGAAAAGGCATAGTGAAGGCCTCATCACCACCAAAAGGTAGACACCAATTTCCACACAGAGAACTAGAAAACCACAAAACTATGCTTCCATACAAGTTAAACCAATATTTATATCCTGTACAGGTAAGATTACATAAAGTGATATGTCCTGTGCACAGATCAGTAATCTTGGAATCCCAAGGAACCAGACAGAGGACAGGAAACAACTGTTCAGAGCCAGAAGACCAGGGTCTGGACACCATAGACACCATAATAGATGGCAGGACACCAAGGGAAATCATACCCACACTGCCATTCACCCTCCAATACAAAAGGAACCTCAAAAAAGAGGACTGGAATGATATGAATCAAGTTCTTCAGCTCCATCAACTGCTCAAAGAGTTATTCCAATGAAACATGGAAAACAAGAGGTTCAACCTAGCATCACATTGGGAGGAACTTGGAGAAATATGCCAGAAGATATGTCACAAAGAGATACCCTTCAAATATCTTATGGTAATCACAAAAGGATGGAATCCCAACAGGCAGCTCAAACTCCTGGAGGAGATGGCAAACAGGATAAGGGAAAGTTAATCCACTATCCTAGCCATAGAAGAGCATCTGAACCAGAAAGATTGTCAGCCTGTGACTCAAAACCAGAGCACAAGCATGACAGCCAAAATACCATAAATCAATGGTATAGCCAAAATACCACCAAAACATGGAGCTGAGCCAAATTAGCTCAAAAGGTATCAAAAGAAAGAGGAAACTCACCCCTTTCTGAAAATATAAGTCCCATCACCATAGGACAAGAAATAACAAAGTTATTCCTGCCCAAAGTTATTGCTGAGCATAAACCTTAATTTTCACCTCTCATCTAAAATCTAGAAGGAGAGGCTTAACCCCATCAAATGGGTATTCAAAATTAAGCTCTAAGCCAGGGCTATCCAATGGTGCCAACCAAACTGAGCTAGCACCAGTATAACTTGAGTTATGGTCAAATTCAGGCCAAATAAGGGTGAACAAAACATTCACCTCTCATCTAACTTTTACAGTTTTAGTGTGAGATACCTAAAGTGGGGTCTTTTTGGAAAAAGCACAATCAGGGCTATCTGATGGTGTCATCCATTTCCCCATAACTCAACTACAACAGAAGTTATTGGCCAAACAAGCTTAATACAGCTTTTTGCCCAAACTACGCCAATGTACAAAAATACTTGTACATGGGATAACTTTGTCATATTTAATGATAGCCATGTCAAGTTGGGTACCATTGTGTAGAGCTCATATAGAGCTATTCAATGAGCCACCTTTGAGCTTGATATCTCAAAAACTGACAGATTTATGACCATTTTAAGGTCAAAATCCCACCAGCTGTCATATACAGCCTTACCATGGGATAACACCCCATAATCATGAATATGAGGTGTCAAAAGACAAAGGAGCATGTTTTTGCTTCAATACCTCATATGTCAGTCAATACTGGGGTCCCATACAGTTTCTGTACAGCATTCTACGCGTCATACACGTCAGAATCAGGCTGTGAGGTCCCCAGATGAAAATTTTCACCCTGTATTGGTGAAAACTGCCCAGATGTGGTTTCAAAACCACATCTGAGCCCAATACAGGTTATACAGGCTGTTTGCAAACCACAAGCCAGTACTAGAGAGTGAAAAAATCTTCACTTCCTCTACGTGGAAAGGTCTAGCACCCTTGCCACCCCATTTCAGGATAAAAAGGAGGCTTTTCACTGCCGGAATTGCTTCTTCATCCTGCTCTTGAATAACCTACGTAGTAAACTGTCAAAAACAGTTTTACTCTTGGTTAATAATCAGGTATACTCTTAATTTAAAGTATTGTAGTCTTTATTATTGTAATCCAACAGGTAAAGCTGCACCCAGGGCTTTCAACAGCGCTCACCACCACTATATTTCTATAGTAAAGCCCTTTAAATTCTTAAATTAAAACTTTTATTATCAATTATATCCTCTTTAAAATTATTTTTACCGTGTCACAGTCATAGTTAAAGCTTGTAAATACTCTTATACACCTTTATCATAGACTCAGCCTGACATTTTGGGGGCCTGGCCGTGTTTTTTTTTTTGGACCTTACAAGTGAGTTTTTTTCTCTTTTTTTATATTTTATTGACCATTGTTTTATCTTTTTTTTAGGCGTAATTTCCACTTTAAAAAATATATTTTATATATTTTTATTCTTCTTTATATACTCATATTATAAAAAGAGTATTTTTCACGTGGCTAATACCCACTGAAAACAATTATTTTTGGCGTGTTTTGTATATAAAAACACATTAGTTACTAATAACTCCTGTATTCTTGACTGAATAAGGACACCTCTGACTGAAAAACCATCAGTTGAGGCGTGGATTAAGTGTATTGTTGACTCAATAACACTTATATTAAACCACTTATACAGAATACACTTGAAAACCACAAGTGTATCTGTGGGATACTGGCACACAAACAGTGTGACAGGGTACCAAAAGCTGTAATTCTGACGTGAAATTGTTGATTCAAATCACACTGTCATTATACAGGGGCATACTGTAGTAATATACAATCCCAGAGGCCATTCTTAGACATGCAAAACCAGCCTTGTAAGAAGTCTTAACTGACATAAGCCCTCTTTTTCCTGTTTTTGATTCAGTGGAAGAAAACTTCATACCACTTGAGACCCAGTCACAGGCCAACATACCAGTGACACCCTCAGAACCAGAGGGCAGCAAGGGCAAAGGAAAAAGGCTTAGTGAAGGCCTCATCACAGCCAAGAAGTGGACACCAATAGCCACTCAGAGAAGTAGAAAACCACGAAACTCTGCATCCATACAAGGTAAACCAACCTTAACCACTTGTACAGGGAAGATTACAATTATTAACCCAGTTGTAACTTCCAAAGGCAAACTGCCCAAATCAGCAGATAACAAATTTGTACAAGGCACAGTCAAAGGTAAATACCCTAAGAACATAAAGTTTTTGACTGCTTGCAAACACTGATATGTCCCCTGCACACCTCAGAGACCTTGGCTTCCAAAGGAACCAGCCAGAGGATAGAGCAGGAATGTCTAGAACCAGAAGACCTGAAAGAAGACACATTGGACACAGTGGTGGATGGCAAAACAATGAGGGAGATAATATCAACCTTGCCATTCACACTCCAATTCAACAGAAACCTCAAACCAGAGGACTGGAAAGATATGGATCAAGTTCTTCAAATCCACCAACTCCTCAAAGATTTGTTTCAATGGAGCATGGACAACAAGAGGTTCAACCTAGCAACTCACTGGGCAGAACTGGGATCACGTTGCCAGAAGATCTGTCTCAAAGAGATAGACTTCAAGGACCTTATGGTGATCACCAAGGGTTGGAACCCTACCAGGCAGCACAGACTCCTGGAGGCAAGGGCACAGAGGATAAGGGAGAACCAAGCCACTATCCAAGCCATAGAAGAACAGTTAACCCAGACAGGGCCTACTCAGATTCCTTCAGGTTCACAAGGAGCCAGCCAAATCAGCTCTCCAGTGGCTTCACACCATTCAGAAACCAGCAGATCAGTGGCCAAGAGTCACCATTCTTCACAATTCCAGGAAGTTTCCAGGAGAAGACAAGGCAACAAGGGCAAGAACAAAGCCTCCTTCAACCAGAGGAGGAAAGAGTCAGACCCCATGATCCAGAAGCTGTTAGATTTGGTAAAAGAAGTACACAAGAGCCAGAAGTAGTTGTAGACCACTCTAGAATCAGTAGTCCTAGTAATAGAAACATTACCCCCACTCAGACTGAAAATAACATTATCACATCTGAGAGCAACATCAACAGTGACACACTGTGGTTGCAAATGTCCCAATATGCTGAGCAATCTGCAAAGCAGGCTGCAGAGTTTGCAGCTGCCCAAGAGAGGATGAGACAAACTCAAGCCTCATTGGAGCAGATAGTTAAAAACCTTCAGGAAGGATATGCTCAACTGAGCAAAGCCTCTGAAGAAACCAACAAGAGACTGAATCAAGTCTCTGAAGAACAACACCATAGCAGCAGGGACAGGGAGTGTCTGAACCAAGACATCAACAAATTGTTTGATGCCTACCATAGCTTGAAGCCCCAACCACAAGGCCAAGCTATGGAGAATCCATATAAACCAAATGACATCAAACCAGATGCCATGTTGTTGAATAAGGCAAGATCTCCATCACAATACCAGGATGGAGATGGCATGTCTTATTCAGAGAAGGAAGCCTTGAAACATCTTCCTGAGGCCTCAAGCTGGCCCAAATTCTCTGGATCAGGAGAATATGATCATATGGAACTCATAGATTATATTGATGGACTCTTCATTGATGTACCAAGCATACCAGATTACTGGATCACTGCTAGACTGAACACTGCATTTAAAGGTCATGCAAGTATATGGTACACTGAAATGAAAGAAATCCATGGCAGAAGAAATTGGCCATGGTGGAAGAGTCAAATAATCCAAAAGTACAGTAATGGAACTTGGATATGGCAAAAGACCATGTCATTTGAAAATGACAAATACTCTGTGGACAAAGATCCATATGAGTGGTGTCTTAGACAGTCTAAAAGACTTAAAGCCATTGATCCTCAAATGAACATTCAAATGAGGAATCATAAACTTCTGACACAACTGCCAGGAGAACTAGAGCATGCAGTAAAGTGCAGATGCAACCAAAATTGCACTCTAGATGATATAGCCAATACCTTACAAGAAATAAGGAAAAGGACTAATATAGGGAAATTCACCCCATATAGAAGCAATAGTTTCAAAGAGAAACAACCTTTCAGGGTAGAGTTTAAAGACAAACCCAGAGAAAGAGTGGCAGAAGTGGCAAAGAAGAAGAACTCTTGTCACAATTGTGGTTCAACAGACCACTATGCCAACAACTGTCCAAAAGCAAAGAAGAAAGTCTATGCTATAGAAAAAGTCCCTGAAGAAGAACCTCCAACAGAGGATTCTGAATCAGACTCTATGGGTGATGCCATCAGAGAACCATCTGATGAAGAGCAAGACCCAAGAGAGGAATTTCTAGTGGAATACCAAGAGGAAACCCCACTAGAAATCCAGGATATACAGTTGGAAGCAGGCATGCCACAAGACACTGCCAACAAAAACTTGTGTAAACATACACAAGATGCACAAACATTCTTGGTTACACCAACCAAAGGAATGGCATATATACATGGAACAGCCACAAAAATGACTGTATGTATTGACAATGCTCAGCACCCACTGATCATTGACAGTGGAGCACACTGCTCCATAGTGGCCAGAAATTATCTGGATAACCACTTCCCAAACTGGGAAAAAGAACTCTTGCCCACCAGGGCAAAGAACTTTAAGAGTGCATCTGGAAAGATGACCTCTATTGGGACAATTATCAAAGAGATAATTATACCCCATAGAAAAGGTAATATCAGACTCAACCCAGAGTTTGTAGTGCTTGAAGATGCCCACATCCAAGGATTTTTACTGGGAACAGATTACCAGAGGATGTATGGCATAGATATTTACAATAGTAAAAATATGCATATTACCATTGGTACTAACAAGGAAAAGAAATTTTCTCTTGATATATACCACATATCTTCTCAGGACCCACTGGAAGAACTTCTGAACGAATTCAGAGAGGGACAGTTTAGCACTACCCTCACCAGTAAACAAAAGCTAAGTTTACTGAAGATGCTGAGGAAGAATAGCCCAGCATTTGCCATTGGTGAAGAACCATTAGGCAAGATCAAAGGCCATGATATAGAACTATATCTGGATGTAGAAAGGCCTTATCCACCCATGTTAAGGAGACCTCCTTACCCAGCAAGTCTGGAAACCAGGAAAGAGATTGAGAAACATATCAATGAACTCCTGGACATGGATGTCATTAGGAAGATTGGACGTAATGAAATAGTGGAAATCACCACCCCTGTCCTAATCACCTGGCATGATGGCAAGTCTAGATTGTGTGGAGACTTCAGAGCCCTGAATAACTACACAAAAGCAGACAGGTACCCTATACCAAGGATACCTCATGCCTTGGATAAACTGGCTAAAGCCAAATACATAACCAAGATGGATTGTATGAAAGGCTTCCACCAAAATGGAGTTAAACCAAACTCCATGAAGTTGCTCAGAATAATATGCCATATGGGCATATATGAGTACACTAGGATGCCATTTGGCATCAAGAATGCACCAGCCCACTTCCAAAGGATGATGGACACCATATTTCAAGAAGAAATAATGGAAGGCTGGATGGTAGTGTATATTGATGATATCATTATATACTCAGAGACATGGGAAGACCATGTACAATACATAGACAGAGTGCTAAGTAAATGTACACCCATCAATCTAAAAATTTCACTTAAAAAGTGTAATTTTGGCCAACAAGAGCTACTAGCTCTAGGACACAAAGTCTCAGGCCTTAGTCTGGCAATTGACCAGAACAAAGTAGCAGCAGTACTGCAAAAGCCAGTACCAAAGAACATCAAAGAGATGCAATCTTTCCTTGGATTTGCTAGCTACTATAGAAACCACATCAAAAATTTTGCTCACATAACTAGTAGTTTATACAAGTTATGCTCAAAGGATGTAGTTTTTGAAATAACCAAGGAAAGGAGGGATGCATATGAGAGGATCAAATATGAACTCACAAATGCACCTGTGCTCATCTTGCCTGACTTTGAACTACCATTCAAGTTATATATAGATGCAGCATGTAGCCAAGGCTTGGGAGCAGCCCTTCACCAAAGACCAATTGTGAATGGTGAACCAAGAGAAGGTGTAATATGTTACATCTCCAGGCAGCTGAAAGATTCAGAAGCCAAGTATGGGGCCACCCAGACAGAATGTCTATGTCTAGTCTGGGCTCTAGAAAAACTCCATTATTATTTGGAGGGTGCAGTCTTTGAAGTCTACACAGACTGCACAGCCTTGAAGCCTTTACTAAACATGAAGACTACCAATAGACATATGCTGAGATGGCAAATAGCCATCCAGGAGTATAGAGGGAACATGACCATCATATACAAAGAAGGTAAAAGCCATACCAATGCAGATGGCCTTAGCAGATGGCCACTGGACAATGTCAAAAGCAATCCAGCTTATGACCCTGAAGTTGCTGCAAAAATTCCTATCCATTTCATGGAAATAGATAGGAAGAAGAACTTCAGATTCTCTGAATGGGCACCAGGGAGTGGTACCCTTGACAGTGGAAACACTGATTCAGAAGGGACAGAAACCCCCATACTAGGGATAAGTTCCTCAGAACTGCATAATGAATTCTTCAATGCAGTACTGAAATCTTATGCTAAACACAAACAGTGTAGCATACTACTCCAACTCCTTCAACAGAAATACAGGAGCCCAGAACTGGAGACCCAGCTGGAGGAACCCTGGTTGAGGGCCTATAAGGACAATAAATTCTTCCTTATAGATGGCCTGATTTATCACAGAGACAAGCACACCAGTGCACTCACAGTGATAGACAGAGACCACATCTCTCTAATCCTGCAGGAATGCCATGACTGCCCCTACATGGGACACATGAGTGAGGACAGGACTAAGGAGAGGGTAGCAAGCACAGCTTGGTGGCCCAAGTGGGAGCAAGAGTTGAGTGAATACATCAACACTTGTGAAAGATGCCAAAAGGCAAATAGAAAACATGGGAAGAAATATGGGTTGCTTCAACACATAGAAGAACCCAAACACCCATGGGAAACCATCAACATGGACTGGGTCACAGGACTTGTCCCAGGAGGCAAAGAAAACTACAATGCCTGCTTAATCATAGTTGATAGGTTCAGCAAGAGCATGAGATGTCTACCATGCCATAAAGAGGACACAGCCATGGACACTGCTCTGTTATTTTGGAATAACATCATATCCACCTGTGGAGTCCCTAAGATCATAATTAGTGACAGGGACCCAAAATTTACATCTGAATTTTGGACCAATTTATATGACATGCTTGACACCAAGCTTGCTTTTTCCACAGCTTACCATCCACAAACAGATGGCCTAGCTGAGAGGATGATCCAAACAATGGAGGACATCCTCAGGAGGTTCTGTGCCTATGGCATGGAATACAGGGACCATGAGGGATATACCCATGATTGGGTCACCCTCTTACCAGAAGTCCAACTGGCTTATAATACAAGCCAGCACTCTACCACAGGAAAAACACCTGCACTGGTAGAGAAAGGGTGGAATCCCCTGTTACCTGTGGATCACTTGAAGAAAAATCTTCTGACCATCCACCCCACAGCCAAAGACTTCCATGATATGTGGAAGAAAGCCTGTGATACTGCTGCCAAATGCATAGCAGAGGCCAAAGAGTACAATAAGCAGAGGTGGGACAAATCACATATGGAACCTGACTTCAAGGAAGGGGACCAGGTGTTAGTGTCTACACTGAACTTTAACAATCTCAAAGGACCCAAGAAAATGAGAGACTCATTTGTAGGGCCCTTCACTATCATTAAGTTGATAGGGAAGAACGCAGTAGAAGTCAAGCTCACTGAGGAGTTTTCTAGGAAACACCCAGTCTTTCCAGTGAGCCTGGTCAAGCCATACTTCCAAACAGAGGAGGAAAAATTCCCCTCCAGGAAGAAGAACATCACTCCACCAGAAATAGTGGAAGTAGAAGACTCCCCTGGACCTGTGAGTAAAATCATCAGGGCCAGAAAAATCAGACTTAATGGAAAGGATCAGAGACAATACCTAGTCAGATTCAAAAACCAGACAGCTGACAAAGACAAATGGTTGGCAGAGGATGCCATACCAGATGGGAACCTTCATTTAAGGAGATTCAGAGCCTCAAGGAGGACTGAACAGTCTCATCTATAATGAGCCTTTTTTAGAGGGAGGGTATGTCAGCCTGTGACTCAAAACCAGAGCACAAGCATGACAGCCAAAATACCATAAATCAATGGTATAGCCAAAATACCACCAAAACATGGAGCTGAGCCAAATTAGCTCAAAAGGTATCAAAAGAAAGAGGAAACTCACCCCTTTCTGAAAATATAAGTCCCATCACCATAGGACAAGAAATAACAAAGTTATTCCTGCCCAAAGTTATTGCTGAGCATAAACCTTAATTTTCACCTCTCATCTAAAATCTAGAAGGAGAGGCTTAACCCCATCAAATGGGTATTCAAAATGAAGCTCTAAGCCAGGGCTATCCAATGGTGCCAACCAAACTGAGCTAGCACCAGTATAACTTGAGTTATGGTCAAATTCAGGCCAAATAAGGGTGAACAAAACATTCACCTCTCATCTAACTTTTACAGTTTTAGTGTGAGATACCTAAAGTGGGGTCTTTTTGGAAAGAGCACAATCAGGGCTATCTGATGGTGTCATCCATTTCCCCATAACTCAACTACAACAGAAGTTATTGGCCAAACAAGCTTAATACAGCTTTTTGCCCAAACTACGCCAATGTACAAAAATACTTGTACATGGGATAACTTTGTCATATTTAATGATAACCATGTCAAGTTGGGTACCATCGTGTAGAGCTCATATAGAGCTATTCAATGAACCAACGTTGAGCTTGATATCTCAAAAACTGACAGAGTTATGACATTTTAAGGTCAAAATCCCACCAGCTGTCATATACAGCCTTACCATGGGATAACACCCCATAATCATGAATATGAGGTGTCAACAGACAAAGGAGCATGTTTTTGCTTCAATACCTCATATGTCAGTCAATACTGGGGTTCCATACAGTTTCTGTACAGCATTCTACGCGTCATACACGTCAGAATCAGGCTGTGAGGTCCCCAGATGAAAATTTTCACCCTGTATTGGTGAAAACTGCCCAGATGTGGTTTCAAAACCACATCTGAGCCCAATACAGGTTATACAGGCTGTTTGCAAATCACAAGCCAGTACTAGAGAGTGAAAAAATCTTCACTTCCTCTACGTGGAAAGGTCTAGCACCCTTGCCACCCCATTTCAGGATAAAAAGGAGGCTTTTCACTGCCAGAATTGCTTCTTCATCCTGCTCTTGAATAACCTACGTAGTAAACTGTCAAAAACAGTTTTACTCTTGGTTAATAATCAGGTATACTCTTAATTTAAAGTATTGTAGTCTTTATTATTGTAATCCAACAGGTAAAGCTGCACCCAGGGCTTTCAACAGCACTCACCACCACTATATTTCTATAGTAAAGCCCTTTAAATTCTTGAATTAAAACTTTTATTATCAATCATATCCTCTTTAAAATTATTTTTACTGTGTCACAGTCATAGTTAAAGCTTGTAAATACTCTTATACACCTTTATCATAGACTCAGCCTGACAAAGATCCTGCTCTAATTCCTTCAGGATCAGAAGGAGTAAACCAACTAGACTCCCCAGTAGCTTCACACCATTTAGGCAGAAACAGATAAGTAACCAAGAGTCACCATTATTCACAATCCCAGGTAGTTTCCAGGAGAAGAAAAGGATAAAAAGGGAAAAATAAGACTCTTTTAGCCACAGGCAGAAAGAGTCAGACCCAATGATCCAGGCGCTGCTGGACTTGGTGAAAGCAGTACACAAGAGGCAGAAAGAGCTGTAAATACTTCTAGATTCTGTAGCCTCATTAATAGAAATATTACCCCAACTCAGAATGAACACAATGTTGTTAAATCTGAAAGTAACTTAAACAGCAATAACCTGTCTTTAAAAATGTCCCAATTTGCAGTGAAAAATCAAGGGAAATTTGATGAACTTCATAGGAGCAATGTAAGTTTGCAAGAATTAACAACCTTACAAGAGGAAACAATAACAGCCATACAAGAGAGCTGTGTTAAATTAAGCAAAGCCTCTGAAGAAATCAAAAAAAGACTAAATAAAGTCTGTGAAGAGAAATACCACTGCAAGAGGGACAGGGAATGTCTGGATCCAGACATGCAAAACCTGGTTAATGTAAGGTTTGACTATGAAACAATAAGTAAAAATTACTAATATTTTACTTATTGTACTATGAATGTCCTTATAAATGAAATAAATAAGATAAAAATAATTATAATAATAAAGAATTATTATAATTATGGCATAAAAATAATTATATTCTTAATAAAATATGATAATATAATTTATATTATAAAATATAATATAATAAAATAACTATATTAATATAAAATAATTAATATATTCAAAGGCACTTTATTATTGTTACAAACAAATAATAAATGCGTAAAAAATTGTTTTTTATTAATAAAAAACAATTAATAACAATAATATTACCAATATTAAAGTTATAAATTAATATAAATACTATTTATATTAATTAAAGTATTATTGAAAGAATAATAGAGAGAAAATTATTATAATAAGAGAAAATAACCTACTTTTAATACTTAATATAATAATTTTGAGATATTTTACGCCAAATAATATAAATACAACTTATCCAAATTGTATTTACAATAAAAAATAGAGAAATTACAAATATTCTTGATTTTTACGTGGAAATGAGATTTTAGAGATATTTTTTTACAAAAACAATTAAATAAATGATTTAATCACGTCAAAATTGATGATTATAGTAAGATGATCTTTGGTCTTTAATAATATAAAAGTTTTATATATAAAGAATAAAGAAATTACCTTTTTATTGTATTGATTTAATGCTTTCAATGCGTCTGAAGGGAAAACAGAGTAAAAAGAGCTCTATTTATAGTAAATACCTCCCTCCTAGAGTCCAAAAGGCTTCTAGTAGACGTGTACTGATCATATCCACTGGGATTGATCAATATTTTAAGGTTTGGTGATGATTACATCATGATCAAGCCATATTACATCATTATTACGCCATTATTTAGAGTTATCACTATAACTCTAAGTTTGATGACGTCAAAGGCTTGGCAGAACCCCAAAAATCGTGGATTTTATTAGTTTTAATCATAAAATAATAGTATTCACCAATTCTATCACTCATATGACTGTTAAACTTAATTTAAGGTTGCAGTGAGTGATCATGAATGATCAAATTAAGCTCAAACTTTGATCCTTAAATACTTTTAAGATTTACACGCTACAGCCATTCAGAGAGTGAATTCTAATAGCTTGGCATAACTTTATTATGCTTCCAAGAGCATTTCATTACATAATCAAAACTCTATTTTTGATGATTTTTCTTGTAACTCATCTTTTCTGTCGAAATTCAATATTTTAAACTTCAAACTATGATTTCAAGTTGTTATACCTTGAATATTATAATAAGAAATTCATCATTCTTCACGAATGAACTAGTAGAGTCTAACTGTCCACTTTTTTTTAAGTTTGGACCACTTTCACAACAAAGTGGTCAACAGCTCTGTTGATTTTAATCAATAATTCCTTACAGGTTTTAACCTTGTTTATAGCTTGTGAAATAAACTTCATTTCTGTATTCCTACAGTAATTACGTGATGACTTTATTTTAGGTTCATCACTCTATCATGTATAATTCAAGAGATATTAGCTAAAATCCCTGAATATATGCGTTGACCAAAAAATCACATATATTCAGGTTAATTCCTTAAGTATTGAGTTTGAAGCTTAGCTTCTTAATCGTTTTATATGTGGACATTTATGATGAATCCACTGATACCATTTATTTCACATGTTTATGAGGTATTATTACTTATAACCTATTAAATATTGACTTTACAGATATGCCATAAAAATGGTATATGTGTATTTTACCATGGGGAATCGAATGGTATAATTTATTTCACATGCTTATTCATTGGCTTTTAAGTTAAACCAAGTTTTATGTCAATTTATGGTATTTTTGTATTTTGAAAGTACTTATTTTTAATGTATAATTATATTAAATATTCTTTGTGACCTTTTTGGGTATGTGGTCATATCTCAAAGGTTCACAGTTAATGCCTACCAAAACATGAAGCCTCAGCCACAAGCTCATGCTTTGGATAATCCATACCAAGAAGACATCAAACCAGATGTTGTGTTGGATAATAAGTCAAGATCTCCATCTCAATACCAAGATGGAGATAATTTGACTTATTCAGAGAAGGAAGCAATTAAAAAGCTTCAAGAGGCCTCAGCTTGGCTCAAATTCCCTGGCATAAGACAATATAATCATATGGAACTCATTGATTATATTGTTGGACTCTTCATTGATGTGCCAAGCGTACCAGACTAATGGATGGCTGCTAGGCTAAATACAGAATTCAAAGGACATGCTAGTATTTTGTACACAGAAATGAAAGAAATCCATGGAAGAAGAAACTGGCAATGGTGGAAGAGTCAAATAATCCAGAAGTACAGAAATAGTACTTGGATATGGCAAAAGACCATGTCATTTAAAAATGAAAAATACTCAGTGGACAAATCTCCATATAACTGGTGTCTTAAACAGCTTAAAAGAGCTCAAGCTATTGATCCTCAAATGAACAGTCAAATGAGGAACCACAAACCATTTAAACATATGCCAGGAGAGCTGGAGCATGCAATAAAATGTAAACAAAACAAGAGTTTCACTCTAGATGACATCACTGATACCTTACAAGATGAATGCAAGAGCAAAAATGTAGGGAAATATTCCCCATACAAAAGCAGTAGTTTCAAAAAGAATCAAACTTTCAGCGTTGAAATGAAAGACAACCCCAAAGAAACAGTGGCACAAGTGACCAAGAAGAAAAACTCTTGTCACAATTGTGGGTCAACAGACCACTATGCTAATGTCACATGGTGGAATGTGATCTACATCTTGGAAGTATTAACCGTTCTTTCAACAGGTTTAATAGCCTTTTTGGCAAGAGCTCCCTTTTTTGAGGTCTGGAAGACAGCATTGTGACAATAAACTGTTTAACAACGTCATGGGTTTGATTCTGGTTGGAGACAAGGAGAGGTCTCAATAAAACAACCAGAAATTGCTGGGTTTTCCATTCCATTGGCATACAAGGGTTCCTTGAAGGCTCCTTTTGTGACTAATGTAACTCCATGAGGAGGACATGGGTAATACCATCAGTTACATGCAATTTGGGATGTAGTGCCCTAAACCCAGGGGTACTGTAACATGGTGGAATTTGATGTACAGCTTGTCAGTATTAACTGGTCTTTCAACTGGTCTAATAGCCTTTTCAGCAAGAGTTCCCTTTGCTGCAGTCTGGCAGATAGTCTTGTGACAGCTAACAGCTTTTCAAAGCAAAGAAAAAAGTCCATGACATTAAACAAGTCCTAGAAAAAGAATCCCCAACAGAGAATTTTGCATCAGACTGTATGGCTAATGCCATCAGAGAACACTATGATGATGACCAAGACCCAAAAGGGGAATTTTTAGTGGAGTACCAAGAGGAAACACAACTAGAAACTTGGGATATACAGTTGGAAGCAGGAATGCCACAAGATACCACAAACAAAAATTTGTGTACAAATACACAAGATTCACAGACCTTCCTAGTAACACCTTCTACAGGAATGGAAAATATACATTGGAAAGCCACCAAGATGACTGGCAAATACCTGGACAACCACTCCCCAAATTGGAAGAAGGAACTCTTTCCAAATAAGGCAAAGAACTTTAAAAGTGCATCAGGAAAAATGACATCCATTGGGACTATTATCAAAGAGATAATCATACCACATGGGAAATGTAACATTGACCTCAATCCAGAGCTTATAGTGCTTGAATTTGCACATATCCAAGAGTTTTTATTGGGAACATATTACCAAAGTATGTGTGGTATTGACATTTACAATAGTAAAAACAGTCACATCACCATAGGTACAAAAAAGAAAAGAAATTTTCACTTGATATGTACTAGATGTCAAACCAAGACCCTCTAGAAGAATTGCTGAATGAATTCAAAGAGTGTAAGGTGTGGATATGAAACTTTGATTAAAAATTAAGTACTTTTCCTGTCCTCAAAATTTGTATAAGGTAAAAATCAATTAAAAATAGTAAGAAATATTATTTTTAAGAGGAAACACACCAATTTTATAGCTTATAACTTTATGAGTAGAAAACAAAAATTTATTTGTATAAGGTAAAAATCAATTAAAAATAGTAAGAAATATTATTTTTAAGAGAAAACACGCCAATTACATTGTTTATAAATTTATTAGTATAAAACAAAAATTTATTGTTTTACCAACAATAAAAATTTATCCAAAAAATACTCTACAAGAGATATTTTAAGGCTACAAAAGAAATTTCTTCAAGAGCGATTTCAATTGGAATTAATTGAGCAATGAACTGCAAGCAATTAATTAAAGAACAGAGTTTTTAAAAAGAATATTAAAGAAAAAACACGCCCAAAAGTGAGCAGAGTGAATTTGGAAACAAAGTGACAAAGTTTACAGTGATGAAAGATGCTTTAATTCACTTTTGGGGTGGTTCAGGGGTAACAATGATTATAAGAGTTACAAACAATGATTATAATAATTTTTTCACGTGTTTAAAAGGTTTAAAATGATTTAAAAGAGGTGGTTGGAATCTTCTATTGATTGGTTTAACAGTGTTTCAACTAATTAATAAAAGGCAAAGATTCTAACATGAAGAGAAAAGTGGGGCAAAGAAGACATTCTTTTATAGCCATCAATTTTCTTACTCCAAAAGTAAAATTTACTTTTGTCGGTCGTAAAAAACAGTATGACAACAGAAAAGCCAATTATGGCATCATTGAACCCTGGTTTGGACCAAAAAAGGGCTGGTTTAAGCCATTTTAGACCCTTAAATCAGGGATTACTATAGCAATACCTGGTCTAGAGCCTTCAAAACACGTCAGAATGTGTGTACGAGGCGTAGAAACCAGTTAAAACTTTTTTTACTATGATTTTTTTATCTTAAGGGTAGTTTTACCCTCTTGGCAACAGCTAAAACTACCTCAGTTGGTATCAAAACCTCATCATCAATTGAGTCCACAGACCCTGTAACTCAATTCCAGGCCAAAAGTGATGAACCTTTGCGTGAATTTTGACATCCCACGCCTGTCAGAAAGGATTTTGGGGGTCTAGCTCCCCCTTAGAGCTGGAGTTCCTTTCCCCCCCCAAATTTAATCTTTCCAATTTATTTTTCCTTTAATTCTTCATCATGTATTATACTTATAGCTTACATATGTAATTCAATGGAGTTGTACAGTTCAATACAGTAATACTTTATACCTTATATGTAAATCAAAGTTCACTTATGTAATACATGCGCACATTTTGACATTTCAATTGAATTCAATTGAAAATACTTCAATTCCTCATAACTTCTAAACTAAACACAACACCTCAATTTTAACACAAAAATTGATGGTTAACACCACACGTGGTGTGAATTAAATTAAAGTTTTGAGGATTTTCAACTTTTGTATTGAAAATACTAAAAACTTAATTTAAGCTTATTTAGAGTTGAGTTACAGAAATTTCATCCCAAGGTGACCCCACCTGATTGTTTATGAGGAATCCAATGGTGAAATAATTTATATATTTTTATTTATTGGATAAACATTTATCATAATTTTTATTTAACTTTTTTCCAAATTTGTTTATTTTTTTACAATTTTGTTAAACATTAATTTTTACTTAATTTTTTCAAGTATAAATGTAATTTTGCAATTTCAAAAGTTTAATGTAGTTTTATTATTAAATTGTAATTAAATTTTTAATTGTCAATATAATTTTATATTTATATTTTAATTTTCATTTGAATAATATAAACAAATTTATTTTATTTATATTTATATATTAATTTTGTATTTGTGGTCTTTTGGGTATATGAAATTACCTCTCAGGCTCACAATATGATAGCTAATAATAAAATACACTACTATTTTGTAAGGGCTTAATAAGCTCATAATGATAGCTTGAGATAAAAAACACTACTACTTTTTAAGTATTTAATAATTTTATTTATATGACTTGGGGTCACAGAAACTACTATATATATATTCGTTTGAATGGTTTTAATAATTTTATGATGATAAATTTCTATAACAGACACTACTATTGTTCAATTAACTACTGAGCTTCGCTACTAAGTAAAGAGCTTTGTCAATGGGACCAATTTTCTATAATAATGTAGACCAACTGTTAACTACTATTATCTATAAAACACCCAGACAATGATACTGAGCTTGGATACTGGGTAGATTCAGCAATGGGCATAACAATATTAAGGGTATAGTCAATGAGATGAATTTATGAGTTAATTCAGACCAACTGTTAACTATTATTAATTATAAATCACTCAGACAGTGCTAATGAGCTTAGCTACTGAGAAATGTTTTGGATAAAGTGGATGGATGGAGGGGATTTCCCAGAAAAATAATATTAAGAAGTAATGTTTTTGTGATAGGCCTCTATCTGGGCCATGAGGAAAAAAGAATTGGGGGGAGAGGACCTCCATTTATAGTTTTTGGGCCTCCAGGGGAGTGTCAAAAAAAGGGGACTTAGAATTTTTCCAAGTCTCTAATTTGGGTTTTTATCATTTGATCTGTATTATAAAATAAAGTTTGGTGGTGTTGGATAATGTCACCTGGATTTTAATTGGGTTATTGATTTTGTGGGGAAAATTCAATTTGTTCCCATGGTGATTGATGTGAGATGATCTTGATTCACTTGAGCTTCTGGATACTTTATCTCCTGATGATTAATAAGCAATTCAGTTGATGACTAATAAATTTAATTAATTACTTGGCAAACTAAATTGATTACTAATATTGATTTTATCTCCTTCCTGCATATATAATCTTCATTTTTCATATGCATATAATATTCTTGTTATATTTTGAATAATTAATTTGAATTTCTTCAATGTCCCTACTATAAATATTCACTTGGTGTCTTCATACCATATAATATTTATAGATCTACTTTGAAAAAGATTATTGAAAATTAAAAATATGAAATATGGAGAATATTTCTGCTTTATATAAGTTGCAAATTCTTTTGATTTTTTGTACTTCAAAATGTTTTTCTTGTTTATTATTTTTTAATTATATCATTTTTATTAATAAGACAAATATCTCTTCTTTGTGAAGAAACAAAGTTTTTGACTGAAGTTGTTTTGAATCCCAACAGTGGATTCGAAATCAGAATCTATGGGTGATGCCCTCAAAGAACAATCTGATGATGACCAAGCTCCAAGAGAAGAATGTCTGGTGGAGTACCATAAGGAAATACAAATTGAAATTCAGGACATACAGTTAGAAGCAGGAATGCCACAGATCACTGCAAACATAAACCTGTGCAAACAAACACAAGAATTACAAAAATTCCTAGTTACATCAACGAAAGGATTGGCATATATACATGGGAAAGCCACAAAGATATCTGTCTGTGTTGACAATTCTCAACAACCATTGATTATTGACAGTGGGCCACACTGCTCAATAGTGGCCAGAGAGTATCTGGATAACCATGTCCCAAACTGGGAGAAACAGCTTTTGCCAACCAAGGCAAAGAACTTTAAGAGTGCATCAGGGAAGGTGAAATCCATTGGGACAATTACCAAAGACATAATAAGATTCCATAGGAAAGGTAATATAATACTCAACCCAGAGTTGGTTGTGCTTGAAGATGCCCACATACAAGGATTCTTACTGGGAACAGATTACCAGAGGATATATTGCATTGATATTTACAATGGTAAGAACAGGCATATTACCATAGGTACAAACAAGGAAAAGAAATTTTCACTTGATATTTACCAGATGTACACCCATGAGCCACTAGAAGAATTACAGAATGAATTTAGAGAGGGCCAATTCAGTACCAGCCTCACCGGTAAAAAAACTTAGCTTACTAAAAATTCTGAGAAAGAATAGACCAGAATTTGCCATTGGTGAAGAACCTTTGGTCGAAATCAAAGGCCATGATATAGAATTATATCTTAATTTATCAAGACCTTATCCATTCCTGCTGAGAAGAACTCCATATCCAGAGAACCTAGAAACTAGGAAAGAAATTGATAAAAACATCAACAAACCTCCAGACATGGATGTCATCAGGAAGATAGGACATAATGAAGTAGTGGAAATTACCAGTCAAGTCCTTAAAACTTGGCATGTTGGAAAATATAGGTTGTGTGGGTATTTCAGAGCCCTAAAAAATTACACAAAAGCTGACAGGTACCCTATACCAAGGATACCCCATGCCCTAGATAAACTGGAAAAACCCAAATACATAACCAAAATAGATTGTATGAAAGGTTTCCACCAGAATTGAGTTAAACCAAAATCCATGAAGTTACTCAGAGTTATATGCCATATGGGTATATATGAGTACACCAGTATTTGATTTGGCATAAAAAATTCACCAGCCCACTTCCAAAGGATGATGGACACTATATTTGAACAAGAAATATTAGAAGGATGGATGGTAGTATATATTGATGACATCATTATATACTCAGAGACATGGGAAGACCATGTGAAATACATAGACAAAGTTCTAAGTAAATGCATACCAATCAATCTGAAAATTTCACTTAAGAAATGCAATTTTTGCCAACATAAATTGATGGCACTAGGACATAAAGTCTCAGGAGTTGTTCTGGCCATAGACCAAAACAAAGTAGCAGAAGTACTGCAAATGCCAGCACAAAAGAACATCGAAGGTATTCAATCTTTCCTTGGTTTTACTAGCTACTATTGAAACCAGATCAAAACTTCTTCTCATATAACTAGTAGTCTATACAAGTTGTGCTCAAAAGATGTAGTTTTACAAATTACCAAGGAAAGGAGAAATGCATATGAGAGGATTAAACATGAACTGACTAATGGACCTGTCCTGATACTCCCTGACTTTGAATTACCATTGAAGTTGTATATAGATGAAGCTTGTAGTCAAGGATTAGGAGCAGCCCTACACCAACGACAAATTGTTGATGGTGAATCAAGGGAGGGGGTAATATGCTCCATCCTCAGGAAACTGAAAGATTCAGAAGCTAGCTATAGCGCAATTCAGACTAAATGCTTATGCCTAGTCTTGGCCCTAGAGAAACTCCATTATTATCTGAAGCACACAGTCTTTGAAATCTACACAGACTGCACAGCACTGAAGTGTTTACTTAATATGAAGACTATTAATAGACACATTTTGAGCTGGCAAACAGCCATCAAAGAGTATAGAGATAACATTAATATCATATACAAAGAAGGAAGAATCCAAATCAATACAGTTGGCCTGAGAAGATGGCCACTGGGTAATGTCAAAAGCAACCCAGTTTATTAAATTGAAGTAGCAGCCAAGATACCCATCCATTTTGTGGAAAGAGACAGGGGGAAAACATTTTCTGAATGGGCACCAGAAGGTGGTGCCCTAGACAATGAAGACACTGAATCAGAAAGAACAGAAACTCCCATATTGGGGATAAATTCCTCATAACTACACAATGAGTTCTTCAGTGCAGTAATGAAGACTTATGGCAAACAAAATCAGTGTGGCATATTGTTGAAACTCCTTCAGCCAAAAAAAAGGAGCCCAGAACTGGAATCCCAGTTAGAGAATCCCTGGTTGAGGGACTATAAGGAAAACAAGTATTTCCTTATAGGTGGACTACTATATCACAGAGAGAAGGACACAAGTGCCCTCACAGTGGTGGATAGGGACCACATATCCCTGATCCTGCAGGAATTTCATGACTGCCTCTATATGGGACACATAAGTGAAGACAGGACCAAGGAAAGGGTAGAAAGCACAGCTTGGTGGCCCAAATGGGAGCAATAGTTGAGTGAATATATCAAAACTTGTGCAATATGACAAAAGGAAAACAGAAAACATCCAAAAAAGTATGGGCTACTTCAACACATAGAAAAACCCAAACACCCATGGGAAACCATTAATATGGACTGGGTCACCAGACTTGTCCCAGGAGGAAAAGAAAATTTCAAACCCTGTTCATAGTTTATAAGTCTAGAAAAACTGTGAGGTGCTTACCATTTCACAAGGAAGACACTGCAATGGATACAGATTTGTTATTTTGGGATAACATAATAGCCACATGTGGAGTCCCAAAAATCATAATTAGTGATAAGGACACAAACTTCACATTAGAGATTTGGACCAACCTCTATGACATTCTGGGTATTGCCTGTGCATCACCTAAAGGGAAACCTTCTAACTATCCACCCCACAGCCAAGGATTTCCATCATATGTGGAAAAGAGCTTGTGACACAGCTTCCAAGTGCATAGCTGAGGCTAAATGATATAACAAGCAGAGGAATGACAAGACACATGTGGAACCAGACTCCAAAGAAGGGGACCAGGGGTTAGTGTCTACACTCAACTTCAAAAATCTTAAAGGACTAAAGAAAATGAGAGCTTCATTTGTGGGGCTCTTCACTATCATTAAATTGATAGGGAAGAATGCAGTGGAGGTTAGACTCACAGAGTGATGCTCCAGGAAACAACCAGTATTCCCAGTGAGTCTGGTCAAACCATAATTACAGACAGAAGAGGAAAAGCTCCCCTCCAGAAAGACAAATAACACCCTAGAAGACATAGTGTAAGTGAAAGACTCCCCTGCACCTGTGAAGAAGATCATCAAGGCCAGGAAAATTAGACTCAATGGTCAAGGCCAAAGACAGTATTTGGTCAGATTTAAAAACCAGACAGCAGAAAGACAAATGGCTGGCAGATGATGCCATAGCAGATTAGAACCTTCATTTAAGGAGATTCAGGCCCTCTATGAGGACTTAAAAGTCTCATCAATGATGAGCCTTTTTTGAAGGGAGGGTATGTCAACCTGTGACTCAAAAACAGAGCACAAGCATGACAGCCAAATACCATAAGCCAATGGTAAAGCCAAGATACAACCAAAACATCAAACTAAGAAAAACCATCTAAAAACGTATCAAAGGAAATAGGAAACTTACCTCTTTCAAAATACACAAGTCTCATCATCATAGGACAAAGAATAACAAATCTATTACTGCTCAAAGTTTTTCCTGAGCATAAACCTTAATTTGACCTCTCATCTGAAATCCAGAGGAAGAGGCTTAGCCACATCGAATGGTTATTCAAAGTGAAACTCCAAGTCAGTGCTATCCAATGGTACTAGCCAAATTGAGCTAGTACCAGAACAACAGAAGTTATGGCCAAAATAAGTTCAAATAAGGGTGAATAAAAAATTCACCTTTCATCTAACTTATACAGTTTCAGTGTGAGATACTTAAAGTGCAGTCCTTTTGGAAAGAGCAAAATCAGGGATATCTTATGGTGCCTTTCATTTCCCCATATTGTATCTAGAACAATGGTTATGAAGCAAACAAGCTCCATAGAGATATTGAGAGAAACATATATCTGAATAACTAAATTTGTATATGCCATAACTTTGCCATATTCAATTTTACCCATACCAAATGAGGTACCATTTCTTAGATCTTACTCTGGGCTACTCAATGAACCAACTTTGAGCTCAATAGCTCAAACATTGACAAAGATATAGCAGTTTTAAGGTTCAACTCCCCCATTTGGGTCAATACACCTTCTCTGTGGTATAATATGCCACACCCATAATTATGAGGTTTCAAAAAGACAAAGAAGCATGTTCATACTTAAATACGTCATAGTTAATTAAATACTTCTGTCCCATACAGGTTTTGTACAGCATTCTATGTGTCATACATGTCAGAAGAGGGCTGTGGGGTCCTCAGATAAAGATTTTCACACTGTATTGGTGAAAACTTCCCAGATCTGGTTTTAAAGCCACATCTGAGCCCAATAGAGTGTGTACAGGCCTTGTGGAAACCACAAGCCATTACTCTGAAGTGAGAAAATCTTCACTTCCTTTATGTGGATGGTCTAGAGGGTCATTCCACCTCATTTTAGGATCAAAGGAGGCCTTTTCTTTGCCAGAAAAGGTTTCCCCATCTTGTTCTTAAATTCGTATGTAGTATAACCGTCAAAAACAGATATACTCTTGGAAAGAAAGTCAGGTATAATTATTGTAGTCTTTAGTATAATACCCCAATTGGTAAAGCTGCACCCGGGGCTTTCAACAGCGCCCACCACCACTAAATCTCTTTTATTAAATCCCTTATTATCAATCAAAAACCATTTATAATCATTTTTCTCCATGTCAGAGTCAGAGTTAAAGCTGTATATACCTTTATTATCACTTTATCATAGACTCAGCCTGCCATTTTGGGGGCCAGGCCATGTTTTTTGACCTTTTTCATGTGCCAAGTGAGTTTTGTTCTCTTATATTCTTAATTTTTGACATTATTGTTTCACATTTTAAGCGTAAAAAATTATTGAAAACAATAATAACATAGTACATATCTTATTATTATCTTTTTAAGTGGTATATAATTATATACCACTGTGTGTTTTTTTGTTATTGATTTTTTAAGTGGTTGATGAAAATTTAATCACCAAAATATTTATTTTTGGCATTTTTTGCATATCAAAGCACTGAAAAGCCCTAAATAAAGTTCTTTTTAATGAAAAAGAACACCTCTCTTACTGTAAATAACAGTATTAGAGGCGTTCTTGGGCATATTGATAATTTCAATTTCCCATTACATAACCACTTCTGACAGTACACTTCTTAATTACAGGTTGATATGTGAGATACTGGTATACAAACAGTATACCAGAAATCTAAAAAGCTTTATACTTGATTTGTAATTGATAATTTTAATTACATCATCATAATATAAGGGTATAATATAGAAATATATTGCCCAGAGGCCAATCTTAGACGTGCAAAAAACCATTTTAAGAAGTCTTCACTGACATAAAACCTCTTTTCTCTTTGATTCAGTGGAGAACTTCATACCACTTGAAACCCAATCACAAGGCAGTACACCTGTGAGACCTTAAGAACCAGAAAGCAGCAAGGGCAAGGGAAAGAGGCACAATGAAAGCCTCATTGCAGCAAAGAAGTGGACACTGATTGCCACCCAAAGGAATAAAAGGTAAACCAAGCTTACTTACTTGTAAAGGGAAGATTACAACAATTAACCCAGTTTTAACCTTGAAAGGCAAATCTCCAAAAGCAGTAGACAATACATTTTACAAGGCACATTAAAACCTAAATAACTTCAAAAAATTAACTTGTTTACTGCTTGCAAAAACTGATATGTCACCTGTATACCTCAGGAGCCTTGGAATACCAAGGAACCAGCCAGAGGACAGAGAAGGCTTGTTCATAACCAGAAGGCCTGGAAGAGGACACCTTGGACACAGTAGTGAATGTCAAGACACTGAGGGAAATCATATTAACTCTGCCATTAACTCTCAAATTAAACAGAACCCTCAAACCAGAGGACTGGAAGAATATGGATCAAGTTCTTCAGCTCCACCAGCTCCTCAAAGATCTTTTCCAATTGAGCATGGACAACAAGAGGTTCAACCTAAAATCACACTAGGCAGAACTTGGAGAAAGTTGCAGAAGATATGTCTCAAAGAGATATCATTGAAAGAACTTATCATAACTGTGAAAGGATGGAATCCAACCAGGAAGTTCAGACTCCTGGAGGAAAGGGAAACCAGGATAAGGGAGAATAAAGCCACTATCTAATCTATAGAAGAACTGCTGAACCAGACAGGGCCAAATCTCATTCCTTCAGGCTCACGAGGAGTAGACCAACCCAGCCCTCCAGTGGCTTTATGCCATTCAGGCACCAACAGGCCAGTGTCCAAGAGTCACCAGTCTGCACAATCCCAGGTAGTTTCTAGGAGATGACAGGGATACAAGGGCAAAAACAAGACATCTTTTAGCCAAAGGAAGAAAGAGTCAGACCCAATGATCCAGAAGCTTTTGGACTTTATTAAAGAAGTACACAAGAGCCAGAAAAAATTTAAAATACTTCTAAAATCAGTATCCCTGATAATAGAAATACTACCCCCACTCAGAATGAATGCAGTGTGGTTACACCTGAGAGTAACTTAAACAGTGATACAGTGTGGTTAAAAATGTCCCAATTTCCTGAGAAAACTCAAAAGTAGTTTGCAGAACTCCAAGCAAGCCATGAGAGGATGAAAAGATTGATAGCCACCATGGCCAAAGTGTTAAAACTCTTCAAGGACCTGCTCAACTGACCAAAGCCTCTTGAGAAACCAATAAAAGACTGAATCAAGTCTGTGAAGAACAGCACCACTGCAGAAGGGACAGGGAATGTCTGGATCAGGACTCAAAAAGGTTGTTTGATGTTTACCAAAACATGAAGACCCAACCACAAGGCCATGTTTTGGATAATCCATACCACCAAGAAGAAATCAAACAAGATTCCTTTTTGGAGAATAAGGCAAGGTCTCCATCTCAATACCAAGATTAATAGAACATGTCTTATTCTGAGAAGGAAGCATCAAAACAGCGTCCAGAGGCCTCAAGTTTCCCAAATTCTCTGGAACAGGAGAATAGCATAATATGAAACTCATTGATTAAATTGATGGACTCTTTATTGATGTACCAGAAAAACCAGATTACTGGATGACTGAAAGATTGAATACATAACTTAAAGGTTATGCTAGTATATGGTACACAGAGATTAAAGAAATCAATGGGAGAAGAAGCTGGCCATGGTGGAAGAGTAAAATAAGCCAAAAGTATAGGAATGGTACTTGGATATGGCAAAAGACCATGTTATTTGAAAATGACAAATACTCAGTGGACAAAGATCTATATAAACAGTATCTTAGAAAGTCTAAAATACTTAAAGCAATTGATCCTAAAAGGAATATTCAGATGAGGAATCACAAACTACTGACACAAATACCTGGAAAACTAGAGCATTCAGTAAAATTTAGATGCAACCAAAGCTGCACTCTAGATGACATTGTAAACACCTTAAAGATGTAAGGAAAAGAACAAATATAGGGAAATATCCCCAATTTAAAATCATTACTTTCAAAGAGGAACAACCTTCCAGGGTGGACTTAAAGGAAACACCCAAAGAAAGAGTGGCAGAAGTGACCAAGAAAAGAAACTCTTGTCACAATTGTGGGTCAAAAGAGCACTATTCCAATAACTGTCCAAAGACAAAGAAGAAAGTCTATGCCATTGAGAAAGTCCCAGAGGAGGAATCCCCAACAGAGGATTCTGAATCAGACTCTATGTGTGATGCCATCAGAGAAAATTCTGATGATGACCAAGATCCAAGAGATGCATTTCTAGTGGAGTAAAAAGAGGAAACACAAGTAGAAATTCAGGACATGCAGCTAGAAGCAGGCATGCCACAGGAAACTGCAAACCAAAAATTTGTGAAAACACACACAAGATGCAAAAAAATTTGTAGTTACACCAACTAAAGGAAAGGCATATATATATTAGACAGCCACAAAGATGAATGTCTGTGATGAAAATTCTCAACACCCATTGATAATTGACAGTGGTACACACTGCTCAATAGGGGCCAAAGAGTATATGAATAACCACTTCCCAAACTGGGAGAAAAAGCTCTTGCCAGCCAAGGCAAAGCGCTTTAAAAGTGAATCAGGGAAGATGACATCCATTGGGACAATTATGAAAGAGATAATCAGACCCCATGGGAAAGATAATATCAGACTCAACCCAGAGTTTGTTGTGCTTGGAGACACCCTTATACAAGGATTCTTACTGGGAACAGATTACCAGAGGATGTATGGCATTGATATTTACAACAGTAAGAACAGGCATATTACTATAGGGAAAACAAGGAAAAGAAATTTTCACTTGATATATACCAGTTGTCTACCCATGACCACTAGGAGAATTACTGAATCAATTCAGACAGGGCCAATTCAGAACCAGCCTCACCAGTAAACAAAAACTTAGTTTACCAAAAATTGTGGGAAATAATTGACCAGAATTTGCCATTGCTGAAGAACCTTTGGGGAAAATCAAAGGCTATGATATAGAATTATATATAGATGTGGAAAGACCTTATCCACCCATCCTGATAAGACCTTCATATCCAGCAAGCCTGGAAACTAGTAAAAAAATTGAGAAACACATGAATAAACTTCTAGACATGGATTTTATCATCAAGATAGGACATAATGAAGTTATGGAAATCACCACTCCTGTCGTTATAGCTTGGCATGATGACAAATGTAGGTTATGTGGATATTTCAGAGCCCTGGACAGCTACACAAAAGCTGAAAGGTACCGTATACCAAGGATACCCCATGCCCTAGATAAACTGGAAAAAACCAAAGAAATAACCAAAATAGATTGTATGAAAATTGTCCACCAGAATGGAGTTAAACCAAAATACATGAAGTTACTCAGAATTGTATGCCATATGGGTATATATGAGTACTCCAGGATGCCGTTTGGCATCAAAAATGCACCAGCCACTGCCAAAGAATGATTGACACTATATTTCAAGAAGAAATATTAGAAGGCTGGATGGTAGCATATATTGATGAGATCATTATATACTCAGAGACATGGGAAGAAATGCACACCCATCAATCTGAAAATTTCACTTAAGAAATGAAATTTTGGCCAACATGAATTGATGGAACTAGGACATAAAGTCTGGACCAAAGAACATCAAAGATATTCCATTTTTCCTTGGTTTTGCTAGGTACTATAGAAACCACCTCAAAAACCTTTCCCATATAACTAGTAGTCTATACATTTTATTCTAAAAAGATTCAGTTTTTGAATTTACCAAGGAAAGGAGAGATGCATATGAGAGTATCAAACATGAACTGACTAATGCATCTGTCCTGATACTCCCTGACTTTGAATTACCTTTCAAGTTGTATATAGATGCAGCTTGTAGTCAAGGATTAGGAGCAGTCCTACATCAACAACAAATTGTGGATGGTGAACAAAGGGAGGGGGTAATATGCTGCATCTCCAGGAAACTGAAAGATTTAGAAGCTAGGTATCAAGCAAGGCAGACTGAATGCTTATGCCTGGTCTGGGCCCTAGAGAAACTCCATTATTATCTGGAGGGTGAAGTGTTTGAAGTCTACACAGACTGCACAGCACTCAAGTCTTTACTTAATATGAAGACTACTAATAGACAAATGTTGAGATGGAAGATAGCAATCCAAGAGTATAGAGGTAACATGACCATCATATAAAAAGAAGGCAAAAGCCATACCAATGTTGATGGCCCAGCAAATGACCACTGTGTAAGGTCAAAATTAACCCAGCTTTTGAACCTGAATTAGCAGCCAAGATTCCTATCCATTTTTTGGAAATAGAAAGGAGGAAAAAACTCAGATTTTCTGAATGGGCGTCAGAAGATGGTACCCCAGGAACTGAAGACACTGAATCAGAAGGAACAGAAACTCCCATATTGGGGATAGGTTTCTCTGAGCTACACAATGAGCTTTTCAGTGCAGTAATGAAGACTTATGCCAAGCACAAACAGTTTGGCATAATGTTGCAACTCCTTCAACAGAAATACAGGAGACCAGAACTGGAATCCCTGGTTGAGGGACTATCATGAAAAGAAGTTTTTCCTTATAGATGGACTACTCTATCACAGAGAGAAGAACACAAGAGCCCTCACAGCAGTGTGCACGGAACATATTACCCAGATCTTGCAGGAATGTCATGAATGCCACTATATGGAAAACATGAGTGAAGACAGGACCAAGGAAAGGGTAGCAAGAACAGCTTGGTGGCCCAAATGGGAAGAAGAGTTAAGTAAATATATCAACACCTGTGAAAGATGCCAAAAGGGAAACAGAAAACATGGGAAAAACCATGGGCTACCTCAACACATAGAAGAACCCAAATACCCATTGGAAACCATTAATATGGACTCTGTCACAGGACCTGTCCCAGGAGGCAAAGAAAATTTCAATGTCTTCCTAGTGATATTTGATAGGTATAGCAAAGGTGTGAGGTGCTTACTATGTCATAAGGAAGACAATGCAATGGATACAGGTTTTTTATTGTGGAATAACATCATAGCCACATGTCAAATTGCAAAAATCATCATTGGTTATAGGGACCCAAAATTCACATCAGAAATTTGGACCAACCTCTATGACATTCTGGGTACAAAACTTGGATTTTCTACAGCTTACCATCCACAGACAGATGTGTTAGCTGAAAGGGTGATCCAAACAATGGAAGAAGGGATTAGGAGTTTCTGTGCATATGACATGGAATATAAGAACCATGGGATATATACCCATTACTAGGTTAAACCTCTTCCAGCAGTCCAGCTGGCTTACAACACAAGCCAGTACTCTACCACCAGGAAATCATCCTCACTGGTAGAAAAAGGGTGGAACCTCTTATTGCCTGTGCATCACCTGAAGAAAGGGTTCCAACTATCCTCCCCACAGCCAATAATTTCCATTATATGTGGAAAGGAGCTTGTGACACAGCTTCCCAATGCATAGCTGAGGTTAAAGAATATAATAAGTAGAGGTATGAGAAGGCACATGTGGAATCAGACTTCAAAGAAGGAGACCAGGCTTTAGTGTCTACACTCAACTTCAATAATCTTAAAGGACCAAAGAAAATGATAGGTTCAATTGTGGGGCCCTTCACTATCATTACATTTATATGGAAGAATGCAGTGGAGGTTAGACTCACAGAGTTATTCTCTAGGAAACAACCAGTATTCCCCGTGAGTCTAGTCAAACCATACTTCTGGACAACAGAGGGCAAGCTTTCCTCCAGAAAGAAAAAAACCACCCCAGAAGACATGGTGTAAGTGCAAGACTGCCCTGGACCTGTGAAAAAGATAACCAAGCCCACGAAAGCTATACTGAATGGTAAAGGCCAAAGACAGTATTTGGTCAGATTTAAAAACCAGACAGCAGACAAAGACAAATGGTTGGGAGATGATGCCATAGTAGATTGGAACCTTAATCTAAGGAGATTCAGGGCTTCTATGAGAACTGAACAGGTTCATCAATGATGAGCCTTTTTTGAAGGGAGATTATGTCAACCTTTGACTCAAAACCAGAGCACAAGAATGACAGCCAAATACCATAAACCAATAGTAAAGCCAAGATTCAACCAGAACATGGAGCCAAGACAAATCATCTCGAAACCTATCAAAGGAAAGAGGAAACTTACCTGTTTCCAAATATCCCAGTCCCATAATCATAGGACAAAGAATAACAAAGTTATTCCTGCTCAAAGCTGTTGCTGAGCAGAAACTCTAAGTTTAACTCTCATCTGAAATCCAGAGGAAGAGGCTTAACCCCATCAAACATGTCAGGATGAGTCTATGATAAGGAAGTAATAAGGCTCTTTAAAACTTCAAATATGATTTTTACACATATAAAAATTATTAAAAAAGTATTAATTATAAATTAAAAGGGCTTTACTAATGAGAATTAGTGGCGGTGAGCGCTGTTGAATGCCCTGGCTGCAGCTTTATCTGTTGGGTTACAATAATGAAAGACTGCAATACTAAAGGTTATAGCATAACCTGATTCTTTTCCAAGAGTATACCTGTTTTTGACAGCTGTACTATGTTGGAATTCAAGAGCAGGATGGGGATTCCTTTTCTGGCAGTGAAAAGGCCTCCTTTTATCCGGAAAGAGGGTGAAAAGGCTCCTAGACATTTTCACATGGAGGAAAGGATGATTTTTCACTCTCAAGGACAGGCTTGTGGCTTTCAAAAGGCCTTTATAGCCTGTATTGGTCTCAAATGTGGTTTTAAGACAACATCTGGGCAGCTCTCACCAATACAGGGTGAAAGGTTTCATCTGGGGACCACACAGCCTGAGTTTGACATGTATGAAGCATAGAATACTGTACAGGACCTGTATGGGACCACAGTATTCAACAAACTAAGAGGTATTTAAGTAAAAACAAGCTTCTTTGTCTGTTTGACACCTCATCATCATGGTTGTGGGATATTATCACAAGGTAAGGCTGTATTGATCAAACTGTGGGATTGTGACCTTAAAACAGCCATAGCTTTGTCCGTTTTAGAGATATAAACCTCAACATTGGTTCGGTGTGTAGCCCTGTATGTGCTCTACACAATGATACCTCATTTGATGTGGCTATCATTCAATATGACAAAGTTATGCCATGTACAAGAATTTTGTACATATGTGTGTTTTAGGCAAAAAGCTGTATTGGGCTTGTTTTCCCTTGTAACCATTGTTATAGATGAGATAAGGGGAAATGAATGGAACCATCAGATAGCCGTGATTGTGCTCTTTCCAAAAAGACCCCACTTTGGGTATCTCACACAAAAAATGTAGAAGTCAGATGAGAGGTGAATATTTTATTCAACGTTATTTGGCCTGAATTTGAGCATAACTTCTGTAATACTGGTGCTAGCTCAGTTTGGCTGGTACCATTGGATAGCCCTGACTTAGAGCTTCATTTTGAATACCCATTTGATGGGGTTAAGCCTCTTACTCTGTACTTAAGATAAGGTGAAAATTAAGGTTTATGCTCAGCAACAACTTTGAGCAGGAATAACTTTGTTATTCTTTTTCCTATGATTATGAGACTTGTATAGTTAGAAAGAGCTAAGTTTCCTTTTTGCTTGTTACAATCTGAGCTGACTTGGCGCAGCTCCATGTTTTGGTGGTATCTTGGCTATACCATTGATTTATGGTATTTGGCTATCATGCTTGTGCTTTGGTTTTGAGTCACAGGCTGACATACCCTCCATCTAAGAAAGGCTCATCATTGATGAGACTATTCAGTCCTCCTAGAGGCTCTTAATCTCCTTAAATGAAGGTTCCCATCTGGTATGGCATCTTCTGCCAACCATTTGTCCTTATTAGCTGTCTGGTTCTTGAATCTGACTAAGTACTGTCTCTGATCCTTACCATCAAGTCTGATCTTCCTGGCCTTGATAATTTTCTTCACAGGTCCAGGGGAGTCCTCCACTTCCACTATTTCTGGTTTTTTGGGGTTCTTCTTCCTGGAGGGGAATTTATCCTCCTCTGTCTGGAAGTATGGCTTGACTAAACTCACTGGAAATACTGGGTGTTTCCTGGAAACCTCTTCTGTGAGGTTGACTTCCACTTCATTTTGCCCTATCAATTTAATGGTATTGAAGGGCCCTACCAATGAGTCTCTCATCTTCTTGGGACCTTTGAGATTATTAAAGTTAAGTGTAGACACTAACACTTGGTTCCCTTCTTTGAATTAAGGTTCCATATATGATTTGTCCCACCTCTGCTTATTATATTATTTTTCCTCAGATATGCATTTGGCAGCTGTCTCACAAGCCCTCTTCCATATTTCATGGAAATACTTGGCTTTGGGGTGGATGGTTAGACAATTCTTCTTTATGTTAGCCACAGGCAATAGGGGATTACACACTTTCACTACCAGTGCAGGTGTTTTTCCTGTGGTAGAGTGCTGACTTTTGTTATAAGGCAGTTGAACTGCTGGTAGAGGGTAACCCAGTCATGGGTGTATCCTTCATGATCCTTGTATTCCATGCCATAGGCACAGTATCTTTTAAGGATGTCCTCCATTGTCTGGATCATCTTCTCAGCCAGTCCATCCTTTTGTGGATGGTAAGCTGTCAAAAAAGCAAGTTTAGTACCCAGAATATCATAGAGGTTGGACCAAAATTCAGATGTGAACTTTGGGTCCCTATCACTGATTATAATCTTAGGGACTCCGCAGGTCAATATGATGTTGTTCCAAAATAAGAGAGCAGTATCCATGGCTGTATCCTGCTTGTGACATGGTAGGAACCTCATACTCTTGCTGAAACTATCAACTATGATTCAGCAGGCATAGGAGTTTTCTTTGCCTCCTGGGACAAGCCCTGTGACCCAGTCCATGTTGATGGTTTCCCATGGGTGCTTAGGTTCTTCTATGTGTTGTAGTAACCCACATTACTTCCCATATTTTATATTTGCCTTTTGGCATCTTTCACAGGTGTTGATGTATTCACTCAACTCTTGTTCCCATTTGGGCCACGAAACAGTGCTTGCTACCCTTGCTTTGGTCCTGCCTTCACTCATGTGTCCCATATAGGGTAATAATGGCATTCCTGAAGGATCAAAGATATATGGTCTCTGTATATTATTTTGAGTGCACTAGTGTGCTTGTCTCTATGGTAGTGCAAGCCCTCTATAAGGAAAGATTTATTGTTGTTATAGTCCCTCAACCAGGGTTCCTCCAGCTGGGATTCCAGTGCTGGGCTCCTGTACTTTTGTTGGAGGATTTGTAACAATATGCTACACTGTTTGTGATTGGCATATGTCTCTATCACTTCATTGAAGAATTCAGTGTTCAGGTCTTAGGAACCTATTCCCAATATGGGAGCTTCTTCTCCTTCTGAGTAAGTGTTTCCATGCTCTGGGGTACCACTTTCTGGTTCCCATTCAGAACATCTGAAGTTTTTCTTCCTTTCTATTTCCATTCAATGAATATGAATTTTAGCTGCTACTTCAGGGTCATAAGCTGGGTTGCTTTTGACATTATCCAGTGGCCATCTGCTGAGGCCATCTGCATTGGTAAGACTATTACCTTATTTGAATATGATGGTCATATTCCCTCTATACTTCTGGATGGCTATTTGCCATCTCAGTATATGTCTATTTTTAGTCTTCTTGTTCAGTAAAGACTTCAAGGCTGTGCAGTCTGTATAGACTTCAAAGACTGCACCCTCCAAATAATAATGAAGTTTCTCTAGAGCCCAGATCAGGCATAGACATTCTGTCTGAGTGTCCCCATACCTGGCTTTTGAATATTTCAGCTTCCTAGAGATGTAACATATTACTCCCTCTCTTGGTTCACAATCCACAATTTGTCTCTGGTGAGGGGCTGCTCCTAAGACTTGGCTACATGCTGCATCTATGTATAACTTGAATGGTAGTTCAAAGTCAGGCAAGATGAGCACAGGTGCATTTGTGAGTTCATATTTGATCCTCTCATATGCATCCCTCCTTTCCTTTGTAATTCAAAAACTAAATCTTTTGAACATAACTTGTATAAACTACTAGTTATGTGGGCAAACCTTTTGATGTGGTTTCTATAGTAGCTAGCAAGCCCAAGGAAATATTGCATCTCTTTGATGTTTTTTGGTACTGATTTTTTCAGTACTGCTGCTACTTTGTTCTGGTCAATTTCCAGACTAAGACCTGAGACTCTATGTCCTAGAACTAGTAGCTCTTGTTGGCCACAATTGCACTTTTTAAGTGAAATCTTCAGATTTATGGATGTGCATTTACTTAGTACTCTGTCTATGTATTTCACATGGTTTTCCCATGTTTATGAGTATATAATAATTTTATCAATATATACTACCATCCAGCCTTCCAGTATTTCTTCCTGTAATATGGTGTCCATCATCCTTTGGAAGCAAGCTGGTGCATTCTTGATGCCAAATGGCATCCTGGTATACTCATATATGCCCATATGGCATATGATTCTGAGTTATTTCATGGAGTTTGGCTTAACTCTATTGTGGTGGAAGCCTTTCATACAATCCATCTTGGTTATGTATTTGGCTTTTTCCAGTTTTTCTAATGCATGAGGTATCCTGGGTATAGGGTACCGTCAGCTTTGGTGTATTTATTCAGAGCTCTGAAATCTCCTCACAGCATAGACTTGCCATCATGCCAGGTGATTAGGAAAGGAGTGGCAATTTCCACTATTTCATTGTGTCATATTTTTCTGATGACATCATGTCACAGGGGCTCTTGGAAGAAGAGGGCCTGGCACTCAGGAATCAAGAACTCACTTGGAGGGCTCCAAAGATAAAAGAATAATAAGAATGAATTTCTTTAAGAAAGAATATGGGAGAAAACAAGTATGCCAAAAGATGAGATAAGAAAAAGATGAAGCCAATGGCCAAAGATAATAAGGAAGCCAAAAGCCAAGAAGCCAACCAAGTGAATCCTCAATTCACTGTTTCAACCTGCCAGAAAAGGAAATGGAATTAGTATAAGGATATGACCACCAATATCCACTGGACAGGCGAGGAAATAAAAGAAAAGGGTGCTGAATGACTGACTTAAGATTATCAGTATTAACTTTAATAAGGTAAAAGAAAATAAGGAAAAAAATAAATCCAGTATATTAATTAACTGGGGAAAAAGTCCCCAGGTGATGAAAGGTGGCCGGTATATGTGAAAAACTGAAAGATTGATCCTGGAAGGTGGATCAATGACTGTATTGTCCGAATCGGGAAATACAGTTCTGGCCATCTTGAAATTTGAACTGTGTGATGGAATTCCCACAGTGGAATAAGAAATGGCCCAATTGGGCCAAGGCCATACAGATTGATTGAACAAGGCCTGTACGGATGAATTGGGTTGTCCAAGGAGTATTGAAATGCTTGATACCTTGACAACTGATTGAAAAGATGTAATACCTTTTGAGAACTGCCCTTAGAATAACCCTGAATGAAATTGCCAACCCAACTCCTGCTGAGCCAGGTGGTTGGAGTCCTTGAATGGTCTTCTGATTGCCGCCATGGATTACTAAACTGATGAGTCCAAAGGTCCTCCTTCGGAATGGGCGTTGGATCTTGGTACCTTGAGTTAAGAAGGTTGATTTGGGTCCTGAAAACGTCACCATTGAATTGCTGAGCAAAAATGGTGCATAATGGTATATAACACCATATATGCACCACTCCGGCAACCTTGAGTACGGGGTTCATGGAGGAATGAAGCAATCTTCCCTTAAGTTGAGGGAAATGCTTGTTGAGATGATTTGGTGGCCTCTGGTGGTTGCCAGAGGCCATGACGGTGAAGTTGGTCCATGGTGGTCCAGGGCCAAAAATGGGTCCCATGGGATTTATGGCCAAAAATGGATCCAAGGGATTGGTGGCCAAAAAATGGCTCAGGTGGGCCCAATTGTGGTTTGGGACCCACCTGGCCTTGGGGGCTAGGTGGCTGCCCCCTTTGGCCTCATTGGATTAGGCCAAAAGGGGCCTAATCTGCCTACGGACTGCGGACCGCGGCTTACGGACCGTGGCGTACAGACCGCGGCCCACAGACTGCGGACCGCGTATTACGGCCCGCGGACTGTAGAAGCCATGGGAGGCCTAAATGGCCCAAAAAGGCCATTTAGGCCAAAACCCCCATAATGAAAGGGGTGGCCAGGAAACCAATAAAGGTGGCCATGGGGCCTGGATGCCCCTAGAAGACAAAGGGACCCCCCAGGCCCAAAAACAGTGATGGAGGCCTGGGGGTTGGTGAGATGGGAATTGGCCAAGAGGGCCAATGACGCAGGATATGGCCTGAGGCCATAAAAGATGATGGTGGCCATACGTGGCCAATGGAATGGGTTATGGCGTAAGAGCCATGGAACACCCAAAAGAAGTCAATTGGCCATAAATGATATGACATGGCCAATTGGCCCCAACTTGGCTCCAGGTTGGATTGCCGCCGCCATCAAGGAGGAGGGTCAAAATACGTGGTTGTGACACATCAATTTCAAGGAGTTCATTGATATTTTTTTCAATTTCCTTCCTAGTTTCAAGACTTTCTGGGTAAGGAGGTCTCCTGAGCATGGGTGAATAAGGTCTTTCCATATCCAAATAGAGTTCTGTATAATAGCCTCTGATCTTGCCTAATGGCTCTTCACCAATGGCAAATGCTGGTCTGTTCTTTCTCAGCATTCTTAGTAAGCTTAGTTTCTGTTTACTGGTGAGGGTAGTGCTAAGCTGTCCCCCTCTGAATTCATTCGGTAGTTCTTCCAGTGGATCTTGGTCAGATACTTGGTATATATTGAGTGAAATATTTTTTTCCTTGTTGGTACCAATGCTAATGTGCCTGTCTTTATTGTTGTAAATGTCAATTCCATATATCCTCTGTGTGAACCTTTGAGATATGACCAAATACCCAAAAAGGTCACAAGAAATATTTAAAATAATTATACATTAAAAATAATTATCTTAAAAATATAAAATTGCCATAAATAGGCATAAAAATTGGTTTATTAGAATCATAAAATTATATAATAATTTTATATTTTCTTGATTTTAAAAGCTATTGAGGCATTTGAAAAGCAATTGTACCATCTCACACGTGGTTTTTCACCTCCTTAGACTTGCAAAAACTTTCTTTGAGTGACTTTAGTAATTATAAAAGATATTTTATAAATTAAAAATAATTTTATTTTATAATTTAATTTCAAAAAGAATAATATTCATTTTTATTTTATTCTTTAAAAAGAAAAACATAAAAAATATTAAAAAATATTAAAAACCAATAAAAAAGTTATTTTATTCATTTTCATTTCATTTCTTTATTTTATTTTCACTTTTTAAAGATATAAAAGCAATTTGTATGTGGAAAATTGCCATATCTTACCAAAAATAACACTTCTTATATAACAGACTTATATTTATTTGTCTTTTATAGTGTTTGAAGACAATCCAACAGAGGACAACCAAGCCACTGTTGAAAGATTGGTGGAAGAAACTTGCCCAAGTTCTCCAACACCAATTGTCACTAAGAACAAGAAAGCTAATAAATTAGACTTTCCAGGACCCACTATTCAGGACTCTGAAGGTGAGTACCTCATTTATAAACTGCCATAAGAAGAATTCCTGTTCTGAAATCCTCCTGTTTTCTTATTTTTCTTGAATCATGACTACCAGAAGAGGATCCCATTACTCCATCCAATCAGATGGAGCTGGACTCAGAGGGAGAATTGATTCCTCAAAAGGGAAAAGGAAGGGCAACATCCCGAGTGGAACAGAATTCACACAAGGAAGTGCCTTATCCCAAAGGCAAGTCCCAGAAATGCCCATGATATCTGAGCCAGAGTTAGAACTAAGTATGAGTAACTCAAACAGGTACAAATCACATTCATAGGGCTCAGATAGACATTAACATGAGCCAGTACAAACAGTACTACACAGTGTACAAGGACAAAGATTGGGAAATGTTGCCCCAAATACACCAAGGAGTGATTAACTCCTGGCACATCCTCAAAAAGCTCCTCAAGGGGGAGGAAATAGTGGAATAGTCCAATGGATGGAATCCACCATCATCCAAACCTCAAATCCAGAAGATCAAGGAGTACCATGCCAACAACAAAGAGGCAAGCAAGGAAGAAGCCCCAGTAGCTTCTACCAGCAAGCCTCAAGTCAACCAACCTCCCCAAGAAGGGAGGAAGAACAAGAAAAATAATTGGAGGAAACCATATTCCCCAAGCTACAGGATCCCAAAAATCCAAAAAGAAGCCATGGACAATGTCTTCAACATGGCCAGAACCTTCATGGAATTCAAAGAGAAAGAGGAGCAAAGAATGAGACAACCCCATTTCCCAAAGAAATAACCTTGTCTCCTGATGTTTTAAATACTTTAACAGAGCTTAAAAATAGTATTTTACCTCTTAAAGACATTAAAAATAGTTTATTATCTTTCCAAGAAATAAATAATAGCTTATCATCTTTAAAAAAAGTTGTTGTACAAAATAAAAAAGAAATTGATAACATAAAATTTATGATTGAAAATAATAAACCAAAAGTATTAACTGATAATACTCAGAAATTAATACAAGGACAACAAGAGTTATACAAATACATAAGTGATATCAAAGAAAAAACTTTGAAAATCAATTATGACGTGAGTATTGATAGTCCTACAGAAAAATTAATCAAATTAAGCATTTCTGTAGAAAGATTTGAAGAAAAAACTTCATCACACCAAAAACTACTGTTAGACTATGTAGAAAAGAGTGATGAAGCAAGAATTAATGTGAAAGATGACATTCATAATGAAATAAGACTTATTAAAGAGGAAATGGGTAAGATCAATGAGGCTAACTCAAATATGCCAAAGTTATCAACCCCATTTTCCCACATAAGAATCCCTGTTAAACCAAAAGAGGAATTAACAAATCCATTCATAACAGACTTCAGTCACCAAGACAAAAACCAAGTCGTAATGAAGGAAGCACCTCAATTAAAATAATGGCCAACATTAAAAGGAAAAGGTGATTATGACCACATGCAATTTATCAAGACAATTGACATGCTACAAGAAGATCATGCCATACCAGATAAATTAATTACTGCAAGATTACATTCATTGTTTGGACAATCTGCAAAAATATGGTATTATGGCATAAGACAAGCAAATGGCAAAAATACCTGGTCTTGGTGGAAACATGAAATAATCAACAAGTGGGCTAATGATTCCTGGAGGTACAAGATAGAAAATTCATTTGAAAATAATTTCTTTGACCCAGACAAAGAAAACCTTTAACTTGGTTCTCAAAACAAGTTGAAAGACTCAATGCATTGTACCCAGAAATGTCACAAAAGATGTTGCACATGAAAATACTTGAGAAATGTGGAGGAGAGCTAGAACATGCCCTAAGAAGCATGTGTATAGAACCATGCTCCACAGAAGAGTATATCAATGCACTAGAGGACATAGTGACAAGAAAAAAAATTGGCACAACTTGGAGGAATTTGGACATTAAAAGTCCAAATAAACCATTTATCAAAAAAGATAAATCAAAAGAAGCTTTCAAGCCCAATACATCCAACAATAATGAGCAAAGAAAATGTCATAAATGTGAAGTTATTGGATACTTAGCCAATAATCGCCTCAAAAAGGCAAAGATTAATGAAATTGTGGAAACAGAAAACCACAATGACAAATAGCAGGAATCTGACTCTGAAAAAGAAACAGAAGAGCAGAAAGTTCTCAAAGTGATGAAATTGATATAATTAATGCACAAATTAATAATATTGATATAATTTATGATGTACTAGATGTTAACTCAAACTTACCAGAAGTTGGAACATCTGACCCAAACCTAACAAATATACAAGATGCCAAAATGTACAGAACCAACCCTGCAAAAGAAATGGGATATACAGCTGGAAAATCGAGCATAAGTATTGTTATGGTTGATAACCAAGAAGGAAAAGTGAGCTTGGATACAGGAGCATATTTTACCTGTGTTGGTAAAAGTTATTTAAAAACCATTGTCCCAGATTGGCAAGAAAAACTTATGACAATACAAGGTTTCAAATTTAGTAGTACATGTGAGAGCATGAAGCCCCTTGGAATAATTGATTTAACACTAATTTTTCCCCACCCCTCACAATGTGTCAGAATTAAAGTAGAGTTTGTAGTAATGGGCAACTGTACTAGTAATCACTTCATATGTGGAAATGACTACTTGTCAATTTATGGTATAGATATCTCTAACCAAAAAGATAGATATTTTACCATAGGAGACAACACAAGAAAAAGGTTTGGCTTCTTAAATAACAAAAGAAGCATTAAAGTTATTAAGAATGAAGAGAAAAGTCCAGAAAAGGAACTTTTTATATCTGAAAATCTCAAAGAGGCAGAATACAATCAAGAATTAATAGAAAAAATGAAAGAAAAATTGATTGACCTCTTATTTAAGTACAAAAATGCCTTTGCAACTGACAAAGAGCAACTAGTTTCCATAATTGGGCATGAGGTAGATATAATTCTTAATGTGGAAAAGCCTTACCCACCCTTACTAAGGAGACCTTCTTACCCAGCCAGTCAAAGGGCTAGAGAAGCCTTGGAGGTACACATTAAAGAATTAATGGACCTTTCAGTATTAAGAAAAATAGGACATAATGAACAGGTAGAGGTCACTACACCTGTCATTATAACTTGGCATAATGGAAAATCAAGAATGGTAGGAGCCTTCAGAGCCCTGAACACCTATACCATTCCAGACAGATATCCAATACCCAGAATCCATGAAACATTGACACAATTTTCACAAGCTAAGTTCATTACAGCCATGGATTCCTTAAAGGGTTTTCATCAAAATGTCTTAACAGAAAGTGCCAAGAAACTACTGAGGATAATGGTCGGCTGTGGGATTTTTGAATACTTAAGAATGCCATTTAGCATGAAAAATGCACCTTCCCATTATCAAAGGATGATGAATACCATATTTCCTGAATAATTATCAGAATGATGGTTAATTATCTATATTGATGATATCATAGTTGGCACAGAAACTTGGGAAAATCACCTCACAAGCCTAGAAAGGGTACTTCAAAAAGTAGTGCAAGTGAATATGAAAATTTCCTTGAAAAACTGTCATTTTGCGTATAGTGAACTAAAAGCACTAGGACATTTTGTATCTGGACTTAGTCTAGGCATAGAAAAAAATAAAGTAGCAGCAGTACTACTTAAGATAATGCCTCAAACCAAAAAAGAAATGCAATCATTTTTAGGATTTGCTGGTTCCTATAGACAGCATATAAAGGACTTTGCAAAAATTTCCAAATCCTTGTATAAACTATGTGATCAACAAACAGTCTATGAAATGACAGAAGAAAGAGTCAAGGCATATGAAGAATTGAAAAATCCTTAACAAATTCCACATTTCTTCTAATCCCAGATTGGAAACTACCCTTCAAGCTTTACATTGATGCTTGTGGAGAAGGACTAGGTGCTGAAATACACCAGACACAAATTATCAATGATAAACCAGTGGAAGGACCAATTTGGTTTATTTCAAGACAGATAAAGCCAAAAGAAGCAAGATATGGAGCAAGCCAAATGGAATGCCTCTGCTTAGTGTGGGCTTTAGAGAAATTACATTATTACTTGGATGGAACAGTATTTGATGTGATTACAGACTGTAATGTTGTAAAAGCTCTATTAAATATGAAAACTCCAAATAGACATATTCTGAGATGGCAAATTGCTATCCAAGAATATAGAGGAAATATTACTATTGTTCATAAATCTGCTAATATTCATAAAAATGCATATGGTCTTAGCAGATGGGCTCTAGAAAATACCCCTGACAATCCATCATGGGTACCCCAGGAAGAGCACCATATAGAAGGAATATGTGTCACAGACATTGGCACAGAATTCTTTAACCAAGCTAAAGAAAGCTATAAGATATACAAGAATTGCCATATCTTAAGCCAACTTCTAATGAAAGACTGCAAAGATCCATCACTTTCATCAAACTTGGATGAAACATGGAAAAAGGAATATGATGAAGGAATATTCCACCTCCTTGATGGAATCCTTTACCATAGAACAAAACACACATGTGTTATGGCCTTAACAGATAGAACCCTGATAAAAATTATTTTACATGAGTGTCATGATAGTGTTGCAGCTTGACATCTTTCAGAAGACAGAAAACTAGAAAGGGTGAAAACCTGCTCTTGGTGGCCAAATTGGAAGAAGGATGTTTCAGAATGCTGCCAAACCTGTGACAGATGTCAAAACGCCAACAGAGCCACAGGCAAGAAATTTGGACTGATGATCCAAATCAGAGAACCAAAATCCCCTTGGGAAATAGTTCATATGGATTGGGTGACAGAATTACCTCCAGGAGGAGACAGAAGCTATAATGCATGCCTAGTATTACTTGACAGGTACAGCAAAACTCCCATGTTCCTACTATGTCACAAATAGGAAACAGCTATGGACACAGCCATAATGATATGGAATAAAGTCATCAGCCATACAGGCTTATTCCAGAATATTATAAGTGACAGAGACCCAAAATTCACTTCAGCATTATGGAAAAATCTCCATAACTTGTTTGGGACAAAGGTATCACTCTCAACAGCTTACCATGCTCAAACTGATGGTTTAGAAGAAAGAATGATACAAACCTTGGAGGACATGATCAGAAGATTCTGTGCTTATGGACTAGAATTCAAAGATTCTGATGAATTTACCCATGATTGGTGTACACTAATACCACCCCTTGAACTGGCATATAAAACATCAATCCATTCTTCTACTGGCAAAACACCAGCAATGCTAAAAAAAGGTTGGAATCCAAGACTTTCTTATGATACCCTCAAAAAGGACTTAGTGGATATACATCCAACAGCAAGCAGTTTTATGTTAATGCTTGACAAAGCAAGACACCATGCAAACAGATGTATGCAAGATTCTTTCAAATATGCAAAAGAAAGATGGGATAAAAGAAATAAACCACCTGACTTAAAAATAGGAGACTTGGTCCTAGTATCAACCCTTAATTTCCATAACATAAAATGTCCAAAGAAATTGAAAGATTCTTTTGCAGGATCATTTATGATAAAAGCACTTCATGGACCCAATGCTGTGCAATTGGAGATCACAGGTGAATTGATGAAAAAACACCCAAATTTCTCTGTAGGTCTGATAAAAACTTACAACTCAAGTGATAAGGAACTATTTCCACTAAGAAATAAACCCCCACTTGAAATTCCCCCCTTGGATGAAGGAGAAGAAAAGAAAATTGTAAAAGTCCTTAAATAAAGAAGGACAAGAAACAAAAAAGAAAGAGAATACCTTGTAAGGTATAGAAATTCAACTCAAGAAGATGAATGGCTACTTGAGAAAGATATAAAAAATGCTTATAAACTACTAAGAAGGTTCAGAAATGAAAGAAAACCTAAAGAATAGAAAATTTAAGCATTATTGAGCTTCAAGACTAACAAAGTCCTTTGAAGACGTAGGACAGTGGATGATACCCTAATTACACATATCAGATTGTGGTACAATCTTTTTTGGTGGTAGGGAATGTGAACCTTTGAGATCTGACCACATACCCAAAAAGGTCACAAGAGATATTCAAAATAATTATACATTAAAAATAATTATCTTAAAAATAAAAAATTGCTATAAATAGGCATAAAACTTGGTTCAACACAAAATACAATGAATAAACATATGAAATGAATTACACCATTGGATTACCCATGGTAAAATTAACATATACCATTTTTATGGCATATCTGTAAAATCAATATTCAATAAGCTATAAGCTATAATACCTTATAAAAACCATAAATCATTGATTATTTCAGAAACCAATGAAACAACATTTGAAATAAATTGTACCATTTGATTCTCCGTAAAATTTAACACATAAAATAATTAAGAAGCTAATCTTCAAAGTCAATACTTAAAGAATCGAGCTGAATATATGCACTTTTTTGGTCAACACATACATTCAAGGATTTTAGTTAATATCTTTTGAAATATACATGATATAGTGATGAACCAAAAATAAAGGCACCACGTCATTACTGTAGGAGCACAGAAATGAACTTTATTTCTCAAGCTATAAACAAGGTTAAAACCTGTAATGGATTACTGACTAAAATCAACAGAGCTGTTGACCCCTTTGTTGTGAAAGTGGTCCAAACTTGAAAATGAAGATACAGTCAGATTCTACTATTTCATTTGTGAAGAATGACGTAATTTTTATTATAAAATTCAGGGTATGACGCCTTGAAATCATAGTTTGAAGTTTAAAATATTAAATTTCAACAGAAAAGATGAGTTACAAGAAAAATCATCAGAAATAGAGGTTTGATGATGTAATGTAATTCTCTTGGCAGAAGATTAAGTTATGCAAAGCTATTAGAATCCACTCTCCAAATTGCTTTAGCGTGTAAAACTCAAAAGGTATTAAGGATCACAGTTTGAGCTTAATTTGATCATTTATGATCACTCACTGTAGCCTTAAGTTAAGTTTAACGGTCATATGAGTTATAGAATTGGTGGATACTGTTAGGTTATGAGCAAAACTAATAAAACCAACAAATTTTGGGATTCTTCCAAGCCTTGACATCATCAAACTTAGAGTTATAGTGATAATTCTAAATAATGGCATAACAATGAGATAAGATGATTTGATCATGATGTAATCATCACCAAGCCTTGAAATATGGATTAATTCCAGTGGATATGATCAGTGCACGTCTAATAGAAGCCTGTTGGACTCTAGGAGGAAGTAATTTAATATCAATAGAGCTCTTTTTACTCTATTTCCCCTAAGACACTTACAAAACATTGAATCATTAAATAAAAAGGTAATTTCTTTATTTGTTATATATAAAACTTTTATATTAGTAAAGACCAAAGATAATCTTATGATAATCTTCATCTCTGACATGATTATTGCAATTATTGAATTGTTTTGTCTAAATTTCTCTTAAAAACCTCAATTCCACGTAAAATCAAGAAAAATTGTAATTTCTCTTAAATTGTATTGTAACTACAATTTAAATAAGTTGTATTTACATTTCTGGGCGTAAAATTATTCAAAATTATTATATTAAGCATTGAAAGTAGGTTATTTCTCTTATTATAATAATTTTCTCTATTATTACTTTAATAATTCTATAATTAATATAAATAGTATTTATATTAATTTATAGCTTTAATATTAGTAATATTATTGTTATTAATTGTATTTATTGATAGAAAGCAATTTTTACGCCTTTATTATTTGGTGGTAACAATAATAAAGTGCTTTTAAATATATTAATTATCTTATATTAATATATTTCTTTTATTATATTATATTTTTGAAATATAAATTATATTATCATATTTATTTAATAATATAATTATTTTACGCCATAATTATGATAATACTTTATTATTATAATTATTTTTATCTTATTGATTTCATTTATAAGGACATTCATAGTACAATAAGTAAAATATTAGTAATTTTTACTTTTTGTTTCATAGTCAAATGTTACACTCTGGTAATCTGTCCCCAGTAAGAACCCTTGGAGGTGGGCGTAATCAAGCACTAAAAACTCTGGGTTAAGTCTTATATTACCCTTTCTGTGGGGTATAATTATTTCTTTGATAACTGTCCCAATGAAAGTCATCTTCCCTGAAGCACTTTTGAAGTTCTTTGCCTTCGGGGGAAAGAGCTGGTTTTCCCAGTTTGGGAAATGTTTATCCAGATAATTTCTGGCCACTTTGGAGAAGTGTTCTCCAACGTTAATTATCAATGGATGTTGAGCATTGTAAATAAAAACAGTCATTTTTTGTGGCTGTTCCATGTATGTATGCTATTCCTTTGGTTGGTGTAACCAGGAATGTTTGTGCATCTTGTGTGTGTTTGCTCAAGATTTTCTTGGCAGTATCTTGTGGAATGCCTGCTTCGAAGTGTATGTCTTGTATTTCCTGTGGAGTTTCCTCTTGGTACTCCACTAGGAATTCCTCTCTTGGGTCTTGGTCATCATCAGATTGTTCTCTGATGGCATCACCCATAGAGTCTGAGTCAAAATCCTCTGTTGGGGATTCCTCCTCTGAGACTTTCTCAATGGTATAGAATTTTGTCTTCGCCTTTGCACAGTTGTTGTAATAGTGGTCTGTTGAACCAGAGTTGTGAAAAGAATTTTTCTTCTTTGCCACTTCTGCCACTCTTTTTCTGGGTTTGTCTTTAAAATCCACCCTGAAAGGTTGGTTCTTTTTGAAACCACTGTTTTTATATGGTGTGTTTTTCCCTTTGTTAGTTCTTTTCCTTACATCTTGTAAGGTATTTGCAATGTCATCTAGAGTGCAATTGTGGTTCCATCTGCATTTAACTGCATGTTTTAGTTCCCCTGACATTTATGTCAGGAGTTTGTGATTCCTCATCTGGATGTTCATTTGAGGGTCAATGGCTTTAAGTATTGTAGACTGTCTGAGACACCAATCATATGTATCTTTGTCCACAGAGTATTTGTCATTTTCAAATGAAATGGTCTTCTGCCATATCCAAGTACCATTGCTGTACTTTTGGATGATTTGAATCTTCCACCATGACCAGTTTCTTCTGCCATGGATCTCTTTCATTTCTGTGTACCATATACTAGCATGCCCTTTAAATGCTGTATTAAGTCTTGCAGTAATCCAGTAGTCTGGTATGCTTGCTACATCAATGAAGAGTTCATCAATATAATCTATGAGCTCCATACAATCATATTCTCCAGTCTCAGAAAATTTGGGCCAGCTGGAAACCTCAGGAAGCTGTTTCAAGGCTTCCTTTTGAGAATAAGACACATTATCCCTATCCTGGTATTGTGATGGATATCTTTCCTGTTTCATAAACATGGAATCTGGTTTGATGTCATCTTGATGATATGGATTATCCTTAACATGGCCTTGTGGTTGGGGCTTAATGTTATGGTAGACATTGAACAGTTTTTTTATGTCTTGATCCAGAAAATCCCTGTCCCTTTTTCTGTAGTGTTGTTCTTCAAAGACTACATTCACTCTTTTGTTGGTCTCTTCAGAGGCTTTGCTCAACTGAGAATGTCCCTCTTGAAGAGTTTTTAAAATTTTATCAATGGAGGCTGTCAAAGGTTTTCATCCTCTCATGGCTTTCTTGGAGTGCTGCAAACTGATTTTGAGTTTGCTCAGCAAATTTGGACATTTGTGACCACAGTGCATCACTGTTTAGGTTACTCTCAGGTGTTACAACATTATGATCAATCTGAGTGGGTGTATTATTTCTATTAATGGAACTACTGATTCTAGAGGTACTTACAGCTACTTATGGTTCTTGTGCACTTCTTTCACCAAATCTAAGAGGTTCTGGATCATTAGGTCTGACTCTTTCTTCCTCTGGCTGAAGGTGGTCTTGTTTTTGCCTTTCTATCCTTGTCTTCTCCTGGAAACTTCCTGGGATTGTGAAGAATGGTGACTCTTGGCCACTGATCTGTTGGTTTCTGAATGGTGTGAAGCCACTGGAGAACTGATTTGGCCTGCTCCTTGTGAGCCTGAAGAAATCTGAGTATGCCCTGTCTGGGTCAGCTGTTCCTCTATAGCTTGGATAGTGGCTTGATTTTTCCTTATCCTGTTTGCCCTCACCTCCAGGAGTCTGAACTTTCTGGTGGGATTCCAGCCTTTGGGGATTACCATAAGGTCTCTGAAGTCTATCTCTGTGAGACAAATCTTCTGGCAACTTGCTCCAAGTTCTGCCCAGTGGGATGCCAGGTTGAACCTCTTTTTTTCCATGCTCCATTGAAATAAACGTTTGGGGAGTTGGTGGAGCTGAAGAACTTGATGCATATCTTTCCAGTCCTCTGGTTTGAGGTTCCTGTTGAATTGGAAAGTGAATGGCAGAGTGGGTATGATTTCCCTCATTGTCTTGCCATCCACCACTGTGTCTAAGGTGTCCTCTTTCAGGTATTCTGGTTCTGGACAAGCCTTCTCTGTCCTCTGGTTGGTTCCTTTGGAAGCCAAGGTTTCTGAGGTGTACAGGTGACATATCAGTTTTTGCAAGCAGTCAAAAACTTTATGTTCTTAGGGTATTTACCTTTGACTGTGCCTTGTACAAATTCTTTGTCTGCTGATGTTGGAAATTTACCTTTAGAGGTTACAACTGGGTTAATTATGGTAATCTTCCCTGTACAAGAGGTTAAGTTTGGTTTGCCTTGTATTGAAGCAGAGTTTTGTGGTTTTCTATTCCTCTGAGTGGCAATAGGTGTCAACGTTCCTGCTGTTATGAGGCCTTCACTATGCCTCTTTCCTTTTCCCTTGCTTCCCTCTGGTTCTGAGGTTATCACTGCCGTGTTGGCCTGTAACTGGGTCTCAAGTGGTATGTAGTTTTCTTCCACTCAATCAAGCAGGAAAAGAGGGCTTAATATCAGTTAAGACTTCTTAAAACTCTGTTTTCACGTCCAAAAATGGCCTCTGGGCTTGTTTGTTAGTACAATATACCCTTGTATAATGACAGTGTAATTGAATTATCAATTTTTTGTCAAAAATACAGCTTACAGATATCTGGTACACTGTTTGTATGCCAGTATCTCACAGAATAACATGTAATTAGCAAGTATAATCTGATAAAAGTGGTATTCAAGAGGGTAATTGAATTAACAATACATGCAACCACACCTCAACTGTTGGTTTTAAAGTAAGAGGTTTCCTTATTTAATTAAAAAAAGGACTGTATTAATGGCTTGAAGTGTTTTTATATGCAAAATGGACCAAAAATCAAGGTTTTGTGGTGATTAAATTATAATCAACCATGCAACAATATGATTAAAAAAGATAAACATTAGTGGTATATAACATATACCACTTAAATATATAAAAAATATGTGTTTTATATATTTATTTTAAAAAAATTAAGCCTAAAAAGATAAAGCAAGTTTGTCAGAATAGAGAAAATAAGAGAGAAAACTCACTTTTAAGGTCCAAAAAGGTTAAAAAACATGGCCAGGCCCCCAAATGTCAGGATGAGTCTATGATAAAGAAGTAATAAGGCTATTTACAGCTTTAAATATGACTGTGACACAGATAAAAAGTATTAAAAAACGTTTAATTATAAATTAAGAGGGCTTTACTAATGAGAATTAGTGGTGGTGAGCCCTGTTGAAAGCCCTGGGTGCAGCTTTATCTGTTGGGTTACAATAATAAAAGACTACAACACTAAAGTTTACAGTATAAACTGATTATTTTTCAAGAGTACAACTGTTTTTGATAGTTATACTTTGTAGGAATTCAAGGGCAGGATGGGGATTCCTTTTATGGCAGTGAAAAGGCCTCCTTTTATCCGGAAAGAGGGTGAAAAGGCTGCTAGACCTTTTCACATGGAGGAAATGAAGATTTTTCAATCTCCAGGACAGGCTTGTGATTTGCAAAAGGCCTTTATAGCCTATATTAGGCTCAGATGTGGTTTTGGGACCACATCTGGGCAGTTTTCACCAATACAGGGTAAAAAGGTTCATCTGGCAACCACACAGCCTCATTCTGACGTGTATGACACACATAATGCTGTACAGAACCTGTATGGACCTCAGTATTGAACTAACTAAGAGGTCTTGAAGTAAAAACCAGATTCTTCATGTGTTTGACACCTCATAATAATGGTTGTGGGATATCACCCCATGGTAAGGCTGTATTGACCAAACTGTGGGATTCTGACCTTAAAACAGCCATACCTTTGGCAATTTTTGAGATATCAACCTCAAAATTGGTTTATTTGTATCCCTGTATGTGGTGTACACAATAGTACCTCATTTGATATGGTTATTATTCAATATGGCAAAGTTATGCCATGTACAAGACTTTTCTACATATGCATGTTTTAGGCAAAAAGGTGTATTGGGCTTGTTTTCCATTATAACCTTTGTTCTAGATGAGATATGGGGAAATAAATGGCACCATCAGATAGCCCAGATTGTTCTCTTTCCAAAAAGACCTCACTTTTGGTATCTCACACTGAAACTGTAGAAGTTAGATGAGAGATGAATATTTTATTCACCCTTACTTGGCCTGAATTTGACCATACCTTCTGTAAAACTGGTTCTAGCTCATTTTGGCTTGTACCATTGGATATCCCTGACTTAAAGCTTTAGTTTGAATACCCATTTGATGGGAATAAGCCTCTTACTCTGTACTTCAGATGAGAGGTGAAAATTAAGGTTTATGCTCAGAAACAACTTTGAGCAGGAATAACTTTGTTACCCTTTGTCCTATGATGATGAGACTTGTATATTTAGAAAGAGGTGAGTTTCCTCCTTTTTTTGAGCCATTTTGAGCTGATTTGGCTCAGCTCCAGGTTTTGGTGGTATCTTGGCTATACCATTGATTTAAGGTATTTGGCTGTCAAGCTTGTGCTCTGGTTTTTAGTCACAGGCTGACAAAATGGGGATTGAAAATGAAGCTCCAAGTCAGGTATATTTTATTTACTTGCCAAATTGAGCTAACACCAGAACAACAGGAGTTATGGCCAAAATAAGGCCAAATAAGGGTGAATAAAATATTCACCTCTCATCTCAATTCTACAGTTTTAGTGTGAGATACTTGAAGGGGGTCTTTTCCAAGAGAGAACAATCAGGGCTATCTGATGGTTCATTTCATTTTGCCATAGGCTATCTAGAACAAAAGCTACGAAGCAAACAAGCTTGATACATATATTGAGAAAATCATATTTCTGAATAACTACATTTGTAATGGCATAACTTTGCAATATTTGATATTCCCCATACCAAATGAGGCACCCTTGTGTAGATATTATCAAGGGCTACTAAATGAACCAAAAACCGACAAAGGTATAGCAGATTTAAGATTAAAATACCACAATTGGGCCAATACACCTTTTCTGTGGGATAATATTGAACAACCATAATTATGAGGTGTAAAAAAGACAAAGAATAATGTTTATAATTCAATAACTCATAGTTCATTCACTACTGGTATCCCATACAGGTGTTGTACAGCATTTTATGTGTCATACATATCAGAAGAGGGCTGTGTGGTCCTCAGATAAAATGTTTCACACTGTATTGGTGAAAAATTCCCAGTGGTGGTTTAAAAGCCAGATCTGAGCCCAATAAAGTGTGTAAAGGCTTTGTAAAAACCACAAGCTAGTACTCTGAAGTGAAGAAACCTTCACTTCCTCTATGTGGATGCTCCAGAGTGCCATTCCACCCCATTTTAGCATAAAAGGGGGCCTTTCCTCCACCAGAAAAGGTTTCCTCATCCTTCTCTTGAATTACAACGTAGTAGAACTCTTCAAAATAGCTATACTCTTGGAAATAATCAGGTATAATTATAATTTTGAATACTTTAGTCTTTTATTATAATAATTCAATTTATAATGCTGCACCCAGGGCTTTCAACAGTGATCACCACCACTAAAAGTCTGTTAGTAACACCCCTATATTTTGTTTGAAACCTTTTTTATAATTATTATCTGTGTCACAGTCATAGCGTAGATTGTAAATACTCTTCTTATCACCTCTTCATAGACTCAGCCTGAAAATGTGGCTGTTTGATTATATGTACTCTTTGGCATCATCCAAGGGCAGAAACGTTGAAAAGAAAATCCAACAATTCTTTTTTTGAGCCACCAAATCCAAACGAGACCAAAGTACTCCTTTTTTAGAAATCAACAGGTAAAATGTTTCCAACTCCTGCTCAGATGGCAGACAAATATCTTTCCATCAAAGCAAAAAGTTCCCCATCTGAAAGGGTCTTTTCATTTGGTAGAAAGCTACTTACATACCAGCACACTTCACTGTCAAGAATGCATTTTGATCTATTTCCATGCAGCAAGGATTGGGCCAATATATTATCACTAATGAGCTTTTTTTAATAATTTTTGTGCTGTTCAATTGTGATATTTTTTTGTTTTGATATATTTTCTTCTTTTAATTGCCTCATTTCCTTGATCTAAATTTCAAGGAGAATTATAGCTTGTGTCCTGAAATGGATAGCTTGGTTCCTGTTTGTGGTCCCAGCCCAATCCCATACCCCGCTCAAATGGGGGGCAAGCTTAAGTTGGAGGTAATATTATGTGCCCTGTGACCCAATTCCATAGAGATATTCCCTTGGGTTCTTTGGAAAGTCTTTGGGCTTGGGGTTACCCTTACAAGAGAACCCCCTGAGCAAGTAATTCCTGTATTTTCATGAGAAACCATAAAATTCTGCATGCCATATTTGAAATTTCAGGAAGGAAGATTTGAGGATTTCAGAATTTTATTTGGGTCAAGGAGTGAATCCCCCTAATGATACTAAATCAAAAATTGGATGGGTCTCTTGCTCCTGAACATTTACTAATTCTATTTCCCCAATAATGAAGAAGTTTTTTCCTGATAAATGTGTTTCACATATTCTCACTCTTTTCAGATTTTCAGGATGAGTACATGATAAAGCAGTAATAATAGTATTTACAACCTTAACTATGACTGTGACACAGATAATTATAAAGAAAATTGGTTTAAATAATAATAATGAGGGCTTTACTATTGTAGGATAGTGGTGGTGAGTGCTATTGAAAACCCTGGGTGCAGTCTTACCAGTTTCATTACTATAATAAGACCTACAATACTCTAATATTTAAGTTATACCTGATTATTTTCCAAGAGTATAGCTTTTTTTAAAAGTTCTCCTACATAGGAAATCAAGAGCAGGTTGGGGATTCCTTTTCTGGCAGCAAAAAGGCCTCTTTTTATCATGAAATGGCATGGCAATGTCCTCTACACCATCCATGTAGAGGAGGTGAAGGTTTTTCACTTTGTAGTGCTGGCTTGGGGGTTGAAAAGGGCCTGTATACTCTTTATTGGGCTCAAATCTGGTTTTTAAACCACATCTGGGCTGTTTTCCCCAATACAGGGTGAAACCTTTCACCTGGTGACCTTACAGCCCTCTTTTGATGTGGATTATGTGTAGAATTCTGTACAGAACCTGTATAGGACCCCTGTATTGGTCAAACTATGAGGTATTGAAGTATAAAAAATCTCATTCATCTTTGTGACACCTCATAATCATAGTTAGGGGATAGCATCCCACAGTGAAGCTGTATTGGTCTAAATGTGGGATTTTGACCTTAAAAATTCTATAGATTTGTCAGTTTTCAAGATATTGAGCTTGATGTTGATTCATTTTGTAGCCCTGGATGGGATCTACACAATGCTACTACATTTAATATGGTTAAAATTGAATATGGCAAAGTTTTACCATGCTCAATTTTAGTTATCCAGATATTTGATTTCTCAAAATCTTTATGGAACCTCTTTCCCCATCGCATTTGTTCTAACCAAGATATGGGGAAATGGATGGAACTATAAGATAGCCCTTATTTTCTGATTTACAAAATGACCCCACTTTAGGTATCTCCCACTAAACCTTTAGAAGTTAGATGGGAGGTGAACATTTTGTCCCTCTGTCACAACCATGGCAATTCACCTCCTTGGATCCCCATATGGCATATCAAGCCACAGTTCTTTTATGGCCAATTGGCCATATCCATCACCAGTGGCCAATATGGCCATGTCATCATCCTATGGACCATTTATGGCCATTTGTGTTATGGGGCCTTCATGGCCCTTCACCTCAATCCAGAACCCATAGCAGCAATTTATGCCCAAATGGGTATTTCTGGTCATTTCCCTCAAAACCAGGGGAAATGGCCCAAATGGCTGTTTTTGGCCATTTGGGCTCATAATGCACATTTTTGCGCATTTTGCGCACTTTTGCGCATTTTGCGCACTTTTGCGCATTTGCGCATTTTGCGCATTTTTGCGCACTTTGCGCACTTTGCGCACTTTGCGCACTTTGCGCATTTGCGCACTTTTGGGCATTTTGGGAATTTTTGCGCACTTTGACACAAAGTGTCCAAAAGACACTTTCCTGCCTTTTGGGCCAGTTTCTGGCTCAGAACCCAAAAGTGGCCAAAAACCCCAAAGGGCCCAGAAACACCTTTCCAAGCTCTGAAGCCATCACATCCATCCTTTTCCCCTCTGCCTTTCCATCTCAAGACCTTTGGACGTAATCTTCTTGCCAATGAACCAATATGCCATAAATGATGTTATATATCATTGTACATCATTTTTCAACAGCAATTCAATGGTGGAAATATCAAATGGTCATTTCAACATTCCAACATCTCATCACGTCATCAAGGCACCCAATCATTCAGAGGAATAATCAAGGCTCAAGAGCAAGTGTTTCAGTGTCAAAAACCAATGACGTCATCAAGCAGTCATTGGTTATTCTCACTCCAAGTATTCCTTCCAATGGAATACTGTAAATTAATTCTCAAAGTTTATTCAAGAGGCAGTGCCAAAAGAAGTTGTCAAGTGTCAAAGCTCCACTCAATCCATCTTGGCAACCATATTCATTTCAATACAGTCTGGATCCATCAAGAACTGTATTTCATTTTCAAGCATGGGAAGTTCATTCAACCCAATTCAATTTCAATATTAGCCAGCTGTATCAATTCCCAAAACAATCAATACAGCCTCAAGGATCAATACCGATCATTTTTCAGCCTGAAGATATCAAGCTCCCAACTTTTCATGTATACCGGCTACCCTTTCCACCCTGGGGGGTTTTTCCCCAGTTAATTAATATAATTTGATTTTATTTTATCTTTATTTTCTTTTCATTTTAGTTAAGCAAATACTGATATTATTAATTCAGTCATTTAGCACCTTTCTCTTTCTCTCTCTTCGCCTGTCAATGGATATTTGGTGGTCATATCCTTACTAATTCCATTATTCATTTTTGGCAGGTTAAAGCAGTGATTAAGGACTTACTTGGTTGGCTCTTTGGCCATTTGGCTTCCCTTTCCTCTTTTGCATCTCATCTTGTACCTGCATATCTTTTAGAGGAATCCATTCTTATTATTTTTATTCTTTATTCTTTTGGAGTCTTCCAAGTGAGTTCCCTGATTGCTGAGTGCCAGGCCACTCTTGTATTTCCACTAGAGCCCCTGTGACACCCTCCTTATTTGGCATTATTTTTGCCATAACCTCCATAGGTTTGGTGCTGGCTCAATTTCACCAATATCATTGGGTATCCCTGCCTTAGACCTTCAATGTGAATACCCATTTGCTGGCGTTAATCCTCTTTTGCTGGCTTCCAGAGGAGTGGTGAAAATTAAGGTTTATGCGCAGCAAAATGTGTGAGCAGGAATAACTTTGCTATTCTTTGTCTTATGATTATGGGACTTGTATACTTGGAAACAGGTGAGTTTCCTCTTTCTTTTAATACCTTTTGAGCTGGCTTGGCTCAGAGCCATTTTCTGGAGGTATTTTGCTCTACCAATTGTTTATGGTATTTGGCTGTCATGCTTGTGCTCTGGTTTTTAGTCACAGGCTAAAATATCCTCCCTTCAAGAAGGCTCATCATTGATGAGACTGTTCCACCCTCCTAGGGGGTCTGAATATTCTCAGGTGAAGGTTACCATCTGATATGTGATCTTTTGCCCACCATTTATCCTTATTTGTGGTTTGGTTTATGAATCTGACCAAATATTGTCTCTGGTATTTACTATTCAGTATGATCTGCCTGGCCATGATGATCATCTTCTACTTCAACTATGTTCTGTTAGGTGTAGGGTTTGTTCCTGGAGGGGAACTTATCCCCTCCTGTTTGGAAGTAGGGTTTGACCAAGCTTACTGGGAATTCTGGTTTTTCCTAGAGAATTCTTCCGTTAGTGTTACCTTTAAATACATTTTCCCCTACCAATTTGATGATAGTTAAGGGTCCCACAAATGAGTCTCACATTCTCTTTGGTCTCTTGACCTTATTAAAGTTGAGTGTAGATATCATCACTTGGTCCCCTTCTTTGAAGTCTGGTTCTATGTGTGTTCTTTCATACCTCTGTTTTTTGTATTCTTTAGCCTCAAATATGCACTTAGTAGCTGTATCACATGCTCTCTTTCAGATATCATGGAAGTCTTTGGCTGTGGGATGGATAGTCAGAAGATGCTTCTTCAAATGATCCACAGGAAATAGGGGGTTCTGCCCTTTTGCTCTGAGTGAGGGAGATTTCCCTGTGGTAGAGTTCTTTCTTGGGTTGTAAGCCAGTTGCACTGCTGGCAGGAGTGTGACCCAGTCATGGGTGTACCATTCATGGTCCTTATATTCCATGCCATATGCATGGAATTGTCTCATGATGTCCTACATTGCTTGGATCATCCATCCAGCTAAACCATCTGTCTGTGGACAATAAGCTGTATAACATGAAAGTTTTGTTCCAAGAATGTCATAGAGGTTGGTCAAAAAATCTGATGTGAATTTTGGGTCCATATCACTAATGATGGTCCTAGGAATTCCACATGTGGATATGATGTTATTCCAGAATAACAAGGCTGTATCCATAGCTGTGTCTTGTTTGTGACATGGTAGGCACATTACAATTTTACTATACCTAAAAGCTATGACTATGCAAGCATTGAAGTTTTCCTTGCCTCCTGGGACAAGTCCTGTGACCCAGTCTATCTTGATGGTTTCCCATGGGTGTTTGGGTTCTTCTATACGCTGAAGAAGCCCAAATTTGTTCCCATGTTTTCTGTTTGCCTTCCAACATCTTTCACAAGTATTGATGTATTTACTCAGCTCTTGTTCCCATTGGCACCACTGCATTGTGCTTATTACCCTCTCTTTGGTCTGGTCTTCACTCATGTATCCCATATAAGGGCAATCATTCCATTCTTGTAGGATAAGAGATATGTGGTGTCTATCTTTCACTTCGTGAGAACCAGTATGCTTCTTTCTGTAATAGAGTATTCCATATATAAGTAAAACTTCATTATCCCTATAGTCCCTCAACCAGGCTTCCTCTCATTGGGCTCCTGTACTTCTGTTGAAGTAGTTGTAACAATATGCTACACTATTTGTGTTTGGAATACGTTTTAATTACTGAATTGAAAAATTCTTTAGGATAGTATTTGGGGTACAGGTTTATGGTGCTTGTTCCAAAAATCTGAAGTTTTTCTTTCTGCTTATCTCCATGAAATGGATAGGATATTTGGAACCTGATTGAGGGTCATAAGCTGGGTTTCTTTTGACATTGTCCAGTGGCCATCAGAATTGGTGTGCCTTTACCATTCTTTTTATATGATGGGCATGTTACCTCTATTCTCTTGAAGGGCTATTTGCCACCTCAACATGTGTCTATTTGTAGTCTTCATGTTAAGTAAAGACTTCAATTCTGTGAAGTCTGTGAAGACTTCAAAGACTGGAACCTTCAAGTAATAATGAAGTTTTTCTGGAACCCAGACTAAAGATAAGAATTCAGTCCGAGTATCCGCATACCTGGCCTCTGAATCTTTCAATTGCATGGAGATTTAGCATATTACTCCCTGCCTTGGTTCACCATCCACAATTTGTCTCTGGTGAAGGGCTGCTCCTAGGCCTTGACTACAAGCTTCATCTATATATAACTTGAATGGTAGTGCAAAGTCAGGTAATATGAGGACAGATGCATTAGTGAGTCTATATTTAATCCTCTGATATTCATCCCTCCTTTGCTTGGTAATTTCAAAAACTACATCTTTTGAACATAAATTGTATGTAATACTAGTTATGTGGGCAAAGTTTTTGATGTGGTTTATGTAGTAGCTAGCAAGCCCAAGGAATGATTGCATCTCTTTGATGTTATTTGGTACTGGTTTTCGCAGCACTGCTGCTACTTTTTTCTGATATACTTCAAGGCTAAGGAATGAGACTTTATGTCCTAGTCCCAATAGTTTTTGTTGTCCAAACTTACACTTGTTTAGTGAAATTTTCAGATTAATAGGTATGCATTTTCTAGGTACTCTGTCTATGTACTGCACATTGTCTTCCCATGTCACTGAATATATAATGATATGGTAACAAACACTAGTCATGGGTAAGGGTATTCAATCTTACACCCACTTGGACACCTCAAAACCAGCAATCAACTGTCTGTATCAACAATCAGTTTCAGAAATCTTCCTTTCTGAAACATGCATACAGTCTGGTTCATAACTACAACGTGCCAACTTCTGTACAGGTTGGAATTAACCAATACAGCTTGGATACACCATCCTTGTGAGCCTTTGCAATATGATCAAATATCCAAAAAGCTCACAAGAAAAACTTTATAATAATGGTACTCATAATAATTATCTCAAAACCAGTGAAAATGCCATAAATAGGTACAAACTCTGAATTAACTCAGAATTTAATTAGTAAAAATGTGAAATAAATTAAACCATTAGATTCCTCATGTTAAATTACACCTATATCACTTTTATGGAATATCTGTATAGTCAAAGATTACTGAATAATAAGTAACAATACCCTAAAAAAGACATAAAATCTTATTTAACTCAGGAACCAAAGAAAAAAATGTAGAATAAATTGCACCATTGGATTCCTCATGAAAGCCTACACATAAAAAAATTTGATGACAATTCTCTAAACTCAATACTTAAGGAATTAAGCTGAATATATGCAGTTTTTTGCTCTATGAATATATTCATTATTTTTAGCTAATATCTCTTGAGATATACATGATAGACAGTTAGATCAAAAAAAAAGTCACCACTGAATTATTGTAAGAACACACATATGAATTTTCTTTGACAAGTTATAAACAAGGTTATGACTTGGAACGGTTTATTGAACCAAATTACTAGAGCTGTTGACCAATTTGTTGTGAAAGTGATCCAAACTCAAAACAAAGTGGATGTTCAGATTCTACTAGCTCATACGTGAATAATGATGTAAGTCTTATCATAATATTCAAGGTAAAACCCTTTGAAATCAACATTTGAAGTTTAAAATATTGAATTTTGACAGAAAAGATGAGATACAAGAAAAAATCAAAAATAGAGTTTTTATGATGTAATTAAATTCTCTTGGAAGCTAGATAAGGACATGGCAGGCTATCAGGATTAACTCTCAGAATAGCTTTAGCCTTGATAGCTTAAAGGATATTTATGATCAAAGGTTAAGCTTAAAATTGATCATTCATGACCATTCACTGTAATCTTATTTTACGTTGAACAGTCATATATGTGATAAAACTGGTGAAAAATACTAAATTATGATTCATCATAATAAAATATACAAATTTGAGGCTTCTTCCTGGCCTATGACGTCATCAAACTTAGAGTTATAGTGATAACTCTAACTAATGGTGTAATAATGAGATAAGATGGTTTGATCATGATGTAATCATCACTAAACCTTGAAATACTGATCATTTTCAGTGGATACCATCAGTAAACGTCTACTAGAAGCCTAATGGACTCTAGAAGGGAGGTATTTACTATAAATAGAGCTCCTTTCACTATATTTTCCCCTCAGACGCATCAAAACAATAAGACAATTACATCAAAAGGTAAAATCTTTATTCTTTAGATATAAATCTTTTATATTATCAAAGAATAAAGGTAATATATATTATAATCATCATTCTTGAGGTGATTACTTCAATTGTTCTTTTTTTTTGTTAGATTTCTCTTAAAAATCTTATTTCCATGTAAAATCAAGAAAATCTGTAATTTCGTTCATTTTTGTTTGTAAATAAAATTTAAATAAGTTTTATTTACATTATTTGGCGTATATTATTCCAAAATTATTATATTAAGCATTAAAAGTATGTTATTTTCTCTTATTATAATCAGTTCTCTTTATTATTACTATTAATAATTCTTCAATTAATATAAATAGTATTTATATTAATATATAACTTTAACATTTGTAATATTATAGCTATTAATTGTTTTTGATTAACAAAAAACGATTTCTTATGCCTTTATTATTTGTTGGTAACAATAATAAAGTGCTTTCAAAGAAATCATTTTTTAAATATTAATATATTTATTTATTATGTTATTCTTTCATAATATAAATAATATTATTATATTTATTTAATAATAGAACTATTTTTTACGCCATAATAAAAATAAATCTTTATTATTATAATTACTTTTATCTTATTTAATTTATTTAGAAGGACATTCAGAGTACAATAAGTAAAATATTAGGAATTTTTATTTGTTGTTTCATAGTCAAACCTTACATTTGGGGGCCTGGCCATGATATTTACTTAAAAAGACCTTTAACAAGATTTTAATTGGGCTTATCCAATAATAAATTATAATTATAATCATAAAATTTTAGAATAATATTATATTTCTTGATTTTAAAAGCTATTGGCACATTTGGAAAGAAATTGTACTGTCTTACACATGGTTTTTCACATCCTTAGCCCTGCAAGAACTTTCTCTGAGTGACTCTTGTGATTAAAAAAGATATTTTATAAATGAAAATACTTTCATATTATAAATTCATTTTATAAAAGAATCATCTTCATTTTTTAATTTATTCTTTAAAAATAAAAATATTAAAATATTCAACAATATTAAAAACCAATAAATTTTTTTGTTTTTATTCAATTTTTCATTCATTTCTTTATTTATTTCACTTATTCTGAGAGATAAAAGCAATTTTTCAGTGGAAAATTTCCATATCTTACCAAAAATAACACTCTTTATATAAAAGACTTATATTTATTTGTCTTTTTTAGTGCTTGAAGACAATCCAATGGAGGAAAATCAGACCACTGTTGAAAGATTGGTGGAAGAAACTTGCACAAGCACCCCAACACCAATTGTCATTAAGAAAAAGAATGCTAATAAATTAGACTTTCCAGGACCCACTATTCAGGACTCTGAATGTGAGTACCCCCTTTATAGATTTCCGGAAAAAAAAATTCTTGTCCTGAAATCATGCTAATTTTTATTTTATTAAATTACAACTACCAGAAGAGGTTCCCAATACTCTATCCAATAACATGGAGCTAGACTCAGAGTCAGAAGTGATCCCTCAAAAGGGAAAAGAAAGGGCAAAATACCCAGTGGAACATAATCCACACAAGGAAGTGCCTTCTCTCAAAGACAAGTGCCAGAAATGCCCATGATATGTGAGCCAGAGTTAGCACTAAGTATGAGTAACTCAAACAGGTACCAATCACATTCAGAGGGCTCAAATACACATTTACATGAGCCAGTAAAAGCAGTACTACACAGTGTACAAGGACAAGGACTGGGAAATCTTGCCACAAATACACCAAGGAGTGATGAACTCCTGGCACATCCTCAAAAAATTCCTCAAAGAGGATGAAATAGTGAGATACTCCAATGGATGGTCTCCACTATCATCCAAGCCTCAAATCAAAACGATGAAGGAATACCATGCCAAAAAGAGGGAGGCAGCCAAGGAAGAAGCCCAAGTAGCTTCTACCAGAAAGCCCCAAGCCAACCCATTTCCCCGAGAAAAGCAGAACAAGAAAGGGAACTGGAGAAATCCATATTCCCCAAGGTACAGGATTCCAAAAATCAAAAAATATGCAATGGACAATGTCTTCAACATGGCCAGAACCTTGATTGAATTAAAGGACAAGGAGGAACAAAGAATGAGAAAACATCATTTCCCAAAGAAATAACTTTGTCTCCAGATGTTGTAGATACTTTAACAGAAATTAAAAATATTATTTTATTTCTTCAAGAAATTGAAAACAGTTTATCATTCTTACAAGATATAAATAATAATTTATCATCTTTAATAAAAATTGTTGCGCATAGCAAAAAAGAAATTGATAACATTAAATTTATTGTTGAAAATAATAAAACAAAAGTTTTAATTGACAACACTTAAAAATTAATACAAGGACAACAGTAACTGTATAAATATATAAAAGATATCAAAGATAAAACTTTGGCAATCAATTATGATGTTAGTATTGATAATATTACAGAAAAATTACACAAATTAAGTATTTCTGTAAAAATATTTGAAGAAAAGACTCAATCACACCAAAATTACTTCTTGACCATGTGGAGAAAAGTGATTAAGCAAGAGTGAATCTGAAAGATGACATTCAAACTGAAATAAGACTTATTACTGAGAAAATGGATAAAAGAAATGAGGGTAACTTAAATATGCCAAATGTATCAACCCCGTTTGCTCACATAAGAAGTCATGTTAAACCAAAAGAGGAAATACCAAATCCATTAATGACACACTTGAGTTATCAAGACAATAACCAAGTCTTAATTAAGGAAGTACCTCAATTGAAATAATGGCCAACATTAACCAGAGAAGATGAATATGACCATATGTCATGTATTAAAGCAATTTACATGTTACAAGAAGATTATGCCATACCAGATCAATTAACCACTGCCAGATTACACTCACTATTTGAGAATTCTGCAAAAAGATGTTATTATGGCATAAGGCAAACAAATGACAAAAATACCTGCTCTTAGTGGAAACAAGCAATAATCACCAAGTGGGCTAATGATTTCTGGATGTACAAGATAGAAAATGCATTTGAAAATTGCTTCTTTGACCCAGACAAGGATATACCTTTGACTTGGTTCTTAAAACAAGCTGAAAGATCAAATGTACTGTACCCAGAAATGGCACAAAAATTGGTACACACAAAAATACTTAAGAAATTTGGAGAAGAATTGAAACATGCCCTGAGAAACAAGTGTATAAAACCATGCTCCACAGGAGATTATATAAATGCCCTAGAAGACATAGTTACAAGGACAAAAATTGACAGAATTTGGAAGAAATTGGACAATGAAAGTCCAAATAATCCATTTATCAAGAAAGATAAGCCAAGAGACACTTTCAAGCCCAATACATCCAACAGTCATAAGCAAAGAAAGTTCCACAAATGTGGAGGTATTGGACACTTAGCGAATAATTGCCTTAAAAAAGCAAAAATAAATGAAATTGTGGAAACAGAGGACCACAATGATAAATAAGAATAATCTCATTCTGAAAAGGACACTGAAGAATCAGAAACTTCTGATAGTGATGAAATTGATATAATTGATGCACAAGTTAATAATATTGATTTAATATATGAAGTACTGGATGTCAATTCAAACTTACCACAAGTTGAAACATCTGATACAAGCCTGAAAAACATACAAGATGCCAAATTTTATAGAACCAAACCAGCAAAAGCTATGGGATATACAGCTGGAAAATCAAGTATAAGTACTGTCATGGTGGAAAGCAAAGAGGCAAAAGTGAACTTAGATACAGGAGCATATTGTACCTGTGTTGGTAAGAGTTATTTGAAAACAATTGTACCAGATTGGGAAGAAAAACTTATACCAATACAAGGAGTGAAATTTATTAATGCAAGTGAAAGCATGAAGCCCCTTGGATTAATTGACTTAACACTCATTTTTCCTCATCCTTCACAATGTATCAGATTGAAAGGAGAGTTTGTAGTTATGGACAATTGCACTAGTAACCATTTTATACTTGGAAATGACTACTTGAAAATTAATGGCATAGATATCTCTAACAAAAAAGATAGATATTTTACCATAGGAGACATTAAAAGACAAAAATTTGGCTTCTTCAAGAACAAAAACCAAATTACAGTTATTAATAATGAAGAAAAAAGCCCAGAAAATGATTTTTTCATAGCTGAACAACTGAAAGAGGCAGAATTCAATCATGAATTAACAGAAAAGAGGAAAGAAAAATTGATTGACCTCTTATTTAAGTACAAAAATGCCTTTGCAACTGACAAAGAGCCACTAGGTGCCATAATTGGGCATGAGGTAGACATAATCCTTATTGTGGAAAAGCCTTATCCACCTCTATTAAGAAGACCAGCTTACCCAGCTAGCCCAATAGTTAGAGAAGCTTTAGAGGTACAAATTAAAGAATTAATAGACCTTTGAGTATTAAGGAAAGTAGGACATAATGAACAGGGAGGTCACTATACCTGTCATTATAACTTGGAATAATGGAAAATCAAGGGTGTTAGGGGACTTTAGAGCTCTAAATACCTACACCATCCCTGACAGATATTCAATACCCAGAATCCATGAGACAGTAACGCAATTATCTCAGGCTAAGTTCATCACATCCATGGATGCTCTAAAGGGTTTTCATCAAAATTTCTTAACCAAAATTCCAAAAAACTACTGACGATAGTAGTCCACTGTGGAATTTTTGAATATCTGAGAATGCCATTTGCTATAAAAATGCATCTTCCCATTAGCAAAGGATGATGAATACCATATTTCCTTAAGAATTTTCAGAAGTATGGTTGAATATCTATATTGATGATATCATAGTTTGCTCAGAAACATGGTATAATCACTTATAAGGACTAGAAAGAGTCCTGCAAAATATAGTACAAGTAAAGAGGAAAATCTCCTTGCAAAAGTATCATTTTGCATACAGTGGATTGAAAACACTAGGACCTGTTGTATCTGGAGTAAGTCTGGGAATAGATAAGAACAAAGTAGTAGTGGTACTATTGAAGCCAATGCCCCAAACCAAAAAAGAAATGAAATCATTTCTCGGATTTTCTGGTTATTACAGACAGCATATGAAAGACTTTGCAAGAATTGCTAAGTCCTTGTATAAGCTCTGTGAGCAACAGACAGTCTATGAAGTGAATGAAGGAAGAGTCAAGGCATATGAAGAACTCAAAAGTTCCTTAATATATTCCCCATTTCTTCTAATGCCAGATTGGAAACTACCCTTTAAACTGTACATTTATGCTTGTGGAGAAGGACTAGGTGCTGCAGTACACCAGACACAAATCATCAATGACAAACCTGTTGAAGGACCAATTTGCTTCATTTCAAGACAAATAAAGCCAACAGAAGCAAGGTATGGAACAAGACAAATGGTATGCCTCTACTTAGTGTGGGCTTTAGAAAAATTACACTATTATTTGGATGGGACAGTGTATGATGTAATTACAGATTGTAATGCTGTAAAATCCTTATTAAACATGAAAACTCCAAATCGACATATGCTAAGATGGCAAATTGCCATCCAATAATTTAGAGGAAGTTTGACTATAGCTCATAAATCTGGTAATATTCATAAAAATGCAGATGGTCTTGGAAGATGGGCTCTGGCAAATACACCTGCAAATCCAGAATGTGTACCACAGGAAGAGCACCATATAAAAGGCATATGTGTCACAGATATTGGCCCAGAGCTCTTTAACCAAGTTAAATAAAGCTATAAAGTGGACAAAAACTGCCATATCCTATGGCAAATTCTAATGAAAGACAGTCAAGACCCATCACTTTCATCAAAACTAGATGAAATATGGAAAAAAGCATATTATGAGGGAACATTCCACTTCCTTGATGGAATCCTTTATGATAGAACTAAGAATACATGTTTTATGGCTTTAACAGATAGAAATATAATAAACACTATACTACATTAATGTCATGATAGTTTTGCAGCTGGATATCTCCCAGAAGACAGAACACTAGAGAGGGTAAAAACCTGCTCTTGGTGGCCAAATTGGAAGAAATATGTTTCAGAATGCAGCCAAACCTGTGATAGGTGCCAGAAAGTAAACAGAGCCACAGGAAAGAAATTTGGAATGATGATCCAAATCCAGGAACCAAAATCCCCTTGGGAAATAGCTCACATGGATTGGGTAACAGCTTTATCTCCAGGAGGAGACAGAAGTTACAATGCATTCCTAGTATTAGTTGACAGATACATCAAATCTCCAATGTTCTTAACATGTCACAAGGATGATACATCTATGGACACAGCCATAATAATATGGAATAAATTATTAGCCACACAGGCTTATTTCAAAATATCATAAGTGATAGAGACCCAAACTTCACTTCAGAATTATGGATGAACCTCAATAACCTCTTTGGAACAAAATTATCATTCTCAACAGCTTACCACCCCCAAACTGATGGTCTAGCAGAAATAATGATACAGACCTCAGAGAACATTATCAGGATATTCTGTGCTTATAGACTAGAATTCAAAAATTCTGTTGGTTTGAACCATGATTGGTGTACATTGATACCAGCTCTTGAACTGGCATATAAAACATCAATCCATTCTTCAACTGGCAAAACACTAGCAATGCTTGAAAAAGGCTGGAATCCAAGACTTCCTTATGATACCCTCAAAAAGGATTTAGTAGTGTGGGAACTCCTCTGCATGTGGGATAAAATTAGGCAGTACCTGGAAGGGGAAATTACAAGAATACAGTTTTGAATTTCTGTTTGATATTTGTAACCCTTTCTCTGCTTGTGTGCTAGAATAATCTAGATTGCCCTCCCTAATATGCTAAGTTATCTTTACTGAGTTCACCAAATCAATTTTCATTATTGATAGTGGCTTGATCCGAAGATATTTTACTCAACAATCTCTAATAAGACTTTGCTCTACTGAAAACAATGGTTAGTTAAAACATTAATAAATAAATACTTTTTAAAATGTCCAGAAAATTTGGTAGGATTACACCAAAATGATTTTACAAAAGATGATAAATGAAATCAAAAAAAGAAGACACTTCTTACTATTGAACAATCCAAAGAAAATCCCTATATACATATTTTATGTTTTTTTAAGTGAAATAGTACAGACAGTCACAATATGAGAGAGAAATAAATAGCACTTGATATCAACTATAACAGTATATGATTATTAAGGGAAAAATAACTTGAAATATATTCAGGTAAAATAAGTTAAATTGACTGGGTTTTGAGCTATATTTATAGCTTGAAAAATTCAAGTAATATAGTATAATATGTGAGATGTTTTATGAGGTTATAAAAAAAATACCATTAAATTTATAGCTTATTATTTAAACGAACTCTTTGATCTATATAATGGTAAGCTGTTGGTTTTGAATATTGATGGTAGAATAGGAGTAGTATGAATTTAATGTAAAGTTATTAATTTGGTGATATTTTATGACTGAAAAAGATATATTCCCAGTATCATATGTGAGTTTTTCTTATAAGCTCTGAATGGATAGGTTATTAATGTGAGTAGGGATGTAAATTTTCTTTTGATTATGTTAAAGAATTTAGTTGAGGTTGTCGATTGGTTTTTTTTTAGTTTAATATGTATCTTGATGAAATTGAATTCATTTAAGGGGTTCTACTTTAGCTTAAAAGTGGTAAAATTACTTTGAAAAATTCAGGTTTTATTTTAAAATCTGAAAAAATTACTTTGAAGTGATGGTTTTGTTTAAAAAATCATCTAAAATTACTTTTAAGATTTAATCACTAAACTCCAGAGATGCCTTACTCTTGAGCTTAAAGTATTAAGATCCTAATTATTATGATTACTAGTCTGCCTGCTAGTGAGGAATAAGTTAAAATCTTTTCACACTATTTGTTCTCTTGATCTATGTCAACAACAAACCTCAATTACTAAGTTTAATTCATCAAAAAAAATTCTAATTTAACCTCTTAGATAAGGGATTTGTCAAAAATAAGTAGAAGTTACAATGTCCAGATGGGAAAAAGTCTGGAGAGGAAAAAAGTTGAACTATTTATATTCTTTAGGGGAAATATGATTAGGTTCTAGGGTTTTCACAAACTGTTTCATGCATATGCATATGAACACTAGCTCCTTTTCAATTTCTCTTGGATTACCAAGCATTCTATGAACGCATAGCTAATTTACTACCACCAAGGTAAAGTTTTATACATTCACTCCACTCATCACTCTTGTCACCCTTTACACTATACATCCTTAATTCTATATTTTTTTTAATAATAATAAACACTACTATTTAGCTCAATCACTAACATCATTAAAATTTGAAGCAATTCCCTTCCACTATCATCAGATCAATATCATACTCAAAATAATTCACACTACTACTATTCTATATCAAAAAGTAGAATGAAATAAAACAAAATAAATATAAATTCACTAACTCAAAATAATAATTTTTTTTAATTCAAATAGAGATAATCCAAATGCTCTTCTTAATATAAAAGAGGCTAAATAAGGCTTCTACAAAAGATTTTACTCAAAACTAACCACAAGTCCTCAATTTTCACCAATAAAAAATAATAATTTCTCAGATAATACTACAATAATTCAACTCTCAAAATTTAAATTATTTTTTATTAAAATTCCACATAAAATCAGCACCAAAGATTGAAATACAAGGTTTGATCATAAATTTGAGAATTCTTAAGTGTGAATATTCATTAAACCAATAGAATACTGACTTAATATATATATTTTTATTTTCTAAAATATTTTTCTTTGTAGGTTATTAATATTTAAGGTTACACAAGAAGGTTATTTTGATAATAATATTTATTTCTTTTTTTATATTGGTCCATTAAGCTAAACAGGTATAGGTATACCACAGTAGATATAGAACCAACAGCAAGTAGCTTCAAATTAATGCTTGACAAAACAAGACACCATTCAAAAAGATGTATGAAATATCCTTTCAAGTATGCAAAAGAAAGATGAGATAAAAATCATAAACTGCCTAACTTCCAAACAGGATACTTGGTCATAGTATCAACTCCAAATTTCAATGATATAAAAGGCCCAAACAAATTAAAATATTCCTTTGCAGGACAATTTATTATAAAAGGACTACATGGACCTAATTCTGTGCAACTAGAGCTCACAGGTGAATTCATGAACAAACACCCAAATTTCCCTGTAAGTCTAATAATCCTTACAGCTCAAGTGAAAAGGAATTATTTCCACTAAGAAATAAAGCCCCACTTGAAATACCCCCTTTAGAAGAAGGAGAAGAAAAGAAAATTGTGAAAGTCCTTAAATAAAGAAGGACAAGAAACAAAAATCAGAGGGAATACCTTGTAAGGTATAGAAATACAGCTCAAGAAGATGAATACCTACTTGAGAAAGATATAAATAATGCTGATAAACTATTAAGAAGATTCAGAAATGAAAGAAAACCTAAAGAATAAAAAATTAATCATTAGTGAGCTTCAAGACTAACAAAGTCTATTGAAGAGATAGGACAGTGGATGATACCCTAATTAACTATATCAGATTGTAGCTCAATTTTTTTTGTGGTAGGCAATGTAAGCCTTTGAGATATTACCACATATTGAAAAAGCCCACAAGAAAAACTTTATAATAATTATACTCATAATAATTATCTTAAAACCAGTGAAAGTGCCATAAATAGGTACAAACTCTGAATTAACTCAGAACCTAATTAGTAAACATGTGAAATAAATTAAACCATTAGATTCCACATGTTGAATTACACCTATATCATTTTTATGGCATATCTGTAAGGTCAATAATTACTGAATAATAAGTAATAATACCCTAAGAAAGACATAAAATCTTATTTTACTCAGAAACAAATGAAGAAACATGTGAAATAGATTGCACCATTGGATTTTCAATGAAAGCCTACACACAAAACAACTTTATAACAATTCTCTAAAGTCAATACTTAAGGAATTAAGCTGAATATATGCACTTTTTGGTCAATGCATATATTCATGGTTTTCAGCTAATATCTATTGAAATAGACATGATAAAGAGTTAAAACAAAGATAGATTCACCACATAATTACTTTAGGAACACATATATGAACCTTATTTAACAAGGTATAAACAAGGTTATAACTTGTAAGGGTTTATTGCACAAAATTACCAGGGCTGTTGACCACTTTGTTGTGAAAGTGGTCCAAACTCAAAAAAAGGAGAAATTTAGATCCTGCGAGTTCATTAGTCAATAATGATGTAATTTTACTATAATGTTCAAGGTAAAACCTCCTTACATCAAGGTTTGAAGTTTAAAATATTAAATTTTGACAGAAAAGAAGAGATACAAGAAAAACAATTTAAAATAGAGTTTTGATGATGTACTGAAATTCTCTTGGGAGTTTATTAAGGACATGCCAAACTATCAGAATAAATGTCAGAATATTTTCAGTGTGTATAACTTAAAAGATATTCATGATCGAAGTTTAAGCTCAAAATTGATCATTTATAATAACTCACTGTAAACTTATTTCTAGTTTAACAGTTATATAAGTGCGAAAGCTGGTGAATAATATTGAATTATGATTTATAATAATAAAATCCATAAACTTTAGGCTTCTTCCAAGTCTATGATGTCTTCAAACTTAGAGTTATAATGATAACTCTAAATAATGACGTAATAATGAGAGAAGATGGTTTGATCATGATGTAATCATCACTAAACCTTAAAGTCCTGATCATTTCCAGTTGATACCATCATTAAACGTCTACTAGAAGCCTACTGGACTCTAGGACGCAGGTATTTACTATAAATAGAGCTCTTTTTACTCTATTTTCCCCTCAGACACATCAAAACAATAAAACAACTAAATAAAAACAAAAAATCTTTATTCTTTATATTTAAGTTTATATATAAATCTTTTATATTATCAAACACCAAAGGTAATCTTTATTATAATCATCATTTTTGACATTATTACTTCAATTGTTCTTTTGTTTTGTTGTCATTCTCTTAAAAATATTATTTCCACGTAAAATCAAGCAAATTTGTAATTTTTTTCTTTTTATTTGTAAATACAGTTTAAATAAGTTTTATTTACATCATTTGGCATAAACCCTTCCAAAATTCATATATTAAGCATCAAAAGTAGGTTATTTCCTCTTATTATAATCATTTCTCTCTTTTATTACTATTAACAACTCTTCAATTAATATAAATAGTATTTATATTGGTTTATAACCTTTATATTAGTAATATTATAGTTATTAATTGTTTTTTATTAATAAAAACAATTTTTCACGCCTTTATTATTTGTTGGTAACAATAATAAAGTGCCTTTAAATATATTTATTTATTATATTATTCTTTCATAATATAAGCTATATTATTATATTCATTTAATAATATAACTATTTTTCATGCCATAATTATAATAAATATTTATTATTGTAATTTTTTTTATCTTATTTCTTTTATTTATAAGGACATTCAGAGTAAAATACATAAAATATTAGTGATTTTTACTTATTCTTTTATATTCAAACCTTACCATCCTGAAACTTTATGATCACTCAATACCACCACACCTCTTGTACAGATCCTGTACAGCTGTACAGGACCTGTATTGGCCAGATTAAATTCAATCATCAATTCCTCTCATGGCAACTCTCTGTCTGGATCAGGGATAGTGATTCTCACATATACCAGCCCCTCTTTCTCCCCCTGGGGACCTTTCCCCAGTTAATTAATTCATTTGATTTATTATTTTATGCATATTCTTATCCTTATATTTGGGTATTATATTTATTACTCTTAAGTTAGTCTTTGGATTTCTTCTTTTCCTGTACAGTATGAGCTGTGGCTGCCATATCCTTATTAACCCTTCTCTTTCTTTCTGACAGGTTGAAACACTGGACTTGGACTTTTTTGTGGTTGGATCTTTTATCTCTTACTCTTATCATTTGTTGCTGCTTTTCCTTATATTTTGTTTATTAGTAATTTCATCTTATTACACTCTTGAGTTTATTCCAATTTTACGATATCCTGAGCCCTCCATAAGTAAGTCCCAGTTTACTGAGTAAAATCAGTTAACTGATATTGGCTTCATACTTTTCATTGACTTCTATTTATTCATGTCATTCTTAAATTATGACTACTTTATTATTTTGTGAATTCTTCATGATTATGATTTCTCTCTCATCAATTTTCATCCCATTCAGCTTATTTAAATGAAAATTGATTCTTCTCCTTTCTCAATCAATGACAAACATCTTAAGATCATTCTCAATTTTATATTAAATCTGAATTTTATTTTGTTTGCTTATTCAGGTCTTATCAGGCTTTTTTATTGATTGGTTTATTGATTGGGATTCATTTTGGTGATTGATTCTGTGATTCAGGATTCTGTTTGGATTGGGTTGATTTACTGGATTTAATTCACTCAAGATAACTGATTTATCCTCAAGAATTTCTTTTTATTATTGATTAATCTTACTCATCAAGATATTGGAACTATTCCTGAAGATATTGACTGACTTATTGATTCCTCAAGACATCAATTTTATATTGAAGACATGAACTGACTTATTTATTATTCATTCTTGAAGAGCTTATTGATATTTGATTTTATTTGATTTTTGATATTTACTGAATTGATTGATTGATTGATTGAATTTGATTTCACCTCAAGATTTTGATTAATTCCTCAATATTCATCAAGAATTTTTTTGATATCGATTTGTCCAAGATTTGATTCCTTATTTTCACATACCATCAAGTTATTTTCTTTATTTTTATAATGCCAGTTCAACATAGCCCCCCAGCCAAGAATGCAAGATCCCAAAGACATCAACCTGTTCCCACTCCTACAGCAAGGGCTCCAGTTGAATGCACACCATCAGTTCATCCACTGAGTGTAAATTTGGACAGAGGACCACTAATGGATGGAGAAGAACCTTTCAGAAGAGAATGTGTGAAGTAAAGAAGATCAAGATAGTTTTCTGGCTTGTTGGGTGATTATTCAAACATTTCTAAAGGGCCAAGAAGTAGATTGGGGGAAGCTCAATATGAAGAGGGGGAGTAGTCTGTGGAAGAGGAGGGATCTGAAAAAACTGAAGTGGCAGCTGCCTTGGCAGGCGCCCCTGAGGCTTCTGAAGCTTCGACCCTAGCCCATTCTAATCAACATTTTGTCTCTCAAGCTGAAGAAAATTTTCTGAAGATGATGGAGCAAATGAATCAGTTCATGTGGCATCTCACTAAAGCAAATTCTCCCCAGGACAATACTAAACCCCTGCATTGAAGACTCCATCAATGAAGGCACCTAATTCTTTTGATGGTACTCAAGCCCATAAATTGAGAGCATTTATCCAATCCTATCAATTGATATTCCATAATGATCCAGCAAATTTCTTCTCCAACAGGAAGAAAGTTCTTTACTAAACTTTCTTTCACACTGGTAGAGCTGGAAAATGGGGTGAACCTTCCCTCTCAAATATTTACAATAAATATCCTTCCTATATTCTCAATAATTGGCATTTGTTCAAAACTCAATTATTCACTCTGTCTGGCAATCCCAATGCAGTCAGGAAAGGTGAACAAGAGTTGTAAAATTGTAGGATGAAGGAAAGTGGTCATGTTCCTTTGTACATTTCTTATCTTAGAAGTTTAATTTCATGAATTGGAGATTGGGGAGAAAGGGAATATATTCATGTTTACAGAAGAGGATTGGGATCAAGATTATTGGATCAGTTGGCTTCTCACCCTGAAAGTTTTGATACTCTTCAAGAACTCATGGATATCACCTTGCAATTAGATAATAGTTACCATGAAAGGCAAAAGGCAGATGGTGGTAATCAAGAAAAGAAGCCTCCTGTCACTGGATCCAGCTTCTCAAGGCCTCCTCAAGGCTCTTCTTCAAAAAGGCCTCACCATACAAAGAGCAAGAATGGTGTCACAGGGGCTCTTGGACAGAAAAACAAGAGTGGCCTAGAACGCAGAAATCAGGGAACTGAATTGGAAGATTCCAAAAGAATAAAGAAAATAAAAATAAATAATTGAATTTCTCTGAGAAGAATGCAAGTACAAAGATGAGATTCAATAAGAGAAATGAGAAGCCAAATGGCCAAAGAGCCAACCAAGTAAGTCCTTAATCACTGTTTCAATGACCACCAAATATCCATTGACAGGTGAAGAAAGAAAAGAGCAAAGGTGTTAAATCACTTACTTGATAATATCAGTACTCACTTAACAAAATTTTAAGATAAATAGAGATAAAATAAATAAATAAAATATTAATTAGCTGGGGGAAAACCCTCCAGGGTCAAAGGGGGCTGGTATATGTAAAATGTTGAGATCTTGACTCCTTCAGGCTGACAACTAGTGTGTATTGAATACTTGAAGCTGTATTGACAGCTTGATGAAGTGTATACCTGGCCAGATTGGGAAATGAACTGTGTTGAATGATTTTCCCATGATGTATGATTGAAATGCAGGTATTGATGAATCCAGACTCTATTATAATGAATGTGGTTGCCAAGTTGGATTATTGGAGCATTGACACTTAACATCTTTTTTTGAACTGCCTCTTGAATACCGCTAGGGAATCAATTGACAGTATTCCCTGGGAGGCAATACTTGAAGTGAGAATAACCAATGAATTCCTGATGGCGTCATTGGTCTTTGAGAAATCACACCTGCACTTGAGCCTTGATGGGTCCTCTGGCTGATATGACACTTTGGTGACTCATGGAATGTTGAATTACCCCTCTGATATTGACACCATTGGATTGCTGGTGAAAAAAGGTGCAGAATGGTGTATAACACCATTAATGACAATTTGAGGTGCTGAAGGGTGAAAGTGGCCAAAGGCTTTTGTGAGTCAAGTCAGGAGGATGAGAGTGAAGATTGGGTTTGGGGTGATTTCAAAGGTGACAAGGTGTTTCTGGGTGTATTTACCATTTACAGTTTTCTTGCCAAATACAGCTTATACAGCTTTAGAACTGTATTTGTGCAAAGTGCGCAAAAATGCACAGAAATGGGCAGAAATTGGCAAAATTGCACAAAATGAGCAAAACTGGCAATTAAGCCCCAAAAGGCCTGATATGACCTTTTGGGCATATTTCCCATATTACATGGGAAAATGGAATAAAAGGATTGATTACAGCCAAATGCGCAAAAGTGTGCAAAACTGTATTTAAAGCTTAAAAAGCCAAATGCAGGCTTGTGGGCTGTATTTTACCTGTTGACTGGAAAATTCTTGGAAGTTCCCAAAAGCGGACAATGGCCTGGAAAGGCCTGATGATAGTAAAGGGGCCAGGTTGGCCCCAGGAGTGAAATGACCATAAAAGGCCAGAAAGGATGAGAGGGCCAATTTGGCTAGTGATTATGGATATTGCCAAATTGCCATAAGATTGATATGGGACTGATATGCCATATGGAGTCCAGGAGGGTAATTTCCATGGTTGTGACAAAGGGATAGAAATATCAATTTCAAAGGACAAGCCTCATGCTGCTCTCCTTGATAAGGAAAATCAATTAATTGGTTCTGAAAAGGAGAGGAGGATTAAAGAAGGCTTACGTACTTATTGTGGTGGAAAACACCAAATTGAAAAATGTTTCAAGAGACCTCAGAACAAGCCTGGACCATTAAGAGGCTTCCCTAGCAATCTGGGGAGAGCCTGAGTTGGAATCAGGTTGTGTTCAATGATTTTCACATATGTCCTTCAAGAGCAAAATTGTGCGCTCTGAATACTAGTGTCAAGAAATCTTCAAAATATCTCATTTTTTCTTCTGTCTCTCATATTTTTTATAGTATTCTTATTGATTCTGGTGCTACAATCTTGTTTATTGCAAAGAATTTTGTTCTAAAGTACTCATTTACTATGTCAGAGCTCCCCAAAAGGACTCCTCTTTTCATTCTGGATACAACCAAATTCCCTGCCTTGTTTATCACCCATTATACCAAGTGGGTTGCTGACTTGCCTTCCTTCCCAAGCTTTGAATGGGACTTTTTTATGATAGATTCACCCAAAGTAGAAGACCTGATATTGGGATATGATTTTCTCTACCATTTTAATCCCATTATTGATTGTAAAAATGGATTGATTACTCATCATTCTATTCATAAGGATTCTAGTTGTATTAATTCTTCTACTGGTGATGACTTGGCCACTGCTGTCAACAGTGTTTCTCTGGTTGCTGATCTTAACACACCTTCCCTTACTTCTTCTGTCCATATCCCTTCCATCATTCCCTCTCAGTTATTAATTCAATCAAGGGATAAAGTCTTCAAAGAGATAAAAAATGTTGGAGAAGATGTTGCTATATCTTCACTTCCTCTCCTTCAAGGGTATATGGACCTCCCTCCTTTATATATCCTTGCCTCCCTGGAGGAGCAGTGGGATGAGGAGGAAGATCCAGAATAAATTGAAACTGTGTTGAAGGTAGTCCCTCCTGCTTATCACCAATCTATGGATGTATTCTGCTAGGTGAAAGCATAGAAACTTCCTCCACACTGGGCCTCTCATCATAATATTGAATTTGAGGGTCCTCTTGTCAGCCTGCGACTCAAAACCAGAGCACAAGCATGACAGCCAAATACCATAAATCAATGGTATAGCCAAGATACTGCCAAAACATGGAGCTGAGCCAAATTGGCTGAAAAGGTATCAAACGAAAGAGGAAACCCGCCTCTTTCCAAATATACAAGTCCCACCATCATAGAACAGGGAATAAAAAAGTTATTCCTGCCCAAAGGTGTTGCTGAGCATAAACCTTAATTTTCACCTCTCATCTGAAATACAGGGGAAGACGCTTAATCCCATCAAATGGGTATTCAGAATACAGCTCTAAGTCAGGTCTATACAATGGTAATAGCCAAAATGAGCTAGCACCAGAATTACAAAATTGATGACCAAAATAAGGTCAAATAAGGCTGGTTAAAATATTCACCTTTCATCTAACATCTGCAGTTTTAGTGTGAGATACCTGAAGTGGGGTCTTTTTAGAAATAGCACAATCAGGGCTATTTGATTGTGTCATCCATTTTGCCATATCCCATCTTGAAAAAACGTTATGGGGCAAACAAGCTCTATACAGTTTTTGAGAAAAACATGTATATGTACAAAAAGTCTTGTACATGGCATAACTTTGTCATACTTAATGATGACCATATCAGATAAGGAACCATTGTGGAGAACACATCCAGAAATATAAAATGAACCAACTTTGAGCACGATATTTCAAAAAATGACAAAGTTATGGCAGTGTTAAGCTCAAAATTCCACAATTAGACCAATACAGTCTTACTGTGGCATATTATCCCATAAGTATGATTATGAGGTGTCAATCAGACAAAGAGTCATGTATATACTTCAATTCCTCATATTTAATTAAATACTGGGGTCCCATACAGGTTCTGTACAGCATTCTACACATCATATAAGTCAGAAGAGGGCTATGTGCTCCCCAGGGGAAAATCTTCACCCTGTATTAGTCAAAACTGCTAAGATGTGGTTTCAAAGCCACATCTGGGCCCAATACAAAGCATACAGACACTAGGAAAGCCACAAGCCAGTATTCTGAAGGGAAAAAATCTTCACTTCCTCTACATGGATGGTCTAGAGGGCCAATCCACCCCATTTTACAATAAAAGGCAACTTCTTCTCCACCAGAAAACGTTTCCTTATCCTGATATTGAATTCCTACGTAGTACAACTGTCAAAAACAGCTATACACTTGAAAAAAATCAGGTTATGCTATAAACTTTAGTATTGTAGACTTTATTATTGTAACCCAACAGGTAAAGCTGCACCCAGGGATTTCAACATTGCTCACCACCACTATTTCACAATATTAAAGCCCTGATTATTCAACATTAAACTTTTATTATCCATTATACTCCTCTTTCAAATCAATTTTACCATGTCATAGTGCTAGTTAAAGTGGTAAATAGACTTATTACACCTTCATTATAGACTCAGCCTGACACCTGTACCTCCAGTTGGTTTTATCTACTCATACTCAAATCAACAGTCAGAAGCATTGTGGGACTAGATTTCAGAGAATGTAGAGAAAGGTTCCATAAGGCCAAGCTCCTGTTCAACAGGAGCACCTGTCCTTTTTGCTAAGAAAAAGGATGGTGGCTTTTGTTTGTGTATTGACTACTGCAAACGTGATGCTGTTTCTAGGAAGAACAGGTACCCTATTACTCCCATGAATAAGCTTCTTATTGTATTCAAGTTTTCAACCTGTGACTCAAAACCAGAGCACAAGCATAACAGGCAAATACTATAAACCAATGGTAAAGCCAAGATACCACCAAAACATGGAGCTGAGCCAAACCAGCTCAAAAAGTCTCAAAAGAAGGAGGAAACCCACCCCTTTTCAAATATACAAGTCCCACCATCATAGGAAAAGGAATAGGACAGTTATTACTGCTCAAAGTTGTTGCTGAGCATGAACCTTTTTTTTCACCTCTCATCTGAAATCCAGAGTAAGAGTCTTAAACCCAACAAATGGGTATTCAAAATTTGCCTTCAAGTCACGGCTATCTAATGGTATGTCACAGGGTCTCTTGGACAGAAAAGCAAGAGTGGCCTGGCACTCAGAAATCAGGGAACTCACTTGGAAGACTCCAAAGGATAAAGGAAAATAAAATAAAAGAATTGAATTCCTCTAAGAAATATGGACGTACAAGATGAGATGCAATAAGAGGAAAGGGAAGCCACATGACCAAAGAGCCAACCAAGTAAGTCATTAATCACTGTTTCAACTTGCCAAAATGAATAATGGAATTAGTAAGGATATCACCACCAAATATCCACTGAAAGGCAAAGGAAGAAAAAGAGGAAAGGTGCTAAATGACTAACATGATAATATCAGTATTTTCTTAACGGAATGAAAAGAAAATAGAGATAAAATAAAATCAAAATATATCAATTAACTGGGGAAAAACCCCCCCAGGGTGAAAAGGGTAGCCGGTATATGTGAAAATTTGGGAGCTTGAGTTCTTCAGGCTGAAAACTGATCTGTATTGATCCTTGAGGCTGTATTTATGGTTTTGGGAATTGATGCAGCTGGCTAATATTGAAATTGAAATGGGTTGAATGAATTTCCCATACTTGACAATGAAATACAGTTCTTGATGGATCCGGACTGTATTGAAATGAAGGTGGTTGCCAAGATGGATTGAGGGGAACTTTGACACTTGACAAATGAATGAATGAATGAACTGCCTCTTTAATTCCTTGAGAATAGTTTAACAGTATTGCCTTGGAGGAATACTGTGAATGAAATTATCCAATAACGTCTTGATGGCGTGATTGGTCTTTGACGCTGAAACACATGCTCTTGAGCCTTGATGAGTCCTCTGAAAGAATGGGTGCCTTGATGACATTGTGGTATTCCATAGCAGTTCTTCCAAGGTTCAAATCCACAATTTCAAAGCTAGAACTTTGATCAATAATAATAATAATATGTATATATATATAAAGAAAATAAAGATGAAAGGTGAAAGATAAAAGTAAAAAAATTAAAAGAAAAAGGAAGATAATTAGATTAAAATAACAAAAATAAGTATTCCGCTGGAATCTACATCAAATTTTACCTATAGTCACATATTGCCTCAACCCCATAATGTCAATAATTTTCTAGATATCATGGATTAAAGAAGAGAAATGATACTATGTACTCTATGCTAGGTACAAGAATATGCTTAAAGATAATGCAGCTTGTCTAAATATTCAATATGAATAAAAATGTGTAATATTACATAATTGATACCATTACTCTTACAACATCATGTGTTACATGTCTTGACATAAAAAAAACACTATCATATAAGTTAACATAGTGTTACATTACTCAATCCCCACTTAAACTCCCATAACCAAACATTACAGGTATTATTTACAAATTAAATTTTACATAGAGAAATACTAAACTAAATACAGATCAAGGCTGTGAAGAAGAAAAATAAGGTTAGTAGAGATAAGAATACAGTTCTAAAAAAATGGTGCAATCAACCAAACATATGGTGCAATATCTGCATCAAATGACACCATTCCAAATTTAACCACCAGCAAAAATGTCTCAAGGCTGTGAAGAATAAAAATAAGGTTAGTAGAGATAAGAATACAGTTTTTTAAAATGGTGCAATCAACCAAAAAAATGGTGCAATATATGTATCAAATGACACCATTCCAAATTTAACCACTAGCAAAAATGTCTCAAGGCTGTGCATAATAAGAATAAAGTTTAGTTGAAATAAGAGTATAATTCAAAAAGTATGGTGCAATATCCTGAACAAATGACACCATTCCAAATTTAACCACTAGCAAAAATGTCTCAAGGCTGTGCACTGACAATAATAAGGTTCAGAATGGCGCAATAAACCAAACATATGGTGCAATATCTTGATCAAATGACACCATTTTTAATTTACCCACCAGCAAAAATGTCTCAAGGTGGAATTTTTTCTAAGTCCCTTGTTTTTGGAAGGCTCTTTGAAGGGCCCAAAAAGTATAAATAAAGGGCCTCTCTCCCTGTTTTTCCCCCCCATGCTTCTGATTCAGACAATAATCTTGAGGATCAATCCATCCCTTCTCTAGTAGGATAATCTAGTATTTATATTGAAAAAGATCAGTAGCAAGGCTCAGGATCTTATAGTATTATTTATGATTAATTAATTGAAGATATTTCTAATATTAATGAAAGAGGTTAATATTATTTGATAGTCTTACCATTATAATGGTAGTGTTGAAGTAGTGTTTGAAGATATTATCATTAGTGATCTTATCTAATTTGCCAATAACCCTTATTTATAGAAGGGATATCATCTTACCTATATACCTTATATCAAAAACCTTTTAGGTATATTGGATTATATTTATATTGATCCTAATAGTATTATATTACTATTATATCACTTATATCTTACGCTTATATTAAACAAAACCACCCTCAAAGAATTATCTTAACCTCAAATTATTATAGCTATATTGATAGTGTTATTAAATCACCTTTAGAAGTATTAGCTAGGTATCAAGATTATTATTAATATTAATAGTGATCTTAAACAATATTCTTTAAATATCTCAGGTATTGAAAGAAGGAATATTAGAAGAATTAATTGAAAAGAATTATAATCAATAACAAGAAAGTTAAGCAAACATCAATTATTAAGAGAAATATATTAACTATTACCATTATTATCATAGTAATCTTTTATTGACAGACTGATAGAGACTGCTGAAGAGAATTCTCTAATTGAAAAGCCACAAAACTAAATAATTGATTTGCGATCTCATCAAAAAGGGTATCTTTTTCATTATATTTAGAGGGGCAGCTAATACACCTTAGCTCCCATGGTTATTGGCTCATTCTGAAATTCAAAAAGACTCACCAATAATTTCCCCCTCAAGGTGCTGCATATTATTTATTCCACAACAAAAGGAGTTCCCGCATCTGGTGTCCCAACAGTGGCCTTCCAATTTCAAGTATCATTAATAAGATCACATTATCAATCTTAAAAATCATAAAAAATCAAAAAGAATCAAAAAGAATCAATCAAAAAAATAATGAAAAACTAAATCATTGTTTAGATCACAACTATAATGGAGGAATCATCATCCTCAAAGAAGGATCTAACCTTGGAGGAGGAATTGGAAAAAGGGCAGTCCAGAATTGAGGAATTAGGTCAGGAAGAAAGTGAAGAAGAGGATTTTTCTTATTTAGAAAATGATGAAGAATTTGAGAAGAAAAGGGTAGAATTACAGAAGGATATGGAAAGAGCTGCAAGAAGACATGGAAAGAAGACAAAATCAAGTCAATTCTCACCTGAAACTACTGGGGATGCAACTATTGAAAGAATGCTCAGACCCCAGCAACCATCACCATCACCAAACCCAAAAACATTTGCAACATCCACACCAGGAACATTGCCCAGAGCTGCAAGATTTGCAAAAAGGGTACATATTAAAACACCAACTCAGCAACCTGAAAGAGTTACAATACCTACAAGAAAGATTGTTAAAAAAAAGGCAAAAGATTATAACCTCAACCTTGATGGAAGTGATGTTGAGGATTTTATCAAGAGAGCTGAAAGGATAGCATCAGTTGAAGGAGTCAATGAAAGGGATTTGGCCATGCAAATTGCATTCTGGAGTGAAGATAAGGATATCAGATATGAAATTGAAGGAATGCCAGCATATGAAATGGAGGATTGTGATCAATTGAAAAAGGAAATGCTCAGTAAATGGGGAAAGGTGGAACCAGAAAGAAGACACAGGAAAGAGTCATTAACAAGACTATTTAATCAAACTCAACAGGAAGGAGGAGTCAAAAGTTTGTCCTGATACAGAAAGTTGATTGGGGAATATGACATAATTTCAAAATATCTTCTGAAGTATGGGTATATCAAAAAGGAAAATGATTATCATGAAGATGTCTTTGATCCTTTATCACCAGAAACCAGAAGTAGTGTTACTAAAGAAATGATCAAAGACAGGACCATGGTTCAAGCAAGAGATGGAGGATATATCTTACCTGAGATGGGTATCCTCAGAAATTATATTGAGGCAGAATTGGAGGAAGAAGTAATTATTAAAGGGAAATCACAATTATCAAAGTCAGATGAAATCAAAAGCAAAAAGAAAACCAGATTTGAAGATGAAAGCTGGGAGGAGGTTATCAATCAAATGAAAGATATTACAAAGAAAATAAAGAATCCACCAGCTCAAGAGGCTCATGTTAATGAAGCACCAAAAGAATTCAACCCAATGAAGGATGTGTTGGATCAGCTGAAAGAACTATCAGAGGCTGTTAATCCACCAAAGAAGGTCTGGAAGGATAAACCAAATACACAAGGATTGGGCTTAGCACCAAATTCACAACCATTCAGACCAAGAAATACCCAGGCACCTTTGCCTGAAAATTATCAACCTTAAAGTGCTTTTACTGTTTTGAAAATGGTCATTCATTGACAAGATGCAGCTACCTGGCAGAAGATATGGAAAAAGGAATTGTTAGTAGGAAAGGATTAAATTTCCTTTACCCTAATTTCCAAAGAGTACCCTCAGAAGGAACCAAATCTCCAAAGGATTTAGTCAGGGAATTTGATAAGGAACAAAAAAAAATCACAAACAAGATAATTGAAAAGGAAAAGCCTTTATCAAGACCAGAAGATCAAAAGATAGTTGAGATGAAAAAGGAAGAAAAAAAGTTTCAATTTCTCAAGTAGAAGACTGGGGTAATTGGGAACCACCAATAGTATCTTCACCCACTGAGATGTTGGAAACACATGCAACGCTCAGACAGACAAAGCAAAGATTGGCTAAGCAAGAAAGCCAAAATAGAGAAGATTCTCAAAGTAAAAAACCTATACTACCAGGAACATATCATGAGGATGAGGCTGAAGAAGAGATTAAGATGATTGTTCCAACCAAATATAAAGATAAGCATACAAAAGAAGATGAAACATTTGAAGAACAGAAATCAAAGAAAAAAAGAATGTTGAAGAGGAAGGTGACAAGTTAAATAAAAGGATGGTTCACCACCACACTGAAAAGAAAGAAGTCATAAAGGATAAGAAAGAATGAAAGCCAAAATTAGCAATTGAAAATGTGATAAAGAAAATCTTGGAACAGAAAATTAACTTAACCTTGGAAGAAATATTATTAGTTTCCCCAACCTTCATTCACAGGCTGCAAGGGATTTCCATTGAAGAAAAGGAAGCTATGAAATCAGTTAACACTTTGGACATTAAAGAAGATGTTATTTCTATAAATATTAAAGACTTTGAAAAATCAAGACTTTATTATGCCTGTCCACTTGGGTTTATGCAAGTATTTGTTGGAAAAGAAGAATATCCAGTAATGGCATTGGTTGATACAGGATCAGAGCTCAACATAATCACTGAAGATGCAGCAATAAAAGCCTCTCTTGCAAACAGAAAGCTCAACATGAATTTAAGAGGAATTGGAGGACATACAACATCATTAATTGGATTGGCTGAATTCACACAAGTACTCCTGCCTTCTGGAGAAGAAAAGGAAATTCATTTCTTCATTGCCAAGGGAGCATTACATACAGTCCTTGGAAGGCCCTTCTTGGCATACAATAACATTAGATTGGACTTTTCACAGAAACAAGGTGAAATATTTAGTTATCAAGAAGCTGATGGTAGAAGATTATGTATGTCAATATGCAAAACCCATATGTTAGGATGGCAAACAGGACCACCAAGAGGAATGGAGCTTTGTTCAATGGGAAAAATAAAGGATTGGTTTAGCAAAGTAAAATTTAAAGAAGCTGAAGATAAATCTAAATCAAAAATAAAAAGTATTTTCAAATCAACTAAAAACAAAGATTATTAAAAGATAAAGTCTATGGAATGTAATTTAGATGAAAGATTATCCATAATGGATAGGGGAAGAGAGAATGAACCTCAGGAGGAAGTGGAAAGAGACCAAGGGGTAGAAACACAAGAGCCAGAACAGGGACCATCAACAGAAGCACTATCAAACCAAATCAAACCAGAAGAGCCAAAGTCATTAGCCTAGTATTTAGACAAGGCAATAAAAGAAAACAAGGAATGGGCTACCTTTGATCCCAAAATGTGGGAGGAATGGATCAACAGAAATCTACCACCTTCAAGTGAACATGAAGATTATGTTAAAAATAAAAACCCTCAAGTAAACAACTTAAGCTTAAGCCCATGCCCTGAATTCTGGAAAATTCATGATGAACCTGAAAACAACAAAAGTTATATATGGAAACAAGATGGAAAATTAAATTTGTATATGGAAGAAGTCAATGAAGCAGAGAAAAAGTAAAATAAAATTAGCCATAAACCAATTGACACCAATGGTAGGTTATATCAGGTTATGGTTAATGGCTCAGAAATCATAGAAGGACCACCAATTCATAGTAGAAAGAATCTGTTTGACATATTTTCCAAGCAAAAATACCTACAAGATATGGAAATTGAAATGAAGCCAGAAATGAACAGTGATGAATACTGTGAAGACTCATTGGAAAATCTTAGAAATAAGATTTTTGACTGTTTCAAAGATGAAGAATTTATGAAGGAATACAATAAAGAAGAATCTAATCAAACTGATGAATTCCAAATACATGAAATTTCTCAAGATCCTCAAAAGAAGAAAATAAAGCACTCTAATGCTTATGAAAATCTTTGGGATGCCTACAATAATCATGAATCTTTAAAATAAATGAAACCAAGATTATCTTCAGATTAAAAGCCAGAAGCAAATTTGATAGAAGTTGAAGTCTCACCATTGCAAAATAGATCTCATGAACACTATTCTGTCATGTGATTTAAACCCAAGAAGCCCATGGAGAATTGATAAAGACAAGGAAATGGACTTGTATAAAGAAATTTTCTTGAAGTATTATGATGAAATGTCTTACTGGCAACTTCCAACACCTGAAGAAGAGCCAGATTTCATAATTCTTCCTTACATTGAATTCAAAAATATATACTTTGAGGGTCCATCAAGAATAAAAGGTGGAAAATGGCTGAGGAATCTTCCAGGATATGACCTGTCAAAATTAGACTTCATGGAACTCTTGAATGAGGAAGAAATTAAGGGTAATTTGGAAAACCAGTATTGGGAGGAAGTATTTTCCTTTGATGAACAAACAAGGAAGGCTCTTTATGATGGTAGAATTTCGCCACAAGAAGACTTCAATTTGCATAATATGGAGCTTCTTGGTGGAAATGCTTTCTGGGAAGAGTATGGATACCTCTTTATACACAAAGAAGAAGGATTCATAAGAAATTGGAAAGGTAATAACCTAGAAGAAAGGAAGAAAGGAAGGAAAATACTGGAAGAAATAGCCAAGGATATATGTGTGAATAGAATTCTTTAGAAAAAAGAAAAAGGAAAATGGTTTTCATGAATTGAATATATTTTTTTGCACATGTAAAAAAAAAGAGAATTAAAAGTTTAAAAAAAAAACAAAAAAAAATATCAAAATTAAAAAAAAATATTAAAAACTCAAAAAAAAGAAAAATAAATAAATAAATAAATTCATGAATGATGATTTGGGTATGCAAGAGTTTTAACTGTAAAAATATCATAAGTCTATGTTTAAATTAAAAAAATAGGGGTGGGTGTCTGTTTCTTATTCCACCTCTAATGGTTTAAGTTTTTGGGATGAAATCCTTGGGAATTTCAATATCAATTGCTATTCAATTTTAATATCAATATCATTAATTCCAAGAACTCTTAAAAACAGAAAGAAAAATTTGATAAGAGCATAATCTTTAATAAAATTAACAAAAAATCAAGATGCCAAAGCTTGGATGTTATGGGGATGAAGAGATTTTGGATCAAAGGCAATTGAAGAAGCAATATGAAGAATTCATTTTTGAGTATGAAGATGAATTTCAAGAATGTCGGTCATCAAGTCACCAATCAAGAGAAGAAAAGGAAAAATTGGAAGATATAATGTTGTTATTGGAGGAACTTAGAGTTTTGAATGAAAAATTAGCTTATTATAAAAATTACTTACCATCAATGAGTAAAGTACAGCTGAAGGCAATTCTGAAAAACTCCAGCTTAAATAGTTGAAAAACAAAGAAGAGAAGAAAATAAGTAAGATTCAATTTAAATAATCAAGTCCAGTATTTATGGCAGTGACTTCCTGCCTTATCAAAGAGGACCCAAATATTTCTCACCTTATTACTTAAAACTTCAATTGATTCAAGTTTTTGGCAGTAACCTCCTGCCTTATCAAAGAGGATTAATTCTTTAAGAAATCTTTTACTTAGATTATTTATTTCAACCACCTTCACCAAGAAGTCATATTTTTTTAAAAAATCAAGAAACCATTAGCAACTTTTTTTTTATCATTTTAATGATCATTTCTGAAACTGATGAAGCAGACAAAGCCATCTGGATCTATTGGCCACACTCAGAAAAAAATGAAGGAAGCCAAGGCCTCTGGATTAATCATAATTTTCAAGGACTTAAAAATGAAGACCAAAGATGGGGCTTACCAATTATTGAATTCTTCAAGATACCAAGCACCCAAACCATCCCCTTTATAGAATTTGAAGATTTATTTGGAAATGAAGATATTACTCAAGAAACCCCTGCAGAAGCCTATTTAAGCCAGCTTCCTGAATCAAACCTTTCAAAACTAGCGTTTATGGATATACTTAATTATGATGGAATTAAAGGAAATCTCAAGAATGACTTTTGGAATGAAATTTTCTATATGGATTCAGATATAAGTAGTCTTTACTAGGGAACAATACAAGCCCAGAGATGGTTTTGTCTTGAAGAATATCAAATTGAGGGTAGAAGGATTAAATGGAGAGGGGATTGCTATATTATTGAAAAGGGATTGGATTTTGATTTAGAGGATAAAGTCTTACACTTAATAGTTACAATGAAGAATCACAAGTTTTGTTTGAAGAAATAAGAATGGAATAAGTTATGGAAAGAAATTGTCAGCAGCAAGATTGAAATGAAAATGAAGAACAATAAAGATTATTTTAAGAAAATTATTCTTCAGAAAATTAACGGCCCAGCATGGCCTTAAACTGCAATTAAACTATTTATTTACTGTTTCTCTTGCTCTATTTTACATCAAGATAGCACAAAAAACAGAAAATATTAACACATGCAAGTACCAATGATACATGATGGCCCAGAATGGCCTTAAACTGAAAATTTAATTTTTGACTTTTCTGTAATAGTACCAAAAGAAAACATGAAGATTAAAAAAAATCTATTCATAATTGATAAATCAATCAAGAAAATCTATACATAACTAATAAAACAATGAAAATTAATAATTGATATGGAGTTCAGAAGTGATAATTGTGGTAAAGATATTTCAAGTAGTATGAAAAATAAAATAAAATAAAAAGATGAAAAAAAAAGAACTGATTATGAAATTCATCTAGAAAGAATGTTTTACTTTTTTTATTCTGTAATAGTATCAGTAGTCTTTCATACCGAAAAAAATAGGGGTGGTTAACTATTTCTTATACCACCCAAAGCACAAGTGGCTATAGGTTTTGGGGAAAGTGGGACTTTAACAATGAAGCATCAGTTTATAAATTTAATCAATCAAAATAAATTGAATTAATTGTCTTGAAAGAATTTGCATATTAGATTATAATTTATTCAAGCTTATTTTCCATTAATAAAGTACTTAGATATTTCATGAATTCTCAATTTCATGAATAATTACCTTTCATCAGGAAAAAAAAAATTCCTCATCATTGCACTTCTTCCAAAGAAGATTGTTGCTTTTTTTAAAAAAAAATCAAGTTATAATTTCAAATAATCATTTCAAAATATAATTCAACACAATAATCTGAAAACAGGGAAGATTTAATCAGTATTATGTTGAAATTGAAAATAAATAAAAAAAATAAGTTTTATAAACTTACTAATACAAGAGGATATGTTTGATATAAAAAATACTTCAAGATCTTTTCACTAAAAGAAGACCTGAAATTTAAGAAGGAAGAAAAAAGACATTATCAGTTATGTGTAGCATCAATTCTCAAAAGAAATTAGGAAGGAACTTATCTTAATACTATATAGCTGAAGAAGTCAGGAAGCCAAGGAAAATAATTAAGCTAAACTACCCAATACAGATACATTCTACACACATACACACAGCATGCACACACACAGCACATACATAGAATCCAACTCACAAGGAGGGGTGACCAGCTTTTTTAATTTAATTTTTTTTCCTTTTTTTAATTTTTAATTTTTTTAATTTTTTAATTTTTTTTTTTTTAAAAAAAAAAAATTAATAAAAAAAAACTGGCCACCCCCCTTGCTTTAAAAAGAAATTAAAAGAAGTCAAGAAAATAAAACCAATTCATGAGTAAAGAAGAAGTAATATTGCACATAAATATGAGATTACAATGAATAAGATAACATTATGACAGTATAAGTATCATAATATTATAATATTAGAAATAAAATAGTATTAAGATATAAATAGCATTATAATACTATAGTATTCCAAAAGGATAGCATATAATGCCAAAAACCAATATGAAAGTAGGATATCATAATTATATAATTAAAATGAATAATAATAAGTATATAAACCTTAATGATATAATAATAAATAATATATTATTGAGGCAAAATTTAGATATTTAAAGAAATCATGACTTTAATATTTATATGAAATATACATAAATAAAAATATATAAAGCCAACTGGAAAGGTTGAAATTATATAAATTTATATTTTCATAAATTGCATTTTGGATTTGCAGCAATTATATACTCATATAAATGAGCAAAAAGTAGTTAAATAAGGCATATATAGAGGGAGAAGAAAATCAGTCATTATGAATTCTTCAAAAATAATAATAATAGAGAAAAGCTCAAAATGAAGACATCAGATGAAGAGAAAGTATTTCAGAATGGTGAAAATACCTGCTTCTTTTATAGAAAAATATAATAAAAACATCATATCATTTTACCAGCACCTTTACACACAATGAGCATTCAGTAATATTTGAATTTAATTGATTTAATTAATAACATGAGATTTTCCATTTATTTAATCATATCAATACATTACATGATATATTCTTTTTAATTAATTATGCAATTAAAAGGTTTTAAATTAATCACACAACTATGTGTTGAGTTGATCATATGATTCTTTCAATTATCTCATGAATTAAAATGCCTCATTATCAAAAAATCCATCATAGTTAGAGTTTACACAGCTTTTAGCAAGCACATAATATATAAGAATGGATGACATGATTAGTTAAAATTGATAAATTATATTTAAGGTTTTCACAGCTTAAATGCAAACACATCATATATCCAACCAAATGACATCATTTTAGTTTTTTCATTCATCACATGATTTTTTTAATTGAACTATACTTATTAGAATAATGATATTTCAAATTTTTGGAACAGCTTTTTGTATCACATCATATTTAGAGTTTACACAGCTTACATCTACACAGCAGTAATTCAAACACATAATGTGACACATTGAATGAGTTTCTTTTTACTTTTTATATTCATCACATGATTCTCTTTGATAAGATGATCTGGATTCAAATCACATAATTCAAAATTGAATCATTTTTATCAATATTATCTCAAAATTCACTACATAGTATTAGAAGAAAACCATCTACTGACTACAGAGCTAATAAATCCTAGTAATAGAGTAGTATATTACATCATTAAGAGGTGTTTAAGCATTTCGCTTCATCCCTCTCAGTCAATTTTTAACTATTACTTACTAAAAAACTACCCAGAAAGACAAAAAAAATGATGAAAATAACACTATTTCATCATTATTATATTAAAATAAGCTCATAAATAATATATTAATAGTTAGAAATTAAAAATTAACTACTTCTTATTTTAATTAAAACTTTAAATCAATAGAAACAGTTCAATTTGAATTTATCAAAATTAAACTAATAACTACAAAGTAATCAAGACAAAAAAAGGAAATCTTTCAATTTATGATTCAGATGGTATTAACCATTTCGCTTCAGCTATACTACCCAAAAGATAACTTTAGATTACATATAGAAGCCCCAGAACTATCAAAATGACATCACCAAGCATTGATTTTTGATAAAAGCTGACAGTATAATATAGAGTTATTCAAAAATTAATAAATAATTAAATTGAATCTGAATGTAAATTAAGAACATAGCCCTATTTAGTTGATTAAATTAATTGGAATTAAATTAAACTTCAAGCCACAATTAATTCTACACCCTAAACCCTTATCAATACAAAATCTCAAGATTTAATTACTAAATTAAAAGAAATCCAAATCAATGATAGCAAATCTTTGAAATATCATGATCAATTAATTAAACACTTTGCTTACACCCTACTATTGAAAAAATAGCTTTCATATACATACAGGAACTTTTTATATATTGAAACAATTAAAACAATCTTGTAATTTTTAATTGAAATTATTTATATACATATAGAAATTTGATTAAACAATTTCAATAATTTAATAAATTATGAATTAAATATAGATTAGAGTTTAACTGATAATTAAATAAATTTCAACAAAATTAAACCTTATTGAATTAGTTTTCATTGAGTTAAACTTTAAGCCACAATTTGTTTTACACCCTGAACCCTACTCAATAGGAAACTTAAAATTAAGTTATCAATTTTACAACAATTAAAAATTATTCTATCACCATGGTAATATATCATTGAGGTATTATTTGGAGCTTTGCTTCAGCCTTAATAGTCAAAATAACACTTTCAATTACATACCAGAACCTTAAATACATTCTAAATGGAAATTCAGAAATCAATATAAGAATTTTATTCAATAGAAAAAGATAATTTCTTATTGAAAAAAAATGTGATAAATTAAACTTAATTTTCAATTGAATAGAAAGGATATATCATTTCAATTAAATCAATTTAACTTTACAAGCCACCTATCATACTAACAATTCAGCTCTCTGAATCAATCAAAAAACTAAATTAGAACCAACAGCAATAAAATCATTATAAATAATGATGTTGCTAATTAAAAATATGATTAGAAGTAATTTTAGCAGTTTGCTTGAAGCTTAATTAACAATAAAAACTTTTAGATTTAGTTTAAAAAGGTATTTGCTATACAAAATAATATTTTTTGAACTTAAAATTCGATTCAAAATGATAATCAATTTTTGTATTTTACTTATTTTGAGTTACATTTTATAAGAACTTTTTTTATCAAAATATCTATTTTAACTAAATGAGAATAAGGGAAAACTAATAATTTATCCCTTTGAGTTTGAGTTTTGAAATATATAAATTATGTTGGTTTCTGAAAAAAGAAAAAAATAAATAAATAAAGATAAGTATAGGTGTTATACAAAAGTATCATTTATATAGCTCATTACCCTTGGCCATTAGATAAAAATAAATAGATCAATTAACCACATAATAAACCAGTTTTTTATATAAAATTATTGGTCCTCCATGACCTAAAACTGGAAATTTGCTTTTTTAATTGAATTTATTATTATTGAAATATATTTATGACTATATCATTATAAATAGAATAATGATATTTTAAAATTGATTAAATGATCCATTTATTATTGCTATATCTCTTATCAAATAGGTTTTAGATTAAAAGTGGAACCTTCAACTCAATTATGGTTCCTCTATGACCTTAAACTGGATTCTTATTTCTCTATTTATTAATTAATCTCACTTATAAATTTCTACCATTTTTTCTTCAAGAATATTATGAGAATTACTATTTAAAATATTATATATAGGTATTCAATTAATACTCACATTATATTTATGCCTTCTCAGAGTAAAATTATTGATATGAATCAATATAAGTCCTTGATGACTTTAAATTGGAGATTTTCTTTATTTCATAATATTATATATTAGCCATATGGAGTATATAGCAAAAAAATTAAAGAGTATTGGAATACTCATTTTAAATATGTATTTTAATTTCAAAATATCTTGATAATTAATTTAATATTTGATTATTTATTTAAAACTTCATCAAAAGAAAAGAATAAAGTCCACCAAGACTATAAACTGGAATTTCTTTTTAGTATTATTTTTTCACTCGAAAAAAATCCAGAGTCCACAAAGACTATAAATGGCAGCTTTTAATTTATAATTTTTAAATAAATGAATGCTCAATTATATAGGTCCTCCATGACCTTAAACTATAAATATTAAAATCTCAATATTATATAAGATTATATATGAAAAATTCAATTATATATATATAAATAAATGTAAATATATATATACTCAAAAAAGAAGAAGAAGAAATCATAAGAATTATCAATCACTTAAAGATTAGAAATATTATGTTTATAATTAATATTATTATTAGGAAAATCTCATTCAGAAAAGAGAGGCTTTAATGTTCTTCCTGCTCTAGGTGGCACTTGGACAACTGGTCTATATGTACATAAAAAATACATATACACTGAGAAGCCAAGGTCAGAACTGGTCTGATGAGGGGAAATATCTCTGAGTTGATTGGAGTTTGGCCTTGTAGACTACCACTATATAGTTTCAGGCCACCACAGAAATCAAACCCTCATCTTAGTATGAATAAGACTCAAAATAATAATAATTAAGCTAAAAATTCAAAATTTGGCAAGAAAATATTGAAAGAATAAAAGACAAAATAAAAATAAAGTAAAAAAAACCAACTACAGAAACTCAAATGAAGAGGGGGTCTTATCCCAAAACTGAAGATCAATATTACAGATAGAAAGAAGAAAGAAGAATAAAAGCTATATCTTAATAGTATCTTGAAAGCTCAATCATGATATGATGAATTTTAATAATAATGAATGGAATATGATAAATATAGACTGGCTTTCCTTTTTAAACTCATGATAAAAACATCCTTAAGGCATATTTAACTCTAAAATTATGAGAATTTCTTTCAATATATAAAATTGGCAATTTAAGGAATCCATGAAGGGAGTAGTGGAATGTTAAGTCCTTGTATGACTTAAAACTACAGGGGTGGCACACCTGAGGGCTTATAATATATTTCTTTATTTTAGTCCATGAAAGGAGTAGTGGTATTAAAGAAATAACATGAAGAAAGAAGAGGTCAGATTTGAAATGATTCAAATAAAATCCTCAAATATATGTGATAAATTGGCCAAAGAATAAGATATTGAAGAAAGAAAGACAAAAATGTAGAATTGAAATATGCAAGGAGATTGGTAATGACTGAAAAGAAGCAAGAAATATCTATCAAGCTCAACATTTTATGAATTTTAAGCCTCAAGGTAGCTTAAGTTGATATTAGTAGAAGAAATCTTTCAGCTTAAAAAAGAAAAAAAAACTGCCCTTGGATCAAGTCAAATTAAAGACCAGGAGGTCCTCAGCATGACATGAAACTGCTCCCTTGTGAAGAAATGGACAAGGGGTCTTATTGTCCTTGTATGAAATAAAAAGGCAGGATTTTGTATACCTAATATACAGGGTCTGCACACCTTAGTTGTAGGGTCCTGTATAACCTTAAACTGCAACCTCAAATGTATGGACAGAAAAAGATAAAAGAAGTGAAGATTTATTTAATTTATCAAATTATTAAAATAAGGAGAAGAAATAAAGAAATTCAAAGAATTGATACTATATTTATTTTAACTTAACCAGTTTTAAAAAGAAAAAATATATAAAAAATAGAAATATCAAAGAGAAAAACAGAATCATTTCAGTGATATTACAAAATGGATTACCAAAATAGTGCAGCAAAATACAAATCAGTACTCAAGAAGGTCAAACCAGTTAATGAGCCTATGCCACAAGACATAAATCCTCCTTTGGGAAGGCCCCCATTATCAAGAGACCATTATAATACACCACTATCACCAAAACCTCCTAAATTTATGGTCACATCAAAAATAACACAAGAAAGGTTTGAATTGATAAATTTTGGACCACCTGGATGGCTTTCAGAAGAAGAAAGGAGTCTTCTGATGAGTGTCATAGTTTTAAGAGAAAAAGCAATTGCATTCAGTGCAGAGGAAAGGGGTTTACTGAAACATTCATATGAAAAAGCCTACAAAATACCAGTAATACCACATACACCTTGGCAAAAGAAGCCAATACCAATACCAAAGCCCATAATACCACATTTTATTGAGTTGGTAAGGGAAAGGATTAGAACAGGCTTGTATGAGAAGCCTACCTCCAGCTATACAAGTCCAGTATTTTGTGTTGCAAAGTCAAATGGAAAACTTAGAATTGTCCATGACTTACAGGATCTTATAAGGTAACCATTAAAGATGCAGGATTACCACCACATATTGAAGAATTTGTAGATGCCTTTTCAGGGGAAGCTTGTTATGGACTTGGTGACATAATGGGAGGGTATGATGAAAGAGAATTAGACATTTCTACAAGACCCTTAACTACATTTGAAACACCACTTGGAAGACTACAACTCACAAGATTACCAAAAGGAGAAACCAATTCTGTTTCAGTTTATCAAGCCCAAATGACTTGGATACTTCAAGAAGAAATACCAGAGAATGTAGGAATCTTTATTGATGATGGAGGGATAAAAGGTCCAAGATCAACATATAATAATGAGGCTTTACAAGGAAATAATTTGATAAGAAGATTCATTTGGGAATATGCAGTTACATTAGAGAGAATATTATTCAGAATTGAAGAGGCAGGACTTACTATATCAGGTATCAAATTTGCATTTTGTGTGCCAGCATTGGACATAGTAGGGCATGTAGTTTCTTGGAATGGAAGAAAAATTTTAAAGCAGAAGATTAATAAAATACAAAGTTGGCCAAAGGCCCTCAACAAAAAGGAATTAAAAGGATTTTTGGGACTTTGTGCATATGTTAGAATGTTCATTCAAAATTTCTCTCAGATTGCATCACCACTAAGAAGATTAGCAAGAGAAGATGAAGAATCGGAATGGAATACTAAATGTGATGAAGCATTTGAAAAGTTAAGAAAAATTGTAGGGGAGGAAATAACATTAAAAAATTTGGATTATGAAAAGGGAGCAGGGAATATTAAATTAGCAGTAGACTCAAGCTATATAGCTGCAGGAGCAGTACTTACTCAGGAAGACAAAGAAGGAAAGGACAGACCAGTTCTTTATGAATCAATCACATTCTCAAGATTGGAATGAAAATACTCACAGCCAAAGCTGGAGCTATGTGGAGTGGCCAAAATGCTCAAGAAACTCCAAACAGTACTTTGGGGACAACATTTTGAGCTACAAGTAGATGCAAAAGCCTTAATTGAAATGATAAACTCACCCTGTTTGCCCAATGCCCCAATGACCAGATGGCTTGCATTTATTCAATTGTTTCCTTTTGACTTAGTTCATAAGCCAAGGAAGACCTTCACAATGCCAGATGGGCTGTCAAGAACACCTCAGTCAGAAGATGAAGAAAAAGAAAAATCTGATTTTGATGGAGAAGAAGAATGGATAAAACCACACCCAGGGTTTGGAGTAAAACATCATAATATTATAAAATTCGCAGGAATGAAGCTACCATCAAAGAAAGAAGGATTTTGGAAAAGAATGGTGGAATACTTAAATACATCAAAAAGGCCCTTTGGTAGTAAAGAGGATGACTTCAAAAAAATTAAAAGGAAGTCATCAAATTTCTTTCTGGAGGAAGGCCAACTCAAAAGAAGGAATACACCAAATCCACAAGTAGTTGTGTCAAGTCAGAGTTCTCAAAGAAGAATATTAAAATCATTAAATGAAGAAATGGGACACAGAGGAGAAAATGAAACATACAGAAGAGTTAAAGAAAGATTTTGGTGGGAAGGAATGAAGAAAATAGTCAAAAAATGGGTCAAATCTTGTAAAGCTTGTCAAAAGAGAAGTCATTATCACCAAAAAGAGAAGGAAGAATCTCATTCACCTCAACATTATTTGAAAGAATCAGTATAGATGCAGTACATGTAAAAGCAGGAAGATGGAAGTATTTAGTAGTAGCCAGGGATGACTTCTCAGGATGGCCAGAGACAATTGGTTTAGTAAATCTTACAGCAAAGTCAGTATCAGAATGGTTCACTTCTGAATGGATTTGCAGGTATGGAGCCCCAAAAGAGGTCACAGTAGATGGAGGGCCTGAGTTTGGAAAGGAATTACAAGATGCAATAAAAAAAACAGGTTCAAAGATAAGGGTAACAAAACCCTACAACCCTGAGTCACAAGGAATGGTAGAAAGGGGGAATAAACAATTGAAGGATGCATTGGTGAAGATGTGTGGTGAAAATGGTTCAAAATGGAAAGAATACTTGCCTTTGGTTAAACTGGCTGACAGAATATCAACCAAAAGAACAACAGGTTACTCCCCACTTGAACTTCAGTTTGGTCAAAATGCAGTACTACAAATAGACATTGAAGCAAAAACATACTTATCAATTGAATGACACAAAGTCCAATTAACAGAAAATTTATTGGAAGAACGAGCTGAACAGCTATCAGGAAAAGAAGAAAGAAGAAAAAGGGCAAAAGAGAAACCAAAAAAGGGCAGGGAGGATTCAGTAAAATATTGGAACAGGAAATTAGCACATCAAATAAGAAAGCCAATTTGTCCAGGTGAAATTGTTCTTGTATACAATAAAGCATTAGAGTCCCAATGGTGATTATTGTTCAAGAATAGATGGGATGGACCATATAGAGCTGTGAGAAAAATAAACAATGGTCCTGTAAGGTGTGGATTTGAAACTTTGATTAAAAATCAAGTACTTTTCCTATCCCCAAAATTTGTATAAGGTAAAAATCAGTTAAAAATAGTAAGAAATATTGTTTTTAAGAGAAAACACGCAAATTTTATTTTTTATAACTTTATTAGTATGAAAAAATAATATTATAAAATTTTATCGTTTTACCAACAATAAAAATTTATCCAAAAAATACTCTACAAGAGATATTTTAAGGCTACAAAAGAAATTTCTTCAAGAGAAATTTCAATTGGAATTAATTGAGCAATGAACTGCAAGTAATTAATTCAAGAACAGAGTCTTTAAAAAGAATATTAAAGAAAAAACACGCCCAAAAGTGACCAGAGTGAATTGGGAAACAAAGTGACAAAGTTAACAGTGATGAAAGATGCTTTAATTCACTTTTTGGGTGGTTCAGGGGTAAAAATGATTATAAGAGTTACAAAAAATGATTATAATGGTTTTTTCACGTGGTAAAAAGGTTTAAAATGATTTAAGAAAGGTGGTTGGAATCTTTTATTGATTGGTTTAACAATGTTTAAACTAATTATAAAAGGAAAAGATTCTAACATGAAAAGAAAAGTGGGGCAAAGAAGACATTCTTTTATAGCCACCAATTGTCTTACTCCAAAAGTAACATTTACTCTTCTCAGTCGTGAAGAACAGTCTGACAACAGAAAAGCCAATTATGGCATCATTGAGCCCTGGTTTGGACCAAAAAAGGGTTGGTTTAAGCAATTTTTAGCCATTTTAGACCCTTAAATCAGCCATTACTATAGCAATACCTGGTCTAGAGCCTTCAAAACACGTCAGAATGTGTGTAAGAGGCGTAGAAACCAGTTAAAACTGTTTTTGCTAAGTTTGTTTCATCTTAAGGGTAGTTTTACCCTCTTGGAAACAGCTAAAACTACCCCAGTTGGTATCAAAACCTCATCATCAATTGAGTTCACAGACCCTGTAACTCAATTCCAGGCCAAAAGTGATGGACGTTTGCGTGAATTTTGACATCCCACGCCTGTCAGCAAGGATTTTGGGGGTCTAGCTCCCCCTTAGAGCTAGAGTTCCTTTTCCCCCCCAATTTTAATCTTTCCAATTTATTTTTTCCTTTAATTCCTCATCATGTATTATACTTAAAATTTACATATGTAATTCAATTGAATTGTACAGTACAATACAGTAATAATTAACACCTCATATGTAAATCAACGTTCACTTATGTAATACATGTGCACATTTTGACATTTCAATTGAATTCAATTGAAAATACTTCAATTCCTCATAACTTTTAAACTAAACACAACACCTTAATTTTAAAACAAAAATTGATGGTTAACACCACATGTGGTGGGAATTAAATTAGAGTTTTGAGGATTTTCAACTTTTGTATTGAAAATACTAAAAACTTAATTTAAGCTTATTTAGAGTTGAGTTACAAAAATTTCACTCAGAGGTGACCCCACCTAATTTTTTATGAGGAATCAAATGGTGAAATAATTTTTATATGTTTATTTATTGGATACAAAGTTATAATAATTTTTATTTAACTTTTTTCCAAATTTATTCATTTTTTTACAATTTTATTAAAAATTCATTTTTACTTAATCTTTTCAAGTATCAATGTAATTTTACAATTTCAAAATTTAATGTAATTTTATTTTTATATTGTAATTAAATTTTTAATTTTATATTTATATTTTGATTTCTATTTTAATAATATAAATAAATTTATTTTATTTATATTTATATGTTAATTTTGTATTTTGTGGTCTTTTGGGTATATGAAATTACCTCTAAGGCTCACAGGGCCATATGAGCTGGAAGAATTAGATGGTACAAAGCTAGCAAGAAGGCTTTCAGTAAGTCAAATAAAGAAGTTCTATCCAAGAGGAAAAGAGTTGGACTCAGAAGGAAAAGAGGAAGTTGAAGATGAATCTCAATTTGAAGATGACGAGGACTTTGATGAATAAAGATGCTTTAATTCAAAAAAAGGGGGAAATGTTTGATAGTTTTTTGAAAAAAATAAGTGGATTATCACCTCCAATTCTGGGGACAGCATTAAATTGAGGGGGGGATGTGGTATTCCATACCAGTTCTTGCAAGGTTCAAATCCACAATTTCAAAGCCAAAACTTTGATCAATAATAATAATAATATGTGTATATATATAAAGAGAATAAAGATAAAAAGTGAAAGATAAAAGTAAAAAAATTGCAAGAAAAAGGAGGAGAATTATATTAAAATAACAAAAATAAGTACTTCACTGGAATCTACATCAAACTTTACCTATAGTCACATATTGCCTCAACCCCATAATGTCAATAATTTTCTAGATATCATGGATCAAACAAGAGAAATGATACTATACACTCTATACTAGGTACAAGAATATGCTTAAAGATAATTCAGCTTGTATAAATATTCAATATGAATAAACATGTGTAATATTACATAATTGATACCATTACTCTTACAACATCATGTGTTACATGTCTTGACATAAAAAAAACACTTACATATAAGTTAACATAGTGTTACATTACTCAATCCCCACTTAAACTCCCATAACCAAACATTACAGGTATTATTTACAAATTAAATTTTACATAGAGAGATACTAAACTAAATACAGATCAAGGCTGTGAAGAAGAAAAATAAGTTTAGTAGAGATAAGAATACAGTTTTAAAAAAATGGTGCAATCAACCAAACATATGGTGCAATATCTGCATCAAATGACACCATTCCAAATTTAACCACCAGCAAAAATGTCTCAAGGTTGTGAAGAAGAAAAATAAGGTTAGTAGTGATAAGAATACAGTTCTTTGAAACGGTGCAATCAACCAAACATATGGTGCAATATATGTATCAAATGACACCATTCCAAATTTAACCACTAGCAAAAATGTCTCAAGGCTGTGCATAATAAGAATAAAGTTTAGTTGAAATAAGAGGATAATTCAAAAAGTATGGTGCAATCAACCTAACATATGGTGCAATATCCTGACTAAATGACACCATTCCAAATTTAACCACTAGCAAAAATGTCTCAAGGCTGTGCACTGGCAATAATAAGGTTCAGAATAGTGCAATAAACCAAACATATGGTGCAATATCTTGATCAAATGGCATCATTTTTAATTTACCCACCAGCAAAAATGTCTCAAGGTGGAATTTTTTCTAAGTCCCTTGTTTTTGGAAGGCTCTATGAAGGGCCCAAAAGGTGTAAATAAAGGGCCTCTCTCCCTGTTTTCCCCCATGCTTCTGATTAAGACAATAATCTTGAGGATCAATCCATCCCTTCTCTAGTAGGATAATCTAGTATTTATATTGAAAAAGATCAGTAGCAAGGCTCAGTATCTTATAGTATTATTTATGATTAATTAATTAAAGATATTTCTAATATTAATGAAAGAGGTTAATATTATTTAATAGTCTTACCAATATAATAGTAGTGTTTAAGTAGTGTTTGAAGATATTATCATTAGTGATCTTATCTAATTTATCAATAACCCTTATTTATAGAAGGTATGTAATCTTACCCTTATACCTTATATCATAAGCCTTTTAGGTATAATGGATTATATTCATATTGATCCTAATAGTATTATATTACTATTATATCACTTATATCTTACCTTTATATTGAACAAAACCACCCTTAAAGAATTATCTTACCCTTAAATTATTATAGCTATACTGATAGTATTATTAAATCACCTTTAAAAGCATTAGCTAGGTATCCAGATTATTATTAATATTAATAGTTATCTTAAACAATATTCTTTAGATATCTCAGGTATTGAAAGAAGGAATATTGAAAGAATTAATTGACAAGAATTATAATCAATAACAATAAAGTTAAGCAAACCTAAATTATTAAAAGAAATATATATTAACTATTACCATTATTATCATAGTAATCTTTTATTGACAGACTGATAGAGACTGCCAAAGAAAATTCTCTAATTGAAAAACCACAAAACTAAATAATTGATTTGTGGTCTCATCAAAAGGCTATCTTTTTCAGTATATTTAGAGGGGCAGCTAATACACCTTAGCACCCATGGTTATTTGCTCATTCTGAAATTCAAAACAGACTAACCAATAATTTCCCCCTCAAGGTACTGCCTATTATTTATCCCACAACAAAAGGAGTTCCCACAACGTGATTATATGTTGGAATATTGAAATGACCATTTGATATTTCCACCATTGAATTGCTGTTGAAAAATGATGCATAATGATATATAACATCATTTATGGCATATTGGTTCACTGGAAAGAAGATTACGTCCAAAGGTCTTGAGATGGAAAGACAGAGGGGAAAAAGATGGATGTGACGGCTTCAGAGCTTGGAAACGTGTTTCTGGTTCCTTTGGTGTTTTTGGCCACTTTTGGGTTCTGAGCCAAAAACTGGCCCAACGGGCGGGAAAATGTCTTTTGCACACTTTGCGTCAAAGTGCACAAAAATGCGCAGAAATGCGCAAATGCACATTATGAGCTCAAATGGCCAAAACAGACATTTGGGCCATTTCCCCTGGTTTTGAGGGAAATGACCAGCAATACCCAATGGGGAATCAATTGCCGCTATGGCTTCTGGATTGAGTTCAAGGGCCATGAAGGCCCCAAAAGACAAATGGCCATGAATGGTCCATGAGATGATGACGTGGCCATATTAGCCACTGGGGATTTATATGGCCAATTGGATATAAAAGGAATGTGGCTTGATATGCCATACGGAGATCCAAGGAGGTGAATTGCCATGGTTGTGACAGTACCCCCCACCTTGAAATGGTGAGCTCCTGAGCACCAATACAAGGTGAAACCTGTTGAGTCTATTGGAAAGGATTGAGAGTGGGATAGAGGAAAGTTCTTTTAAGAGGAAAATAAAATAATAACTGATATTAAAAATTTGTCATATGACACAGGACTTGCTTGATCTTCTTTTGAGATTGGCTTCATAATTGATGATGCTGTAATGAATGAATATTCTTTGAGATGAATTTTTGATATGATAAAATGAAAATAAAAATAAAATTTAATATAAAGAATGGAAATGAAAATAAAAGAAAGAGAAAAGAGAAAAGAAAAATGAATTCAATCTTGAGGAGGTTCCAATCTTCATCACGGAGGTTGATAACTGATTTTGAAATTGTCCAGCGACCTGGAAAGAGAAATTTGATTCCAGGTGCTCACAAAGTGGCCAAGGTGATGTTTTGACAAGATTGTGGACCCCTCAGGGAAGTGCACACCAGGAGAGGAACTTACTTTTGGTAATTACCACTCCCGCCAGTGCCATAAAGAAAATGAATTTGTTGAAATAATGACTTGAAATTGGAAAGACTTGGAAGTGAAATCAAAAAATGAAGGGTCCATTTGCCCATGTGAAAAATGGCCATAATTTTGGAATTGATGTTGAAAGCCAGGCCAAAAATCTGTGTCCAAAATTGCAGAGTGCTCACAGAGTGGCCAAGGTGATCCTTACAACAGAAAAGAGTAGCATACCCCTAAAGGTGCATACCAGGAATGGGACTTACTTTTGGTAATTCCTCTCCCCACCAAGCACCATAAAAAATCAAGCTCTTGAAGAATGGGGTCCTGGCTTGTCAGGATATAAAGAATGAAAATCCTTAACCAGTTCAGGACAATTCTTGACGTTTTCAGTTGGTTCTCAAGTGGATCTTTCTGAGTCTTGACTGAAACCTTTCCATTCCACCAAATACCATAATTTTCCTCTTTTAAGCTTGGAGTACAGTATTTGGGAGACTACCCATTCCTCTTTTTCTTCAATGTTGATTGGAGGAGGATGCTCTTGATGCCTATTTGGGATTGTTGATGTCTTGACTGGTTCTAAGATTGAAATATGGAAGACTGGGTGGATGAACTTCCATTGAGATGGGAGCTTGAGGTGGTAGGCATGAGTTTTGACTTTCTTAAAGATTGGAAAAGGACCCACCCATCTTTCAGACAATTTTTTGGGTGGTTCTAGTTGATTTGATGTTCTTGGAATAAAGCCATACCATGTCACCAGGATTGAAAACAAGTGGACTTGTTCTACTTTTATCTGCATACATTTTAAACCTGTTTGTGGAAACTTCAAGTTCTCTCTTGACATCTTGCTGTACTGATTGGATTTTTGTTGATAATGTTCCAGCAGGAGTATCTTTAGTAATGTGAACTGAGTCAAAATGTGGATCTCTTCCATAAACAGTGAAAAAGGGTGTTTTTTTTGTTAAAGAGCGCTCAGAGTTATTGTACGCCATTTCAGCCAGAAGGAGCCAGGTGTTCCAATCATCTTGATGATAACTGACATACATCCAAAGGTACTGTTCTAGTATCTGATTTACCCTCTCTGTCTGTCCATCAGTTTCTGGATGATAAGCAGTTGACAGATCTCTTGAAATCTTGAGCTGCTGACAAAGATTGGTCCAAAAAGAAGAAACAAAAAGAGAACCCCTATCACTAAAAATGCTTGAAGGAAGGCCATGCTTTGAGAAAATATTCTTGATGAATAAATGGGCCAAATCTGACGAAGCTATTGAAGACATTGTTGGAATGAAAACTTCCATTTTTGGGAATCTGTCCACTATGACAAGAATTGAGTCAAAGGAATTGTACAGTGGAAATTGAGTGATGAAATCCATGGAAAGACATATCAAAGGACTATTTGTAATTGGAAGAGGTTTGAGGAGTCCAAACTTCTTGTGGTGAATATTTTTGTTTCTTGAACACTGTTGAAAAGATGATACATAATCCTTGATAAATTGAGTCATGCCAGGCCAGTGAAAATCCCGCTTGACAAGTTTGAGAGTCTTCTCTTGGCCATGGTGTCCAGCTAGAGAAGAGTCGTGCCTTTTTAGAAGTATGCTGAGCTGAATTGTGAGGTCATTTGGGACCACCACCCAATCTTTGAACAGGTGAAGTTGGGAGCAGGAATCAAGAGAATAATCTTGGACAGATTTACCTTTACCAAATCTTGAAGGATACTTCTATATTGAGAATCTTGCCATAATGAGTTCTGAATTAATTCAATCAAATCTGAAAATGCTCCCACCTTGACTGCAAAGAATTTTGAGGCTTTAATTTCATCTTGCTTGATGATTTTTTGATAATTCATTGGATTCTTGATGATGAAATCTTCTGTAACAACCACTCATCAGGGGTAAGGGTATTCATTCATACACCCACTCAAACACCCCAAATCAGCAGATCCAGCATTTGTATCAGCATTCAATTTCAGCAATCTTCATTCTGAACATGAATACAGCTTGGTACCTCAATACAGCCTGTCAATACCTGTACAGGCTGGGTTCACCCAATACAGTTTCAATACACCAACTTGAAACTGTATGATCACTCAAATACACCACACCTCTTGTACAGGTTCTGTACAGCCGTACAGGACCTGTATTGGCCAGACTCAATTCAATAATCAAATATTCTCATGAAAATTCTTCCTCTGGATCAGGGCTGGTGATTCTCACATATACCAGCCCCTCTTTCTTCCCCCTGGGGACTTTTCCCCAGTTAATTAATTTAGTTTATTTATCATTTTATAATTATTCTTATCCTTATAATTGGGTATTATAATTATTTAATTTTAAGTTAGTCTTTGCCTTTTCTCTCTTCGCCTGTACAGTATGAGCTGGGTGGCCATATCCTTACTAACCCTTCTCTTTCCATTCTGACAGGTTGAAACAGTGGACTTGGACTTGTTTGTGGTTGGCTCTTCTATCTCTTACTCTTATCTCTTGTTGCTGCTTTTCTTATATTTATTCTTTTAGCAATTTATCTTTAACACTCTTTATTGTGTTCCTTCTTACCATATCTTTGAGCCCTCCATAAGTGAGTCCCAGTTTACCGAGTGCCAGGCCCTCTTCACTTCGAAGAGCCCCTGTGACATTAAATTAATTAACTCATATTTGATTCTTCTTTTCATTCCTTTATATTCATTTCTCTCATTCATCAATTATGATCTTTTTTATGATTTAATGATCTTAATGATTATGATTTTTCTCTTTCATCAATTTTCATCTCATTCATTTCATTCTTATGAAACTTGATTCTTTTTCCTTTCTTAATCATTGCTGACCATTTCATCACTTCATTTTATTTTTGTCAATCAAATTTTTCTGTGTTCTTATTCAGGTTTTATCTAGGAATTATTGATTGGTTTCATTGATTGGATTATTCATTGGGATTCATTTGGGTTAATGATTCAGGATTTATTGGATTTATTGACTTTGAACTCTCAAGATATTGATTGATCCTCAAGAATTGATTTTGATTATTGATTTGATTTGACCCATCAAGATATTGAATTGATTTCTGAAGATTTTGAACTGATTGATTGATTCCTCAAGACTTGATTTCATATTGAAGACATTTATTGATTGATTATTGATTGAATATTGATTGATTATTGATTTTCTCAAGATTATTGATATTTGATTTGAATTGATTTTGATTGATTGAATTGATTTGACTGTTGATTGAATTTGATTCCTCAAGATTTGAATTGATTCCTCAAGATTCATCAAGATTTATTGTGATTGATTTGGCCAAATTTGATTATTCTTTTTAATACCATCAAGTTATTTTAATTCCTTTCATAATGCCAGTTCAGCATAGTCCCCCAGCCAAGAATACTAGATCCCAAAGAATTCAAGCTGTTCTCACTCCTACAGCAAGGGCTCCTCTTAACCGCACACCATCAGTTCATCAACTGAGTGCAAATTTGGACAGAGGACCACCAATGGAAGGAGCAGCACCCTCAAGAAGAGGTGGAATGAAATCTAGAAGATCAAGATCTTTCTCTGGACTTTTGGGTGGCTACCCTGGCATTTCTGAAGGTGCAAGAGCAAGACAAGGGGAAGTTGAAGATGAAGAGGGGGAAGATTCTGTGGAAGAGGAAGATTCTGGGGAAACTGAAGTGGCAGATGCCTTGGCAAATGCTCCAGAGGTGCCTCAGGGTTGTAATCTAGCCCTTTCTAGTCAACCTCTTGTCTCTCAAACTGATCCAAGTCTCCTCAAGATGATGGAGCAGATGACTCAATTCATGGGGCAACTCACTCAAGCAGTTGCCCCCAGGGACAATTCCAAAGCCCCTGCTTTCAAGACTCCATCCATGAAGGCACCTGATTCTTTTGATGGTACTCAAGCTCATAAGTTGAGAGGATTTATCCAATCCTGTCAGCTAATTTTCCATAATGATCCAGCAAACTTCTTCTCTGACAGGAAGAAGGTTTTGTACTCAACTTCTTTTCTTACTGGTAGAGCTGGCAAGTGGATTGAACCTTACCTCTCAAATGTTTCCAATGAAGACCCTTCCTACCTCCTCAATAATTGGCCATTGTTTGAATCTCAATTATTCACTCTGTTTGGTGAGCCCAATGAAGTCAGGAAAGCTGAACAAGAGTTGGACAATTTGAGGATGAAGGAAAGTGGTCATGTTTCCTGGTACATTGCAGATTTCAGAAACTTAATGTCAAGAAATGGAGATTGGGGGGAAAGAGCTTACATTCATGTGTATAGAAGAGGCTTGGCATCAAGATTGTTGGACCAATTGGCTTCTCACCCTGGAACCTTTGACACTCTTCAAGAACTTATGGATGTCACTTTAGAATTAGACACAAGATATCATGAGAGGCAAAAGGAAAAGGGCAGTCATCAAGAGAAGAAGCCTCCAATCATTGGATCCAATTTCTCCAAGCCTCCTCAAAGTTCATCATCCAAGAAGCCTTATCACAATAAGAATAAGAAGGGGAAGAATTTTCAAATGTCCAAAGACAAGCCTCATGCTGCTCTCCTCAATAAGGACAACAAATTAATTGGTTCTGAAAAGGAGAGGAGGATTAAAGAAGGCTTGTGCAATTATTGTGGTGGAAAGCACCCATTTGAAAAATGTTTCAAGAGGCCTGAGAATAGGCAAGGATCATCAAAAGGCTTCCCTAGCAAGCAGGGAAAAGCCTGAGTGGGAATCATGATGTGTTCAATGGTTCTCACTTATTTCCTTCAAGAGCACAATTGTGCACTCTGAATACTAGTGTCAAGAAATCTTTAAAATTTCTTATTTTTTCTTCAATCTCTGATATTTTTTATAGTATTCTCATTGATTCTGGTGCTACAAACTCCTTTATTGCAAAGAATTTTGTTCTCAAGTACTCATTGACCATGTCAGAGCTCCCTGAAAAGATTCCTCTTTTCATTCTGGATTTCAGTGAATCCACTTCCTTGTTTATCACCCATTATACCAAGTGGGTTGTTGATTTACCTTCCTTCCCAAGCTTTGAATGGGATTTCTTTATCATAGATTCACCCAAGGGAGAAGACCTAATATTGGGCTATGATTTTCTTTACCATTTCAATCCCATTATTGATTGGAAAAATGGATTGATCACCTATGATTCTAATCATAAGGATTCTAGTGGTATTATTCCTTCTACTAGTAATGACTTTTCCACTGCTGTCAACAGTGTTGCTCTGGTTGGTGAACTTAAGACACCTTCCCTTCCTCCTTCTGTCCATAACCCCTCCATTTTTCCCTCTCAGTCATTACTTCCATTAAGAGATGAAGTCTTCAAAGAGATAAAAGATGTTGGAGAAGATGTTGCTATATCTTCACTTCATCTCTTTCAAGGGGATATGGACCTTCCTCCTCTATCTTTTCATGCCTCCCTGGAGGAGCAGTGGGATGAGGAGGAAGAGCCAGAAGAGATTGAAACTGTGCTGAAGGTAGTCCCTCCTGTTTATCACAAATATTTGGATGTATTCTCCAAAGTGAAAGCAGAGAAACTTCCTCCACACCGCGCCTGTGATCATCATATCGAACTGGAGGGTCTTCTACCTCCAGTTGGTGTTATCTACTCTTTATCAAGGAATGAGGCAGAAACACTGCGGGCCTACATTTCAGAGAATGTAGAGAAAGGTTTCATTAGACCAAGCTCCTCCTCAACAGGAGCACCTGTCCTTTTTGTTAAGAAAAAGGATGGTGGTCTTCGTTTGTGTGTTGACTACCGCAAACTTAATGCTGTCACTAGGAAGAACAGGTCTCCTGTTCCTCCAATGAATCAGCTTCTTACCGTATTCAACGGTGCTACTATCTTCTCCAAGATAGATCTGCGTGGTGCTTATAATCTCTTGAGAATCAAAGAGGGGGATGAGCACTTAACTGCCTTTAGAACCAAATATGGCAGTTATGAATATTTGGTTATGCCATTTGGCTTAACCAATGCTCCAGCTTCATTCCAAAATCTTGTGAATGATATCTTTGCAGATTATTTGGATGTTTTTGTTGTAGTGAACTTAGATGATATTATGGTCTTCTCTAGCTCTTTGGATGAACATGTTAAACATGTGGCCTCTGTTCTCCAAAGACTGAGAGACAATAATTTGTTTGCTAAAGCCTCAAAGTGTGTATTCCATGCCTCAAGTGTGGAATACTTGGGCTATGTTGTTTCAAGTGATGGCCTCAAGATGGATTCTTCAAAGGTTCAACAAATCCTCAATTGGCCTCAGCCCAAGAACATCAAGGCCCTCCAATCTTTTCTTGGCTTTGCCAACTTTTATCGTCGTTTCATTAACAATTATTCCAAAAAAATCTCTGCTCTCACGTCCCTCCTTAAAAAAGATTCTCCATTCATCTTCAATGAGGAAGCTCTTAGCCAGTTTCAGATACTCAAAGAAGCTTTCACCACTGCTCCTATCCTCTCTCACTTTAATCCTTCTCTTCCAACTATTGTAGAGACTGATGCCTCTGATTAAGCCTTGAGTGCTGTACTGAGTCAGGTGAATGACTCAGGAAAGCATCCCATTGCATTTGATAGTCGCAAGCTCTTACCAGCTGAACTCAACTATGAAATTCATGACAAGGAACTCCTTGGCATAGTTTGGGCTCTCAAGCGCTGGAGAGCCTTTCTCCTTTCTCTTTCTGATTCCTTTGAGATCTTGACAGACCATTGTTCTCTCCAATATTTTATGTCCTCTAAAGTCCTTACTCGTCGTCAAGCCCGTTGGGCTGAATTTTTGTCTGAATTTCACTTTGTTATCACTTACCGCCCAGGCAGGCTGGCCACTTTACCAGATGCCTTGTCACGTCGGGACAACGTGTACCCAGAGAGGGGGGTGGATTTCATCAGCAAGAATCCTCAAAACTTTCATCAAGTTCTCAAGCAAAATGAAATTCAAGAGTCAAGATTCTTTTCCATAAAAGTTGAAATGTTTTCAGATTTAGTTGATCAGATTCAAAGACAAGTATGGCAAGACAAAGACTATAAGGAGATCCTCAAGAAATTAGCAAGAGGAGAATCAGTCCCAGACTATTCTCTTGAACCTCAAGCAAAATTATTATTGTTCAAAGATAGAGTAGTTATTCCAAGAAATCATGAAGTACAATTGGACATTCTTCAAAGGCGTCATGATTCACCATTGGCTGGCCATCCTGGCCAGGAGAAGACCCTCAAGCTCATCAAGAGGGATTTTTATTGGGCTGGCATGAAGCAAATCATCAAGGACTATGTGTCCTCATGTCAGCAATGTTCAAGAAATAAGAACATCCATCACAAGAAGTTTGGATTACTCAAGCCTCTTTTAATTCCGTCTGGTCCTTGGAATTCTTTATCAATGGACTTCATCACTCAATTGCCTCTGTCAAACAAATTTGACTCAATCTTAGTAATTGTAGACAGATTCTCAAAAATGGCAATATTCATTCCAACTTATGGATCAATCACTGCACTGGACTTAGCTCAAATCTTGATTAGTCATGTATTTTCCAAACATGGTCTTCCAGTAAGTATTGTTAGTGATAGAGGTTCCTTATTTGTTTCATCATTCTGGACTCAATTGTGTCAGCAGCTCAAGATATCAAGAGATCTTTCAACTGCCTTTCACCCTGAAACAGATGGACAGACAGAGAGGGTAAATCAGATACTAGAACAGTACCTTTGGATGTATGTCAGCTATCATCAAGATGACTGGTACACCTGGCTCCCTCTGGCTGAATTTGCCTATAATAATGCAGAACATTCATCAACCAACCAATCACCTTATTTCACCATTTTTGGAAGAAATCCCAGCTTTGACTCAATCCATATTTCTCAAGACTCACCTGCTGGAAAGTTATCAACAAAACTCCAATCAGTACAGCAAGTTGTCAAAGAAGAATTAGAGTCAGCAATAAGGAGATTCAAGAAGTATGCAGATAGAAATAGGGCAATTCCACCTGATTTCCAAACTGGGGACAAAGTATGGCTGGCTTCCAAGAACATCAAGATAACAAGACCCACCAAGAAATTATCAGAAAGATGGTTGGGACCTTTTGAAGTTCTGAAGAAGATTGGCAGCCATGCATATCACCTCAAGTTGCCTCAGCAATGGAAGACAGTTCACCCTGTATTCCATGTGTCCTTATTAGAACCAGTCAAGCAATCAACTATCCCAAACCGTCACCAATTGCCGCCACCACCAGTCTTAGTGGAGGAGCAAGAAGAATGGGAAGTGGCTCAGGTTCTGGACTCAAAACTCAAAAGAAGTAAATTATGGTATCTTGTAGAGTGGAAAGGATTCAGTGAAGACCCAGAAAGAACCACTTGGGAACCATCTTCCAACCTTACCAACTCACCAGACCTTGTCAAGGATTTCCATTCATTGTATCCAGACAAGCCTGGTCCAAATACCTCAAGAGTTTGATTTATGGTGCTTGGTGGGGAGAAGAAGTTATGAAAGTAAGTTCCTCTCCTGGCATGCACCTTTAAGGGGGTATTCTACCCATATGTTGTTGTAAGCATCACCTTGGCCACTTTGTGAGCACTTGTCATTTCGTTGGACAGGTTCAGGAAGCATATAACATCAATACCCTCCATTTGGACCTTATCAAGATATGGCCAAATGTTTTCTTCTTTATTTTTCATTTCAGTTCTTGCCAATCATCATAATTCAAGACATTCATTACTTCAAGTCATTTACGGCAATTAATTTCAGAAGTCATTTATGGCAATTCATCTCAGAAGTCATTTATGGCAATTCTTTTCAGTTTTATGGTGCTTGGTGGGGAGTGGAAGTTATGAAAGTAAGTTCCATCTCCTGATATGCATCCCTGAGGGTTCTACTTCTTGTAAAACATCACCTTGGCCACTCTGTGAGCATCAAAATGCTTGGTTTTCATTTTTTCAGACACTTTTGGCCAGAATCAAGCAACTCACCACAAGAAGGACCAACCATCAGGACTTTTTCTTTATTTCTTTCTTTACTCTCATTTTCTCTTATTCTTTTATTTTCTGCTTTCTTTACTCGTATAATTTCTTTTTATTTCATTGGAAGCAGCAGCACCCCCTCCCAAATCACGTATTGGGAGGTACCTTTATTGTTTTAATCATTTTATTTTATCTCATTTATTAGTTGTTATAAGAGCATGAATAGGAGTCAAACCAACCGTAAACAGGAACAAGACACTGGATTTCACTCCACCCAAATCGTCAAGTCCACGTCAAATCAAAAGTTCGACCTCAAGGGAATTGGGCCACAAGTCAATCATGGCCCCCCTCAAACCCTCTCAATGTCAAGGTCCAAGGCCCTTTGGGGGCTGTAGTCATCACCCAGGGCCTCCCCTGCAACTTTGGGGAAGGCCAGGGTTTGGTGGTCCTGGACCCCACCAATGGGTCCAGGCCATAAAGGTGAAATATGTTGAATTTGGGCCATTTTAGGTCCCATGACCCCCTTGGGTCCCCAGCAAATTTGGGCCCTGGGGGCTTCCAATAACCCCCACGGACTGCGGACCGCGGACCGTAAGACCCCAAAGACTTCAAAAGTCCAAAAAGGCCAGAGAATTGCAAAATCCAAAGAAAAGGCCAAAAATGGCCATGAACCAAAATCACCTCAAAAACACCAAGGACCCAAGAAAAGTCCATGGACCAAAGTTTCACCCAAAGACACCAAGGTTCCAAAAAAAGGCCAAAATGGCCATAAACTCAAGGATCCTCCAGATCCTCCATAGAGAAGGCACCAGCCCAAATCACTATAAAGTGCTGGTTGAGGCGTTTTGAAGGCCATTGGGGACAAGACCCCTGAATTCTTGTCACCATCAATTTCTTTGACTGGGCTGGCCAGATGAGTACACTTCATATACTCATCTGGCATCATTTTTTGAGCACAAGAGCTCAGTGGCCATAATTTTGGGATACAACCCAAGGCCACGCCCCAAGGACGTCAGCTGTTTCAATCAGAAGAAAGAACAGTTGGAAGTGGGGTATTTACTCAAAGTTAAAGAAGGGGGAAAATAAATTTAATTGACAGAGAAGAGATGGAGAAGGATTTCGAGATAATGGTCAAAAGAAAACTCTTCAAAGAATTGTGTGGGGTAGTGAGATGCCACTCAACAATGGCAGGGTATTATGTTGTTCAGGAGCCCACCAGTTTCAAGAGGGGGATACTGTAACAACCACTCATCAGGGGTAAGGGTATTCACTCATACACCCACTCAAACACCCCAAATCAGCAGATCCAGCATTTGTATCAGCATTCAATTTCAGCAATCTTCATTCTGAACATGAATACAGCTTGGTACCTCAATACAGCCTGTCAATACCTGTACAGGCTGGGTTCACCCAATACAGTTTCAATACACCAACTTGAAACTGTATGATCACTCAAATACACCACACCTCTTGTACAGGTTCTGTACAGCCGTACAGGACCTGTATTGGCCAGACTCAATTCAATAATCAAATATTCTCATGAAAATTCTTCCTCTGGATCAGGGCTGGTGATTCTCACATATACCAGCCCCTCTTTCTTCCCCCTGGGGACTTTTCCCCAGTTAATTAATTTAGTTTATTTATCATTTTATAATTATTCTTATCCTTATAATTGGGTATTATAATTATTTAATTTTAAGTTAGTCTTTGCCTTTTCTCTCTTCGCCTGTACAGTATGAGCTGGGTGGCCATATCCTTATTAACCCTTCTCTTTCCATTCTGACAGGTTGAAACAGTGGACTTGGACTTGTTTGTGGTTGGCTCTTCTATCTCTTACTCTTATCTCTTGTTGCTGCTTTTCTTATATTTATTCTTTTAGCAATTTATCTTTAACACTCTTTATTGTGTTCCCTCTTACCATATCTTTGAGCCCTCCATAAGTGAGTGCCAGGCCCTCTTCACTTCGAAGAGCCCCTGTGACATCTTCCCCCCTCTCTGGGTAAACATTGTCCCAACATGACAATGCATCTAGAAGGCTGGCCAGGCGGCCAGGGTGGTAAGTGATTGAAAAATGGAATTCAGAGAGAAATTCAGCCCAGCGGGCTTGACAGCAAGTAAGAATCTTTGACGACATAAAATATTGAAGTGAGGAATGATTGGTGAGGACTTCAAAAGAGGAAGAAAGAGAAAGGAGAAAAGCTCTCCAGCGCTTGTCATTAATTGCATAATTGAGCTCCACTGGGAGAAACTTGTGGCTATCAAATGCAATGGGATGTTTTCCTGAGTAAGAAATGTGACTCAGTACATCACCCAAGGCATAATCCAATGTATCAGTCTCTACAATGGTGGGTAAAGAAGGATCAAAGTGAGAAAGGATTGGAGAAATGCTTTATGACTCTTTGAGTTGATGAAACTGTCTAAGAGCTCCCTCATTGAGGGGAAAATGGGAATCTTTCTTGAGGAAACTTGTGAATGAACTAATCTTCTTTGAATAATTCTTGATGAAATGGCGGCAAAAAATGACAAAGCCAAGGAATCATTGAAGAGCCTTGAGGTTTCTTGGAGGTGGCCAATTGAGAATTTGCTGGACTTTTGCTTGGTTCATCTTGAGGTGTTCAGAAGAAACCACATAACCAAAATACTCTACACTAGTAACATGAAACAGGCACTTGGAGGCCTTAGAAAAGAGGTTATTGGCTCTTAGTCTGGAAAGAACAGTGGACACATGAGTGACATGTTCTTCCTCAGTTTTGGAAAAGAGCATAATGTCATCCAAAAAAACCACAACATAAACATCAAGAAGATCATGAAAAAAATCATTGACAAGGTTTTGGAAAGAGGCAGGAGCATTGGTGAGCCCAAATGGCACAACCCAATACTCATAGCTGCCATATTTAGTTCTAAAACATGTCAAGTGTTCATCACCTTCCTTGATTCTGAGCAGGTTATATGCACCAACCATTGAAAACAGTAAGAAGCTGATTCATAGGAGGAACAAGATACGTGTCCTTCCAAGTAACAGCATTGAGTTTGTGGTAATCAACACACAAACAAAGGCCACAATCTTTCTTTTTGACAAAGAGGACAGGTGCTCCTGTTGAAGAGGAGCTTGGCCAGATGAAACCTTTTTCTACATTTTCTGAAATGTAGGCCCTGAGTGTATCTAACTCTTGGTTTGATAAAGAGTAGATCACCCCAACTGGAGGTAGAGACCCCTCCAGATTGATATGATTATCACAGGCATGGTGAGGAGGAGGTTTCTCTGCTTTCACCTTGGAGAATACATCCAAGTACTGGTGATAGACAGGAGGAACAACCTTCATCACGGTTTCTATTTCTTCTGGCTCTTCCTCTGCATCCCACAACTCCTCCAGGGAGTCACAATAAGATGAAGGAGGAAGGTCCATATTCCCAAAGAAGAGATCAAGTTAAGATACAGAATTATCTTTTTCAGAATCTTGAATCTCTTTGAAAACTTCATCTCTAGATGATAGTAATTACTGTTGGGAATTAAGGGAAGGAATATGGACAGAAGATGGGAGTTATGGTGTTCTAGAATCACCAACCAGAGCTACACATGATTTGGAAGAAGAAAAGTCATTACTGAAAGATTTTGAAGGATCATAATAGTCCTTATTATCAGAATTAAAAGTGATCAGCCCTTGCCTGAAATCAATAAATGGATTGAAATGATTGAAAAAGTCAAAGCCCAATATGAGGTCTTCTCCCTTGGGAGTATCAATGACTAAAAAGTCCCATTCAAACCTTGCAAAGCAAGGGAGCTCAACCATATATTTAGTATGGTGAGTCACAAATAGAGAAGGAGACTCTGAGGAGTCAAGAATAATAAGGGGAATATTCTATGGGAGTTCTGATATGGTCAAAGAATACTTGTGAACAAACTGCTTTGCAATGAATGAGCTGGTAGCATCAGAAACAATGAGAATACTGTAAAACATATCAGAGAGAGAAGAAAAGACAAAAAATTTAAGAGAATTTTTGAAACCAGTATTCAGAATGCACAATTGTGCTCTGGATGGAAAACAGTGAAGACCATTGAACACAACATGATATCCACCCAGGCTTTTCCCTGGCTGGGAATTTTGCCTGATGGTTGGGTAAGCTTGTTTTGAGGCCTTTTGAGACAGGACTCAAGACTATGCTTCCCACCACAATAGGTACATAGACCCTCCTTGATTCTTCTTTCTTTTTCAGAATTCATCAACTTGAAATCTTTATTCAATAAAGAAGAATGGGGCTTGTCCCTCTTCTTAAAATTCTTCTTCTTTTGCCTTGAGCTTGAAAAACTTTGAGGATAAGAAGAACTTGACTTTGAGGATTCTGGCTTCCTCTCTTGATAATGACTCTTTTCATTTTGCCTCTCATGGTACCTGGTATCAAGCTCCAGGGTAATATCCATTAAGTCTTGAAGAGAGTCAATTCTTGAAGGATGGGAGGCCAATTGATCCAAAATCCTGGATGGCAATCCCTTCCTGAAATGATGGATGAGAGCCCTTTCACCCCAATCTCTACTTTTTGAGACAAGGCTTCTGAAATCAGAAATTTATAAAGATACATGCCCACCTTCTTTCATTTTTAAATAATCCAATTCTTCTTCAGCTTTTCTGACTTCATTTGGGTCCTCAAATAAGGTGAAGAGTTGAGATTCAACCAATTTCCATGAATTGAGAAGGTAATTTGGATATTGATTGGTGAGATTGGAAATATAAGGCTCAATCCATTTTGCAGCCCTGCCAATGAGAAATGAAGTGGCATAAAGGACCTTCTTTCTGTCTTGAGCAAAGTCTTCCGTATCATTATGAAAAATCAGTTGACAAGACTGAATAAAGCTTCTAACTTTGAAGGGTTGAGTCCCATCAAAGCATTTTGGTGCCTTCATGGATGGAGTCTTGAAGGCTGGTGGTCTTGATGCTTCAGAGGTTCAATCTGCTTGAAGATTGGCCATAAACTGAGTCATTTTCTGCATGATGGCCAATAAAGATGGTTCAGACTGATGAGAGACAGGCTGATTAGACTGGGCTAGAGTTGGCTCTCCAATACCTTGCGATGCCTCCACAGGAGCAGGGACACCTTCAGTACCATAAGACTCTTCCTCTTCCCCATCTTCACCTGTACCCTTGATAATGGTCCTTGAAGCTCCTGGGAATCCGCCAACTACTCCTGAAAATGAACTTGATCTTCTTGGCCCTCTTCCTTCCTTCCTGGGTGGTGCTGATCCTTCCAAAATGGATCCTCTGTCCAATTTGGCCCTCAGTTGAGGAACTTCTGGGGTACCATCAAGAGGAGCCCTGAGAGTTGGAGTGAGAACAGCTTGAGTTCTGGTCTGAGATCTTGTCTGCCTTGCAGGAGGTGAGTGTTGGATGGGCATGATTTCAGGATAAAATGAAATAAAATGAAAAAGAATTAAGATTTGAAGATGAAAACTTGAGGCAATTGAAATAATGCTTGAAGTCAAAAGTCAAAACCAATATCTTGAGGAAAATAAATAAAAATCAATAAATCAAATGGGATCTTCAGGTAAATCAATCAATTAAGTAGCAAATAAAAGCTTGAAGTCAATGAATCAAATGTCAAATCAATCAAAATCAAAATCTTGCAGAAAATCAATAAATCAAAAGGAATTCTTGAAGAAAAATCAATTTATGTCAAAATTCTTGATGTGAAAAATCAGCAAAATCAATGAAATCTTCAGGTCAATCAATTTTCTTGAGGTCAATATCAATTTATGTCAAATCAATCAATCAAATCAAAATCAAGTGAGTTCTTCTTTAAAAATCAAGATTCTTGAAGAATGAATCAAACATGAATCTTGATGTGAAGAATGTGTCTGAATAACTTGATGAGAAATTTGAAAATCAAATGAAAATTAAGATGATGCCTGAATTATGAATGAATTAAAAATGATGATTTGAAGAAGATTTAAAAAGAGAAACAAAAAAACAATTGGGGTCAGCTTTCAATTTTTAGACTGAAGAATGAATGAGAGCAAATTGAGAGGTGACAATGAATCATAAGGTTCATAAGCATTAAAGAGTCATAATTTCGATGAAATGAGTGAATGAAATTATGAAGAAGGAATGAACAGAATAAAAAGAAATTATAAGTTAATTAACATAATTTCACAGGGCCTCTTGGACAGAAAAAAAAGAGTGGCCTGGCACTCAACAATCAGGGAACTCACTTGGAACACTCCAAAAGATAAAAGAAAATCAAATAAAAGAATTGAATTCCTTTAAGAAATATGCAGGTACAAGATGAGATTCAATAAGAGGAAAGGGAATCCAAATTGCCAAAGAACCAACCAAGTAAGTCCTTGATCACTGTTTCAACCTGCCAAAATGAATAATGGAATTAGTAAGGATATGACCACCAAATATCCATTCACAGGCAAAGGAAGAAAAAGAGAAAAGGTGCTAAATGACTGACTTGATAATATCAGTATTTGCTTAACGGAATGAAAAGAAAATAGAGATAAAATAAAATCAAAATATATTAATCAACTGGAGAAAAACCCCCACAGGGTGGAAAGGGTAGCCGGTATATGTGAAACGTTGGGAGCTTGAGTTCTTCAGGCTGAAAACTGATCTGTTTTGATCCTTGAGGCTGTATTGATTGTTTTGAGAATGGATACAGCTGGCTAATATTGAAATTGAAATGGGTTGAATGAATTTCCCATACTTGACAATGAAATACAGTTCTTGATGGATCCGGACTGTATTGAAATGAAGGTGGTTGCCAAGATGGATTGAGTGGAGCTTTGAAAATTGACAAATGAATGAATGAATGAATGGACTTCCTATTCAATCCCTTGAGAATGGTTGAGCAGTATTTCCTTGGAGGAATACTGTGAATGAAATTATCCAATGACGTCTTGATGGCATGATTGGTCTTTGACGCTGAAACACTTGCTCTTGAGCCTTGATGAGTCCTCTAAATGATTGGGTGCCTTGATGACGTGATGATATGTTGGAATATTGAAATGAACATTTGATATTTCCACCATTGAATTGCTGTTGATATATAACATCATTTATGGCATATTGCTTCACTGGAAAGAAGATCACGTCCAAAGGTCTTGAGATGGAAAGACAGAGGGGAAAAAGATGGATGTGATGGCTTCAGAGCTTGGAAAAGTGTTTCTGGGTCCTTTGGGGTTTTTGGCCACTTTTTGGGTTCTTAGCCAAAAGCTGGCCCAAAGGGCGGGAAAGTGTCTTTTGAACACTTTGCGTCAAAGTGCGCAAAATTGCACAGAAATGTGCATTATGAGCCCAAATGGGCAAAACAGCCATTTGGGCCATTTCCCCTGGTTTTTAGGGAAATGACCAGAAAGACCCAATTGGGAATAAATTGCCACTATGGCTTCTGGATTGAAGTGAAGGGCCATGAAGGCCCCAAAAGACAAATGGCCATAAATGGTCCATAAGATGATGATGTGGCCATATTGGCCACTGGTGATGGATATGGAAAATTAGCCATAAAAGTACTGTGGCTTGATATGCCATACGGAGATCCAAGGAGGTGAATTGCCATGGCTGTGAAATGTTACTGGGAAAATTGAGCTAGCACCAGAATTACAGCAGTTATAACCAAAATAAGGTCAAACATGGTGAATAGAATATTCACCTCCCATATAGCTTTTACAGTTTCAGTGTGAGATACCTCAAGTGGGGTCTTTTTGGAAAGACCACAATCAGTGCTGTCTGATGGTGCCATCCATTTCCGCATATCTCATCTAGAACAAAAGTTATGGGGCAAACAAGCCCCATACAGATGTTAAGCAAATCATACATATGTACAAAAAATCTTGTACATGGCATACCTCTGCCATATTTAATGAGGTACCAATGTGTAGAGCACATCCAGGGCTACACAATGAAGCAAAGTTGCTGTTGATATCTCAAAAACGGAAAACTTTATAGCAGCTTTAAGGTCGAAATCCCACAGTTAGACCAATACAGCCCTACTGTGGGATTTTCTCCCATAATTATGATTATGCAGTGTCAAGAAGACAAAGAAGCCTGTTTATACTTCAATACCTCATATTTTGGTCAATACTGGGGTCCTGTACAGGTCCTGTACAGCATTCTTGGTGTCATACACATTAGAAGAGGTTTATGTGGTCTACAGATCAAATATTTCACCCTGTATTGGTGAAAACTGCCCAGATGTAGTTTCAAAGCCACATCTGAGCGCAATACAGGCTATACAGACCTTTTGAAAGCCACAAGCCAGTCCTTGGAAGGGAAAAATCTTCACTTCCTCTATGTGGAAAGGTCTAGAAGCCTTTTTCACCCAATTTTAGGATAAAAAGGGACCTTTTCTCCGCCAGAAAAGGTTTCCTCATCCTGCTCTTGTGTTTCTACATAGTAGAACTGTCAAAAACTGTTATATTTTTTGAAAATAACCAGATATAATGATAATTCTAATTATTGTAGTCTTTATTATTGTAACCCAATAGGTAAAGCTGCAACCAGGTCTTTCACCAGTGCTCACCCCCACTATTCCTCAATGTGAAAGCCCTGAATATCCTTTTATGAACCCTTCTTATCATAAATAAACCTTTTTTATACCATTTTCACCATGTTCCCATCATAGTTAAAGCTTGTAACTAGTCATTAATAAGCTTCCTCATAGACTCAGCCTGACACAATGGCTCCACTATCTTCTCTAAGATAGACCTGCATTGTGCGTATAATATCCTAAGAATCAAAGAGGGGGATGAGCAGTTAACTACCTTTAGAACCAAATATGGTAGTTATCAGTATTTTGTTATTCCATTTGGCCTTACCTATTCTCCTTCTTCTTTCCAAAATTTTTTTAAATGATATATTTACAGATTTCTTTGATATTTTTGTTTTAGTTTATCTAGATGGGATTATGGTCTTTTCTAGTTCTGAGGAGGAACATGTAAAAAATGTGGCCTCTGTCCTTCAAAGACTTAGGGACATTAATGTGTTTTCCAAAGCCTCATAGTGTTGAATACTTGGGCTATGTTGTTTCAGGTGACGGCCTCAAGATGGATTCTTTGAGCACTCAGCAAATACTCAATTGGCCTCAGCCCAAGCACGTCAAAGCTCTTCAATCCTTTCTTGTATTTTCCAATTTGTACTGTTGTTTCATCAAAAATTACTCTAAAAAAATCACTGCTCTCCCTTACCTCCTCAAAAAATACTCTCCTTTTATCTTCAATGACAAAGCCCTTATCCAGTTTCAAATAATCAAGGAAATTTTCACCACTGCTCCTATCCTTTCCCATTTTAATCTTTCTCAACAAACTATTGTAGAGACTGATGCCTCTGATTATGCCTTGGGTGCTGTACTGAGTCAGGTTTATGACTCAGGAAAACATCCCATTTCATTTGATACCTGCAAGCTCCTCCCAGCTGAGCTTAACTATGAAATCCTTGACATTGTTTGGGCTCACAAGCGCTGGAGGTCTTTTCTTCTTTCTCTTTTGAATACTTTTGAGGTCTTGACAGACCATTCTTCTCTTCAGTATTTGATGTCTTCAAACATTCTTACTCATTGTCAGGCCCATTGCACTGAATTTTGTTCTGAGTTTCATTTCACTATTACTTACCACCTAGGCAGGCTGGCCACTTTACCAGATGCCTTGTCACATTGGGACAATGTGTACCCAGTGAGGGGGATGGACTTCATCAGTAATAATCCCCAAAATTTTCATCAAGTAATCAAGCAAGATGGAATTCAAGAGTCAATATTCTTCTCAATCAAGGCTAAAATACTTTCAGAATTAGTTGAAAAAATTCAAAAAGAATTATGGAAATACAAAGGCTACAAGGAAATACTCAAGAAACTAGCAAGAGGTGAATCAGTTTCCGATTATTCTCTAGAACCTCATGTCGAGTTATTGTTATTCAAACATAGAGTGGTAATTCCAAGCAATGAAGAAATCCAACTGAATATTCTTCAAAAGCGTCCTGACTAACCATTTGCTGGCCATCCTGGCCAGGAGAAGACCCTTGAGCTCATCAGGAGGGATTCATATTGGGCTTGCATGAATCAATTCATTGACGACTATGTGTCCTCATGTCAGAAATTCTCAAGAAACAAGAACATTCATCATAAGAAGTTTGGATTACTCAAGCCTCTTAAAATTCCATATGGTCCTCGTAATTCATTATCAATTGACCTTAACACTCAATGTCCCTTGTAAAACAACTTTGATTCAATTTTAGTAGCTGTGGATAGATTATCAAAAATGGCAATTATAATTCCAGCTTATGCAACAATCACTACCCTTGACTTAGCTCAAATCATCATTAGCCATGTAGTTTCTAAACACAGTCTTCCAGCCAGTACTGTTAGTGATAGAGGATCTTTATTTGTTTCATCATTCCGGACCAATTTATGTCAGCCGCTCAAGATATTAAGAGATCTTTCAACTTTTTTTCATCATGAAACAGATGGACAGACAGAGAGGGTAAATAAGATTCTAGAAGATTATCTTTAGATTTATGTCAGTTACCATCACAATTCCTGACACATCTGGCTCCCTCTGGATTAATTTGCCTACAATAATTCAGAACACTCATCAACAAAGCAATCACCTTTTTCACCATTTATGGAATGAATCCCAGCTTTGAATTAATCCATATTTCTCAGGACTTGCCTGCTGGACAGTTATAAACAAAAATTCAATCAGTACAGCAAGTAGTAAAAGAAGAATTAGATTCAGAAATAAGGAGATTCAAGCAGTATGCAGATAGAAATAGGACAATTACACCTTATTTCCAACCTGGGGACAAAGTATGGCTAGCCTCCAAGAATATCAAGACTACAAGACCCACCAAGAAGCTTTCAGAAAGGTGGCTGGGAGCCTATGAAGGTTTGAAGAACATTGGAAGCCATTTGTATCACCTCAAGTTGCCTTTGCAATGGAAGTCAGCTTACCCTGTATTCCATGTGTCATTACTAGAACCAGTCAAGTAGTCACTATCCCAAATCAAAATCAATAGCCACCACCAACAGTTCTATTGGAGGAGCAAGAAGAGTGGGAAGTGACTCAATTTATGGACTCAAAACTCAAAAGAGGTAAATTATGGTATCTTGTAAGGTGAAAAGGATTCAGTGAAGATGCTGAAAAAACAACCTGGGAAACATCTTCCAACCTTACCAACCCACCAGACCTTGTCAAGAATTTCCATTCATTGAATCCTGACAAGCCTGGCCCAGATACCTCAAGAGTTTTATTTTATGGTGCTTGGTGGGGGTTGTATTTTATGAAAGGAAGTTCCTCTCCTGACATGCACCTTTAAGGGGGTATTCTACCCATATGTTTTTTTGAGCATCACTTTGGCCACTTTTTGAACACTTGTCATTTTTTTGGACAGATTCAGAAGGCCTTGCAACATCACTATGCTCAAATTTGGGCTTTTCATCAAGATATGGCCTAATTTCTTCTTTTATTTTTTATTCTTTCTTTTCCAACTTATGCCAATCATCATTATTCAAGACATTCATTACTTCAAAATCAATTATGAAAAATTTATCTGTTCATGGTGCTTGGTGGGGAGTGGAAGTTATGAAAGTCAGTTCTGTCTAGTAGTATGCATCTCTGAGGATTCTAATTCTTGTAAAACATTACCTTGGCCACTCTGTGAGCATTAAATGCTTGTTTTTTATCTTTCAGAAAATTCTTGGCCAAAATCAAGCAACTCACCACAAGAAGGACAAACCTCAGGAATTTCTTTATTTCTTTTTCTTTATTCTCTTTTTCTCTCAATTTCTTTCTTTCTTTACTTGTGCGGTTTTGTTTTCTTTTTATTTCTGTGTAAAGAAGCAGTTTCCCTCCCCATATCATGTATTGGGAGGTCCCATTTATATTTTATTTTTTATTTTTAGTAGTTATAGGAGTGTGGATAAAAGCCAACCCAAGTACAAACAGGAAAAAGGAAACTATTTATCTCTACCCAATTCATCAGAAGTTCTCTGGAAGTCATTAATCAATTCATCCTCATACCAGGAACATTTTGCATCCATCTCCTCAGAATCAGTACCAGGGATAGTCCTATCATTAACATACATAATCACCTGCCTACTATCTCTATCAACTCTTCTAAATAACCTAGCCACAGCATCTTGACCTTCATTTTCCATATTTGGATCCTCTCTGTTAACCCGGATAGGCCATTGTTCCCTTCACTGAAACAACTTGGCAGGAGGAAACAGAAAAGGCAATTGGTCTTCTCTTCTTCTACTGGAGCTGGCCACAGGTTATAGTTGTTGGGAGGTGACCATGGGGGAATTACTGGCCTGAGGAATGGGTGATGGTCTCATTGTTAGAACCAAGGCAGGCCTAGCAGTTGAAGGGTGGATGAAATGGTAGAAAGCACTCATTGGAAATTTCTAGGGGTACTGGGTACTAGTTAACTTTGGAATCTTTTTGCAGAAGGTTGGGAATGTCAATTACTGGAATGGTGTCCAGTAGAGTTAAGTGCCACTTCAATCTCTCCAAGATCCAGCTCATCAGGATGGGTTGGGGAATTGGCCATTTGTCTTATTGATTTCACCACTCCTTCAGTATTGATCCTTGAGATGGGGACTGCTTAGCTGGAATGAATTGGCCTACCACCAACATTGGTCCACCTAGCCAACTCTCTCTTCTCAGAAACAGTCACTAATACCAAATATCAGTATCAAAATTAATCAAGACAATCACCACACTCACAGTTAGAATATACTGAAGTACCATCAGGAGTAGTGGCCTCAAAAAACTGGTAGCTCTTTCCCAAAAGGCCCATCGTTCTTTCTCAATGAGTATCTCTTGACATTGGAAGCTGGCATTGCAGGATGACAAAATGGCGTCTTCCCAACAAAACAAAAATGACACTTTGAATATTTTGGATTGAAATGTTGGAAACATTCCTTCCCCTTCATCAAACATTCAGTACAAGCAGGATTGAGGACTTCAACTGCCTTCTAGCCATCATAACCTTGAGAAGGATCACAGTGGCCAGAAGAAGACATTGACCATGGTAAACCCAATCAACTGAGGATTCCAGAACGACAAAGAACAGATGGTGGTGGCGCAGAAGGGGAAGATTCAGTGAGTTCAATCAGTTTGGAACTCATGACTAAAGCTTATGCAAAAAGAAGAGTTCAAGGCGTCAGATTATGCACATTAAGCCTGAAAAATCATCAAGGGTGTGGGGCCATAACTCAATTTATTTCCCCCTCAAGGCCCCCCTGGGCCTCAATCCAGGACTTCCCCTTCACCTCTGGGGGAGTTAATCTTCTTTATGGACCTGGAATCCTCTCAATGTACCCAGGCCATATAGATGGAAATTGGCCCAAGGCCACTGTTTTGGTCCCTTGGACCCCCTGAAGCCCCAGCAAATTTGGGCCCAGGGGACTCCAATAGCCCCCACGGATCGCAGGCTGCATACTACAGCCCATATACCATAGGAACCGCAAATGGCCACCAGGCCCCAAAAGGGCCAAAAACTTCATTAATGGCCATAGACATGGCAAGGACCCAAAAGCACCCAAATGAGCCAGAATGGCCCCATAGGCCATTCCGAGACTATATCTTCAAGGAAAATGGGTTTTTAATTATGGAAAGAAAGGGATGATCATGATGAAGGAATGAAGGAGTGCAAAGATCATTTGTGCAGTTCGTAATGAGGTATGACTATATACTCATTATTCATGAAATTTCAAGCAGAAGAGCTTGGTGGCCTTCCTTTTGGGATAAACCCAAGGCTCAATATTGAAAGGAAAATGGCTGATTGAACTCAAAGAAAAACCATAATTCAAAACATGAAAAGAACTTACTCAAGAAAAACAGGGAACAAGACAAGTTAATTAAGGATAATGAAGAGAGGATAGGATTTTCAGGATAATGGCCAGGAGGAAAAGAATTGTAAAAGAAAAAATTTCGAAAAAATGTGGGGATATTGAGATGGAACTCAACAGTGGCAGGGTATTGTGGTGTTCAGGAGCCCACCAGGTTTGAGAGGGGGATACTTTAACAACCACTAGTCAGGGGTAATGGTTTTTTTTTGTATGGACCACTCAAACACCTCAAAACCAGCAATCCACTGTGTCTATCAACATTCAGCTTCAGGAAACTTCCTTGCTGAAGCATGCATACAGTCTGGTTCATCAATACAGCCTGTCAACTTCTGTACAGGTTGGAATTACCCAATACAGCTTGCATACACCATCTTGAAACTGTATGATCACTCAATACCACCACACCTGTTGTACAGTGCCCTGCCAATTGTATGCAAACGCAACACTCATACAGGCAGGGCCCTGTATCAGCATGCGCCCGCGCGCACAGCACATTGACCAATGGACTACTCTCATTGGTCAGTCTGGGCCCGCAGGCCGGCAAAAGGTAACTTCTTTCTTTTTTTTCTCTCGACCTTTTGTCAGCGACATTTGTTTTTATTTTTTTATTTGTTTTTTGAATCATTACTTTGCAACATTGACCACTCACCTCTTTGTGAAATCAGCAGTTCCACGTATGAAGTCGATTAACGCACCAATGATAAATAGGCCCCCCATCCTTGTCTCCAACCAACGTGATCTGCCACTATCTCTTCGTCATATCGTTACCTATTTACTGCCTTTACTAGCGATCCATCATCATTATCCAAACTCTGAAATAAGACTCTTTATACCACCAGTGAGCTTCCTTTTCTGTCTGTAATATCATAACCTTGGCTAATACAACCTTACCCACCTTAGATGCCTTACTTAGATTTTGAAACCGGCGCCCAATTGGTGGGTATGCGACAGGCTGGACTGTCCTTTAGAGCCATTGCAGAGTGGAATAATCTCCCTCTGACAACTGTTTACAATACCTTCCAAAAATACGAAGAAATTGGCACTGTTACGACTCAACAAAAAAGGGGCCAACCAACCAAACTCACTGCGCGTGACCGGCGACAACTCAGCCGCATCATTACTTGATGTCGACGACTCACAGTTGCTCAAGTTACATCATTAATGACCTCGCCTGTTTCAAACCGCACAATTCAATGTGAAATTCACAAATTAGGCAAATAATCACAAATAGCCCCTAAGAAACCTTATTTACGACTGCAGGATTTTCAACGTCGGCTGGCTTTTGCACAGGCTCATAGGCACTGGAGGATTAACGAATGGGCCAAAGTGATCTGGACGGACAAATTGGCCTTTGAGCTAGGAAAAAAAGTTGATCAAATCCGAGTCTGGCGCACCGCAAATGAGAAGTGGTTGCTTGAAAACATTGCCGTCAACAATTGATTGGGCCATCAATCAGTTATGGTATGGGGTGAATTTTGCACTGCTTACCGTAGCAGCATTGTCTTCTTGGACGGTCGGATGAATTCACGAGAGATGGTCCGACAGGTCTACCGCCCAGCCCTTCGCCCCTTCATTGAGCAAATGGAGCAAGCACCCTGGATCATAGGTTGACATCGACTTCTCATAATGGAAGACAATGCGCCAATCCATACGGCGGCTTTCAGCAATCAATGGCGCGAACGAAACGGGGTAGTCAAGATGGAGTGGCTAGCACATTCACCAGACCTCAATCCAATCAAAAATATATGGAAATCAATGAAAAGCCAAATAGCAAAGCTTTACCAACCTCAAAATTTTGACGAACTTAAGCATGCAATTCAAGCCTCCTGGAGCGACATTCACCCTGGCATCCTCAATGACTACCTCCAATCAATGCCAAGGAGGATGCAGATGGTCAGTGATCAACGTGGTGGTCCAACCTCATATTAGGACCACCAAGTTTGTTTGTTTTTTTTTTACTCTCTATGTTATGTTGTTTGTCTACTTTGCCTGTTATTACCTCTGCTCTGATTTGCAATCAATGACTTGCAATTTTTTTTTCTTAAGTTCCCAATGTGAGACAAAGTCCCCCTCAAAATAAAATTGCTGCGCAATTTTTTGGCGTACTGTACAGGGGCCCTGCCTGTATGAACTGGGTGTTTGCATACAATTGGCAGGGTACTGTACAGGAACTGTATTGGCCAGATTCAATTCAATCATCAATTCCTCTCATGAAAACTCTGTCTGTATCAGCGCTGGTGATTCTCACATATACCAACCCCTCTTCCTCCCCCTGGGGACCTTTCCCCAGTTAATTAATTTGGTTGATTTGATTTCTTATGAATATTCTTATCCTGATATGTGGGTATTATACTTATTAATCTTAAGTTATTCTTTGCATTTCTCCTTTCCCTGTACAGTTTGAGCTGTGGTGGCCATATCCTTATTAACCCTTCTCTTTCTTTCTGAAAGGTTGAAACAGTGGACTTAGACTTGTTTGTGCTTGGCTCTTTTATTTGTTACTCTTATCAATTGATTATTCTTTTTTTATATTTATTTTATTAGTAATTTCATCTTAGTACACTCTTGAGTGTATTCCAATTTTACCATATCCTGAGCCCTCCATAAGTAAGTCCCAGTTTACTGAGTGCCAGGGCCTCCTCACTGAGAAGAGCCCCTATGAAAGATATCATCAATTATACCACCATCCATCCTTCCAATTTATCTTCTTAAAATATTGTATCCATCATCCTTTGGAAATGTGCTGGGGCATTATTGATACCAAATGGCATCCTGGTGTACTCTTATATGCCCATATGGCATGTAATCTCAAGTAGCTTCATGGAGTTTGGTCAACCTCCATTCTGGTAAAAGTCTTTCTTATAATCAATCTTGGTTATGTATTTGGATTTTGCCAGCTTGTCCCTGGAATGAAGTATCCTTTGTATAGGCTACCTATCAGCTTTTATGTAGTTATTCAGGGCTCTGAAATCCCCACACAACCTAGATTTGCCTTCATTCCAAGTTATAAGGATAGGAGTGGTATTTCCACTATCTCATTGTTTCCTATCTTTCTGATGGCTTCCATATATAGGAGCTCATTGATGTGTTTTTTCAATTTCTTTCCTAGCTTCTAGGCTTGTTTGATATTCAGGTCTGCTAAGCATGGGTCGATAAGGTCTTTCCACAGCTAGATATGGTTCTATATCATAGCCTCTGAGTTTTCCAAAGCGTTCTTCTCTTATGGCAAGTTATGGTCTATTTTTCCTCAGTATTTTCAGTGAGGTAAGTTTTTGTTTACTGGTGAGGTTAGCACTGAATTGGCCCTCTTTGTGAGCCTTAGAGGTAATTTCATATACCCAAAAGACCACAAATACAAAATTAACATATAAATATAAATAAAATAAATTTATTTATATTATTAAAATGAAAATTAAAATATAAATATAAAATTATATTCACAATTAAAAATTTAATTATAATTTACAAATAAAATTACATTAAAATTTTGAAATTGCAAAATTACATTTATACTTGAAAAAATTAAGTAAAAATTAATTTTTAACAAAATTATAAAAAAAGAAACAAATTTGGAAAAAAGTTAAATAAAATTTTTTATAACTGTTTATCCAATAAATGAACATATGAAAGTTATTTCACCATTGGATTCCTCATAAAAAATCAGGTGGGGTCACCTCTGGATGAAATTTCTGTAACTCAACTCTAAATAAGGTTAAATTAAGTTTTTAGTATTTTCAATAAAAAAGTTGAAAATCCTCAAAAATTTAATTTAATTCACACCACATGTGGTTTTAACCATCAATTTTTGTGTTAAAATTGAGGTGTTGTGTTTAGTTTAGAAGCTATGAGGAATTGAAGTATTTTCAATTGAATTCAATTGAAATGTCAAAAGGTGCGCGTGTATTACATAAGTGAACTTTGATTTACATATGGGGTATCAATTATTACTGTATTGAACTGTACAACTCAATTGAATTACCTATGTAAATTATAAGTATAATACATGATGAAGAATCAAAAGAAAAATAAATTGGAAAGATTAAATTTGGGGGGGGGAAAGGAACTCCAGCTCTAAGGGGGAGCTAGACCCCCAAATTCCTTGCTGACAGGCGTGGGATGTCAACATTCACGCAAAAGTTCATCACTTTTGGCCTGGGATTGAGTTACAGGGTCCGTGGACTCAATTGATGATAAGGTTTTGAAACCAACTGGGGTAGTTTTAGCTGTTTCCAAGAGGGTAAAACTACCCTTAAGATATAGCAATCATAGTAAAAACAGTTTTAACTGGTTCCTACGCCTTTTACACACATTCTGACGTGTTTTGAAGGCTCTAGACCAGGTATTGCTATAGTAATGGCTGATTCAAACGTCTAAAATGGCTAAAAATGGCTTAAACCAGCCCTTTTTTGGTCCAAACCAGGGTTCAATGATGCCATAATTGGCTTTTCTATTGTCAGACTGTTTTTCACGACTGACAAGAGTTAATTTTACTTTTGGAGTAAGACAATTGATTGCTATAAAAGAATGTCTTCTTTGCCCCACTTTTCTCTTCATGTTAGAATCTTTTCCTTTTATTAATTAGTTTAAACACTGTTAAACTAATCAATAGAAGATTCCAACCACCTCTTTTAAATCATTTTAAGCCTTTTAAACACGTTAAAAAATCATTATAATCATTGTTTGTAACTCTTATAATCATTTTTACCCCTGAACCACCCCAAAAGTGAATTAAAGCATCTTTCATCACTGTAAACTTAGTCACTTTGTTTCCAAATTCACTCTGGTCACTTTTGGGCGTGTTTTTTCTTTAATATTCTTTTTAAAGACTCTGTTCTTTTGTTGATTGCTTGCAGTTCATTGCTCAATTAATTCCAATTGAAATTGCTCTTGAAGAAATTTCTTTTCTAGCCTTGAAATATCTCTTGTAGAGTATTTTTTGGATAAATTTTTATTGTTGGTAAAACAATCAATTTTTATAATATTATTTTTTTATACTAATAAAGTTATAAACAATAAAATTTGCGTGTTTTCTCTTGAAAATAATATTTCTTACTATTTTTAATTGATTTTTACCTTATACAAATTTTGAGGACAGGAAAACTACTTGATTTTTAATCAAAGTTTCATATCCACACCTTACATTTGGGGGCCAAGCTGAGATATTTTACCTGTGACATATTTTTTTACTCTTTTTAAATCTTTTTTCTAATATTGGAAAATTTAAAAACATATAAAAAATACTTATAATCAAAAAAAATCCATAAAAGGAAATTTTTTCATATTATAAGTGAGGCTTTTATTTTCATTTCTTTTTGGAAATATTCTTTTTTTACTTAATTAATTGGTTTTTTCATTAATTTCAGTGTCTGACAACGTGGTAAGACAAGAAAACATTGAAACAGCTTCAACAGTAACCAGCATTCTTCCTGCCAGTACTGTTAATTCTGATCATAATAGTACTATTATGGTGACTCAGAATATTCAACCACAGCCAGCTTATTCTGAATTAGTCAACCTGGAAATAAGTAATACTCTTCAGAAAGCTGAAGATTTGGCCAATAGTAAGTTTTTTAACATAAAAATACTATTTTAAGCCTTTTTAATCATAAAATATGCCTTCAACTAGATCAGAAGCCAGCTATAACCCCTCAAGCAGCTCCAAGAAAGGTAACAGAAATGATTATGGCAGAGGCCAATCAGGTACAGAAGGAAAAGGCTCAGTTGATTACTTCCAAACAACTAAAATGGTTCATTCTGAAGCTGATAATACCATTTTACCTTCAAAAAGAGCTGACACCACCACATCAAGCCTCTGTGGACATATACAAAGCCAGCCACAGTGCATACAACAATGCACTTCAGTTCAAGGAGTACCAGATCCTTGCAGACCCGTGGAAGGAGTGCTAGAATTCTTACCTGACTGAGAAAATTCCTGGGCCATCCCAATACTTGCAGATTGCTCAATGGATGGCATCCATTGATGGAGAAGAAAAACATGATTCTGTTGATACTAGAATGGAGGAAAAACAACCCTCCGCCACCCAAACCAGTGCCAAAAACAGCCCCAGTGGCCAGCAGCAGCAATTCCAACGTGAAAAAGCAGCCACAAACTCCAAACAAGGGCAAAGCGAAGGCACCAGCCCCAAAACCTTACAGCCAGGGCTACAGAATCCCAAAGATTCAACAGGATGCCATGGGAAATGTATTTCAGATGGCCAGAACCATGATGGAATTACAGAAGAAGGAGGAAGCCAGATTAAAATATCAAAAATGATTCCTGATACTTTTAATTGTATTACAGAGCTGTATAAAGCTATTTCTGACGTAAAAAGTCATCTTTCTGAGAAAAATACATCAATTTGTGACAATCTTAAAACAAATAACTTGAGTCTGAGCCAAATAAATGATACACTTAAATGCTTTGAAAGAGTTTTAAGAACCATAAAAACTTCCAATAATGATAATTCTTTTGGCATTAAGATAAATGAGCAATCTGCCATTATTAAAGAATTAACAGACAAATATTCCAAATTCAATATTGATGACATAATTGAAACAAGAATAAAACAAGCCATAAACACTATCAAAGAAGATGATAAAAAAGCTCTTGATGATATTTCAAAATCATTTGCTGAAGTAAAGACAAATACAATTGCCTTGAAAAAGCATTTTGATACCTCAAGAGAGGAAATATCAAAATTAACAATAAAGTTAAATGAAGTTATATCTGATAATACTAAACAAACAGAATTATGGAATGAGCTTACATATAAAGAGGATGATCATAAAAAGAATGTCATAGACTCTATACAAAGCTTACAACATGAATTAAGAAATTCACAAAGGTGTAACAACAGTAAAATGAATGATATTGAACAACTGCTAAACACCTTGCCAAGAATGTCTACACCTCTGAACCAAAATAAGGGAGCAAGAATTCCTAATCCACAAGTATTGGATATTGAAAATTCACAGTTAAAAGATGAATTTTCTACTTCTTTTCATAACTTGGAACCATCAATGGGCCAAGCACTCTTTAAAGAAGTTCCAAAACTTAAAGAATGGCCTCACTTCATTGGTGAAGGAGAGTATGACCATATGGAATTCATTAGAGGTATTGACATGATCAAAGAGGATTTTGAATTACCAGACAGATTGGTAACAGCAAGATTTAACACCTTGTTTACCAAATCAGCTCACAGATGGTACATCAAAATAAGTCAAGCACATGGACACCAGACTTGGACTTGGTGGAAAACCCAAATCATCAACAAATGGGCAAATGATGCTTGGAGGTTTAAAGTTGAAACAGCCTTTGAATCTACCAAATTTAATGCTGATAAAGACAAAGCTTTACCATGGTTTTGCCAACAAAAAGACAGATTAAGAGCATTATATCCAGACATGTCAGAATTTATGATCCATAGGAAGATTCTGAGACAATGTGGAGGTGACTTAGAGCATGCTGTCAAAAGCAGGACTACTGAACACTCTTCAGCAGAGGATATTATCAATATATTAGAAGAAGTAACCACCAGAACCAAAATTGGTTCTAGTAGGGTGAATCTCAAAACAAGGTTTAATACACCTTGGAGAGATTCTGTGGACAAAAGCCCCAAAGAAAATTCTAGGAATATTAAGTATAAATCTGCAGATACAGTCAGAAAGTGCCATATTTGCCAAAGCACCACCCATTTAGCCAATACATGTCCAAAAAGGGGGAAAATCAATGAAATTGATATTGAAAAGGAACCTGATGTTGAAAAAGATGACATAATCGAAGACAATTCAGATTACAAGTCATCAATATTTTCTGAATCTTCAAAAGATATAGAAAATATCAATACCACTTTTGACATCATGGAATCTTATTCCCACTTGCCTCAATTGAGCAATGGTCAACTTGATTTATCAAAAGTTCAAGATGCACAACTCATGAAAACCAAACCAAACAGAGGGAAAGGTTATACAGCTGGTAATTCCTGTATAACAGAAGTGGTGATTGACAACAAGCCCACCAGACTTTTGCTTGACTCAGGAGCCTTCTGCTCTTGTGTTGGAAAATCTTTTTTTAAGACTTGTGTGACAAATTTTGAAGACCAATTGTTACCAATTGATAGTATAAAATTCAATAGTGCAAGTAATCCAATGAAAGCATTAGGAATTTTTGAGACCAATGTCATATTCCCACACATAAATGGGAATTTAAGAATCACAGTTGAATTTGTTGTTATGGAAAATTGCTCTAGTACCCATTTTATATTGGGAAATGACTATTTAAACATGTATGGGGTAGATTCGCATAACAACAAATACAGATACTTTACTATTGGAGACAATAAGCGCCAAAAATTTGCCTTTTTACCATTCAAAAAGCAAATTACAGTAAACAAAGTATCACCAGCCAGCTTAGAGATAGAGAAATTCAAGTCTGAACAGTTAAATGAGGCTGAATTAAGCCTTCATCTGACTGATAAACAAGAAAATGAACTTTTTTCCCTTTTGTATGCCACAGAGGAGCATTTGCTTCAGACAAAGAACCTCAATGTAACAACCACTCATCAGGGGTAAGGGTATTCATTCTGTAAGGTGTGGATATGAAACTTTGATTAAAAATCAAGTACTTTTCCTGTCCTCAAAATTTGTATAAGGTAAAATTCTGTTAAAAATAATATGAAATATTATTTTTAAGAGAAAACACACCAAATTTATTGTTTATAACTTTATTAGTATAAAACAATAATATTATAAAAATTTATTGTTTTACCAACAATAAAAATTTATCCAAAAAATACTCTACAAGAGATATTTTAAGGCTACAAAAGAAATTTCTTCAAGAGCAATTTCAATTGGAATTAATTGAGCAAAGAACTGCAAGCAATTAATTAAAGAACAAAGTCTTTAAAAAAGAATATTAAAGAGAAAACACGCCCAAAAGTGACCAGAGTGAATTTGGAAACAAAGTGACAAAGTTTACAGTGATGAAAGATGCTTTAATTCACTTTTGGGGTGGTTCAGGGGTAAAAATGATTATAAGAGTTACAAACAATGATTATAATGATTTTTTCACGTGGTTAAAAGGATTAAAATGATTTAAAAGTGGTGGTTGGAATCTTTGATTGATTGGTTTAACAGTTTTAAACTAATTAATAAAAGGAAAAGATTCTAACATGAAGAGAAAAGTGGGGCAAAGAAGACATTCTTTTATAGCCATCAATTCTCTTGCTCCAAAAGTAAAATTTACTCTTGTCAGTCGTGAAAAACAGTCTGACAACAGAAAAGCCAATTATGGCATCATTGAACCCTGGTTTAGACCAAAAAGGGCTGGTTTAAGCCATTTTTAGCCAATTTTAGCCATTTTAGACCCTTAAATCAGCCATTACTATAGCAATACCAGGCCTAGAGCCTTCAAAACACGTCAGAATGTGTGTCAGAGGCGTAGAAACCAGTTAAAACTGTTTTTACTCTGATGGTTTTATCTTAAAGGTAGTTTTACCTTCTTGGCAACAGCTAAAACTACCCCAGTTGGTATCAAAACCTCATCATCAATTGAGTCCACAGACCCTGTAACTCAATTCCAGGCCAAAAGTGATGAACTTTTGCGTGAATTTTGACATCCCACGCCTGTCAGCAAGGATTTTGGGGGTCTAGCTCCCCCTTAGAGCTGGAGTTCCTTTTCCCCCCCAAATTTAATCTTTCGAATTTATTTTTCCTTTAATTCCTCATCATGTATTATACTTATAATTTGAACATGTAATTCAATTCAATTGTACAGTACAATACAGTAATAATTGACACCTCATATGTAAATCAAAGTTCACTTATGTAATACACGCGCACATTTTGACATTTCAATTGAATTCAATTGAAAATACTTTAATTCCTCATAACTTCTAAACTAAACACAACACCTCAATTTTAACACAAAAATTGATGGTTAACACCACATGTGGTGTGAATTAAATTAAGGTTTTGAGGATTTTCAACTTTTGTATTGAAAATACTAAAAACTTAATTTAAGCTTATTTAGAGTTGAGTTACAAAAATTTCACTCAGAGGTGACCCCACCTGATTTTTTATGAGGAATCCAATGGTGAAATAAAATTTATATGTTTATTTATTGGATAAAAAGTTATAATAAATTTTATTTAACTTTTTTCCAAATTTATTTATTTTTTCACAATTTTGTTAAAATTTCATTTTTACTTAAATTTTTCAAGTATAAATGTAATTTTATATTTACAAAATTTAAAGTAATTTTATTTTTAAATTATAATTAATTTTTTATTTTTAATATAATTTTATATTTATATTTTTTATTTTTATTTTAATAATATAAATAAATTTATTTTATTTATATTAATATGTTATTATTTTTTTATATTTGTGGTCTTTTGGGTATATGAAATTACCTCTAAGGCTCACATTCCCTCCCCCTAAAAAAGAATATTACTTTGTAATATTGGTGTTTCTAGTGTGTCTGAATCTCCTCAGGAGTTTGGTGGCTTCTGGTATATCTTTCTCTTCTAACCATTCATCTTCACAAGTTGGGTCACTGTACCTAACAAGGTATTCCCTTACTTTCTTGGTTCTTAATTTCCTTTCTTTAAGAACTTTGGTTACTTTCTTAGTACCAGATGTCTCAATAGGAGGTATAACTTGGGGAATCTTATTCCTCAAGGGAAATTTCTCAGCATCACTAGATTTGTATGGCTTTATCAAGCTTACTGGAAATGTAGGGTGCTTATTGCTAAGTTCTTCAGATAGCTCTACTTCAACAGCATTTTCTCCATGGAGGGCCTTAATCACAAAAGGTCCTGCAAAGGAGTCTTTTAACTTTTTACATCCTTTGATGTTATTGAAGTTAGTGGTGGATACAAGAACTAGGTCCCCCACTTTGAAATCTGGAGTTGCATGAGATTTATCCCATTTGTCTTTAGCATATGCAAAAGAGTCCTCCATGCACCTTACTGCATGCTTTCTAGCTTTGTCTAGCATTCCTTTGAAGCTAGCAGCTGTGGGATGTATTTCAATTAAGTCTTTCCTCAAGGAGTCTTGGGGTAACTTGGGGTTCCATCCTTTTTCTAGAACAGCAGGAGTCTGATTGGTACTAGCATGGATTGATGTTTTATATGCTAATTCCAGTGCTGGTAACAGAGTACACCAATCATGGGTAAATCCATCACAATCTTTGAATTCAAGGCCATATGCACAAAATCTTCTCACCATGTCCTCTAAGGTTTGGATCATTCTTTCAGCCAGGCCATCAGTTTGTGGGTGGTAGGCTGTAGAGAAAGACAGTTTAGTGCCAAATAATTGGTGAAGATTTGTCCATAGTGCTGAAGTGAATTTGGGATCTCTATCACTGATGATATTTGTAAATATCCCAGTCCATGACACTACTCTATTCCATATCAGAAGAGCTGTATCCATGGCTGTATCATCTTTGTGACATGGTAAAAAGATTGGAGTTTTACTGAATCTGTCCACAATTACTAGGCAAGCATTATAGCTCCTGTCACCTCCTGGTGGTAGGCCAGTTACCCAATCCATATGGACAATTTCCCAAGGTCTGTTTGGTTCTTGGATTTTCATCATATTTCCAAGTCTTTTGCCAGTGGATTTATTGGCCTTTTGGCATCTGTCACAGGTTTTGCAATATTCTGCAACATCTTTTTGCCACATTGGCCACCATATGCAGGTCTTCACTTTCTCTCTTGTTCTGTCTTCAGAAAGATGTCCTGAAAAGGGACTGTCATGGCATTCTTTCAGTACAAGATTGATTAATGACCTGTCTACAACTGTCATGACACATGTGTGCTTGGTTCTGTGGTAAATTATACCATCCAGTAGGTGAAATCTTCCTTCATTATAAGATTTTCTCCATACTTCATCCAAGGCATGTATTAGAGAGTTGTCTTTACAGTCTTTGTTAAGTAATTGGCATAAGATGCTACAATTCTTATCTTGAGTGTAACTATTTCTGACTTCTTCAAAGAAGGTGGTGTTCAAGTCTGTAACACTTATTCCTTCTATTGGAATTTGTGGTGAAGCTTCTTCTGGAACATAAGCAGGATTATCGATGTTATTTGGTAATGGCCATCTGCTTAGTCCATCTGCATTCTTATGAATATTCCCATCCTTATGAACAATAGTCATATTGCCTCTGTATTCTTGTATGGCTATTTGCCATCTGAGCATGTGTCTGTTAGGTGTTTTCATGTTCAAAAGTGATTTCACAGCTGTACAATCTGTTATTACTTCAAAAACACATCCCTATAAGAAATAGTTCAATTTATCTAAGGCCCAGACAAGGCATAGACATTCCATTTGACTTGCTCCATATCTGGCTTCAGTTGGTTTGATTTGCCTGGATATGAAACATATTGGTCCTTCTACAGGTTTGTCATTTATGATCTGAACTTGGTGAAGTGCAGCACCTAGTCCATCCCCTGATGCATCAATATACAGTTTGAAAGGCAATTTAAAGTCTGGCATCAGTAAGAGTGGAGCAGTGGTCAATGCTTCTCTTAGAGACTCAAAAGCTTTGACTCTGTCAACAGTCATCTCAAATACTGTGTCTTTGTCACACAACTTATAAAGTGGTCTTGCTATGGATGCAAAGTCTTTAATGTGTTGCCTGTAATATCCTGCAAAACCTAAGAATGACTGAATTTCCTTCTTATTCTGAGGCATGGGTTTTAACAATACTGCTGCAACTTTGTTTTTATCAATTCCAAGGGACAAACCAGATACAACATGTCCTAGTGCCTTAAGTTCTTTAAATCCAAAATGACATTTCTTCAAGGAGATTTTCATGTTTACTGATTGGATTTTTGTCAAAACTCTTGATAATCTGTACATGTGCTCCTCCCAAGTCTTTGAACAGATAATAATGTCATCAATGTAAATGATTAACCATCCCTCTGAGAGTTCTTCAGGGAAGATTTCATTCATCATTCTTTGGAAGTGTGAAGGTGCATTTTTGATACCAAAGGGCATCCTTAAGTATTCATACACTCCACAATGAACAATAATTCTCAAGTATTTTCTTGCTTTTGGTGTTACTACATTTTGATGGAATCCTTTAAGGGCATCCATAGTGGTTATATACACTGCTTGAGATATTTGAGTAAGGGCAATTTGGATTTTTGGTATTGGGTATCTGTCTGGAACAGTGTAAGTGTTCAGAGCTCTAAAGTCCCCAACCATTCTGGACTTTCCATTATGCCACGCCACTATGACTGGTGTAGTTATTTCTACTTCCTCATTGTGGCCTACTTTTCTTATTACACCAAGGTCTAGAAGTTCTTTGATATGAATTTCTAGAGCTTCTCTTGATTTTGGACTTGCTGGATAAGCAGGTCTTCTTAAGAGTGGTGGATAAGGTCTCTCAATGTTAAGAATGATGTCAACTTCATGACCAATAATTGCTCCCAGGGGTTCTTTGTCTGTAGCAAATGCTCCTCTGTGGTCATACAAAAGGGAAGAAAGTTCATTTTCTTGCTTATCAGTCAGACGAAGGCTTATTTCAGCCTCATTTAACTGTTCAGACTTGAATTTCTCTAACTCTAAGTTGACTGGTGATACTTTGTTTACTGTAATTTGTCTTTTAAAGGGTAAAAAGGCAAATTTCTGGCGCTTATTGTCTCCAATTGTAAAGTATCTGTCTTTGTTATTATGTAAATCCATTCCATACATGATTAAATAGTCATTTCCCAATATAAAATGGGTACTAGAGCAATTTTCCATAACAACAAATTCAACTGTGATCCTTAAATTCCCATTTATGTGTGGGAATATGACATTGGTCTCAAAGATTCCTAATTCTTTCATTGGGTTACTTGCACTGTTGAATTTTATACCATCAATTGGTAACAATTGGTCTTCAAAATTTGGTACACAAGTCTTAAGGAAAGATTTTCCAACACAAGAGCAGAAGGCTCCTGGGTCAAGCAAAAGTTTGGTGGGTTTGTTGTCAATCACCACTTCTGTTATACAGGAGTTACCAGCTGTATAACCTTTTCCTCTGTTTGGTTTTGTCTTCATAAGTTGTGCATCTTGAACTTTTGATAAATCAACTTGACCATTGCTCAATTGTGGTAAGTGGGAATAAGATTCCATGATGTCAAAAGTGGCATTGATATTTTCTATATCTTTTGAAGATTCAGAGAATATGGATGACTTATCATCTGAATTGTCTTCAATTATGTCTTCTTTTTCAACATCTGGTTCTTTTTCAATGTCAATTTCATTGATTTTCCCCCTTTTTGGACATGTATTGGCTAAATGGGTGGTGCTTTGGCAAATATGGCATTTTCTGACTGTATCTGCAGATTTATATTTAATATTACTAGAATTTTCTTTGGGGTTTTTGTCCACAGAATCTTTCCAAGGTGTATTAAACCTTGTTTTAAGATTCACCCTACTAGAACCAATTTTGGTTCTGGTGGTTACTTCTTCTAGTATATTGATAATATCCTCTGCTGAAGATTGTTCAGTAGTCCTGCTTTTGACAGCATGCTCTAAGTCACCTCCACATTGTCTCAGAATTTTTCTATGGATCATAAATTCTGACATGTCAGGATATAATGCTGTTAATCTGTCCTTTTGTTGGCAAAACCATGGTAAAGCTTTGTCTTTATCAGCATTAAATTTGGTAGATTCAAAGGCTGTTTCAACTTTAAACCTCCAAGCATCATTTGCCCATTTGTTGATGATTTGGGTTTTCCACCAAGTCCAACTCTGGTGTCCATGTGCTTGTCTTATTTTGATGTACCATCTGTGAGCTGATCTGGTAAACAAGGTGTTAAACCTGGCTGTTACCAATCTGTCTGGTAATTCAAAATCCTCTTTGATCATGTCAATACCTCTAATGAATTCCATATGGTCATACTCTCCTTCACCACTGAAGTGAGGCCATTCTTTAAGTTTTGGAACTTCTTTCAAGAGTGCTTGGCCCATTGATGGTTCCAAGTTATGAAAAGAAGTGGATAATTCATTTTTTAATTGTGAATTATCAGGATCCAATACTTGTGGATTTGAAATTCTTGTGCCCTCATTTTGATTTAGAGGTGTAGACATTCTTGGTAAGGTGTTCAGTAATTGTTCAATGTCATTCATTTTACTGTTGCTACACCTTTGGGAATTTCTGTATTCATGTTGGAAGCTTTGTATTAAATTTATTACTTCAATTTTATACATGTCTTCTTTATGTGTAAGTTCTTGCCATAACTCTGTCTGTCTTGTATTATCAGCAGTGACTTGATTCAATTTCATTGATAATTTTGATACTTCTTCTTGTGAAGCATCAAAACACTTTTTCAAGGCAATGGTATATGTCTTTACTTCAGTAAATGAATTTGAAATGTCATCAAGGACTTTCTTGTTATCTGTCTTGATAATATTTATGGCTTGTTTAATTCTTGTTTCAATCATGTCATCAATATTGAATTTAGAATATTTATCTGTTAATTCTTTAATAATGGCAGATTGCTCATTTATTTTAATGTTAGAAGAATTGTCATTATTAGAATTTTTAATTGTTCTTAAAACTTTTTCAAAACACATAAGTGTTTCATTAATTTGGCACAGACTCAGGTTGTTTGTTTTAATGTTGTTACAAATGGATTCATTTTTATCAGAAAGATGTTTTTTCACGTCATTTATAGCATCATACAACTCTGGGATGGAATCAAATATATCAGAAATCATTTCTGGAACTTTAATCTGGCTTCCTCCTTCTTTTGTAATTCCATCATGGTTCTGGCCATCTGAAATACATTTTCCATGGCATCCTGTTGAATCTTTGGAATCCTGTAGCCCTGGCTGTAAGGTTTTGGGGCTGGTGCCTTCCCTTTGCCCTTGTTTGGAGGTTGTGGCTGCTTTTTCACGTTGGAATTGCTGCTGCTGGCCACTGGGGCTGTTTTTGGCACTGGTTTTGGTGGTGGAGGGTTGTTTTTCCTCCATTCCAGTGTCAAAAGCATCATGTTTTTCTTCTCCATCAATGGATGCCATCCATTGAGCAATTTGCAAGTGTTGGGATGGCCCAAGAATTTTCTTACTGTCAGGTAAGAATTCATGCAATTCTTCCACAGGTCTGCAAGGATCTGGTACTCTTTGAATTGAAGTGCATTGTTGTATGCACTGTGGCTGGCTTTGTATATGTCCACAGAGGCTTGTGGTGGTGGTGTCAGCTCTTTTTGAAGGTAAAATGGTATTATCAGCTTCAGAATGACCCAATTTAGTTGTTTGGAAGTCATCAACTGACCCTTTTCCTTCTGTACCTGATTGGCCTCTGCCATAATCACGTCTATTACCTTTTTGGGAGCTGCTTGAGGGGTTGTAGCTGGCTCCTGACCTGGTTGAAGGCATAATTATGGTTAAAAAAGGCTTAAAATAGTATTTTTACGTCAAAAACTTACTATTGGCCAAATTTTTGGCTTTCTGAAGTGTATTACTTATATCCAAGTTAATTAATTCAGAAGATATTGGTTCAGGTTGATTATTTTGAGTCACAATAACAGTACTATTATGATCAGAATTAACAGTACTGGCAGGGATAATGCTGGTTACTGTTGAGGCTGTTTCAATGTTTTCTTGTCTTACCACGTTGTCAGACACTAAAATTAATGAAAAAGCCAATTAATTAAGTAAAAAAAAGGTTATTTCAAAAAAGAAATAAAAATATAAGCCTCACTTATAATATGAAAAAAATTATTTTTTAAGGATTTTTTTGGATTATAAGTATTTTTTATATGTTTTTAAATTTTTCAATATAAGAAAAAAGATTTAAAAAGAGTAAAAAAATATGTCACAGGTAAAATATCACGGCTGGGCCCCCAAATGTAAGGTGTGGATATGAAACTTTGATTAAAAATCAAGTACTTTTCCTGTCCTCAAAATTTGTATAAGGTAAAATTCTGTTAAAAATAATATGAAATATTATTTTTAAGAGAAAACACGCCAAATTTATTGTTTATAACTTTATTAGTATAAAACAATAATATTATAAAAATTTATTGTTTTACCAACAATAAAAATTTATCCAAAAAATACTCTACAAGAGATATTTTAAGGCTACAAAAGAAATTTCTTCAAGAGCAATTTCAATTGGAATTAATTGAGCAAAGAACTGCAAGCAATTAATTAAAGAACAAAGTCTTTAAGAAAGAATATTAAAGAGAAAACACGCCCAAAAGTGACCAGAGTGAATTTGGAAACAAAGTGACAAAGTTTACAGTGATGAAAGATGCTTTAATTCACTTTTGGGGTGGTTCAGGGGTAAAAATGATTATAAGAGTTACAAACAATGATTATAATGATTTTTTCACGTGGTTAAAAGGATTAAAATGATTTAAAGGTGGTGGTTGGAATCTTTGATTGATTGGTTTAACAGTTTTAAACTAATTAATAAAAGGAAAAGATTCTAACATGAAGAGAAAAGTGGGGCAAAGAAGACATTCTTTTATAGCCATCAATTCTCTTGCTCCAAAAGTAAAATTTACTCTGGTCAGTCGTGAAAAACAGTCTGACAACAGAAAAGCCAATTATGGCATCATTGAACCCTGGTTTAGACCAAAAAGGGCTGGTTTAAGCCATTTTTAGCCAATTTTAGCCATTTTAGACCCTTAAATCAGCCATTACTATAGCAATACCAGGCCTAGAGCCTTCAAAACACGTCAGAATGTGTGTCAGAGGCGTAGAAACCAGTTAAAGCTGTTTTTACTCTGATGGTTTTATCTTAAGGGTAGTTTTACCTTCTTGGCAACAGCTAAAACTACCCCAGTTGGTATCAAAACCTCATCATCAATTGAGTCCACAGACCCTGTAACTCAATTCCAGGCCAAAAGTGATGAACTTTTGCGTGAATTTTGACATCCCACGCCTGTCAGCAAGGATTTTGGGGGTCTAGCTCCCCCTTAGAGCTGGAGTTCCTTTTCCCCCCCAAATTTAATCTTTCCAATTTATTTTTCCTTTAATTCCTCATCATGTATTATACTTATAATTTACACATGTAATTCAATTCAATTGTACAGTACAATACAGTAATAATTGACACCTCATATGTAAATCAAAGTTCACTTATGTAATACACGCGCACATTTTGACATTTCAATTGAATTCAATTGAAAATACTTTAATTCCTCATAACTTCTAAACTAAACACAACACCTCAATTTTAACACAAAAATTGATGGTTAACACCACATGTGGTGTGAATTAAATTAAGGTTTTGAGGATTTTCAACTTTTGTATTGAAAATACTAAAAACTTAATTTAAGCTTATTTAGAGTTGAGTTACAAAAATTTCACTCAGAGGTGACCCCACCTGATTTTTTATGAGGAATCCAATGGTGAAATAAAATTTATATGTTTATTTATTGGATAAAAAGTTATAATAAATTTTATTTAACTTTTTTCCAAATTTATTTATTTTTTCACAATTTTGTTAAAATTTCATTTTTACTTAAATTTTTCAAGTATAAATGTAATTTTATATTTACAAAATTTAAAGTAATTTTATTTTTAAATTATAATTAATTTTTTATTTTTAATATAATTTTATATTTATATTTTTTATTTTTATTTTAATAATATAAATAAATTTATTTTATTTATATTAATATGTTATTATTTTTTTATATTTGTGGTCTTTTGGGTATATGAAATTACCTCTAAGGCTCACATTCCCTCCCCCTAAAAAAGAATATTACTTTGTAATATTGGTGTTTCTAGTGTGTCTGAATCTCCTCAGGAGTTTGGTGGCTTCTGGTATATCTTTCTCTTCTAACCATTCATCTTCACAAGTTGGGTCACTGTACCTAACAAGGTATTCCCTTACTTTCTTGGTTCTTAATTTCCTTTCTTTAAGAACTTTGGTTACTTTCTTAGTACCAGATGTCTCAATAGGAGGTATAACTTGGGGAATCTTATTCCTCAAGGGAAATTTCTCAGCATCACTAGATTTGTATGGCTTTATCAAGCTTACTGGAAATGTAGGGTGCTTATTGCTAAGTTCTTCAGATAGCTCTACTTCAACAGCATTTTCTCCATGGAGGGCCTTAATCACAAAAGGTCCTGCAAAGGAGTCTTTTAACTTTTTACATCCTTTGATGTTATTGAAGTTAGTGGTGGATACAAGAGCTAGGTCCCCCACTTTGAAATCTGGAGTTGCATGAGATTTATCCCATTTGTCTTTAGCGTATGCAAAAGAGTCCTCCATGCACCTTACTGCATGCTTTCTAGCTTTGTCTAGCATTCCTTTGAAGCTAGCAGCTGTGGGATGTATTTCAATTAAGTCTTTCCTCAAGGAGTCTTGGGGTAACTTGGGGTTCCATCCTTTTTCTAGAACAGCAGGAGTCTGATTGGTACTAGCATGGATTGATGTTTTATATGCTAATTCCAGTGCTGGTAACAGAGTACACCAATCATGGGTAAATCCATCACAATCTTTGAATTCAAGGCCATATGCACAAAATCTTCTCACCATGTCCTCTAAGGTTTGGATCATTCTTTCAGCCAGGCCATCAGTTTGTGGGTGGTAGGCTGTAGAGAAAGACAGTTTAGTGCCAAATAATTGGTAAAGATTTGTCCATAGTGCTGAAGTGAATTTGGGATCTCTATCACTGATGATATTTGTAAATATCCCAGTCCATGACACTACTCTATTCCATATCAGAAGAGCTGTATCCATGGCTGTATCATCTTTGTGACATGGTAAAAAGATTGGAGTTTTACTGAATCTGTCCACAATTACTAGGCAAGCATTATAGCTCCTGTCACCTCCTGGTGGTAGGCCAGTTACCCAATCCATATGGACAATTTCCCAAGGTCTGTTTGGTTCTTGGATTTTCATCATATTTCCAAGTCTTTTGCCAGTGGATTTATTGGCCTTTTGGCATCTGTCACAGGTTTTGCAATATTCTGCAACATCTTTTTGCCACATTGGCCACCATATGCAGGTCTTCACTTTCTCTCTTGTTCTGTCTTCAGAAAGATGTCCTGAAAAGGGACTGTCATGGCATTCTTTCAGTACAAGATTGATTAATGACCTGTCTACAACTGTCATGACACATGTGTGCTTGGTTCTGTGGTAAATTATACCATCCAGTAGGTGAAATCTTCCTTCATTATAAGATTTTCTCCATACTTCATCCAAGGCATGTATTAGAGAGTTGTCTTTACAGTCTTTGTTAAGTAATTGGCATAAGATGCTACAATTCTTATCTTGAGTGTAACTATTTCTGACTTCTTCAAAGAAGGTGGTGTTCAAGTCTGTAACACTTATTCCTTCTATTGGAATTTGTGGTGAAGCTTCTTCTGGAACATAAGCAGGATTATCAATGTTATTTGGTAATGGCCATCTGCTTAGTCCATCTGCATTCTTATGAATATTCCCATCCTTATGAACAATAGTCATATTGCCTCTGTATTCTTGTATGGCTATTTGCCATCTGAGCATGTGTCTGTTAGGTGTTTTCATGTTCAAAAGTGATTTCACAGCTGTACAATCTGTTATTACTTCAAAAACACATCCCTCTAAGAAATAGTTCAATTTATCTAAGGCCCAGACAAGGCATAGACATTCCATTTGACTTGCTCCATATCTGGCTTCAGTTGGTTTGATTTGCCTGGATATGAAACATATTGGTCCTTCTACAGGTTTGTCATTTATGATCTGAACTTGGTGAAGTGCAGCACCTAGTCCATCCCCTGATGCATCAATATACAGTTTGAAAGGCAATTTAAAGTCTGGCATCAGTAAGAGTGGAGCAGTGGTCAATGCTTCTCTTAGAGACTCAAAAGCTTTGACTCTGTCAACAGTCATCTCAAATACTGTGTCTTTGTCACACAACTTATAAAGTCGTCTTGCTATGGATGCAAAGTCTTTAATGTGTTGCCTGTAATATCCTGCAAAACCTAAGAATGACTGAATTTCCTTCTTATTCTGAGGCATGGGTTTTAACAATACTGCTGCAACTTTGTTTTTATCAATTCCAAGGGACAAACCAGATACAACATGTCCTAGTGCCTTAAGTTCTTTAAATCCAAAATGACATTTCTTCAAGGAGATTTTCATGTTTACTGATTGGATTTTTGTCAAAACTCTTGATAATCTGTACATGTGCTCCTCCCAAGTCTTTGAACAGATAATAATGTCATCAATGTAAATGATTAACCATCCCTCTGAGAGTTCTTCAGGGAAGATTTCATTCATCATTCTTTGGAAGTGTGAAGGTGCATTTTTGATACCAAAGGGCATCCTTAAGTATTCATACACTCCACAATGAACAATAATTCTCAAGTATTTTCTTGCTTTTGGTGTTACTACATTTTGATGGAATCCTTTAAGGGCATCCATAGTGGTTATATACACTGCTTGAGATATTTGAGTAAGGGCAATTTGGATTTTTGGTATTGGGTATCTGTCTGGAACAGTGTAAGTGTTCAGAGCTCTAAAGTCCCCAACCATTCTGGACTTTCCATTATGCCACGCCACTATGACTGGTGTAGTTATTTCTACTTCCTCATTGTGGCCTACTTTTCTTATTACACCAAGGTCTAGAAGTTCTTTGATATGAATTTCTAGAGCTTCTCTTGATTTTGGACTTGCTGGATAAGCAGGTCTTCTTAAGAGTGGTGGATAAGGTCTCTCAATGTTAAGAATGATGTCAACTTCATGACCAATAATTGCTCCCAGGGGTTCTTTGTCTGTAGCAAATGCTCCTCTGTGGTCATACAAAAGGGAAGAAAGTTCATTTTCTTGCTTATCAGTCAGATGAAGGCTTATTTCAGCCTCATTTAACTGTTCAGACTTGAATTTCTCTAACTCTAAGTTGACTGGTGATACTTTGTTTACTGTAATTTGTCTTTTAAAGGGTAAAAAGGCAAATTTCTGGCGCTTATTGTCTCCAATTGTAAAGTATCTGTCTTTGTTATTATGTAAATCCATTCCATACATGATTAAATAGTCATTTCCCAATATAAAATGGGTACTAGAGCAATTTTCCATAACAACAAATTCAACTGTGATCCTTAAATTCCCATTTATGTGTGGGAATATGACATTGGTCTCAAAGATTCCTAATTCTTTCATTGGGTTACTTGCACTGTTGAATTTTATACCATCAATTGGTAACAATTGGTCTTCAAAATTTGGTACACAAGTCTTAAGGAAAGATTTTCCAACACAAGAGCAGAAGGCTCCTGGGTCAAGCAAAAGTTTGGTGGGTTTGTTGTCAATCACCACTTCTGTTATACAGGAGTTACCAGCTGTATAACCTTTTCCTCTGTTTGGTTTTGTCTTCATAAGTTGTGCATCTTGAACTTTTGATAAATCAACTTGACCATTGCTCAATTGTGGTAAGTGGGAATAAGATTCCATGATGTCAAAAGTGGCATTGATATTTTCTATATCTTTTGAAGATTCAGAGAATATGGATGACTTATCATCTGAATTGTCTTCAATTATGTCTTCTTTTTCAACATCTGGTTCTTTTTCAATGTCAATTTCATTGATTTTCCCCCTTTTTGGACATGTATTGGCTAAATGGGTGGTGCTTTGGCAAATATGGCATTTTCTGACTGTATCTGCAGATTTATATTTAATATTACTAGAATTTTCTTTGGGGTTTTTGTCCACAGAATCTTTCCAAGGTGTATTAAACCTTGTTTTAAGATTCACCCTACTAGAACCAATTTTGGTTCTGGTGGTTACTTCTTCTAGTATATTGATAATATCCTCTGCTGAAGATTGTTCAGTAGTCCTGCTTTTGACAGCATGCTCTAAGTCACCTCCACATTGTCTCAGAATTTTTCTATGGATCATAAATTCTGACATGTCAGGATATAATGCTGTTAATCTGTCCTTTTGTTGGCAAAACCATGGTAAAGCTTTGTCTTTATCAGCATTAAATTTGGTAGATTCAAAGGCTGTTTCAACTTTAAACCTCCAAGCATCATTTGCCCATTTGTTGATGATTTGGGTTTTCCACCAAGTCCAACTCTGGTGTCCATGTGCTTGTCTTATTTTGATGTACCATCTGTGAGCTGATCTGGTAAACAAGGTGTTAAACCTGGCTGTTACCAATCTGTCTGGTAATTCAAAATCCTCTTTGATCATGTCAATACCTCTAATGAATTCCATATGGTCATACTCTCCTTCACCACTGAAGTGAGGCCATTCTTTAAGTTTTGGAACTTCTTTCAAGAGTGCTTGGCCCATTGATGGTTCCAAGTTATGAAAAGAAGTGGATAATTCATTTTTTAATTGTGAATTATCAGGATCCAATACTTGTGGATTTGAAATTCTTGTGCCCTCATTTTGATTTAGAGGTGTAGACATTCTTGGTAAGGTGTTCAGTAATTGTTCAATGTCATTCATTTTACTGTTGCTACACCTTTGGGAATTTCTGTATTCATGTTGGAAGCTTTGTATTAAATTTATTACTTCAATTTTATACATGTCTTCTTTATGTGTAAGTTCTTGCCATAACTCTGTCTGTCTTGTATTATCAGCAGTGACTTGATTCAATTTCATTGATAATTTTGATACTTCTTCTTGTGAAGCATCAAAACACTTTTTCAAGGCAATGGTATATGTCTTTACTTCAGTAAATGAATTTGAAATGTCATCAAGGACTTTCTTGTTATCTGTCTTGATAATATTTATGGCTTGTTTAATTCTTGTTTCAATCATGTCATCAATATTGAATTTAGAATATTTATCTGTTAATTCTTTAATAATGGCAGATTGCTCATTTATTTTAATGTTAGAAGAATTGTCATTATTAGAATTTTCAATTGTTCTTAAAACTTTTTCAAAACACATAAGTGTTTCATTAATTTGGCACAGACTCAGGTTGTTTGTTTTAATGTTGTTACAAATGGATTCATTTTTATCAGAAAGATGTTTTTTCACGTCATTTATAGCATCATACAACTCTGGGATGGAATCAAATATATCAGAAATCATTTCTGGAACTTTAATCTGGCTTCCTCCTTCTTTTGTAATTCCATCATGGTTCTGGCCATCTGAAATACATTTTCCATGGCATCCTGTTGAATCTTTGGAATCCTGTAGCCCTGGCTGTAAGGTTTTGGGGCTGGTGCCTTCCCTTTGCCCTTGTTTGGAGGTTGTGGCTGCTTTTTCACGTTGGAATTGCTGCTGCTGGCCACTGGGGCTGTTTTTGGCACTGGTTTTGGTGGTGGAGGGTTGTTTTTCCTCCATTCCAGTGTCAAAAGCATCATGTTTTTCTTCTCCATCAATGGATGCCATCCATTGAGCAATTTGCAAGTGTTGGGATGGCCCAAGAATTTTCTTACTGTCAGGTAAGAATTCATGCAATTCTTCCACAGGTCTGCAAGGATCTGGTACTCTTTGAATTGAAGTGCATTGTTGTATGCACTGTGGCTGGCTTTGTATATGTCCACAGAGGCTTGTTGTGGTGGTGTCAGCTCTTTTTGAAGGTAAAATGGTATTATCAGCTTCAGAATGACCCAATTTAGTTGTTTGGAAGTCATCAACTGACCCTTTTCCTTCTGTACCTGATTGGCCTCTGCCATAATCACGTCTATTACCTTTTTGGGAGCTGCTTGAGGGGTTGTAGCTGGCTCCTGACCTGGTTGAAGGCATAATTATGGTTAAAAAAGGCTTAAAATAGTATTTTTACGTCAAAAACTTACTATTGGCCAAATTTTTGGCTTTCTGAAGTGTATTACTTATATCCAAGTTAATTAATTCAGAAGATATTGGTTCAGGTTGATTATTTTGAGTCACAATAACAGTACTATTATGATCAGAATTAACAGTACTGGCAGGGATAATGCTGGTTACTGTTGAGGCTGTTTCAATGTTTTCTTGTCTTACCACGTTGTCAGACACTAAAATTAATGAAAAAGCCAATTAATTAAGTAAAAAAAAGGTTATTTCAAAAAAGAAATAAAAATATAAGCCTCACTTATAATATGAAAAAAATTATTTTTTAAGGATTTTTTTGGATTATAAGTATTTTTTATATGTTTTTAAATTTTTCAATATAAGAAAAAAGATTTAAAAAGAGTAAAAAAATATGTCACAGGTAAAATATCACGGCTGGGCCCCCAAATGTAAGGTGTGGATATGAAACTTTGATTAAAAATCAAGTACTTTTCCTGTCCTCAAAATTTGTATAAGGTAAAATTCTGTTAAAAATAATATGAAATATTATTTTTAAGAGAAAACACGCCAAATTTATTGTTTATAACTTTATTAGTATAAAACAATAATATTATAAAAATTTATTGTTTTACCAACAATAAAAATTTATCCAAAAAATACTCTACAAGAGATATTTTAAGGCTACAAAAGAAATTTCTTCAAGAGCAATTTCAATTGGAATTAATTGAGCAAAGAACTGCAAGCAATTAATTAAAGAACAAAGTCTTTAAAAAAGAATATTAAAGAGAAAACACGCCCAAAAGTGACCAGAGTGAATTTGGAAACAAAGTGACAAAGTTTACAGTGATGAAAGATGCTTTAATTCACTTTTGGGGTGGTTCAGGGGTAAAAATGATTATAAGAGTTACAAACAATGATTATAATGATTTTTTCACGTGGTTAAAAGGATTAAAATGATTTAAAAGTGGTGGTTGGAATCTTTGATTGATTGGTTTAACAGTTTTAAACTAATTAATAAAAGGAAAAGATTCTAACATGAAGAGAAAAGTGGGGCAAAGAAGACATTCTTTTATAGCCATCAATTCTCTTGCTCCAAAAGTAAAATTTACTCTTGTCAGTCGTGAAAAACAGTCTGACAACAGAAAAGCCAATTATGGCATCATTGAACCCTGGTTTAGACCAAAAAGGGCTGGTTTAAGCCATTTTTAGCCAATTTTAGCCATTTTAGACCCTTAAATCAGCCATTACTATAGCAATACCAGGCCTAGAGCCTTCAAAACACGTCAGAATGTGTGTCAGAGGCGTAGAAACCAGTTAAAGCTGTTTTTACTCTGATGGTTTTATCTTAAGGGTAGTTTTACCTTCTTGGCAACAGCTAAAACTACCCCAGTTGGTATCAAAACTTCATCATCAATTGAGTCCACAGACCCTGTAACTCAATTCCAGGCCAAAAGTGATGAACTTTTGCGTGAATTTTGACATCCCACGCCTGTCAGAAAGGATTTTGGGGGTCTAGCTCCCCCTTAGAGCTGGAGTTCCTTTTCCCCCCCAAATTTAATCTTTCCAATTTATTTTTCCTTTAATTCCTCATCATGTATTATACTTATAATTTACACATGTAATTCAATTCAATTGTACAGTACAATACAGTAATAATTGACACCTCATATGTAAATGGAAGTTCACTTATGTAATACACGCGCACATTTTGACATTTCAATTGAATTCAATTGAAAATACTTTAATTCCTCATAACTTCTAAACTAAACACAACACCTCAATTTTAACACAAAAATTGATGGTTAACACCACATGTGGTGTGAATTAAATTAAGGTTTTGAGGATTTTCAACTTTTGTATTGAAAATACTAAAAACTTAATTTAAGCTTATTTAGAGTTGAGTTACAAAAATTTCACTCAGAGGTGACCCCACCTGATTTTTTATGAGGAATCCAATGGTGAAATAAAATTTATATGTTTATTTATTGGATAAAAAGTTATAATAAATTTTATTTAACTTTTTTCCAAATTTATTTATTTTTTCACAATTTTGTTAAAATTTCATTTTTACTTAAATTTTTCAAGTATAAATGTAATTTTATATTTACAAAATTTAAAGTAATTTTATTTTTAAATTATAATTAATTTTTTATTTTTAATATAATTTTATATTTATATTTTTTATTTTTATTTTAATAATATAAATAAATTTATTTTATTTATATTAATATGTTATTATTTTTTTATATTTGTGGTCTTTTGGGTATATGAAATTACCTCTAAGGCTCACACATTCATACACCTACTCAAAACCCCCAAATCAGCAGATCCAGCATTTGTATCAGCATTCAATTTCAGAAATCTTCATTCTGAACATGAATACAGCTTGGTACCACAATACAGCCTGTCAACACCTGTACAGGTTGGATTCACCCAATACAGTTCCAATACACCAATATGGAACTGTATGATCACTCAAATACACCACACCTCTTGTACAGATTCTGTACAGCCGTACAGGACCTGTATTGGCCAGACTCAATTCAATCATCAAATAATCTCATGAAAATTCTTCCTCTGGATCAGGGCTGGTGATTCTCACATATACCAGCCCCTCTTTCTCCCCCCTGGGGACTTTTCCCCAGTTAATTAATTTAGTTTATTTATTATTTCATAATTATTCTTATCCTTATATTTGGGTATTATAATTATTTAATTCTAAGTTAGTCTTTGCATTTTCTCTCTTCGCCTGTACAGTATGAGTTGGGTGGCCATATCCTTATTAACCCTTCTCTTTCCATTCTGACAGGTTGAAACAGTGGACTTGGACTTGTTTGTGGTTGGCTCTTCTATTCTTTATTCTTATTCTTTTTGTTGCTGCTTCTTATATTCATTCTTTTAGTAATTCATCTTTAACACTCTTAAGTGTATCCTTTCTTACCATATCTCTGAGCCCTCCATAAGTGAGTCCCAGTTTACTGAGTGCCAGGCCCTCTTCAATTCGAAGAGCCCCTGTGACATTAAATTAATTAACTCATATTTGATTCTTCTTTTCATTCATTTATACTCATTTCTCTCATTCATCAATTATGATCTTTTTATTATTTAATGATCTTAATGATTATGATTTTTCTCCTTCATCAATTTTCATCTCATTCATTTCATTCTTATGAAAATTGATTCCTTTTTTCTTTCTTAATCATTGCTGACCATTTCATCACTTCATTTTATTTTTATCAATCAAATTTTTTCTGTGTTCTTATTCAGGTTTTATCTAGGAATTATTGATTGGTTTAATTGATTGGATTATTCATTGGGATTCATTGGGGTTATTGATTTAGGATTTATTGGATTTATTGACTTTGAACTCTCAAGATATTGATTGATCCTCAAGAATTGATTTTGATTATTGATTTGATTTGACCCATCAAGATATTGAATTGATTTCTGAAGATTTTGAACTGATTGGTTGATTTCTCAAGACCTGATTTCATATTGAAGACATTTATTGATTGATTATTGATTGAATATTGGTTGATTATTGATTTCCTCAAAATTATTAATATTTGATTTGAATTGATTTTGACTGATTGAACTGATTTGACTGTTGATTGAATTTGATTCCTCAAGATTTGAATTGATTCCTCAAGATTCATCAAGATTTATTGTGATTGATTTGGCCAAATTTGATTATTCTTCTTAATACCATCAGGTTATTTTAATTCCTTTCATAATGCCAGTTCAGCATAGTCCCCCAGCCAAGAATACTAGATCCCAAAGAATTCAAGCTGTTCTCACTCCTACAGCAAGGGCTCCTCTTGACCACACACCATCAGTTCATCAACTGAGTGTAAATTTAGACAGAGGACCACTAATGGAAGGAGCAGCACCCTCAAGAAGAGGTGGAATGAAATCTAGAAGATCAAGATCTTTCTCTGGACTTTTGGGTGGCTACCCTGGCATGTCTGAAGGTGCAAGAGCAAGACAAGGGGAAGTTGAAGATGAAGAGGGGGAAGAGTCTGTGGAAGAGGAAGATTCTGGGGAAACTGAAGTGGCAGATGCCTTGGCAAATGCTCCAGAGGTGCCTCAGGGTTCTAATCTAGCCCTTTCTAGTCAACCTCTTGTCTCTCAAACTGATCCAAGTCTCCTCAAGATGATGGAGCAGATGACTCAATTCATGGGGCAACTCACTCAAGCAGTTGCTCCCAGGGAGAATTCCAAAGCCCCTGCTTTCAAGACTCCATCCATGAAGGCACCTGATTCTTTTGATGGAACTCAAGCTCATAAGTTGAGAGGGTTTATCCAATCTTGTCAACTAATTTTCCATAATGATCCAGCAAACTTCTTCTCTGACAGGAAGAAGGTTTTGTACTCAACTTCTTTTCTTACTGGTAGAGCTGGCAAGTGGATTGAACCTTACCTCTCAAATATTTCCAATGAAGACCCTTCCTACCTCCTCAATAATTGGCCATTGTTTGAATCTCAATTATTCACTCTGTTTGGTGACCCCAATGAAGTCAGGAAAGCTGAACAAGAGTTGGACAATTTGAGGATGAAGGAAAGTGGTCATGTATCCTTGTACATTGGAGATTTCAGAAGCTTAATGTCAAGAATTGGAGATTGGGGGGAAAGAGCTTATATCCATGTTTACAGAAGAGTATTGGCATCAAGATTATTGGATCAGTTGGCTTCACACCCTGGAACTCTTGATACTCTTCAAGAACTTATGGATGTCACTTTAGAATTAGACACAAGATTTCATGAGAGACAAAAAGAAAAGGGTGGCAATCAAGAAAAGAAGCCTCCTGTCAATGGATCCAATCAATCTAGGCTTCCTCAAAACTCATTTCCAAAGAGGCCTCATCAGAAGAAGAATAAGAAGGGCAAGCAATTTCAGCCTTCAAAGGACAAGCCTCACTCTGCTCTCCTCAATAAGGACAATAAGTTAATCAGTTCTGAAAAGGAGAGGAGGATTCAAGAGGGGTTGTGTACTTATTGTGGTGGCAAACACCCAATTGAAAAATGCTTCAAGAGACCTCAGAACAAGCCTGGGTCATCATCAAGAGGCTTCCCTAGCAAGCAGGGAAAAGCCTGAGTGGGAATCATGATGTGTTCAATGGTTCTCACTTATTTCCTTCAAGAGCACAATTGTGCACTCTGAATACTAGTGTCAAGAAATCTTTAAAATTTCTTATTTTCTCTTCTGTCTCTGATATTTTTTATAGTATTCTCATTGATTCTGGTGCTAAAAACTCTTTTATTGCAAAGAATTTTGTTCTCAAGTACTCATTGACTCTGTCAGAGCTCCCTGAAAAGATTTCTCTTTTCATTTTGGATGCTAATGAATCCCCTTCCTTGTTCATCACCCATTATACCAAGTGGGTAGTTGACTTGCCTTCCTTCCCAAGCTTTGAATGGGACTTCTTTATCATAGATTCACCCAAGGGAGAAGACCTGATATTGGGCTATGATTTCCTTTACCATTTTAATCCCATTATTGATTGGAAAAATGGATTGATCACCTATGACTCTAGTCATAAGGATTCTAGTTATATTATTCCTCCTACTAGTAATGACTTTGCCACTGCTGTCAACAGTGTTGCTCTGGTTGGTGAACTTAAGACACCTTCCCTTCCTTCTTCTGTCCATATCCCTTCCATTATTCCCTCTCAGTCATTACTTCCATTAAGAGATGAAGTCTTCAAAGAGATAAAGGATGTTGGAGAAGATGTTGCCATATCTTCACTTCATCTCTTTCAAGGGGATATGGACCTTCCTCCCTTATCTTTTCATGCATCCCTGGAGGAGCAGTGGGATGAGGAGGAAGAGCCAGAAGAAATTGAAACTGTGTTGAAGGTAGTCCCTCCTGCTTATCACCAATATTTGGATGTATTCTCCAAGGTGAAAGCAGAGAAACTTCCTCCACACCGCGCCTGTGATCACCATATCGAATTGGAGGGTCTTCTACCTCCAATTGGTGTTATCTACTCATTATCAAATCAAGAGTCAGAAACACTGCGGGCCTACATTTCAGAGAATGTAAAGAAAGGTTTCATTAGACCAAGCTCCTCTTCAACAGGAGCACCTGTCTTTTTTGTCAAGAAAAAGGATGGAGGTCTTCGTTTGTGTGTTGACTACCGCAAACTCAATGCTGTCACTAGGAAGAACGGATACCCTGTTCCTCCTATGAACCAGCTTCTTACCGTATTCAACGGTTCCACTATCTTCTCCAAGATAGATTTGCGTGGTGCATATAACCTTCTGAGAATCAAAGAGGGGGATGAGCACTTAACTGCCTTTAGAACCAAATATGGCAGTTATGAGTATTTGGTCATGTCATTTGGTTTGACCAATGCTCCTGCCTCTTTCCAAAATCTAGTAAATGATATCTTTGCAGATTTTTTGGATGTGTTTGTTGTGGTTTATCTAGATGATATTATGGTCTTTTCCAGTTCTGAGGAGGAACATGTCAAACATGTGGCCGCTGTCCTCCAAAGACTGAGGGACAATAATCTGTTTGCCAAAGCCTCCAAGTGTGTATTCCATGCCTCAAGTGTGGAATACTTGGGCTATTTTGTTTCAAGTGATGGCCTCAAGATGGATTCTTCAAAAGTTCAGCAAATCCTCAATTGGCCTCAGCCCAAAAACATCAAGGCTCTTCAATCCTTTCTTGGCTTTGCCAATTTTTATCGTCGTTTTATTAAAAATTATTCCAAAAAAATCACTTCTCTCACTTCTCTTCTCAAAAAGGATTTTCCTTTCATCTTCAATGAGGAAGCTCTTAGTCAGTTTCAAGCACTCAAAGAAGCTGTCACCTCTGCTCCTATCTTATCTCATTTCAATCCATCTCTACCTACTATTGTAGAGACTGATGCTTCTGATTATGCATTGGGCGCCGTACTGAGTCAGGTGAATGACTCTGGAAAGCATCCCATTGCATTTGATAGTCGCAAGCTCTTACCAGCTGAACTCAACTATGAAATTCATGACAAGGAACTCCTTGGCATAGTTTGGGCTCTCAAGCGCTGGGGGGCATTTCTTCTTTCTCTTTCCAATCCTTTTGAGGTCTTGACAGACCACTCTTTCTTGCAGTTTTTCATGTCTTCCAAAGTTCTTACTCGTCCTCAGGCCCGTTGGGCTGAATTTCTCTCAGAATTTCATTTCACTATCACTTACCGCCCAGGCAGGCTGGCCACTTTGCCAGATGCCTTGTCACGTCGGGACGACGTGTACCCAGAGAGGGGAGTGGACTTCATCAGCAAGAATCCTCATAATTTTCATCAAATACTTAAGCAAGATGGAATTCAAGAGTCAAGATTCTTCTCAATCAAAGTGGAAATTTTCTCAGATTTAGTGGACAAGATTCAAAAAGAAGTATGGCAAGACAAAGATTATAAAGAAATACTCAAGCAACTAGAAAGAGGTGAATCAGTTCCAGATTTTTCTCTTGGACCTCAAGCCAAGTTATTATTATTCAAAGATAGAGTGGTAATCCCAAGCAATGAAGAACTTCAACTCAATATTCTTCAAAAGCATCATGACTCACCATTGGCTGGCCATCCTGGCCAGGAGAAGACCCTCAAGCTCATCAAGAGGGATTTTTATTGGGCTGGCATGAATCAATTCATCAAGGACTATGTGTCCTCATGTCAGCAATGTTCAAGAAACAAGAACATTCATCACAAGAAGTTTGGATTACTCAAGCCTCTTTCAATTCCATCTGGTCCTTGGAATTCATTATCAATGGACTTCATCACTCAATTGCCACTGTCAAACAACTTTGATTCAATTTTAGTAGTTGTGGACAGATTCTCAAAAATGGCAATCCTCATTCCAACTTATGGCACAATCACTGCTCTGGATTTAGCTCAAATGTTCATTAGTCATGTATTTTCCAAGCATGGACTTCCAGTCAGTATTGTCAGTGATAGAGGATCCTTATTTGTTTCATCATTTTGGACTCAATTGTGTCAGAAGCTCAAGATATCAAGAGATCTTTCAGCTGCTTTTCACCCTGAAACAGATGGACAGACAGAGAGGGTAAATCAGATACTAGAACAGTACCTTCGGATGTATGTCAGCTATCATCAATATGACTGGTACACCTGGCTCCCTCTGGCTGAATTTGCCTATAATAATGCAGAACACTCATCAACCAAGCAATCACCTTTCTTCACCATTTATGGAAGAAATCCCAGCTTTGACTCAATCCATATTTCTCAAGACTCACCTGCTGGAAAGTTATCAACAAAACTCCAATCAGTACCGCAAGTTGTCAAAGAAGAATTAGAGTCAGCAATAAGGAGATTCAAGAAGTATGCAGATAAAAATAGAGCAATTCCACCTGATTTCCAACCTGGGGACAAAGTATGGCTGGCTTCCAAGAACATCAAGACAACAAGACCCACCAAGAAATTATCAGAAAGATGGTTGGGACCTTTTGAAGTTCTGAAGAAGATTGGCAGCCATGCATATCACCTCAAGTTGCCTCAGCAATGGAAGACAGTTCACCCTGTATTCCATGTGTCCTTATTAGAACCAGTCAAGCAATCAACTATTCCAAATGGACATCAATTGCCGCCACCACCAGTCTTAGTGGAGGAGCAAGAAGAATGGGAAGTGGCCCAGGTTCTGGACTCAAAACTCAAAAGAGGTAAATTATGGTATCTTGTAGAGTGGAAAGGATTCAGTGAAGACCCAGAAAGAACCACTTGGGAACCATCTTCCAACCTTACCAACTCACCAGACCTTGTCAAGGATTTTCATTCATTGTATCCAGACAAGCCTGGTCCAAATACCTCAAGAGTTTGATTTATGGTGCTTGGTGGGGAGAAGAAGTTATGAAAGTAAGTTCCTCTCCTGGCATGCACCTTTAAGGGGGTATTCTACCCATATGTTGTTGTAAGCATCACCTTGGCCACTTTGTGAGCACTTGTCATTTCTTTGGACAGTTTCAGGAAGCATACAACATCAATACCCTCCATTTGGACCTTATCAAGATATGGCCCAATTTTTTCTTCTTTATTTTTCATTTCTTTCCCTATTTTATCATTTCATGTTATGCCAATCATCACAGTTCAAGACATTCATTACTTCAAGTCATTTACGGCAATTCATTTCAGAAGTCATTTATGGCAATTCATCTCAGAAGTCATTTATGGCAATTCTTTTCAATTTTATGGTGCTTGGTGGGGAGTGGAAGTTATGAAAGTAAGTTCCATCTCCTGGTATGCATCCCTGAGGGTTCTACTTCTTGTAAAACATCACCTTGGCCACTCTGTGAGCATCAAAATGCTTGGTTTTCATTTTTTCAGACACTTTTGGCCAGAATCAAGCAACTCACCACAAGAAGGACCAACCATCAGGACTTTTTCTTTATTTCTTTCTTTACTCTCATTTTCTCTTATTCTTTTATTTTCTGCTTTCTTTACTTGTATAATTTTCTTTCTTTTATTTCTTTAAAGCAACAGCATCCCCTCCCCAAATCACGTATTGGGAGGTTCTTTTATTACTTTAATCATTTTATCTTATCTCATTTATTAGTTATTATAAGAGCATGAATAGGAGTCAAACCAACCGTAAACAGGAACAAGACACTGGATTTCACTCCACCCAAATCGTCAAGTCCACGTCAAATCAAAAGTTTGACCTCAAGGGAATTTGGCCACAAGTCAATCATGGCCCCCTCAAACCCTCTCAAAGTCAAGGTCCAAGGCCCCTTTGGGGGCTGGAGTCAGCATGGGGGGCCTCCCCTGCAAGTTTGGGGGAGGCCAAGTTTTTGGTGGTCCTGGACCCCACCAATGGGTCCAGGCCATAAAGGTGAATTTTATGATTTTGGGCCATTTTAGGTCCCATGACCCCCTTGGGTCACCAGCAAATTTGGGCCCAAGGGGTCCATTTTGGTCCTGAGGGCTTCCAATAACCCCCACGGACCGCGGACCGCGGCCTACGGACCGTAGGACCCCAAAGACTCAAAAAGGCCAAAAAGGCCAGAAAATTACCAACAACCACAATTTGGCCATAAAAGGCGATGAACCAAAATCACATCAAAAACACCCAGGACCCAAGAAAAGGCCAGAATTGGCCATGAACCACATTTCACCCCAAAGACACCAAGGATCCAAAAGAGGCCAAAATGGCCATAAATTCAAGGATCCTCAAGATCCTCCATAGAGAAGGCATCCGCCCAAAATCACTATAAGGGCTGGTTGAGGCATTTTGAAGGCCATTGGGGACAAGACCCCTGAATTCTTGTCACCATCATTTCCCTTGATTGGGCTGGCCAGATGAGTACACTTCATATACTCATCTGGCACCATTTTTTGAGCACAAGAGCTCAGTGGCCATCATTTTGGGATACAACCCATGGCCACGCCCCAAGGACGTCAGTTGTTTAAATCAGAAGAACAGTTTGAAGTGGGGTATTTACTCAAAGTTAAAGAAGGGAGGCAATAAATTTAATTGACAGGAGAAGAGATGGAGAAGGATTTCGAGATTAGGGTCAAAAGAAAACTTTTCAAAGAATTGTGTGGGGTAGTGAGGTGCCACTCAACAATGGCAGGGTATTATGGTGTTCAGGAGCCCACCAGTTTCAAGAGGGGGATACTGTAACAACCACTCATCAGGGGTAAGGGTATTCATTCATACACCTACTCAAAACCCCCAAATCAGCAGATCCAGCATTTGTATCAGCATTCAATTTCAGCAATCTTCATTCTGAACATGAATACAGCTTGGTACCTCAATACAGCCTGTCAACACCTGTACAGGTTGGATTCACCCATTACAGCTCCAATACACCAATATGGAACTGTATGATCACTCAATTACACCACACCTCTTGTACAGATTCTGTACAGCCGTACAGGACCTGTATTGGCCAGACTCAATTCAATCATCAAATATTCTCATGAAAATTCTTCCTCTGGATCAGGGCTGGTGATTCTCACATATACCAGCCACTCTTTCTCCCCCCTGGGGACTTTTCCCCAGTTAATTAATTTAGTTTATTTATTATTTCATAATTATTCTTATCCAATTGGGTATTATAATTATTTAATTCTAAGTTAGTCTTTGCATTTTCTCTCTTCACCTGTACAGTATGAGTTGGGTGGCCATATCCTTATTAACCCTTCTCTTTCCATTCTGACAGGTTGAAACAGTGGACTTGGACTTGTTTGTGGTTGGCTCTTCTATTCTTTATTCTTATTCTTTTTGTTGCTGCTTCTTATATTCATTCTTTTAGTAATTCATCTTTAACACTCTTAAGTGTATCCTTTCTTACCATATCTCTGAGCCCTCCATAAGTGAGTCCCAGTTTACTGAGTGCCAGGCCCTCTTCACTTCGAAGAGCCCCTGTGACACTCTAGGAGCAATTATTGGTCATGAAGTTGACATCATTCTTAACATTGAGAGACCTTATCTACCACTCTTAAGAAGACCTGCATATCCAGCAAGCCCAAAATCAAGAGAAGCTCTAGAAACTCATATCAAAGAACTTCTGGACCTTGGTGTAATAAGAAAACTAGGCCACAATGAAGAAGTAGAAATAACTACAGCAGTCATAGTGGCATGGCATAATGGAAAATTTAGCATGGTTGGGGACTTTAGAGTTCTGAACACTTACACTGTTCCAGACAGATACCCAATACCAAAAATCCAAATTGCCCTTACTCAAATATCTCAAGCAGTGTATATAACCACTATGGAGCCCTGAAGGGATTCCATCAAAATGTGGTGACACCAAGAGCAAGAAAATACTTGAGAATAATTGTTCATTGTGGAGTGTATGAATACTTGAGGATGCCCTTTGGTATCAAAAATGCACCTTCACACTTCCAAATAATGATGAATGAAATCTTCCCTGAAGAACTCTCAGAGGAATGGTTAATCATTTACATTGATGACATTATTGTCTGTTCCAAAACTTGGGAGGAGCACATGTACAGATTGTCCAGAGTTTTGAAAAAAATTCAATCAGTAAACATGAAAATCTCCTTGAAGAAATGTCATTTTGGATTTAAGGAACTTAAAGCACTAGGACATGTTGTATCTGGTTTGTCCCTTGGAATTGACAAAAACAAAGTTGTAGCAGTATTGCTAAAGCCCATGCTTCAGAACAAGAAGGAAATTCAGTCATTCTTAGGTTTTGCAGGATATTGCAGGCAACACATTAAAGATCTTGCATCCATAGCAAGACCACTTTATAAATTGTGTGACAAAGACAAAGTAAATGATATTGATAATCCCGCTTATGTGCCAGGAAAAAGCTTCCCCATAGATCCCAATAGAAGGAATAAGTGTTACAGACTTGAACACCACCTTCATTGAAGAAGTAAGAAACAGTTACATTCAAGATAAGAATTGTAGCATCTTATGCAAATTACTTAACAAATACTGTAAAGACAACTCTCTAATAAATGCCTTGGATGAAGTATGAAAAAAATCTTATGATGAAGGAAGATTTCACCTACTGAATGGTATAATTTACCACAGGACCAAGCACACATGTGTCATGACAGTTTTAGACAGGTCATTAATCAATCTTGTACTGAAAGAATGCCATGATAGCCCTTTTTCAGGACATCTGTCTGAAGACAGAACAAGAGAGAAAGTAAAGACCTGCATATGGTGGCCAATGTGGCAGAAAGATGTTGCAGAGTATTGCAAAACCTGTGACAGATGCCAAAATGGGAATAAATTCACTGGCAAAAGACTTGGAAATATGATAAAAATCCAAGAACCAAGCAGACCTTGGGAAATTGTCCATATGGATTGGGTAACTGGACTACCACCAGGAGGTGACAGAAGCTATAAGGCTTGCCTAGTAATTGTGGACAGATTCAGTAAAACTCCAATCTTTTTACCATGTCACAAAGATGATACAGCCATGGATACAGCTCTTCTGATATGGAATAGAGTATTTTCATGGACTGGGATATTTACAAATATCATTAGTGATAGAGATCCTAAATTCACTTCAGCACTATGGACAAATATTCACCAACTATTTGGCACTAAGCTGTCTTTCCCTACAGCCTACCACCCACAAACTGATGGACTGGCTGAAAGGATGATCCAAACCTTAGAGGATATGGTAGGAAGATTTTGTGCATATGGCCTTGAATTCAAATATTGTGATGGATTTACCCATGATTGGTGTACTCTGCTACCAGCAGTGGAATTAGCATATAAAACAACAATCCATGCCAGTACCAATCAAACTCCTGCTATCCTAGAAAAAGGATGGACCCCAAATTACCCCAAGATTCCTTGAGGAAAGATTTTATTGAAATACATCCAACAGCTGCTAGCTTCAAAGGAATGCTAGACAAAGCTAGGAAGCATGCAGTAAGATGCATGAAAGACTCCTTTGCATATGCTAAAGACAAATGGGATAAATCACTTGCAACTCCAGATTTGAAAGTGGGGGACCTAGTTATTGTATCCACCACTAACTTCAATAACATCAAAGGATGTAAAAAGTTGAAAGACTCCTTTGCAGGACCTTTTGTTATTAGGGGCCTCCATGGAGAAAATGCTGTTGAAGTAGAGTTATCTGCAGAACTTAGCAATAAGCATCCCGCATTTCCAGTGAGCTTGATAAAGCCATATAAATCTAGTGATGCTGAAAACTTCCCCTTGAGGAATAAAGTTCCCCAAGTTATACCTCCTATAGAGTCATCTGGTAGTAAGAAAATTACCAAAGTTCTCAAAGAAAGAAAGTTGAGAAACAACAAAGTAAGGGAATACCTTGTTAGGTACAGTGACCCAACTTGTGAAGATGAATGGTTGCCAGAAAAGGACATACCTGAAGCTACTAAACTTCTCAGAAGGTTCAGGCACATTAGAAATAACAATATTACAAAGTAATTTTTTTTAGGGGGAGGGAATGTGAGCCTTAGAGGTAATTTCATATACCCAAAAGACCACAAATACAAAATTAACATATAAATATAAATAAAATAAATTTATTTATATTATTAAAATGAAAATTAAAATATAAATATAAAATTATATTCACAATTAAAAATTTAATTACAATTTAAAAATAAAATTACATTAAAATTTTGAAGTTGCAAAATTACATATATACTTGAAAAAATTAAGCAAAAATTAATTTTTAACAAAATTGTAAAATAATAAACAAATATGGAAAAAAGTTAAATAAAAATTATTATAACTTTTTATCCAATAAATAAAGATATAAAAATTATTTCACCATTGGATTCCTCATAAAAAATCAGGTGGGGTCACCTCTGGATGAAATTTCTGGAACTCAATGTCACAGGGGCTCTTCTAAAATGAAGAGGGCCTGGCACTCAGTGAACAGACTTACTTATGGAGGGCTCAAAAGGAAAATACTCAAATGATGAGAGTAATGGAATAAGAGGATAAATTCCTAGTCATAAAATAATAAGTATAAAAGATAAGAGAGACAAAGCAAAAGCAATAATAAAGAGCCAACCACAAATAATCCTGAGTCACTGTTTCAACCTGTTCAGAAAAGAGAAAAGGGATTAATAAGGATATGGCCACCAGGACTCTACTGAACAGGTGAGGGAAGGCTAAGAATAACTTAGTAAATAATAAAATAATATTCCAAAAGTGAGAATAAAATAATATTAAATAATAAATCAACTATTTTAATTAACTGGGGGAAAAACCCCCAGGTGGGTGAAGAGGGGCTGGTATATGTGAGAAATACCAGCCTTGGAGTTTGAGTGTTGAGATACTTGTCTGTATGCTGGAAGAAGTTGGATGTGGGATTGAATCCTGTATTGGTGAATCCAATACAGGTTATACAGTCAATACAGGTATTTGCGCCTGTATTGATTACAGGCCTGTATTTGGTGAATCCTGTATTTGGGTCTTGCCTGTATGACTGTATTGAGGTTTGGAAGCTGTATTTGGATCTTGCCTGTATGAAAACTGTATTTGGATAATCTTGAATGAAACCCCCTTGCTGATTGGGTTTTGAGGGGTATCAATGAAGTAATGATTTGCTGATGATGATTGGAAATGCCCCGGCCTCCTTGGCTGTGACATTATCCCCCTCTTGAAAGTGGTGAGCTCTGAGCACCATCAGTATAGTGAGTCTTGATGAGCTTGCAATCAATTCAAACAGTTCTTTTCCCCAATTCCTTAAGATTTTCCCCTTAAAACTTCTTCTTCAATCAATACTCAAACCAATCTTCATTTAACTATTTGTAGGTATTTTCCCCTTGATTTTGATTCTGAATTTCCTCTGTTTCATTCAAAACTGCCTTCAATCTTCATAAAAATTTCTTTCATCTTGTCTTGAGTGTCTTCATCAACTTTTCTTGAGTCCTCATGGCTTTTGAAAGGTGGTTGATTTGAGTTTTTTGTCCCAAGACCACTTGAAATCATCATAATTTTGAATTTAGAGTGTTGGCATAAGGTGGCCAACATTTGAAATTTTGGACTAAATGAGTAGTCCTGGCCAAAATCCCTGAAAGTGTGAATAAATGGGTTTTTTGGCCAATTTGCGCAAAAATGCGCAAAATGCGCAAATGCGCAAATATGCCATATTTGGCATAAATTGGTGAAAAGGATGAAAAAATTGAATTACTGTGAAAAAATGGCCTAAAAGTGGTTTTTGGCCATTTTGCGCATTTTTGCGCAAAATGTGCAAATATGCGCAAATGCGCAAAGTGCGCAAATTTTGCGCAAAATGCGCAAATGCGCAAATATGCCATATGTGGCATAACTGGTGAAAATGATGGAATAGCTGAATTTTTGTGAGAAAATGGCCTAAAAGTGGGTTTTGGCCATTTTGCGCATTTTTGCGCAAAATGCGCAAAAATGCGCAAATGCCCAAATTTTGCGCAAAGTGCGCAAATGCGCAATTAAAATGATTTTGGCCAAAAAGGCCCTTTGAAGGCTTTTGACAAGAAAAAAGGCCCTTTTGCGCATTTTTGCGCAAAATGCGCAAATTACCCAATATGCACAAATAAGCATATTATGATAAGAATTGATGAAAAATGGATGTTTTGATGTTTTGAGGTCTGATATGGCCAATTGTGCCAAAGTGCATATCTTGATGAAATTGGCCAGTTGGGCCATTTTGAAACAATTTCCTCTATGAACTTGATTTCTTTTCTTGAATATCTTCTTCTTATCCCCTCCTTGATTGGTCAATTGCCATGAACACCTTGCTGATTGGGTTTTGGCTTTCAATTTTGATCTTAAGGAATGAGTTCAAGGCTGACATTCATATTTGACTCCACTGCCGCTGGTTCCCCGCCTTTTGTGATTTGGAGATGCCTTGGTTATAAAGTTTTAAAGAAACCTTGAAGAAATTTTGATGAGGATTATCTGTAGCGGGTCTTTACCATTACTAGTGTTTGCTCTTGATTATTAAATAAATTCACTCCCCAAACAAGATATGGGAGTTATGATTGCTGCTTTTGAAACAAGAAATGAAAAAAATAAATTATACAAATAAAAGAAAATGAAATAAAAAATAAAAAATAAAAAATAAAAATGAAAAAGAATTGAGAGAAAAAGAGAGTAAAGAAAGAAATAAGAAATGCCTGAGGGTTGTCCTTCTTGTGGTGAGTTGCTTGATTTTTTGGCCAAAAGATTCTGAAAGATGAAATCAAGCATTTGATGCTCACAGCGTGGCCAAGGTAATGTTTTTACAAGAATTAGACCCCTCAGGGATGCATACCAGGAGATGGAACTTACTTTCATAACTTCCACTCCCCACCAAGCACCATAAATGAAAATTGAAATATGCCATAAGATGAATTTGATAATGAATGTCTTGAAAGATAATTTATGGCATGATTAAAGAAAGAAGAGAAAATAAAAGAAAAGATTGGGCCATATCTTGATGAAAAGGTCCAAATCTTGAGGGTATGATGTTGCAAGGCCTTATGAACCTGTCCAAAGAATTGACAAGTGCTCACAAAGTGGCCAAGGTGATGCTTACAACAAATTTGGGTAGAATACCCCCTTAAAGGTGCATGCCAGGAGAGGAACTTACTTTCATAAACTCCAATCCCCACCAAGCACCATAAATCAAACTCTTGAGGCATTTGGGCCAGGCTTGTCTGGATACAAAGTGTGAAAATCCTTGACAAGGTCTGCGGAGTTGGTAAGGTTGGAAGCTGGTTCCCAAGTTGTTCTTTCTGGGTCTTCATTGAATCCTTTCCACTCCACTAAATACCATAATGAGGTGATGCTTACAACAAATTTGGGTAGAATACCCCCTTAAAGGTGCATGCCAGGAGAGGAACTTACTTTCATAAACTCCAATCCCCACCAAGCACCATAAATCAAACTCTTGAGGCATTTGGGCCAGGCTTGTCTGGATACAAAGTGTGAAAATCCTTGACAAGGTCTGGGGAGTTGGTAAGGTTGGAAGCTGGTTCCCAAGTTGTTCTTTCTGGGTCTTCATTGAATCCTGTCCACTCCACTAAATACCATAATGAACCTCTCTTGAGTTTTGAGTCCAGAACCTGAGCCACTTCCCATTCTTCTTGCTCTTCCACTATTACTGGAGGTGGTGGCAATTGGTGTCGATTTGGGATAGTTGATTGCTTGACTGGTTCTAATAAGGACACATGGAAAACAGGGTGAACTGACTTCCATTGTTGAGGCAACTTGAGGTGATATGCATGGCTGCCAATCTTCTTGAGAACTTCAAAGGGTCCCAGCCATCTTTCTGAAAGCTTTTTGGTGGGTCTTGTTGTCTTGATGTTCTTGGAAGCTAGCCATACTTTGTCCCCAGGTTGGAAATCAGGTGGAATTGCTCTATTTTTATCTGCATACTTCTTAAAACGCTTTATTGCTGACTCTAATTCTTCTTTGACCACTTGCTGTACTGATTGGAGTTTTGATGATAACTTTCCAGCAGGTGTATCTTGAGAAATGTAAATTGAATCAAAGCTGGGATTTCTTCCATAAATAGTGAAAAATGGAGACTGTTTTGTTGATGAATGTTCTGCATTATTATAGGCAAATTCAGCCAGAGGGAGCCAGGTGTGCCAGTCATCTTGATGGTAACTGACATACATCCGAAGATACTGTTCTAGAATCTGATTTACCCTCTCTGTCTGTCCATCTGTTTCAGGGTGAAAGGCAGTTGAAAGATCTCTTGATATCTTGAGCTGCTGACACAATTGAGTCCAAAATGATGAAACAAATAATGAACCTCCATCACTAACAATACTGATTGGAAGACCATGTTTGGAAAAGACATGATTAATGAATATTTGAGCTAAATCCAAAGCAGTGATTGTTGAATAAGTTGGAATAAATATTGCCATTTTTGAAAATCTGTCTACAACTACTAAAATTGAATCAAAGTTTCTTGACAAGGGCGATTGGGTGATAAAGTCCATTGATAAGGAATTCCAAGGACCAGATGGAATTTGAAGAGGCTTGAGTAATCCAAACTTCTTATGGTGGATGTTCTTGTTTCTTGAACATTGCTGACATGAGGACACATAGTCCTTGATGATTTGATTCATGCCAGCCCAATAAAAATCCCTCTTGATGAGCTTGAGGGTCTTCTCCTGGCCAGGATGGCCAGCCAATGGTGAATCATGACGCCTTTGAAGAATGTCCAATTGAACTTCATGATTGCTTGGAATAACTACTCTATCTTTGAACAATAATAATTTTGCTTGAGGTTCAAGAGAATAGTCTGGGACTGATTCTCCTCTTGCTAATTTCTTGAGGATCTCCTTATAGTCTTTGTCTTGCCATACTTGTCTTTGAATCTGATCAACTAAATCTGAAAACATTTCAACTTTTATGGAAAAGAATCTTGACTCTTGAATTTCATTTTGCTTGAGAACTTGATGAAAGTTTTGAGGATTCTTGCTGATGAAATCCACCCCCCTCTCTGGGTACACGTCGTCCCGACGTGACAAGGCATCTGGTAAAGTGGCCAGCCTGCCTGGGCGGTAAGTGATAACAAAGTGAAATTCAGACAAAAATTCAGCCCAACGGGCTTGACGACGAGTAAGGACTTTAGAGGACATAAAATATTGGAGAGAACAATGGTCTGTCAAGACCTCAAAGGAATCAGAAAGAGAAAGGAGAAAGGCTCTCCAGCGCTTGAGAGCCCAAACTATGCCAAGGAGTTCCTTGTCATGAATTTCATAGTTGAGCTCAGCTGGTAAGAGCTTGCGACTATCAAATGCAATGGGATGCTTTCCTGAGTCATTCACCTGACTCAGTACAGCACCCAAGGCATAATCAGAGGCATCAGTCTCTACAATAGTTGGAAGAGAAGGATTAAAGTGAGAGAGGATAGGAGCAGTGGTGAAAGCTTCTTTGAGTATCTGAAACTGACTAAGAGCTTCCTCATTGAAGATAAAGGGAGAATCTTTTTTAAGGAGGGAAGTGAGAGCAGAGATTTTTTTGGAATAATTTTTAATGAAATGACAATAGAAGTTGGCAAAGCCAAGAAAGGATTGAAGGGCCTTGATGTTCTTGGGCTGAGGCCAATTGAGGATTTGTTGAACCTTTGAAGAATCCATCTTGAGGCCATCACTTGAAACAACATAGCCCAAGTATTCCACACTTGAGGCATGGAATACACACTTTGAGGCTTTAGCAAACAAATTATTGTCTCTCAGTCTTTGGAGAACAGAGGCCACATGTTTAACATGTTCATCCAAAGAGCTAGAGAAGACCATAATATCATCTAAGTACACTACAACAAAAACATCCAAATAATCTGCAAAGATATCATTCACAAGATTTTGGAATGAAGCTGGAGCATTGGTTAAGCCAAATGGCATAACCAAATATTCATAACTGCCATATTTGGTTCTAAAGGCAGTTAAGTGCTCATCCCCCTCTTTGATTCTCAAGAGATTATAAGCACCACGCAGATCTATCTTGGAGAAGATAGTAGCACTGTTGAATACGGTAAGAAGCTGATTCATTGGAGGAACAGGATACCTGTTCTTCCTAGTGACAGCATTAAGTTTGCGGTAGTCAACACACAAACGAAGACCACCATCCTTTTTCTTAACAAAAAGGACAGGTGCCCTTGTTGAGGAGGAGCTTGGTCTAATGAAACCTTTCTCTACATTCTCTGAAATGTAGGCCCACAGTGTTTCTGCCTCATTCCTTGATGAAGAGTAGATAACACCAACTGGAGGTAGAAGACCCTCCAGTTCGATATGATGATCACAGGCGCGGTGTGGAGGAAGTTTCTCTGCTTTCACTTTGGAGAATACATCCAAATATTTGTGATAAACAGGAGGGACTACCTTCAGCACAGTTTCAATCTCTTCTGGCTCTTCCTCCTCATCCCACTGCTCCTCCAGGGAGGCATGAAAAGATAGAGGAGGAAGGTCCATATCCCCTTGAAAGAGATGAAGTGAAGATATAGCAACATCTTCTCCAACATCTTTTATCTCTTTGAAGACTTCATCTCTTAATGGAAGTAATGACTGAGAGGGAAAAATGGAGGGGTTATGGACAGAAGGAGGAAGGGAAGGTGTCTTAAGTTCACCAGCCAGAGCAACACTGTTGACAGCAGTGGAAAAGTCATTACTAGTAGAAGGAATAATACCACTAGAATCCTTATGATTAGAATCATAGGTGATCAATCCATTTTTCCAATCAATAATGGGATTGAAATGGTAAAGAAAATCATAGCCCAATATTAGGTCTTCTCCCTTGGGTGAATCTATGATAAAGAAATCCCATTCAAAGCTTGGGAAGGAAGGTAAATCAACAACCCACTTGGTATAATGGGTGATGAACAAGGAAGTGGATTCACTGGAATCCAGAATGAAAAGAGGAATCTTTTCAGGGAGCTCTGACATGGTCAATGAGTACTTGAGAACAAAATTCTTTGCAATAAAGGAGTTTGTAGCACCAGAATCAATGAGAATACTATAAAAAATATCAGAGATTGAAGAAAAAATAAGAAATTTCAAAGATTTCTTGACACTAGTATTCAGAGTGCACAATTGTGCTCTTGAAGGAAATAAGTGAGAACCATTGAACACATCATGATTCCCACTCAGGCTTTTCCCTGCTTGCTAGGGAAGCCTTTTGATGATCCTTGCCTATTCTCAGGCCTCTTGAAACATTTTTCAAATGGGTGCTTTCCACCACAATAATTGCACAAGCCTTCTTTAATCCTCCTCTCCTTTTCAGAACCAATTAATTTGTTGTCCTTATTGAGGAGAGCAGCATGAGGCTTGTCTTTGGACATTTGAAAATTCTTCCCCTTCTTATTCTTATTGTGATAAGGCTTCTTGGATGATGAACTTTGAGGAGGCTTGGAGAAATTGGATCCAATGATTGGAGGCTTCTTCTCTTGATGACTGCCCTTTTCCTTTTGCCTCTCATGATATCTTGTGTCTAATTCTAAAGTGACATCCATAAGTTCTTGAAGAGTGTCAAAGGTTCCAGGGTGAGAAGCCAATTGGTCCAACAATCTTGATGCCAAGCCTCTTCTATACACATGAATGTAAGCTCTTTCCCCCCAATCTCCAATTCTTGACATTAAGCTTCTGAAATCTGCTATGTACAAGGAAACATGACCACTTTCCTTCATCCTCAAATTGTCCAACTCTTGTTCAGCCTTGCTGACTTCATTGGGATCACCAAACAGAGTGAATAACTGGGTTTCAAATAACTGCCAGTTATTGAGGAGATAAGATGGGTCTTCATTGGAGATATTTGAGAGGTAAGGTTCAATCCATTTGCCAGCTCTACCAGTAAGAAAAGAAGTTGAGTACAAAACCTTCTTCCTGTCAGAGAAGAAGTTTGCTGGATCATTATGGAAAATTAGTTGACAGGATTGGACAAATCCTCTCAACTTATGAGCTTGAGTACCATCAAAAGAATCAGGTGCCTTCATTGATGGAGTCTTGAATGCAGGGACTTTTGAAGTGTCCCTTGGGGCAACTGCTTGAGTGAGTTGTCCCATAAACTGAGTCATTTGCTCCATCATCTTGAGGAAATTTGGTTCAGCTTGAGAGACAGAAGGTTGATTAGAAAGGGCTAGATTTGGAGCCTCAGGAGCTTCAGAAGCACCTGCCAAGGCAGCTGCCACCTCAGTCTCCTCAGATTCTTCCTCCTCACAGACTCCTCCCCCTCCTCATCTTCAGCTTCCCCCAATCTACTTCTAGGCCCTTGAGGAATGCTTGGATAGCCACCCAACAGTCCAGAGAATGATCTTGATCTTCTAGACTTCACACCTCCTCTTCTGGAGGGTGCTGCTCCTTCCATTGGTGGTCCTCTGTCCAAATTTGCACTCAGTTGATGAACTGATGGTGTGCGGTCAAGAGGAGCCCTTGCTGTAGGAGTGAGAACAGCTTGATGTCTTTGAGATCTTGTATTCTTGGCTGGAGGGCTATACTGAACTGGCATTATGAAAGAAGGATAAATAAAACTTGATGATACTTTGAATAAAAGAAGGCTTGACCAAAACAATCAAATGAAAATCTTGATGAACTTGAGAAATCAATCAATAATCTTGAAGTGAATCAATATGAATAAATCTTGAAGAGTGAATATGACAAAGTCAAATTCTTATGAATAATCAATTTCAATCAATAAGTCAAATCAAGTCAATCAAAATCAAATCAATTAAGTCTTGAGGAATTCAATCAATATCTTCAAAAGTCAATTCAATTTTCTTGAGGAATCAAATTCAAATCAATCAATTAAATCAAATCTTGAGGATAAATCAGTTATCTTGAGTAGTCAAATCAAGTCAATCAAATCAATTCAATCAAAGTCAATTCAAAATCTTGAGGTGAAATCAATGTCTTGAGGAATCAATCAATCAATCAATAATCTTGAGAAATTTCAAAATCCAAAATCACTGAATACCCCAAATCAATAAAGTCCCTGAATGAAAAATCAATTAACCCAAATAATTCCACTCAAATGACCTGATAAACCTGAATTCAGACAAAAAAAAGAGAAATGAGAATGATAATGATAAAGTGAAATGGTCAGAAGAAATTTTGAAATGAGAAAGAGAATCAATTTTCATTTGAATGAAAAGAATGAGATGAAAATTGATGAGAGAGAAAAAATCATAAAAATCATAAAAATCATAAAATCATGAAAAGATCATAATTGAAGAATGAGAGAAATGAATAAAATGAATGAAATAAAAGAAGCAATTATGAGTTAGTTAAAATAATGTCACAGGGGCTCTTCCAAAATGAAGAGGGCCTGGCACTCAGTGAACAGACTTACTTATGGTGGGCTCAAAAGGAAAATACTCAAATGATGAGAGTAATGGAATAAGAGGATAAATTCCTAGTCATAAAATAATAAGTATAAAAGATAAGAGAGACAAAGCAAAAGCAATAATAAAGAGCCAACCACAAATAATCCTGAGTCACTGTTTCAACCTGTTCAGAAAAGAGAAAAGGGATTAATAAGGATATGGCCACCAGGACTCTACTGAACAGGTGAGGGAAGGCTAAGACTAACTTAGTAAATAATAAAATAATATTCCAAAAGTGAGAATAAAATAATATTAAATAATAAATCAACTATTTTAATTAACTGGGGGAAAAACCCCCAGGTGGGTGAAGAGGGGCTGGTATATGTGAGAAATACCAGCCTTGGAGTTTGAGTGTTGAGATACTTGTCTGTATGCTGGAAGAAGTTGGATGTGGGATTGAATCCTGTATTGGTGAATCCAATACAGGTTATACAGTCAATACAGGCATTTGCGCCTGTATTGATTACAGGCCTGTATTTGGTGAATCCTGTATTTGGGTCTTGCCTGTATGACTGTATTGAGGTTTGGAAGCGGTATTTGGATCTTGCCTGTATGAAAACTGTATTTGGATAATCTTGAATGAAACCCCCTTGCTGATTGGGTTTTGAGGGGTATCAATGAAGTAATGATTTGCTGATGATGATTGGAAATGCCCCTGCCTCCTTGGCTGTGACACTCAACTCTAAATAAGCTTAAATTAAGTTTTTAGTATTTTCAATACAAAGCTTGAAAATCCTCACAACCTTAATTTAATTTGCACCACATGTGGTGTTAACCATCAAGTTTTGTGTTAAAATTGAGGTGTTATGTTTAATTTAGAAGCTATGAGGAATTGAAGTATTTTCAATTGAATTCAATTGAAATGTCAAAATGTGCGTGTGTATTACATAAGTGAACTTTGATTTACATATGAGGTATCAATTATTACTGTATTGAACTTTACAACTCAATTGAATTACATATGTAAATTATAAGTATAATACATGATGAAGAATTAAAGGAAAAATAAATTGGAAAGATTAAATTTGGGGGGGAAAAGGAACTCCAGCTCTAAGGGGGAGCTAGACCCCCAAATTCCTTGCTGACAGGCGTGGGATGTCAATATTAACGCAAAAGTTCATCACTTTTTGCCTGGAATTGTGTTACAGGGTCTGTGGACTCAATTGATTATGAGGTTTTGATACCAACTGGGGTAGTTTTAGCTGTTGCCAAGAGGGTAAAACTACCCTTAAGATAAAACAATCATAGTAAAAGCAGTTTTAACTGGTTTCCACGTCTCTTACACACATTCTGACGTGTTTTGAAGGCTCTAGATCAGGTATTGCTATAGTAATGGCTGATTTAAGGGTCTAAAATGGCTAAAAATGGTTAAAAATGGCTTAAACCAGCCCTTTTTTGGTCCAAACCAGGGTGCAATGATGCCATAATTGGCTTTTCTGTTGTCAGACTGTTTTTCACGACTGACAAGAGTAAATGTTACTTTTGGAGTAAGAAAATTGGTGGCTACAAAAGAATGTCTTCTTTGCCCCACTTGTCTCTTCATGTTAGAATCTTTTCCTTTTATTAATTAGTTTAAACACTGTTAAACCAATCAATAGAAGATTCCAACCACCTCTTTTAAATCATTTTAAACCTTTTAACCACGTGAAAAAATCATTATAATCATTGTTTGTAACTCTTATAATCATTTTTACCCCTGAACCACCCCAAAAGTGAATTAAAGCATCTTTCATCACTGTAAACTTTGTCACTTTGTTTCCAAATTCACTCTGGTCACTTTTGGGCGTGTTTTTTCTTTAATATTCTTTTTAAAGACTCTTTTCTTTAATTCATTTCTTGCAGTTCATTTCTCAAATAATTCCAATTGAAATTGCTCTTGAAGAAATTTCTTTTGTAGCCTTAAAATATCTCTTGTAGAGCATTTTTTGGATAAATTTTTATTGTTGGTAAAACAATAAATTTTTGATTTATACTCATAAAGTTATAAACAATAAAATTGGCGTGTTTTCTCTTAAAAATAATATTTCTTACTATGTTTAATTGATTTTTACCTTATACAAATTTTGCGGACAGGAAAAGTACTTGATTTGTAATCAAAGTTTCATCTCCACACCTTACACATATTATCAGAAGTGCTATCATCAAAATTGGGAATCTCTAAAGTTTTTACTATTCTTAGTAAAGTAACTAAAAGTCTTTTCCCCAGTTTTATATCATTATTTATTTGTCTTAAGGCTTACCAAGCCATTGTTTCCAGATCAAACAAAGTCTGATAGCGTCTGTTGAATATAATTTTCTGACTCAGCAACCATCAAATAAATTGAATTGACTGTGGAACTCATGTCAAGATAATTCATAATTATTAGGAAGGGCAGTCTAGATTATTTTAGCACACAAGGAGAGAAAGGGTTACAGATCATAAAAGCAATTCAAAAGTATTCTTATAATGTTTCCTTCCAGGTACTGCCTCATTTTATCACACACAAGAGGAGCTGCCAAAACAGGAGTCAGAGTAGCTCAGTACCTACTTGTCATGTCAAAATAGCAACTTATTTGCAATTTTTCTTATGATTTCATTAGAGTTTAATTTGGTAACCAAGTTCCCAAAAGGTTTTAGTATACTAATTGTGCCATGATTGAAAGTCTTTTCCCTAGTTTTATATCATTGTTTATTTGTCTTAATGCTTACTAAGCCATTTTTTCCAGATCAAACAAAGTCTGATAGAGTCTGTTTAATATACTTTTCTGACTCAGCCACCATCAAATAAATCAAGTTGATTGTGGAACTCAAGTCAAGATAATTCAGAATTCTTAGAAAGGGCAGTCTAGATTTTTCTAGCACACAAGAAGAGCAAGGGTTACAAGTCATAGAAGAAATTCAAAACTTTTTCTTGTAATTTCCCCTTCCATTTACTGCCTCATTTTATCCCACACAAGAGGAATTCCCACATCTGGTTTTACAACAGTGGTAGTAGATAGGAATCAAATTTGGAAATCATTAAGCTTGATTCTAAAGCAATGAATTCAACCAAGAGAAATCAAAACTGGAAACAAATAAATTGGCTAATCCAAAATACTCATCACATAATTCATCATAATCTCATTCAACATCATCATCTAGATCATACCATTATTATTATCCTACTCAAAAATCAACACCTCCAGGAAAAGAATTACAAAAGAGTCAAGTTTATCTTCTCCCAACACCAAGAACAGACGCAAAAGAGAAGAAAAAAGTTAGAAAGTTCTTCTTTAACCTCATCAAAGAGTCCAGGAAAGAAAAACATCAAGAAAGAATATTCATAAGAAAAAATGGAGCAACAATCTTCATCAAATCTCCCTCCACTACCTGAAGATACTGTGGAATAACAGTATGCTGAGGAGAGTGAAGAGAAAGATCAAACTGAAACAATTCAAAGTCTTATGAAGCAAATTCAATATCTCTTATTAAATAAAGGAAAAAGAAATGAAAGAGAAGACAATCAACATCATTAACACCTGCAGCTAGTCCTAGTGAACCAACATTACCAAGACATGTTAGACCCAAAGAGTCACCATCATCACCAACACCTGGAACAAGAGCAACCTCTACTCCAGCAACAGAACAAAGAACTCAAACTCATCAAAGTAGCGCATTCTTCTCCACACCTACAAACCCAAGTCCATTACAGAAACAAATTAATCGGCAAGAAAGGACTGTAGTAAAGATTAAAACTAAATATTATAACTTAAATTTCAATGGAGAAGAAGTAGAAATATCTATCAGAAAAGTAGAAAGGAGAGCTCAGATTAAAGCAGCTAGGGAAGAAGATTTAGCAATGGAGATGGAATTTTGGGCAACTGATTCAAGAATCAGTGATTCCATAAAAGCAATGCCAGGTTATGAACAGGGACCCTGGAGTCAACTAAAGCAACACCTTATCACTAAATGGGGAAAAGTTGATCCAGAAAGGAGATATGAGAAGGACTCACTTATTAAGTTATTCAAAGGTTTATAGGGGAGTATGAAACTATCATTACTTATCTTCTTAGATATAAAAATATTCCTCAGGATGATATGTTTCATGAAGATTTTTTTGACTGTCTCTCTGCAGACATAAAAGGAGCTATCAGTAAATAAATGATAAAAGAGAATGTAATGGTTAGAGAAGAAAATGGAGTATATCTAATACCACCAATGAAGATCTTGAATAAGTACATTGAATAGGAATTGGAAGCAAGGATATTAGTCACCAAAAGACTTTCAACTCCAAGGATAGTTGATCAAGCAGAATCAAAAAATAAGGAAAGAAGGGCTCAATCCAAGGAAGAGGAATTTACAGTAATTCAAGAAGCCCTTAAAAATGAAAGAAATTACAAAAATCCTGAACAAACAAAAGGAAGCAGTCAAGGATGAGGCACCTGTTGAAAATGAAGATGTCAAACAGTTCTTGGATAAATTGAATGAATTAACTAATGTGGCTACACCCCAAAAGAAACTAATTAATAGCCCATGGTCAAGCAATCAGGGATTGAGTACAAAAGATAATGTTTCTCCACTACCAAGTAGAAGTGTACCCTATGTTCCAGCACAGAATGTACCAAAGCTTACTGTTAAATGTTATTATTGCTCATAAGAAGGACACTCAACAGGAATATTCAACGATCTTATTGAAGATCAAAATAAGAAATGGGCAATTAGGCAAGGATTAAATTATTTATACCTCAATTGGGAAAGGGTACCAAATGATGGAAAATTCTGACCTAAATACCTAGTAAGGGAATTTCAAAAGGAACAAGATGAAATTGAAATAAAATTAGAAGAAAACACTAGAGAAGAAGAACAAAAGAGAAAAGAAAAGTCCACTTCCTTCAGTTCAATGGATGATTGGGGAGAATGGCGACCACCTTGCATCTCAACAGGGCTAGAAGAGCCTTTTGCATATGCTCATGGACTAAGGAATAAAAAAAAAGAAAAGAACAGGAAGACAAATCAAATACTCAATCCCAACCATTACCCTCAAAACAGACTATTCAACCCAAAGAAACCATCCTCAAAAAGACTAGCATACCTGGTGGATATATTGAGAATGATGAACCAGAAGAGGAAATATTCATGATTCCAACAAAATACAAGTCACAAAAGGCTTCTCAAATAAACAAAGTACCAGAGACTAGTACATCTAAAAAACAATCACCAGTAAAAAGAAAGTAGAAGAAGAAAACAGAGTTAGTTTGAAAAAAGAGGAACAAATAATCAAAAGGCCTCCATTAAAGGAAAATGATGAGGAATCTATTATTGTAAAAGTCATTAATAAGGTTTTAGATCAAGAAATTACTCTTACCCTAGAAGAAATTTTGACAATATCACCAAGATTCATGGAATAAATCAAATTCCTCTCTGAAACAGAAAATAAATATTTAATGTCACTCAAATCTATTAACACTGATGAACAGGAATTACCCCAAGAGAGAATTATTGTCATAGATAAAATACATTTTTCCTGCCCACTACGAATGATGGAAATTCTTATTGGTAAGAAATAGTACACAGTCAAAGCTTTGGTGGATACTCAATCTGAATTAAATATCATACCTGAACATGAATCAATAAAAGTAGGATTGGCTATGATGACTTGAGACATGAAACTCAGAGGAATAGGAGGACACAGAACTGAAATTGTTGATTTAGCAGAAAAGACCCCCATAATATTACCATCTGGAGATGAAATAATAATTCAATTTTTTGTTGCTAAAGGGGAAGTCCAAACTGTTGTTGGAAGACTTTTCCTGGCTGATAATGGAATAAGGCTTGACCATTCACAAGATCAAGGAGAAATTCTAAGGTATAAAGAACCTGATGGAAGAAGATTTTGCATCCCAATATGCTCACCAGAAACCAAAGGATGGCATATACACCCACCAAAAGGAATGGAGTTGTGTAATTCTACCCAAATTGAAGAATGGAAGATAAATCATATAAGTAATATTAGAAGATTTCAAGAATTACCTCAAGAAAATTCAAGAACAAACAATAATAAAGTATCTATAAAAGCAAACAAAAAAATTACTACCAAGAATTCAAAAGCTTGATGAACTAGTAATGGTTTTAAAATCATAACAATAAATAATGTACACCTCAATTACCCTCAAACATCTGAGAATACTTATAGCTCTAACATGGAACCTTCCACTCCAATTGAATGGAACTAGTACAAAATGAAGGCTTAAATCCAAAACAGCAGTAAACAGCCTCTCACTTGTGTGTGGTAAAAGTGGTTGTCATATTATCAAGGAACAAGAGGCTGTTTCTGAATTCTAAAAACCAATTGTAGAAGCTATATCTTCAAACCCAAAGCATAGTATTTCACCAATGGATTTGTTGAGAGTGACTTCTGGTGCTCCAATCAAGTTTACCCAGAAATTGTTCAATAAATTTAAAGACCAGAAAATGCAAAAACAGTTTAAGGAAGATTTTCCAGTTAAAACCCAAAAGCCAAAGAATGAATAAATAATTTCAGATTTATCTTATACTAATTTAAGTCAAGAAGAAACTCATCAAATGTAAAATCACCAAAATAGTCCAAGCCTTGAAGATTATATAACCAATGGGAAGACCTTGAGCCTCATTGGAGAGAAGCCTTCACCCCATAAAAAACAGAAAATAAAAATAAAGGATCAATTATTCAGTAATTCATATTACTTCAGTATTCAGAAAGAATATAATATTGAAGCAATAAGTGAAAATCAAGAATTTAACATCAAAAATGAAAATATGACCCAAGTGGAGGAATTCAACTCACCAATTTATGTGAGAGTAGGATGGGAAGAATATCCTGTTGTGGGAATTATGAACCCAAACATAGAAGAAAATATTTTATCGTTAAAAATTGGATTAATTATTGGAATGAAGCCCCAAAAAAATAAAACAAAACATGAAATGATAACGAAAAAAGTATAGGTTGTTATGCAAACAGATGAAACAATTCATTTACCATTTACTGTTGAAGGAGCAACAAATTTACAATTTTGGGAAAGGAATTCTGTAATTACTTTACTGTTATAAAGAGTATTCATGAAGAAAGTAAAAACTTAAAAGATAATAGAATGAATGAAGAGGAAGAAGAAAAATATTCTAATATGTTTAGTTTTAGCATATTCAACAATTCAGAAGAAGAATTCAATACAGAAATAAGCAATATGCCAAATAAAGATATGCATAATGAGAATTAATGTAAGGTATATGAACCTGCAATAATTTATCTTACTCAAGAATAACCTACTTCATTTCTGAGAGAAACCAAAGATTTAACACCACCATCAATAATCTCAATAGAAAGTGAACCATAAGTTGCCATCATTCAAGAATTTACCAATCCAAATAGCCTACTAATTCAATCACAACAAGAAATGTTAAAGATGAAATTAATAGAACATCAATAAACATTCAATCAAAACAAAAATCAAGAGTCATCAGTCTTAAGCTATTTGATTGACCCAATTTTAATCAATTATAACAATGATAAATGATCATCCTCAATTCACTCAAGAGAGGAAGACTCAATGGATCTTACCTTTATGAATACAGTAGATACATTAAAAAACAAGTTAATGATCAATAAAAGTCAATAATTAAATTCATATAATCTTAATTTAATTTACAAAGAAGGTGGTCAATCTTCACATCATGGAAACAATAATAAAAAAGAATTCCGGTTCCAAGATTTGATTCATCAAGAAGACCCTTTATCACCTTCTGAAGTGGAAAATTGTAATTTTGGATCACATAGTCAAATTATTAAAAGCCTCAACCTAGAAGAATCAGAATATTTCAGTCAACAAAATTTGGTACCTCAGGAAGATACTTTGATTACCTTACCTGATGATATTTTGTAGTAATGACAACCCTTTGAAGAAAACATACCAGTCACAAGCTTTGAGATTATCAACAATCTTCAGCCAAAAGAGTACTATTAAGAATTGACTTAAGAGAAAGAGGACTTAATCAAAATATCTGATGGATTAATCAACCCAAAAAAATAATAACAATAAAGAAAAAACAAATAATGAAATTAGTTTAATTGAAGGAGAAAAGGATTAAATTTCATGAATCGACTTACTTTGTATTAATGAAGAAAAGAAAATTTCAAAAAATAAGATAACCAAGAAGTTCATAAAAGAAGGTTATAAACAAGATTCAACAGCTAAAACAAGGGTTGTTGTTAAATTAAAATTCAAATCTAAAGAACATCAGAGAACCCCATTATATCTCAAAAAACTTCAATTTAGAATTGGAAAAGAAATTGAAAGTTTTTTCAACAATAAATTTAAAAGTAATATAATTTTTAACTTAAAGAGAAAAGTTCATACAACACACAAAGAAACAATAAATCGCCCAAAAAATCAAATTAATATAGTTCTATTACTTGTTTCTTATATTATTGTGGCTCATTTAAATTATATTAAATTTTCTTATTTTAGTTTTTTTTATTACTTTTTTTACTTTACTGAAATTTCTTTCTTTTTTTTTTAGAAAAAAAAACTTATTACAAGTCTGAAAGTACTCTTACAAGTTTCAGACTTGAAATAATATTTTTAGTTTCACAGGTATTATTAATTATTTAGCTTATTTTACTTTTTATTTCTTTATCTTTTTATTATTATATTTTTTATTATTTTATTTTTATCTCAAAGAAAAATAAACAAATAAATAAAGAAAACCTTACACTATTTTTTTGTTATAAAGTCATATAGACATGAAATCTTGACTTAAAACATTATTTAGTTAGTTTTTATTTTTTATCCATTTGGCATCCATAATAAAATTCATAGCAGACTAGATAAAAACAAAAAAAATAAAACAAACATTTCCTTTGTGATTTTTGAAACAGTTTTTTATTTTTTATTATCTTTAACAGTTTTATGTATTTAAAAAATGAAAAAAACCCTGGGGGCGGCTATTATGATGCTTTCCTGGCTACCACATCCAAAAGCAAGACTTTGTGGTGGAGCAAAAATACCTAAAAAGAAATAACAAATAAATAAATACATAAATACATATTAAAATAGGATAAAAAAATAGATATATAAAAAAAATATGATCAAATCATGGATCATTGTGAAAATCTTCTTGTGGAAAGTCACAAAGAAGTTTTGCCAACAGAGCCGCTATCCTATTTGAAAAAAAAATAACAGTATATCAAAAAAAACATAAAAAATAAATAAATAAATAAAAGACTTACCCTTCCAACTGGTGGTACCAGTGAATCACGCACATTCCACCGGAGCAAATCAAATTGAAGGCCACGTCAAGGGAAGAAGGTGGAGGACCGTTATCAAAGAAAACTTCCATTTGAATACGTAAATCAGTCATAGCGGCATCAAAATGTCAAAAAACGAAGCCGAAATCAAGTTTTAAGAAATGTTTGGATATTTTACTACTGTCTGAGGGAATATGATTTGAAGAAGAAATAACAGAAGAACTAGTAGAATGAAGCAGAGCAGGTGAAGAAATAGAACAACAAAGGATAGGATAGCAAGGAGAAGGTATACAAGACAGCAAACAGTGAGGAGGATGGACAAGATTATTGGATATGGAAAATAAATTGAAATAAGGTTATTTGCCCGCTGGTAACATGAATGAGTAGTTGAGGTTGCGTAAAATAATCTTGACCAATTGGCGGCCATCAAGAGTAGCCTGTTTTTCTAATGAAAAAGACATAATGAAGTAAATTGGCAAGTTGGTTATTGAAAAGAATGAAAGGTTGATTAAGAAAAGGGGGGGATAGAAAAAAATTAGAAGTTATTTATATAAAAAGAAACAATGAAAGATAAAAATAGACTCACCTGTTCAAAATCAAACAAAGGAAACGTGGAAATCATAATGGAGAAACCAGTAAAATGGCCAGCCAGAACATCGTAATACGCTAAGATAACAAGTAAAGTGGATCATCATAAGAAAGAGAAGAAATGTCAGTAATCATAACAACTGAATTAATTTAAAAAAAAGAGATAACATAAATAAAATAAAGGTAAAATCTAACTTGCCAGCTAGAATAGAAGAAAAACACCATCAATCGCGATTTTTTTTAACCCCACAACCCCGGATTGTCATGATTTAAATACACGTAACAGATTGGCTGCAAGACGTATTTGTTACTATATTTCAATATATATAAATAGAAAGAAATAAATTAGTATAAATAAGCGAACTAAAAAGGAAGGAGGAGGCATGTACCAAGAAGAAGTTATAGAAATTAAGAAATAATGCACTAGCAATCACATCAACAAAAGAAGGACACCACAAAGAAAATGTTAAAGTAACCTACCAAAGGAGTAGATAGCACAGGAGCTATCTGTTGACAAGGAGTAATTCTCTACGATTAGAACGTTGTTTCTCCTCCTTCCCCTGGTATTATTTAGACTTAGTACTTTCATCAAGGCGTCTCCTGGTTAACCCAACAGACAATGACGAAGTTAACCCTGGATTGAAGTGTTGATGATAAAAGGCACTCATCTGTGATGAAGTACCAAGGGCAAATGAAGAAGAATTATAGGTTCTGTCTCCATTTATTCTTTCTACATTGAATATCTCCATTTGCGCCTTTGATTGTGAGTCTGTCTACCACCATTGGTTTAGGAGGAGTGATAAGGTAATCTTGTGTGTTCATCAGTTGAATTTGAAGTAGTTTTATTAATCTGTCTACCAGTAGTAGGATTCATAGTCTTAATATCTATATAATCTCTCCGATAGAAGTACAAGTTATACTAGGTCTTGTCAGGTAACCGTTGATTCTGTATTTAGTGATCTTAACCCAATACCTACCGTTGTGTGTTACAGACCCATCCTCAGCTGTGTTTATTAATACTAGAATATTGTTACTAGACTAATAATTGTTATCACAGGTATTTCCACTTATCTACTATAACTAGCTTACTACGTTGAGCTTACATTTGTTCTCTTGTTAAGCTACTATTACTGCTACTGATTTTATTGAGTTCATCAAAGCAATAAACATCTTAAACCAAAACTCTTTCATGGTAGCGAGAGTTAGCTGTGATTGCGCTCAATAAAATCAGAGACAGAATAGGCAACAGATAATGTCGGCTGCTCCAACAATACCATGCAGTGAGTTGTTGTTTAAATGATTTAAAATTGCTTTAGACAAATATAAAAAACCAGTAATTAATAATACTTAAAAATATAACACAATACGTGAGTAAGAAATCTAGGATGTACTAGGATAGAAATGAAATATACCTGACTGGAGAGAGATCTATAGTTATCTATTTAATACACGGCTTGTGTAATTATACTGTAATTGAGAAATCTTACTCCTCCTAAGTCTTATGAGTCTATAGAAACTGAGTACGATGAATAACAAATAGTAACTGATTTAAAATGAATTGATCTAATACCAAAGTGATTATCTTTACTAGTGAGAGTGGCTATTTATTTATAGTAAACAACATCCATTAATTACCCCAACAAGTTTATTCCCCATAGTCTTGATAATCTTTCGTGAAAAGCTGAATTGGCACTTTGAATTTTTTCGAATCATATCTTCTTCCGTCCGTTCTCTTGTTTATAACATGTGGCATCTTAATGTACCGTGTGATTATTCCACGTTGATCCTACTATTTTCTGACACTCCTCCAGGATCAACAAGGTGCAGTTGTTGTAATGCTTGTGTTACTTTCAATGTGCTAAGCGGTTTTGTAAGAATATCAGCGATCATTTGGTTTGAGCTTACTTGAATTATATTTAGAAGTTTCTTGGTTACACAGTCTCTTAAGTACTGAAATCAAATCTCTATGTGTTTAGCATTTGCGTTAATGGATGCTTGCTTGGGAATAATGACAGCTCCTGAGTTATCATTAAAGAGTGTTGGTTTAGTAATATTTTGTCCAAGGTCTTTAAGAACAAAGGTTAACCATCTGAGTTGTTTGAGGCATATATTCATCGATATGTATTCGGCTTCTGTAGTTGACTGTGCTACTACTGATTGTTTCTTGCTAAGCCAGCTTATGGGATTGTTAAAGAATAGCACTACATTACCACTTATTGATTTTCTGTTGTCACGAGCATTGCCTTAATCTGCGTCTGCCCATCCTGTCAACTCGCTAATTGGATGGATCGGTGTTGACTTAGTATATTCTAGATAGACGTTAACTGTTCCCTTTAGATAACGAAGTAAGTGTTTGAGTGCCACCCAATGCTTTGTGTTTGGTGTTGTACTGAACCGAGATAGCTGATTTACGGTGAACATGATATTGGGTCTTGTGTGTTGGGCCAAGTAATTCAAGCTTCCAATAATTTGTTGATATTCGGTTATCTTGATTGGCTCTTTGGTGCTGTCTATTTCTTGAAGAAAGTTACCATTACAGGGTGTCTTTACTGGCTTACATTCTTTCATGTCATTTTGATCTAGGAGTTTAAGGATTAAATCAGTCTGGCTAAGTTGGATTTTAAGTTTGTTCCACATTATCGTGTATCCCAAATGTTGCGTAGGATTCTTTTTGAATTTTAGTTTTAATTTTTTGTTTAAACTCGTCAGAAATGTTATAATTTCCTGTTCTGAATTTCCGATAAGGAAACCGTTGTCTACGTGAATATGCAGCATTAAGGTTGCATTGGATGTGATAAAAAGGGATTCATCGGATGAAGAACTAACAAATCCGAATTGGCTTAATACTTCTGTAAGTTTTTCTTTCCACATTCTGGGAGCTTGTTGTGTTCCATATAGTGACTTATTCAATCTCCATACCCAATTTTCTCTGTTTAACTGTTCATAACCTTTAACCTGTTTAACATATACTATAGTGTCCATAGTTCCATTCAAAAAAGCTGTTTCAATATCGAATTGATATGCGTACATGTCATGATTAATTACAAGAGATAACATAGCTTTGAAGGTTTCATTTCTTCCTACAGATGACCATGTATCAAAGTAGTGAAGCATGTGTTCTTGATGGTTTCTGAAAACGACCCATATGGCTTTGTACCTATATACTTCACCAAATTCGTTCCTTTTCTTATTTAGACACCACATTCCTCCTATCACCTTTTCTCCATTTTGAGGATGTGGTACTAGTATACCTGTATTGTGACACATGAGTGAATTGAACTCTTGGTCCATTGCTTCCTTCCATTTGTCTTTTTCAATTGGATCCTTCATCGCTTGAGTATAAGGTACAAGGTTGGTTAGAAATAATCTATCAGGATTTTTTCTAATTCGTTTTCCTTCTATGATATTGTCTGAGCTAACACTGCTGGAAATATGTTTTTCAGGTTCTTTATAGTACGGTACGTACTGATAGTGTTTACTGGTGGTTAATTCTTGATTGACGCTTGCAGGTATTGGCCCAATTTGTTCTTGTTCTTCAATAGAGTTTTGTAGGTGTTTTTCACTAACTGTCTGTGGAGACTTGTCTTTAGATGTTTTCAAGGTTATGTTTAGATTTACGGCTTGAGGAAGCTGAGCTTCTGATTGTCTTACTACGGTAGTTATTTCATTTGATGATGTAGCATAGCCCCTGCTGATTCGAATGCGACCAGTTTTTGGATCCAAAACTCGAAGACTGTCTGAGTATTTTTCAAAGGTAAGGGCTCTCATAGATTCTCCGGTTTCTTGAAGCTTACTGGTATTCGCTATTGTTTTAACTATTACTTTCATGCCGAAAGGTATGATTCTTTCAAGTTTAATGGTTGGCTCAATATTGATGCCATTCAAGCTTAGAATTTCTATGGGGGACTTCATGTCTAGATATTTGTGGGGTAGGTGATTTAACAGCAATGATGCATGATTTACTGCATCATCCCAGTAACTTATAGGTATGTTTGATTGACTAAATAAACAGCGTACTTTAGTTAATAAGGATTGATTAAATCTTTCGGCTACGCCATTCGTTTCTGGTGAGTTTGGTGGGCCCTGCTCTGTACATATCCCTTGAGATTTTAATTTATTGGTAAATGTGGTAGAGCTAAATTCTCCTCCTCGGTCGGAGTGGAAAAATGCTGGAATAATGCCTAGCTTATTTTTTATTTCTCCCAGATACGATTCTAAATGTTTTTTGGCTTCGTTTTTTTTGCACATTGGGTATACTCTATTAAATCTGCTAAAGTCATCGATTATTACTAACACATATTGATATCCCTTTCGAGTTGGAGGGGAAATTTGAAGAGTATCCATATGTAGTTTATAAAACGGGGTGGTTACCATTGGTAGTTTTTTAGAGTGAGGACGATTTTTGATTTTTGCATGTTTACACACATCGCATGCAGAGCTTTTAGTATATTTTCCTTTTATTCTTCCCGACCTTAGCATTGCTTCGATGTATACATCACTCAGATGACCTAGGGTAACATGCCAGTCATGATTTCCTGTTAGTATAGAGTATGCTGTGTTTTCTTGCATCTTTGGAATCTTTAGTTGGAATAAATTTCCATTGCGATGAAAAGTGGCAATGATTTGATCTTGCTGCTTAATTAACATCATATTTGATTTGGTGGAAATTTTTAATCCGTGGTCACACAACTGTGATACGGACAAAAGGTTTACTGGTCCATTTGGTACATAATATACCGGGTGCAGACTAACTCCTTTGAAATTAAAAGTTCCTTTGTGAGTAACTTTTACTGGAGAGGAAAAAGTATTTATTTGCTTGTCTACCCTAACTGGGTTGGATAGAAGAGACAGATTATTGACTACGGTTTGTCCTGCTCCTGAATCTAAATAGATAATTCCTTCATTTCCTTTTTTTGTTCCAATTGAGTGAACATATTCTACCATTAAAGCATCTGAGTCAGACTGATCTTCTGTTTCTGGCTTCTGGCTGTCTACCATGTTTAGTGAAGAAATTTTTAGTGTTGAGTGTATCTTGTCCATCATTTTTTCAAGGTTTTCTAGCCTTTTATTTGAATCATTACTATTGTTGGGTTGCCCTTTAGATTGAAATCCAGGTTTCTTTTCTTTGTTTTCTTTGCGTCTATGACCTTTTGGCTGGTTTTCCTGACCCTGAGGTTCTTTTGCAACTTCCTTTTTTGACTTTGCGGCCATGAGAATGGTGGCACCTTCTGATTGTCTGCGAGTGTGTTCTACAGCAACACGGTCTGTGATGGTGTTTAGATTGAAAGGTTTTAAGTCATATAACATTTGACAAAGACTACTTAATTCATTATCATTGTCTAAACTATGAAGAAAAAATACTGCTGCCATATCACTTGTTAATTGCATGCTAGTAGTAGTACTCAAAGTTAGTGACTGGTAATTTGCATGGAGCTTTTGAAACTCATCAATATGATTTTCTAACGATGATCCTGGATTATAACGTAGGTTAATCAGTTGATGTAAGGTTCTACTTAATTTAATTATTGAGTTTTTTCCACAGGCGCTTCCCAGTGCTTCCCAACAGTCAAGAAAGGATGTTTTATTATTTAACATGATTCCCTTAAATTCAGTGCTAACGCTTGACCATAATAAAGCAATAGCACTACTATTTTTCTTTCAAAATTTAGCAGTTTGCTTTGTTTCTGATGTTGCTTCAGTAAACAAATCATCGATCCCCTTACTGATGAAGTAATTCTTGACCTGACAACTCCACTGAACCCAGTTTGTTCTTGTGAGTTTGATCAGTTTGGTTTTAATTACTTCTTCTTCGGATGATGAGTCTTCAATATTAATTGGAATATCTGGCATGATTGAGGATTTCCTAAAAAAATTTTTATGTATTTTAATTCTGGTTTTTAATATTTATTAAAACAATTTTGCAACTAACTCTCGCTACCATGCAGTGAGTTGTTGTTTAAATGATTTAAAATTGCTTTAGACAAATATAAAAAACCAGTAATTAATAATACTTAAAAATATAACACAATACGTGAGTAAGAAATCTAGGATGTACTAGGATAGAAATGAAATATACCTGACTGGAGAGAGACCTATAGTTATCTATTTAATACACGGCTTGTGTAATTATACTGTAATTGAGAAATCTTACTCCTCCTAAGTCTTATGAGTCTATAGAAACTGAGTACGATGAATAACAAATAGTAACTGATTTAAAATGAATTGATCTAATACCAAAGTGATTATCTTTACTAGTGAGAGTGGCTATTTATTTATAGTAAACAACATCCATTAATTACCCCAACAAGTTTATTCCCCATAGTCTTGATAATCTTGCATGAAAAGCTGAATTGGCACTTTGAATTTTTTCGGATCATATCTTCTTCCATCCGTTCTCTTGTTTATAACATGTGGCATCTTAATGTACCGTGTGATTATTCCACGTTGATCCTACTATTTTCTGACATACCACCAACTGGCGACCATTCCTCCTCTGATGATGAAGGTTACCAGACGAAAATTATAACTCTCACACGGGACAACTGGGTCCAATGGAGTTGTCAACTGGAAACCTTCCTTGCAGGGAAGGGACATGAGAACCTCTTGTCCCCCCCCTTCCAAATCCGACAAAATCTCACTGAAATTCAAAAAACGCAATGGCAGCGCCTTAGCGTTATTATGGACGTGTGTATGCTCAGACATGCATGGTGTACTGCTAGCCCACAAAAACTCCTTTTATGACTCATGGGAAGCCTTATGAAAAGCTTGTGGAAAAAAATTCAGTAGTTGTGATGTGTGAAATGCTTTTCAAGCTCATGTCATTGCAATTTGAACCTGGATCCTCTGTTGAGAAACACATCGATACCTTTCAGAAAACCTATGCCAAATATGAATCAATACCCCTAAATTCAGAAAACAGAATAACCATCTCATAAGATGTTGCAGCGTCTTTCTTTATCCAAAGCTTGAATCAAGATTGCGAAATCTCAGGTCTTGTCCAAACTCTATATGATATCAAACCATTTGAACTTAATAGTGTTCTGGATAGAGTTGCAGTTGAGCACTGTTGTCAAGGCCCAGCTCTTGATCTTTCCCTGGCAGTAGACAATAAGCAAAAGGAGCCAGAACAGTCTAAGTCATCCAAACAAGGTGGAAGTCAGAAGAAAAATAGAGGTGTAAACAGAGGGCGAGGAAAAGACCGTACCAATGCTAACCCAAAAAGGAATGAGGAGTCACTTAAAAGGCTTGATCTCCTGGAAAAACAATTTGCTAAACTTAAATTTAATGCAAAAAACTCCAATGTTAATGTCATTAATGAAGCACATAAAGAAACACCAGAGGATTTCCAACACCCAGATTCAGATGCCTATGTTACAACAGACAAAGTACTAACATTGGGTTCTGGAGTACCTGATCAAATATACTTAGACTCAGGAGCTGGCCAATCAGTAGTCAATAACTTAACTTTCCTCACTAACATGAGCCAGGTCAAGAAGCAAGTAAACACATATGCAGACCCGGTGAGAATCACCCATCAAGGAACCTTGATATTTAGAGGAGTCCATCTATCACCTGTCTAATATGCTCCTGAAGGAAAGATTAATCTCCTATCAGTTTCTCAGCTTCTTGATCATGGGCTTAAGCCTGTTTTAAAAGGCAGTGACCTTCTCATCAAACAAGACAAGAAGATCATGTCAGTCTTCCACCAATTGGGAAATCTCTTTGCTACCAAAATCCAATCTCAATCCGTATTCTCAATGGGTAATGTAAAAGATGGAAAAGACTGGCATGCAGTCCTTGGTCATCCAAGTGACAAATATATCAAGAAGTTGTTTTACAACAAGAAGCTCTCAGCATCATTCATTTCTTCCAATGAATGTCAGGTGTGTCTTCATGCCAAATTGAACAGACTACCTCACTCTTGGAACTTACCAACTACCTACTCTCCTTTCATCAATATCCATATCGATACCCCCGAAATCTCTCCTCCCAGTCAACAAAGAAATTGTTATGTGCTGGTCATAATAGATGACTACAGCCGATGCAATAGAATCTACCTCATTTCTGAGAAAGGGAAGGCAGAAGGATATATCAGCTCCTACATAAATAAATTGAAAAACAAACTCAATATCACGCCCGGCTATATCCACACAGATTGAGGTGGTGAGTTTGATTCTAAATCATTTTGAAACCTCTTGATCTCAAAGGGTATCAGCCTAGAAAGAGGACCTCCCCATTCCCCACAGACTAATGGGGTAGCAGAGCAATTCAATCAGAGTCTTCTGACAAAGATCAGGTGCCTGCTGGCTCAATTAAACATCTCAATCAGTCTCTGGGATGAGGCAGCTGTACATGCATCAATGCTGTTAAATCACTTGCCACACAAGTTCTTAAGTATGAAGTCACCAAACAACTTACTTGTCAGTAGGCCGTCCACTATTCAGCCTGTACGTGATCTTAACCAACTCCTTTCATTTGGGATTAAAGTAATAGTCAAGAACAAATCCCCAATTAGTAAAGTACATGTGGTGGGAAAGGTTATGAAGGCACTTACATATGAACCCTACTCTGATGCATTGAGAGTTCTGGATACAGTCTCAGGGAAAATCAAGATAACCCAAGACTTTTCTCAGCTGAAATCCAACACTACCATAATACTTAGGAAAGATCCATCTGTATTACCTGCACAGGTAGAACCACCCCAGCCACACATGGTCAATATTCCGCAATTGAGGCATAATCCTTCCAAGAAATCAAGTCTAAATGAAGATGTTTCGGGAGTACAATCATTTGCCAACCACCAGACAGTTGACCATGAACCAGTGTTAAGGAAAGAGACATCCTCCAAAGGAGTTAAGTCAAGATACACCTATGTTCCCTACTATGACACTGCACCACTAGACTTGTCAAGTGGTATTAGCACACAGAAAATTATTGAAGGAGAATGGTGTCAGAGAAGACCTCCTGGTCCCTTTATGTTAGCCAATGTTGTTACTTATAAGAAAGCTATGTCCAACCCAAAGGAGGAAGAAGCATAGAGAAGTGCCATGAAGTTAGAGTATGATTTTCTCATGAGTCATAACACCAGTGAATTGGTCCTATACCCTTCCAATGGTGCTAAAGTCATTGTCGGAATGTGGCGACTCACCCAAAAGAGAAATGAGTTTGTTCATGTCTATTGGAACAAAGCTTGGTGGGTGGTTCTGGGAAATCACCAGGAGCATCTTCTCCACTACTTTGACACATGGGCATTGGTTGGTAGGAATGAGACCTTCAAAGTACTACTGATTCTTGTTGTTAATCAAGGATACATTACATATCAATTCGACATCAAAACTGCTTTCTTGCATGGTGAAATGGATGCCAACGTCTATGTTAAGCAAGTAAAGGGTTTCAAAGTACCTGGAAAGGAAGGGTGGGTCTGGCATCTGAAAAAATCATTGTACGGTACTAAGCAAGCCCCCATAATGTAGCAAGAAAAGCTAGTCTCTGTATTACAGGAGTTAGAGCTGACGAGCACCACAGCCTATAACTCTCTGTACTCAAATTGAGACAGAACACTCTTCCTGCATGTGCATGTCAATGATGGCTTCATAATAGGGAAGAATGTGAAGGATCTGCTCATCTTTCTGGAAAAGCTGAATCGTAAACTCAGTCTCAAGTAGCGGAAGAAACCTACTCATCATCTGGGATATTGTCTTGACTGGGCAGCCAATGGGACTGTTTACTTGAGTCAGCAGGACCTCATTTTACAGCTTCTCAGGGATCATGACATGAATGGCAGTCAGGATGTAAAAAACCCATGCAATGTAAATTTGCTCAAGGAGCTTGAGTCAGTCGGAGATCCAGTCAGGATCACAGCTTTCCAACAGGCAATCGGAAGTCTTAACTACCTAGCACAACATACACGGACAGATATCTCATACACAGTGAATGCCTTGTCCAGACATACAGCTCATCCCACCAATAAACATTGGGTAGCTCTTAAGCACCTGCTGCGTTATCTGAAGGGTAGTAGTGGTCTATGTTTAAATTATCAAAGAACCATCTCCAAGGATCATGATGTAATTGGGTGGGCTGATGCCAATTATGCGAATGATTGAATGGAGAGGAAGTCCATAACTGGCAACCTAATTACCTACTGTGGTAATCCTGTGTCATGGCTAAGTAAGAAACAGTCTGTTGTGGCACAATCGACCACTGAGGCAGAATTCATTTCCATGAACATATGCGCCAAGCAACTCAGATGGATGACTTATCTTGTGCAGGAACTTAATCAGAAGCTGACTCTCCCAATCATCTATAATGACAACTCCAGTGCCGTGATCATATCCAGTCAAGCCAGTCTTAACCCTAACACTAAACATATAGAAATAAAATATCAGTATGTTAGGAATCTTGTTTTGAAAAAACTTCTAACCATCAGGAAAGTCGGTACAAACAGCACGATAGCTGATGCACTAACCAAGCTGTTAGGGATTCAGAACGTAGCTGATATCTGCAAGAAACTTCACCTCTAGAATCAAGGAGGAGTGTTAAAGTAACCTACCAAAGGAGTAGATAGCACAGGAGCTATCTGTTGAGAAGGAGTGATTCTCTACGATTAGAACGTTGTTTCTCCTCCTTCCCCTGGTATTGTTTAGACTTGGTACTTTCATCAAGGCGTCTCTTGGTTAACCCAACAGACAATGACAAAGTTAACCCTGGATTTAAGTGTTGATGATAAAAGGCACTCATCTGTGATGAAGTACCAAGGGCAAATGAAGAAGAATTATAGGTTCTGTCTCCATTTATTCTTTCTACATTGAATATCTCCATTTGCGCCTTTGATTGTGAGTCTGTCTACCACCATTGGTTTAGGAGGAGTGATAAGGTAATCTTGTGTGTTCATCAGTTGAATTTGAAGTAGTTTTATTAATCTGTCTACCAGTAGTAGGATTCATAGTCTTAATATCTATATAATCTCTCCGATAGAAGTACAAGTTATACTAGGTCTTGTCAGGTAACCGTTGATTCTGTATTTAGTGATCTTAACCCAATACTTACCATTGTGTGTTACAGACCCATCCTCAGCTGTGTTTATTAATACTAGAATATTGTTACTAGACTAATAATTGTTATCACAGGTATTTCCCCTTATCTACTATAACTTGCTTACTACGTTGAGCTTACATTTGTTCTCTTGTTAAGCTACTATTACTGCTACTGATTTTATTAAGTTCATCAAAGAAATAAACATCTTAAACCAAAACTCTTGCAGAAAATCTGTATTGACAATTAAAACAAGAAGTCATAATAAAATACCAAAAATATCAATTAAAAAAAATAATCAAGAATAAAATTAAAAAAATAAAACAATAACTTAGCCTGGAAGATGAGTGAAATTAATATATTAATTGAATTAATTGAATTGAAAATATATCTTAATTAAAATAATATAAAAAAATAAAAATAAAAGTAAAAAATAAAAAATAAATTAATAAATTAATTAGCTACTGTAAATTTGAAAGTTAATAAACGCGCGAGCTTCAAATTTGAAGCGTTCGCAGTTCAGCGTCCACAGCAAGTTGTCTTTTATTTTTTATACCTTTTACCTAAAATTAGTATATATTTTAAATTAAATATATATATATATATGACAAAAAAAAGTATATTAAAATCAAATCGATAAAATAATATCATTATTTAATTATTCAATTAAATTTGACACAATATATAAAATATATATATATTTGAAATTAGATTAAGTACATTTTGAAAAATATATATATTTAAGTTAATTGAATTTAATTAATTTAAAACATAATTTAATTGGATTAATTTAATAATTAATCAATTAATCAATTTTAATTTAACTTACTTAGAAATAAATATATAATACAATCAAAATAAATAAATAAATAAATAAAATTTTGAGAATAAAATTCAAATTTTAATTTAATTTAACAATATATATTTGAATAACACTGTTAAAGGAATATAAATAAAATATAATAGAAAAATTAAATCAGTTAAACAAATTTTTTATTAAATACCTATATGAATTCCTATATACATAGAATATCTTCATATATACAAATTTAGTTTTATAAAGGAAAATAAAAAAATAAAAGTATAAATAATAATAATGATAATAATATATAAACAAATGGCTTATTCAAAATTTGTTTTTGAAGAGGGACTAGGCCCTTACCCAATATAATGATTTTGAATTTTAGTTACCCTATTTTGTCTTGCTAGGATTTCTGGGGTTTTTATTTCTGTTATTAGATATTTTATCTTATTATCTGTTAAATTTAGTTTCATTTCAATTAATTTTTTACTAATTATATAATATATATATATATATATAAAACTCTCTTGCTGGACCATTTGATAAATAAAAATATTTTTTTTATTAGATGGAGAGGGGTTGAAACCCTCATAGCTCTCAACACTTCAAGATTGAAATAATACAACATAAAATAATACAAAATATATATACAAAAAACAATAAATTACATCATCAATGGTCCTTGATAAGACCTTAAAATTTCCAAAACCTATTTTTTCCATATAAATTCATCCATAAAACAAAGTCTCAAGAAGTGGTCCTAGACAAGACCTTAAACTGTCCAAATTATATTTTTTTACCTTTTCAAACCCTCTTAAACCAACTTGGGTGAAGATATTAAAAAAAATAAAAAATAAAATAATCATAATAAGAGTCAATTTACAACAACCCAAAATGAAATTAGAAATATTTCAAGCTAAAAAGGAAGGAATGAAAGAAATAAATAAAAAATAATTTTTATGAAAATAACACACACAGTAAACAATAGTAATAATAATATAAGAACAAGAAGAAGAAGCACAACAAACACCTTAAAAGAAATCACCCATAACCAGTATAATAAATTGCAACCACAATACAAAAAATTAATTCCTTGAGAAGTGGTCTTTTTTTTACTAAAAGGACAAAAAGGATAAATGAAGTACTATGAATATTCAATTGCTAAATTTGAGCCAAAATATTTTACACTAACTCTTCAATATTAAGAAGTCAATTATAAATTGTGTAAGCCAGTTTCTGAAAAGTAAAAGCAGGGAGAATGGTCCATCAAGGCTCATGAGGAATGCTGGGGACATCATTAAATGCAGAGGGGATGTGGTATTCCTAGACTATTTTGGGTCAATGAACCATAAATTTAATTTTTTTTGGTTTGAACAAATGTTGATTTAAGTTGAGGAGCTGTTCGTCTCTAACCTAAGGGTATAAATCCTTGATTTAATGTCAATTATAAGCAAAAAAAAACATATCAGTGGAAAGTAAACTGCTAGTTATACTGTGACACCCCCTGTGTCATCCAACACTACAGGTGAAGGATTGGGTTACCCAAATGACACACATTTTCAAATTCTTTGTATCCATTTGAATTTTAAATTTTTAATAATCATGAGTGGGTAGTTTAATATTACTACAGCACAAAGGATCTGAGTTATAATGATTATGCATGAAATAATATTTTGTGGCAGAGTTATAAGTCTCATAGGGGTCACATTACAGGGAAATGGTTAATTTTAATCACTTAAAAGAAGTTTGGTTATGAACTAGCTAACTAAGGCTTAATATCTGAAAGAAGGGAAAGATGGGACCAAGACTTCATCATAGTTAATTCAACGTAAGAGGTACGAATTGAAATTTCATTGCAAATATGGTATAGGGAATGTATGACCCAATTCTATTAAATAAGACTTTGGTATTTCAGATGGAAGGCTTTGTTTACTTTTTCAGAACAGGTGAACGTAATGACTAAGATTCCATTGATAAGGAAGAGAAGTGTTATCATTATTTGGTATGAAGACACCAAATGAATATTAATTGTAGGGATATTGAAGAAATTAAAATTAATTATTCAAAATATAACAAGAATATTATATGCATATGAAAAATGAAGATTATAAAGGCAGGAATTAAATAAACTCAATATTAGTAATCAATTGAGTTTTTCTCAGTAATTCATTGAATTGATTAGTAATCAACTGAATTGCTTATTGATCATCAGGAGACAAAGGATCCAGCAGCTCAATTGAATCAACATCATCTCACATCAATCACCATGGAAACAAATTAAAGCTTCCCCACAAAATAAATTACCCAATTAAAATAAAGGTCACATGATCCAACACCGCCAAGCCTCATTTCATAATACAGATCACATGATAAAAACCTGAATTAGAGACTAGGACAAATTTTAAGGCCCCTTTTTTTTGACACTCCCCTGGAGGCCCAAAAACTGTAAATAGAGGTCCTTTCCTCCCAATTCTTTTTTCCTTGTGGCCCAGACAGAGGCTCATCTCAAAAACATAACTTATTAATATTTTTTTGAGGGAAATCTGCTCCATTCATCCACTTTATCCTAAAAATTGCTCATTAGCTAAGGTACGTAGCACTTTCTGAGTAATTTAAAGTTAATAGTGCTTAACAGTTGGTCTACATTAATTTACAAATTCATCTCCTTGACTATACCCTTAATATTGTTATCCCCATTGCTGAATCTGCTCAGTAGCCAAGGTCAATAGCATTGTCTGTGTGTTTTATAATTAATAGTAGTTAACAGTTGGTCTAAATTATTATATAAAGTCCATCCCATTGAGAAAGCTCTTTACTCAGTAGCCAAGATCAGTAGTAAGTTGAACCATAGTAGTGTCTGTTATACAAACTTATCATCAGAAAATTATTCAAACCTTTCAAAAGAAGATATATATAGTAGTGTCTGTTATCCCAAGTTATCCGCATAAAATTATTAAATACTTAAAAAGTAGTAGTTTTTGTTATCCCAAGCTATTGCTATAAAATTAATAAAACCTTAAAAAATAGTAGTGTTGTTTATTATTAGTTATCATATTATCAGAAGTTTTATCATCAAAATTGGAAATCTCTCAAGGTGTTACTATTCCTAGTAAAGCAATTAATAGTCTTTTCCTCAGTTTTATATCCTTATTTATTTGTCTTAAGGCTTACTAAGCCATTGTTTTCAGATCAAAAAAAGTCTGATAGAGTATGTTGAATATACTTTTCTGACTCAGCCACCATCAAATAAATGGAATTGATTGTGGAACTCAAGTCGAGATAATTCAGCATGTCACAGTTATGGAAGTACTAAATGGTCTCTTTTTCCCAAGATGGCCACCATGCACCATTTTTCACCTTTTCAAGTGTTCTATCTTCCAAATGGTGTCCATCTTAGCTTCTACCATGAACTTCATGAAGAATAGCAGTAATATAAAATGTACTACATAATGTCATTACACAAGAAAATTTGGTTCTGTGGTAGATTATGCCATCAAAAAAGTGAAATAATCCTTCAGAATAGGATTTTTTCCATATTTCATCCAGTGAATTGACCACAGCGGTTTATTTACAATCTTTATCTAGTAAGGATGTCAAGATATGGAAATTATTCTCGTTTTTATAAGACTCTTTGACTTCTTCAAATAATTCAGTCCCAATATAAGTAATTCTAACTCCTTAAATTGGAATCTGTCCTTCCCCTGTCAAAGGCACATAAGCTTGGCTATCAGGAGTATTGGCTATTGCCCACCTAGTAATTCCATAATCATACTTATGAATATTTCCTGCCTTATGAACTATATTCTTGTTACCTCTATATTCTTGAATGGCTATCTGCCATCTCAACATATGTCTATTGCGTGTTTTCATGTTCAAAAGTAATTCAAAAGCATTACAGTCAGTTATCACTCCAAAAGCCCTTCCATCAAGATAAGAGTGTAATTTTTGAGTGCCCTTAACAAACATACGCACTTAATCTGGTTTTCCCCATATCTGGCTTCTGTTGCTTTGATTTTTCTTGTGATATAACAAACTGGCCCTTCTATATGTTTGTCATCAAAATTTGTACTTGATGTGGGGCTTCCCCTGATCCATCTCCACAGCCATCAATGTACAATTTGAAAGATATCTTCCAGTCTGGAATAAGAATTAGGCTGCTTCTGTAAGAGCTTTCCTTATCCTCTCATAAGCTTCAATTTTTCCTGTGCCATCTCAAATGGTGTCTGTTGATCACAGATTCTATAGAGTGACTTGGCTATAATTGAAAATTCTTTCAGTGTTGCCCTTAATAGCTGAAAAATCCAAAAAAAAACATCATTTTATTTTTATTTTTGGGTATTGGCTTAAGTAACACTGCTGCTACTTTATTTGTGCCAATACACAGGCTTAAACCAGAAACAATATGTCCATATGCATAAAGTTCTTCAAAGCCAAATCTGTACTCATTGAGTGAAATCATTATATTCACTCCTGAAATGCTGTCAAGTACTCTTGCAACTATTTCAAGGTGCAAAGACAATGAGTCTAAACAAATGACTATCTCATCAATATAGTTACTGAGCTCTCCTCCAGAGAATTCTGTGGGGAAGACTATATTCATCATCCTTTGATAATGAGATGGAGCATTTTTAATCCCAAATGGCATTCTATGATACTCATAAATACCCCAGTGTGTGATAATTCTAAGTAATTTCTTGTTTTTGAGTGTCAACCATTCTGATGAAAGCCCTGTACTTGGCTTTGGATAATTGGGTCAAGGTTTCTTGGGTTCTAGGAATTGGATACCTATCTATAGCTGTGTAAATATTCAGAGCTCTAGGAATTAAAACCATCCTTGATTTGTTATTATTCCAAGCAATAATGACTGAAGCTTTCACTTCAACTCCCTGATTATGGCCTACTTTTCCTAGTACACCAAGCTGTATGGACTCTTGGATATGATTTTCAAATAATTTTCAACCTCTGGGCTTTTCTTGGCAAGCTTCTATTTTAAGTACTGGAGGGTATGGTCCATCAATATTAAGGGTAGTATCAACTTCATACCCTCTAATAGTGCCTAATGGTTCCTTAACTGAATAAAAAGAATTTTCATATGTGTATAACACATTCATAGCCTCTTGATTCAATTTTGATGATATGTTTGGAGTAATTTGTTCTTCACCAAGATGATTTGACACAAGTTACACTTGATATGCGTCTTTGTCTGAAGATACTACTGATATTTGTTTGGGAATATTGGAGAAAGCAAATTTTGTGTCTTTTGTTTTCTCCAATTGTACAATATCTGTCTTTATGGTTATCAATTTCAATACCATAAATATTCAAGTAAACATTTCCAAGAATGATTTGTTGAGATGTACAATTGTCAATTAATACTATCTCTGTCTTCATCTTCACACTTCTGGAATGGTGTGTAAATACAAAATCAGTGTCCAATATGCCCAAAGGCTACATATTATTCATAGAATTACTGAACTGCACACCTTTTATTGGTAATCGATAGTTTTTCCATTCAGCTAGTATGACTTGAAGGTAGTCTTCCCCTAAACAAGTTAAAAATTCTGCTGGGTCCAAATTGACTTTGGCTTAAACATCATTCATCAAGATTGATTTGATAAAATATGCTCCAGAAGTGTAAGCTTCGCCCTTAGAAGGTTTAGCCTTACACATTATGGCATCTTGGATATTTCTCACATTATAGAAATCCTCACTAAATGGTGGCAAATGGACTTCATTTACTTCAAGGAAACATGTGATCTTCTCAAAAGGATAGTCCTCTACTGGTGTTTTCTCAGAGATTTCAGAATCTTGGTCACATTCTTCTTTTTCTTCATCATACTAAATCTCTTAAATCAATTAAACTTAATTGATTTTAGTCTTTTTGGTACAAGTGAGCCTCAAATGTGAGGTACTTTCACATTTATGACACTTTAAGACAGGTCTTTCAGGTCTTCTATACTGTCTGAAAGTCTTTGGGACTATTTTGGACTCTGTAGGGTTTCTAGTCCAGGCTCTACCAATTCTTGTCCTAGTAATGATATCCTCCTTTTCATTAATCTAATTCTCTGTTGAGAAGGGCTCTAAAAATATGAAGCTTTAGTTCTCCTCCACTTCTTCTTACTATTTTAATATTAATCATTTAGTCAGACGTACCTGGGTGTAAGGCAGATAATCTGTTTCTCTGTTCAAGGAACAAAGTAAGATGTTTATTTGTTTCTAAATTGAAAATGGCACTTTGTAAGCATTTTTCATGTTAAATATCAAAGAATTTCTGGCCCATTTGCTGATTATTTAAGGTTTCCACCAAAGCCAATTATGTTTACCATGTTCTTGTCTCATCTTGTAATACCATTTCTTTGAAGTTATGGTAAACAAAGAGTGTAATTATCCTACTATTATTTTATGAGGCATATGAAAATCATTCTGCAACATATCAATTTTTCTAATGAGCTCAATATCGTTTTATTCACCTTTTACAGAGAATTTTGGCTATTCTCCTAATTTGGGAATATCTCTTTCAGAGATCACATTTTCTTCTACAAAAGGGGTTAAGCTTTCTTTCATAACACATTTTTCTTCAGTTAAAGGTGTTTAATGTACATGCATATGTGACTTTGGTTCATAAGTCTTTTAAATTTGTTCTACATGTGCAATTATCTCATTCTTTAATTTCTGCCTCTCACCGTCACTTCTTGCCTAATGTGGGGCAAACATATTGGTATTATCAGCTATTTACAAAACATGAGTTTTCAAATGGTGAGTTTCTAAATCATCATTATGTACTTGATTTCTACTTTCAATTATCTCACATGTATTGGAAATTTACTCAAATCTGGAATTTGTCACTTTGCACCATTCAGTAAGGGTTTTGTCATTGATATTACATGTTAGTTTCTTTATCTTTGTATCAAATTTATTGAATTTTACATCCATAATAGAATTCATATATCAAATTCCATCCATAATTTTCATGGAATGGTCCTGTTTGTCCTTTCCTGTTTCTTGGCTGTGAATTCCATAAGGATTCTGGCCATATTGAGCGCACTGTCCACAGCTGAAGGTTCCAATTTGGGGATCCTGTACCCTTGTGGGTAAGGTCTGTGCCAATTGGGTTTGCCTTTATTGCTCTTGGGACCTCTCTGGTTCTTCTAAGGTCTTTTGTGCTTGTCTTTGGCCAATTCTGGAGCTGGGTTGGAGTTGGTTGATGCCACTGGGCCATCCTTCTCCAAAGCTGGGGTCATTTCCAACTCTTTTTTCTGGTCTATGGATAAAAGACTTTGGTTCTTCCACCAATTATTTATCTTTCTGAACTTGTCTTTGCAATTCAATGGACTCCAGCCTCCTAAGCTCTCTATTAGCTTCACCTGACCCAGAAAGGTCTTGATGTGAAAGTAGGAGCTCATAACCTCATGCCAAAGGCTTGGGCATATTTCTCACTCTTCTTTCTTGGCTTCTCCATACCAGCTTCTGGACTGGTACTGATATACTTCTATTTCTGACACTCTTTTAATCAGTTCAGGCTCAGAGTTAACATAATCATTTGTTTGTACAGACCTTGGGAAATTGGGGGCAACTCTGGTATTGTTAAGATGTGTCTTTCTTGAGGAAGACTTGTCACAGCTGGTCCTGTTATTTCCTCTTCTTTCTCCACATCCATCTGGTTGAACTCAAAAGTTTCTTTCATTTCTGGTATGCACCATTTTCACTTTGATTTAAGAGAAAATAAAGAATAAAACAGAAAACACATACCTTTTGGTAGTTGTTTTGATATTTCTGCTTCAAATAAGGTGCCTCTTTTTCAATTTGCACTTGAATAATGTCTTCAGATTCTGGACAGCTAATATATCTCTTTCTTAGCTTATTACTAGCTGTAATGTATTTGATTAAGAAAACTATAGAGAAAAAATGATAAAGAAAAATATTATACATACTTTTTTAATTTTTAAGACTTTTCATGAGTTTGTTATATTTTTTTTATATTAAAAATTGATTCTTTTGGAAGAAAAAAAAATCAAGATTTTGAATCAAAATTAATTCAGAGTAACTCAAAGAATAATCTTATAAAGTTTTGGATGTGAAAAACCCATGTTTAACACAGTATGAAATAAAACCGAATTCCTCAATTGAAAATATTTTAAAGACAATTGCAATAAAAATAATTTTAAGTCCAAATTTAAAGAAAAAGAGCTATTAAATTAATATATTCCAGAGCTCAAAAACATATCAATTAAGGGTACAAGGTTCAAAATAAATGACCAGGCCTCAAAATGTAAGATTTGTCTATGAAAATGTTGATAATATTACCATTAATCAACAGTAATGTGACTTTTCTTATGAAATATAATGAAAATTATTATAATAACCACAATTAAATAATTAATAAATCATTTATTTATTTTACTTGTTCTACACTACTAGTGACTATAATGGTAAGCAGTAATTTTCTACAAGAATCAATTACAAAGGGTATTTAATAATAAAACTTCTTTATTAAAAGAATAAAATTATTTTAATAAATAATTATCTTTTGCAAGAATTATTAAAGTATAATTATTCAAGAAAAGGAATACTAGAGAGAAACAATAACAATTAATTCAAACCACCCAATAATACTCCAATATATAAAACCTTTGAAAGAATTGGTAGAGAGATTAAAAGGATAAATTGTGGATTTAAAGGATCAAAATTGATTTATAGAAGTATTACAGAAAATTATAGTTTATTTCCATGATTTCACATCTTTCTGATTGATTCTGATAGATTAAAACACTTAAAAAAAGATTCTAGCTAATATCTACTTGTTGGTAATAAAGGCAGAATTGTATAATAAGATTATTTGGCAAAAACAGCAAGAGGCGGCCTCTTGTAACTCAACAACAGCTCACAGAGGGGTGCCATGGAGGAAACTGAAAATCCAGTGAGTGATAAATCAATTATCCTTTTTTACATTATTGATTGCATCATCTGTTGTGCTGTAAAATTATCATAATTACTTAATTGAGTCTTTTACATTAGTACGAACCCTTTTATGGTTAAAAAAAAGGAGGAAAAAATGTCAATCTTCTTTCATTTCCAAATAAATATTAATTTCTCAAAGTTATAAATTTGATTTCAAATTCCATTACAGGTTATATTTTTAGGTGATTTTTGAAGGCTTAGTGTTTCACATGGAATCATCAAAAATAGACTGTAAGTAAAAGGTTAAGCTTTACTAATGAAATCATGATTGTTTTAAGTTTCTTTGAGAATAACTGTATTCTCAATTTCTCCTGAGAGTTTCAGAAATATGAATGATGAATTGTAGCTTTAGAGGATTTTTAACATTTTTACCTTATTTCTATGTAGAATTGCAAATAGCACAGTGTAGCTTGTTGCTATGAGATTAATCAATAGATAATAGTTCAAAAAGGGTTTTAACTACTCCCTGAGAATTTATTCATGGAAAATCATTAAGAATTTACATGGTTACAGGGGTCAGAGTAGCTCAGTACCTCTTTGTCACATCAAAATAGCAGCTAATTTGTAATTTTTCTTATGATTCAATGAGAGTTTAGCTTGGTAACCAAGTTCCCAAAAGGTTTTAGTATACCAATTGGGTCCATATCAGCCATGGATACAAATTTTAGAGCTTTTCATTCCTCAGAGGCCTCTGGACTTGGGTACCCAGGATCTCTTTGATGAATTTTGTCCCCCTTAGCCATTTTCATGTCAACAATAGTAATTCAGGCTTCAAGACTAATTTCCACTATGTATTTACTAAACCTCTATGTGAAAATACTGTATTTCTAATTCCACAAGCATTCATAACATAAATCTCAGTGTATATGTAATATGGAATCTCTCACATTCCCATTATTTTGGTGTGAAATTGAGAAAACCAAAACTTTCCCAATTGCTTAATGGGTTATGGAATCATTTTCTATATTACCACCTCATAGAGTTAATTTGAACTTATTCACTCTATGAAGCCAACCTAGGCAAATTTTGAGCCTTAGATGTATTTTCATATACCCAAAAGACCACAAACAAAAAATTAATATACAAACATAAATAAAATAAGTTTATTTATATTATTAAAAGAAAAATTAAAATAAAAAAAAGAGTTTCTATGAAAAATCAAAAATTGAATTATAATTTAAAAATAAAGATACATTAAACTTTAAAATTGAAAAAACACATTTTTACTTGAAAAAATTAAGTAAAAATGAATTTTCAACAAAATTACCCAAAATAAAATAATTTTGGAAAAAAGTTAAATAAAATTTATCATAAATTTCTATCTAACAAATAAACTTATAAGGTTTATCTCACCATTGGATTCCTTGTAAAAAATTAGGTGGGGTCACCTCTGAGTGAAATTTCTGTAACTCAGCTCTAAATATGCTTAAATTAAGTTTTTTGTATTTTTTGTATAAAAGTTAGAAATGCTCAAAACCTTGATTTAATTCACAGCACATATAGTGTTAATCATTAATTTTTCTGCTAAAATTGAGTTGTTGTGTATAGTTTAGAAGTTATGAGGTATTGAAGTATTTTCAATTGAATCCAATTGAATTGTCAAAATGTGCGTGTGTATTACATAAGTGAACTTTGATTTACATATGAGGTGTCAATTATTACAGTAGTGTAATTTAAAACTCAATTGAAATACATATGTCAATTATAAGTATAATACATGATGAGGAATTAAACAAAAAAATAAATGGGAAAGATTAAATTTGGGGGGGGGGACAAACTCTAGCTCTAAGGGGGAGCCAGACCCCCAAAATGCTTGCTTACAGATGTGAGATGTCAATATCCACGCAAAGGTTCATCCCTTTGGCCTGGAATTGAGTCACAGGGTCTGTGACTCAATTGATGATGAGGTTTTGATACCAAGCAGGGCAGTTTTAACTGTTGCCAAGAGGGTAAAACTACCCTTAAGATAAAACAATATTGGTAAAAACAGTTTTAACTGGTTTCTACGTCTCTTAAACTCATGATGACGTGTTTTTAAGGCTCTAGGCCAGGTATTACTATAGTAATGGTTGATTTAAGGGTCTAAAATGGCTAAAGTAGCAAAAAATGGCTCAAACCAGCCCTTTTTTGGTTTAAACCAGGGTTCAATGATGCCATAATTGGATTATCTTTTTTCAGAGTGTTTTCCACGACTGACAAGAGTGAATTTCACTTTTAGAGTAAGAAAATTTATGGCTTTAAAAGAATGTCTTCTTTGCCCCACTTTTCTCTTCCTGTGAGAATCTTTTTCTTTTATCATTAGTTTAAACATTGTTAAACCAATCAATAAAAGATTCCAACCAGCCATTATAAATCATTTTGAAACCTTTAACCGCATGAAGAAATCACTGGAATCATTGTTTGTAACTCTTATAATCAGTTTTACCCCTGAACCACCCCAAAAAGTGAATCAAAGCATCTTTCACCACTGTTAACTTTATCACTTTGTTTCCAAGTTCATTCTGGTCACCTTTGGGTGTGTTTCCTGTTTAAATATATTTTCAAACACTCTGTTATTTATTTAATTGCTTGTAGTTCTTTGCTCAGTCAATTCCAATTGAAATTGCTCTTGAAGAAATTCCTTTTGTAGCCTTAAATATCTCTTGTAGAGTATTTTTGGATAAGTCTTTACTGTTGGTAAGACAATAAATTTTTATTATATTATTGTTCTATATTCACACAGTTAAAAACAATAAAATTGGTGTTTTTTCTCTTAAAAATACTATTTCTTACTATTTTTACTTATATTTCACCTTATACAAATTTTGAGGATGGGAAAAGTATTTGATTTTTAATCAAAGTTTCATATCCACACCTTACATTTGGGGGCCCAGCCGTGATATTTTACCTGTGACATATCTTTTTTCCTCTTTTTTTAATATTTTTTTTATATTGAGAAATTTAAAAAAACATATAAAAAGTACTTATCATTCAAAAAATCCATAAAAGAATAATTTTTTCATATTATAAGTGAGGCTTATACTTTTATTTCTTTTTTGAAATACCTTTTTTACTTAATTAATTGGCTTATTCATCAATTTTACTGTCTGACAACATGGTAAGACATGAAAACATTGAAACAGCCTCAACTGTTACCAGCATTATTCCTGCCAGTACTGTTATTGTGACTCAGAATAATCAACCTGGCCCAATTTGTTGTGAATTGATTAACTTGGATATAAGTAATACTCTTCAGAAAGCTGATAATTTGGCCAATAGTAAGTTTTTTGATGTAAAATTACTATTTTAAAGCTTTTTAATCATGAAAATATGCCTTCAATGAGATCAGGAGCCAGCTATAACCCCTAAAAGCAGCTCCCAGAAAGGTCATAGACGTGATTATGGCAGAATCCACTCAGTTACAGAAAGACAAGGGTCAGTTGATGAACTCCAAATTAATAAATTGTATCATCCCAAAGCTGATAAAACTTTTTTACCTTCAAAAAAGATCTTACACTGCCACAAGAAGCCTCAGTGGACATTTACAAAGCCAGCCAGAAGGCTTACAACAATGCATTGCAGAACAAAGAGTACCAGATACTTGCAGATCTGTGGAAAAACTGCATGAATTCTTACCTGACTGTGAGAAAATTCCTTGGCCGTCCCAACACTTGCAAGTTACTCAATGGATGGCATCCATTGGTGGAAAAGAAGAACATGATTCTCTTAACAGCAGAATGGAGGAAAAACAACCCTCCACCACCCAAACAAGTGCCAAAAACAGCCCCAGTGACCAGAAGCAGCAATTCCAACGTGAAAAACCAGCCACAAGCTCCAAACAAGGGCAAAGGAAAGGCACCAGCCACAAAACCTTACAGCCAGCAATACATGATTCCAAAGATCAACAGGATGCCATGGAAAATGTATTTCAGATGGCCAGAACAATGATGGAATTACAAAAGAAGGGGGAAGCCAGATTAAAATATCACAAATCATTTCTGACATTTTTGATGCTATCCCAGAGTTGTATGAAGCTATAACTGATGTAAAAAGTCATATTTCTGATAAGAATTCATCAATTTGTAACAATCTTAAAACACATAACTTGAGTCTGAACCAAATCAATGAAACACTTATATGTTTTGAAAACGTTTGAAGAACAATTAAAACTTCCAATAATGATAATTCTTTTGGCAATGAGATAAATGAAAAATCTTCCATTATTAAAGAATTAACAGACAAATATTCTTAATTCAATATTGATGACATGATTGAAACAAGAATAAAACAAGCCATAGGTACTATCAAAGAGGATACCAAGAAAGCTTATGATCATATTTCAAAATCATTTACTGAAGTAAATACACATATAATTGCCTCAAAAAAGTGTTTTGATACCTCAAAGGAGGAAATATCAAAATTAACAATAAAGTTAAATGATGTTATCTCTAAGAATACTAAACAGACAGAATTATGGAATGAGCTGACATATAAAGAGGATGATCATAAAAATAATGTAATGAACTCTTTACAAAGCTTGCAACATGAATTAAGAAATTCACCAAGGTGTAAAATTACTAAAATGAATGATATTGAGCAACTACTAAACACCTTACCAAGAATGTCTACACCTCTGAATCAAAATGAGGGTACAAGGATTCCCAATTCACAAGTATTGGATATTGAAAATTCACAGTTTCAAAATACATTTTCTACTTCTTTTCATAATTTGGAACCATCAATGGGGCAAGCACTCTTGAAAGAAGTTCCAAAACTTAAGGAATGGCCTCACTTCAGTGGTGGAGGAGAATATGACCATATGGAATTCATCAGAGGTATTGACATGATCAAAGAAGATTTTGAATTACCAGACAGATTAGTAACAGCTAGATTTAACCCCTTGTTTACCAAATCAGCTCACAGATGGTATATCAAATTGACACAAGCACATGGACACCAAAGTTGGACTTGGTGGAAAACCCAAATTATCAAGAAATGGGCCAATAATGCTTGGAGGTTCAAGGCTGAAACAGCCTTTGAATCTGGAAAATTCAATGCTGATAAAGATAAAGCTCTAACATGGTTTTGCCAACAAAAAGACACACTAACAGCATTATACCCTGAGATGTCAGAATTTATGATTCATATGAAAATTCTAAGACAATGTGGAGGTGACCTAGAGCAAGCTGTCAAAAGAAGGACCACTGAACAATCTTCAGCAGAAGATATTATCAATATATTAGAAGAAGTAACCACCAGAACCAAAATTGGTTCTAGTAGGGTGAATCACAAAACAAAGTTTAATACACCTTGGAAAGATTCTGTTGACAAAAGCCCCAAAGGAAATTCTAATAACTTGTAATATAAACCTGTAGATACAATCAGGAAGTGCCATATTTGCCAAAGCACCACACATTTAGCAAATACATGTCCAAAAAAGGGTAAAATCAATGAAATTAACATTGAAAAAGAACCTGATGTTGGAAAAGATGATGTGATTGAAGAAAACTAAGATGATAAATCATCAATATTTTCTGAATCTTCAGGGAATATAGAAGATATCAATGCAATCTTTGACATCATGGAATCTTATTGACACTTTCCACAGTTGATCAATGACCAACTTGATTTATCAAAAATTGAAGACGCACAGTTAATGAAAACCAAACGAAACAGAGGGAAAGGTTATACAGCTGGTAAGTCCTGTATAACAGAAGTGGTAATTGACAGCAAACCTAGTAAGCTACTACTTGATCCAGGAGCATTCTGCTCTTGTGTAGGTAAATCCTTTCTTGAGACTTGTGTACCAAATTTTGAAGATCAATTTTTGCCAATTGATGGCATAAAATTCAATAGTGCAAGTAACCCAATTGAAGCATTGGGAATATTTGAAACTAGTGTTATATTTCCACATATAAGTGGAAATTTGAAAATCACTGTTGAATTTGTTGTTATGGAAAATTACTTTAGTACCCATTTCATATTGGGAAATGATTATTTGATCATGTATTGCATGGATTTACATAGCAACAAGGACAGATACTTTACTATTAGACACAATAAGCGCCAAAAATTTGCCTTTTTACCATTTAAAAGAGAAATTACAGTGAACAAAGTATCACCAGTCAGCTTAGAGTTAGAGAAATTCAAGTCTGAATATTTAAATGAATCTGAAATAAGCCTTCATTTGTGTGAGAAAAAAGAAAATGAACTTTTGGCTCTTTTATATTACCATGTCACAGGGGCTCTATGTATGGTGTGGGTATGAAGCTTTGATTAAAAATCATATACTTTCCCTGTCCTCAAAATTTGTATAAGTTAAAAATCAATTAAAAATAGAAAGAAATATTATTCTTAAGAGAAAACGCGCCAATTTTATTGTTTATAGCTTTATTAGTATTGAAAAACAAATTTTAAAGATTTATTGTTTTACCAAAAATAAAAATTTATGCAAAAATACTCTACAAGATATATTTAAGGCTACAAAAGAAATTTCTTCAAGAGCAATTTCAATTGGAGCTAATTGAGCAAAGAACTGCAAGCAATTAATTAAAGAACAAAGTCTTCAATAAGAATATTAAGGAGAAAACACGCCCAAAAGTGACCAGAGTGAATTTGGAAACAAAGTGACAAAGTTAACAGTGATGAAAGATGCTTTAATTCACCTTTGGGGTGGCTCAGGGGTAAAATTGATTATAACAGTTACACACAATGATCATAATGATTTCTACACGTGGTTAAAAGGTTTAAAATGATTCAAAAAAGGTGGTTGGAATCTTTTATTGATTGGTTTAACAGTGTTTAAACTAATTCTAAAAGGAAAAGATTCTAACATGAAGAGAAAAGTGGGGCAAAGAAGACATTCTTTTATAGCCATCAACTTTCTTACTCCAAAAGTAAAGTTTACTCTTTTCAGTCGTGAAAAACAGTCTGACAACAGAAAGGCCAACTATGGAATCATTGAACCCTGGTTTAGACCAAAAAAGGGCTGGTTTAAGCCATTTTTAGCCATTTTACGACTTTAAATCAGCCATTACTATAGCAATACCTAGTCTAGAGCCTTAAAAACACGTCATAATGTGTGTAAGAGGCGTAGAAACCAGTTGAAACTGTCTTTAGTAAGAATTTCTTAGCTTAAGGGTAGTTTTACCTTCTTGGAAGCAGTTTAAACTACCCTGGTTGGTATCAAAAAAAGTGATGAACTTTTGCGTGAATTTTGACATCTCACGCCTGTCAGCAAGGATTTTTGGGGTCTGACTCCCCCTTAGAGCTAGAGTTCCTTTTCACCACCAATTTTAATCTTTTGAAATTCCTTTTTTGTTTAATTCCTCATCATGTATTATACTTGTATTTTACATATGTAATTCAATTGAATTGTACAGTACAATACAGTAATAATTGATACCTCATATTTAAATCAAAGTTCACTTATGTAATACACGCACACACTTTAACATTTTAATTGAATTCAATTTAAAATACTTCAATTCCTCATAACTTCTAAACTAAACACAACACCTCAATTTTGACACAAAAATTGATGGTTAGCACCACATGTGGTGTGAATTAAGTTAAAGTTTTGAGGATTTTCAATTTTTGTATTGAAAATACTAAAAACTTAATTCAAGCTTATTTAGAATTGAGTTACGAAGATTTCACTCAGAGGTGACCCCACCTCATTTTTTATACAGAATCAAATGGTGAAATAAATTTCATATGTTTATTTATTGGATAAAAAGTCATAATATATCTTCTATAACTTTTTACCAAAAAAATTTCAATTTCATAATTTTTATTAAAAATTCATTTTTACTTAATTTTTACAAGTAAAAATGAATCTCCATAATTTTGAAATTTATTGGAATTTTATTTCTAAATTATAATTAAATTTTGATTTTGAAATATAAATTTGTATTTATATTTCAATTTTTATTTTTATAATATAAATAAATTTATTTTATTTTTATTTGTATTTTAATTTATCATTTGTGGTATTTTGGGTATATAACAATACCTCTAAGGCTCACACTCTAGGACAGAAAAACAAGATTGGCCTGGCACTCAGAAATCAGGGAACTCACTTGGAAGACTCCAAAAGAATAAGAAACCAAAAATAAAGAATTGAATTTCTCTAAGAAGAATGCAAGTACAAAGATGAGATGCAATAATAGAAATGGAAAGCCAAATGGCCAAAGAGCCAACCAAGCAAGTTCTTAATCACTGTTTCAACCTGCCAAAATGAACAATGCAATTACTAAGGATATGACCACCAAATATTCATTGACAGGTGAAGGAAGAAAAAGAGAAAAGGTGCTAAATGACTGACTTGATAATATAATTCTTAATCACTGTTTCAACCTGCCAAAATGAACAATGCAATTACTAAGGATATGACCACCAAATATCCATTGACAGGTGAAGAAAGAAAAAGAGAAAAGGTGCTAAATGACTGACTTGATAATATCAGTATTCACTTAACAAAAATGGTAAGATAAATAAAGATAGAATAAAATCAAAATATATTAATTAACTGGGGGAAAGCCCCCCAGGTTCGAAGGGGGCTGGTATATGTGAAACGTTGAGATCTTGAATCCTTCAGGCTGGCAGCTGGTCTGTATTGAATACTGGAAGCTGTATTGATTGTCTGATGGAGTGTATACCTTGCCAGATTGGGAAATGAACTTGGTTGAATGATTTTCCCATGGTGTATGATTGAAATACAGGTCCTGATTAATCCAGAATGTATTGAAATGAATGTGGTTGCCAAGTTGAATTTATGGAGCATTGAAATTTGACAGCTTGTTTTGGAACTGCCTCTTGAATATCCCTTGAGAATATATTGCCAGTATTCCCTTGGAGGAATACTGTGAATCAGAATAGCAATGATTGCTTGATGACAACATTGGTATTTGAGATTGAAACTGGTCCTTGAGCCTTGATGAATCCTCTGGCTGACATGCTGCCTGGATGACCTGAATAAAAAGCTGAAATAACCATTTGATTTGTGCACCATTGAATTTCTGGTGAAAAAAGGTGCATAATGGTGTGTAACACCATTTATGTCATTTTTGGTTATTGGAGGTTGAATGTGGCCAAAGGTCATTTGGAATGACGCCAGGAGGATAACAGTGAAACTTGGGTTTTGGAGGCTTCAGAGGTGACAAAGTGTCTTTTGGGGTATTTGGCCATTATTGGTTATTTGCCCAGATACATGTAATACAGCTTAAATACTGTATTTGCCCAAAGTGCGCAAAAGTTTGCAAAATGGGCAGAAATGGGCAAAATGCACAAAACTGGCAATTAAGCCCCAAAAGGCCTGATATCTCCTTTTGGACATATTTCCCATGAGACATGAATACAGCAAAAATGCGCAAAATGCGCAAAGTGGGCAAAAATGCACAAAAGTGTGCAAACTCTATTTAAAGCTTAAAAACGGGAAATACAGGCTCTTGGGCTGTCTTCCCCCTGTTTACTGGAAAATATCAAAGAGTGCCCAAAAGCAGAGAAAAGCCAGGAAGGGCCTGAGGATGGTGAAGGGGCCAGGTTGGCCCCAGGAGTGAACTGACCATAGAAGGCCAGAAAAAGATGAGAGGGGAAGTTGGGCCAGTGATTATGGATATGGCCAAATTGCCATAAGATTGATATGGCACTGATATGCCATATGGAGTGCAGGAGGGTAATTTCCATGGTTGTGACAGTACCCCCCACCTTGGAATAGTGAGCTCCTCAGCACCAACACAAGGTGAAGCCTGTTGAGGCAACTGGAAAGGATTTGAGACAGGGATTCAAGAGGATTGATTAAGAGAAAAATTATTTGAAACTGATATTGGAAAGCTGGCATGTGATGCAGGACTTGCTTGATCTTCTTTTGACATTGGCTTCAAAATTGATGTAAATTGCAAATGAATGATGTTGATTCATGAATTGATTTTTACGTAAATGACAAAAATTTGAAATGAAAATAAAATGAAACATAAAAGAATAAAAATGAAAATAAGAAAAGAGAAAATAAAAGATAAATGAATCTTGAGGAGGTTACAATCTTCATCATAGAGGTTGGTAATTGATTTTGGAATGGGCCAAGGACCTGGAAAAGAATATTTGATGCCAGATGCTCACAGAGTGGCCAAGGTGATGTTTTGACAGATTGTAGACCCCTCAGGGAAGTGCATACCAGGAGAGGAACTTAATTTTGGTAATTACCACTCCTGCCAGTGCCATAAAAAGAAATTAAATTTGCTGAAAGATTAACATGGAATTGGAAAGACTTGGAAACAAATTAATAAAAGGAATGGTTCATTTGCCCAAGTGAAAATGGCCATGATTTTTGGAATTGATGTTGAAAGCCAGGGCAAAGATCTGTGTCCAAAAATTTCCAAGTGCTCACAGAGTGGCCAAGGTGATGGTTACAACAAAAAGGGTAGAATACCCCTAAAGGTGCATAGCAGGAGTGGGACTTACTTTTGGTAATTCCTCTCCCCACCAAGCACCATAAAAAATCAAACTCTTGAAGAATTGGGTCCTGGCTTGTCAGGATATAAATAATAAAAATCCTTGACCAGTTCAGGACAATTCTTGAGGTTTTCAGTTGATTCCCAAGTGGCTCTTTCTGGGTCTTGACTGAAACCTTTCCATTCCACCAAAGACCATAATTTGCCTCTCTTAAGGCTTGAGTCCAGTATTTGAGAGACTTCCCATTCCTCTTCTTCTTCAATGATGATTGGAGGAGGACGCTCTTGATGCCTATTTAGCATTTTTGATGTCTTGACTGGTTCGTAGAGTGAAATATGGAAGACTGGGTGGATGGACTTCCATTGAGATGGGAGCTTGAGGTGGTAGGCATGAGTTCTGACTTTCTTCAAGATTCAAAAAGGACCCAACCATCTTTCAGACAGTCTTTTGGTGGGTCTAGTTAATTTGATGTTCTTGGAAGAAAGCCATACCATGTCATCAGGATTGAAAATAGTTGGACTTGCTCTACTTTTATCTGCATACCTCTTAAACCTATTTGTGGCAGCTTCAAGTTCTCTTTTGACATCTTTCTGTACTGATTGGATTTTTGTTGATAACCTTCCAGCAGGAGTATCTTGAGTAATGTGAATTGAGTCAAAATGAGGATCTCTTCCATAAACAGTGGAAAATGGTGATTGTTTTTTTGAAGAGTGGTCAGAGTTATTGTAGGCAAATTTAGCCAGAGGGAGCCAGGTGTTCCAATCATCTTGATGATAACTGACATACATCCAAAGGTACTTTTCTAGTATCTAATTTACCCTCTCTTTCTGTCTATCAGTTTCTGGATGATAAGCAGCTGACAGACATCTTGAAATCTTGAGCTGCTGACAAATATTGTACCAAAATGATGAAAAAAAAGTGAGCCTCTATCACTGACAATGCTTGAACGAAGGCCATACTTTGAGAAAATATTCTTGATGAACAAATGGGCCAAATCCAGTGAAGCTATTGAAGACATTGTTGGAATGAAAACTGCTATTTTTAAGAATCTGTGCACTATGACAAGGATTGAGTCAAAGGAATTGGACAGTGGCAATTGAGTGATTAAATCTATTGAAAGACAAATCCAAGGACCACTTTGAATTGGAAGAGGTTTGAGGAGTCCAAACTTCTTGTGGTCAATATTTTTGTTTCTTGAACACTGTTGACAGGATGATACATAATACTTGATAAATTGAGTCATGCCAGGCCAGTAAAAATCCCACTTGAAAAGTTTGGGAGTCTTCTCTTGGCCAGGGTGTCCAGCTAGAGGAGAGTCATGCCTTTTTTGAAGTATGCTTAGTTCAATTGTGGGGTCATTTGGGACCACCACCCAATCTTTGAGCTGAAAAGTTGGGACAAGGAATCAAGAGAGTAATCTTGGACAGATTTACCTTTATCCAAATCTTGAGGAATACTTCTATATTGAGAATCTTGCCATAATGCCTTCTGAGTTGATTCAATCAAACTTGAAAATGCTTCCACCTTGACTGCAAAGAATTTAGAGGATTGAATTTCATCATGATTGATTCTTTTTCAATAATTCATTGGATTCTTGCTGTTGAAATCTTCCCCCCTCTCTGGGTAAATGTTGTCCCAACATGACAATGCATCCGGAAGGGTAGCCAAGTGGCCAGGGCACTAGGTGGCTGAAAAGTGGAACCCAGAGATAAATTCAGCCCAGTGGACTTGACGGAAAGTGAGAATCTTTGATGGCATAAAATATTGAAGTGAGGAATGATTGGTGAGAACTTCAAAAGAGGAAGGAAGTGAAAGGAGAAAAGCTCTCCAGTGCTTGAGAGCCCAGACTATGCCAAGGAGTTCCTTGTTATGAATCTTATAGTCAAGCTCTGTTGGAAGAGGCTTGCAACTATCAAATGAAATGGGATGCTTTCCTGAGTCAGAAATCTGAATCAGTACAGCACCCAAGGCATAATCTGATGCATCAGTCTCTACAATGGTGGGTAGAGAAGGATCAAAGTGAGAAAGGATTGGAGAAAGGGTGAATGCCTCTTTGAGTTGATGAAACTGTCTAAGAGCTTCCGCATTGAGGGGAAAATGGGAATATTTCTTGAGGAAACTTGTGAGTGAACAAATTTTCTTTGAATAATTCTTGATGAAACAGCGGTAAAAGTTGGCAAAGCCAAGAAATGATTGAAGTTCCTTGACATTTCTTGGAAGTGGTCAATTGGGAATTTGCTGAACCTTTTCTTGGTCCATCTTAAGGCCTTCAGAAGAAACAACATAACCTAAGTACTTTACACTAGAAGCATGAAATAGCCACTTGGAGGCCTTAGCCAAGAGGTTATTGGCTCCAAGTATGGGTAGAGCAGTGGACACATGAGTGAAATGTTCTTCTTCAGATTTGGAAAAGACCATAATGTCATCCAAATAAACCACAACATAAATATCAAGAAGATCATAAAAAATATCATTTACAAGGTTTTGAAAAGATGAAGGAGCATTGGTGAGCCCAAATGGCATAACCAAATACTCATAGCTTCCATACTTAGTTCTAAAGCATGTTCAATGTTCATCACCTTCCTTGACTCTGAACAGGTTATATTCACCATGCAAATCAATCTTGTCGAAGATAGAAGAACCATTGAAAACAGTAAGAAGCTGACTCATAGGACCAACAGGATATTTGTTCTTCCTAGTAACAGAATTGAGTTTGCAATAATCAACACCCAAACGGAGGCCACCATCTTTCTTCTTGACAAAGAGGACAGGTGCTCCTGTTGAAGAGGAATTTGGCCGGATGAAAGCTTTCTCTACATTCTCTGAAATGTAGGCCCTGAGTGTATCTGACTCTTGGTTTGATAAAGAGTAGATCACCCCAACTGGAGGTAGAGACCCCTCCAGCTTGATATGATGATCACAGGTGCAGTGAGGAGGAAGTTTCTTTGCTTTAACCTTGGGGAATACATCCAAATTCTTGTGATAAACAGAAGGAACAACCTTCATCATGGTTTCTATTTCTTCTGGCTCTTCCTCTTCATCCCACAACTCCTCCAGGGAGTCATGATAACATTAATGATGAAGGTTCATATTCCCAAAGAAGAGATGAAGTGAAGATACAGAATTATCTTATCCAACATCTTGAATCTCTCTGAATACTCCATCTCTAGATGATAGTAATGACTGATGGGAATTAAGGGAAGGAATATGGAGAGAGAATGGAAATGTGGAGTTCTAGAATCACCAACCAGAGCTGCACATGATTTGTCAGAAGAAAACTCATTACTGAAAGATTTTGAAGGATCATGATAGTCCTTATGATCAGAATTGAAGGTGATCAGCCCTTGCCTCCAATCAATAGATGGATTAAAATGATTGAGAAAGTCAAAGCCCAATATGAGATCTTCTCCCTTGGGAGTATCAATGACTAAAACATCCCATTCAAAGCTTGGGAAAGAAGAGAGCTCAACCATATATTTGGTATGGTGAGTCACAAATAAAGAAGGAGACTCTGAGGAGTCAAAAATGATAAGTGGAATCTTCTCTGGGATTTCTGACATAGTCAAAGAATACTTGTGAACAAACTGCTTTGAAATAAATGAGTTGGTAGCACCAGAATCAATGAGAATACTGTAAAAAATGTCCAAGAGAGAAGGAAAAACACAGAATTTAAGATAATTTTTGACACCAGTATGCAGAATGCACATTTGTGCTCTGGATGGAAAACAGTGAAGACCATTGAACACAATATGATCTTCACTCAGGCTTTTCCCTGGCTGGGAAACTTGCCTGACGGTTGGGTAAGTGTGTTTTGAGGCTTTTTGAAACAGGACTCAAGACTATGCTTCCCACCACAATAGGTACATAATCCCTCCTTGATTCTTCTTTCTGTTTCAGAATTCATCAACTTGAGATTTTTTTTAATAAAGAAGAATGGGGCTTTTCCCTCTTTTGAAAATTCTTCTTCTTTTGACTTGTGCTTGAAGAACTTTGAGGATGGGAATAATTTGACTTTGAGGCTTCTGGCTTCTTCTCTTGATGTGGACCTTTTTCATTTTGCCTCTCATGGTACCTGGTATCAAGCTCAAAGGTAATTTCCATTAAGTATTGAAGAGAGTCAGTTCTTGAAGGATGGGAGGCCAATTGATCCAAAATCCTGGATGGCAACCCCCTCCTGAAATGTTGGATAAGAGCCCTTTAATCACAATCTCCAATTCTTGAGACCAGACTTCTAAAATCAGAAATGTATAGCGATACATGGCCACCTTCTTTCATTCTTAGAGAATCCAACTCTGCTTCAGCTTTTCTAACTTCATTTGGGTCCCCAAATAAAGTAGATAGTTGAGATTCAAATAAGCTCCAAGAATTGAGAAGGTAAGTTGAGTCTTGATTTGTGAGATTGGAAAGATAAAGCTCAATCCATTTTGCAGCCTTGCCAATGAGAAATGAAGTGGCATAGAGAAATTTCTTTCTGTCTTGAGAGAAATTCACCGGATCATTATGAAAAGTCAATTGACAAGACTGAATAAAACTTCTAACTTTGAAGGATTGAGTCCCATAAAAGCATTCTGGTGCCTTCATAGATGGAGTCTTGAAGGCTGGTGGTCTTGATTCTTCAGAGGATGAAGCTGTTTGAAGATTTGCCATCATCTGAGTCATTTGCTGCATAATAGCCAATAAAGATGGTTCAGACTGATGAGAGACAGGCTGATTAGACTGGGCTAGAGTTGGTCCTTCAGTACCTTGGGATGCCCTCACAGGAGCAGGAACACCTTCAGTACCATCAGACTCTTCCTCTTCCGCAGAATTCTCCTCCTCTTCTTCACCATCTACCCCAGGACCTCTGAAAATGGTCCTTGACGTTCCTGGCAATACGCCAACTACTCCTGATAATGAACTTGATCTTCTTGGCCCTCTTCCTTCCTTCCAAGATGGGTCCTCTGTCCAATTTGGCCTTCAGTTGAGGAACTGCTGGGGTGCCATCAAGAGGAGCCCTTGGAGTTCGAGTGAGAACAGCTTGAGTTCTGGCCAGAGATCTTGTCTGCCTTGCAGGAGATGAGTGTTGGATGGCAATGATTTCAAGATAAGAATGAAATAAAATGAACAAGAATCAAGATTGGAAGATGAAAAGTTGAGGCAATTGGAAACAAAGCTTGAAGTCAAAATTCAGAATCAATATCTTGAAGAAAATCAATAAATCAAAATGAGATCTTCAGGTAAATCAATTGATTAAATATCAAATGAACACTTGAAGTCAATGAATCAAATAAGTCAGAATAAAAACTTCAGGAAAATCAATCAATCAATGTCAAATAAAACCTTGAAGTCAATAAATCAATATGTCAAATTAATCAAAATCAAAATCTTGCAAAATCAATCAATCAATCAAATGAATTCTTGAGGCAAAATCAATTTATGTCAAAATTCATGATGTGAAAAATCAGCAAAATCAATGAAATCTTCAGTTAAATCAATTTTCTTGAGTTCAATATACATTTAAGTCAAATCAATAAATCAATTCAAATAAAGTGAGTTATTCTTGAAAATCAAAATCCTTGAAGAATGAATCAACATGAATTTTGATGTGAAGAATGTGTCTGAATGAATTTAGATGAGAAATTTGAAAATCAAATGAAATTTGGGATTACACCTGAATTATGAATGAATTAGAAATTTGATGATCTGAATAAGATTTAAAAGAGAAAGAAAATAAAATTGGGTCAGCTTTCAATTTTCAAAAGAAAGAATGAATGAGAGAAACTTGAGAGGTGAAGACAAATCATGAAGTTCATAAGCATTAGAGACTCATAATTTCAATGAAATGAGTGAATGAAATTATAAATAAAGAATGAACAGAATGAAAATAAATTATGAGCTTATTAATATAATGTCACAGGGGCTCTAGGACAGAAAACCAAGGGTGGCCTGGCACTCAGCAATCAGGGAACTCACTTGGAAGACTCCAAAAGAATAAGAAAATAAAAATAAAGAATTGAATTTCTCTAAGAAGAATGCAAGTACAAAGATGAGATGCAATAAGAGAAATGGGAAGCCAAATGGCCAAAGAGCCACCCAAGTAAGTCCTCAATCACTGTTTCAACCTGGCAAAAGGAACAATTCAATTACTAAGGATATGACCACCAAATATCCATTGACAGGTGAAGAAAGAAAAAGAGAAAAGGTGCTAAATGACTGACTTGATAATATCAGTATTCACTTAACAAAAATGGTAAGATAAATAAAGATAGAATAAAATCAAAATATATTAATTAACTGGAGGAAAGCCCCCCAGGTTCAAAGGGGGCTGGTATATGTGAAACGTTGAGAGATTGAATCCTTCAGGCTGGCAGCTGGTCTGTATTGAATACTGGAAGCTGTATTGATTGTCTGATGGAGTGTATACCTTTCCAGATTGGGAAATGAACTGTGTTGGATGATTTACCATGATGTATGATTGAAATAAAGGTCTTGATGAATCCAGACTGTATTGAAATGAATGTGGTTGCCGAGCTGGATTGATGGAACATTGACACTTGAAAACCTGTTTGGGAACTGCCTCTTGAATATTCCTTGAGAATATATTGCAAGTATTCCCTTGAAGGAATACTGTGAATGAGAATAGCTAATGATTTCTGGATGGCAACATTGGTATTTCAGATTGACACTGGTCCTTGAGCCTTGATAAATCATCTGCATGACATGCTGCCTGGATGACCTGAATAAAAAGCTGAAATAACCATTTAATTTGTGCACCATTGAATTCTTGGTGAAAAAAGGTGCATAATGGTGTGTAACACCATTTATGGCATTTTTGGTTATTGGAGGTTGAATGTGGCCAAAGGTCTTTTGGAATGATGCCAGGAGGATAAGAGTGAAACTTGGGTTTTGGACGCTTCAGAGGTGACAAAGTGTCTTTTGGGGTATTTGCGCATTTTTGGGTTTTTGGTCAGATACAGCTAATACAGCTGATACAGCTCAAAAACTGTATTTGCGCAGGGTGTGAAAAATGCCAAAAGTGCACAAAATGCACAAAACTGGAAATTAAGCCCCAAAAGGCCTGATATTGCCTTTTGGACATATTTACCATAACACATGGGAAAATGGCATATACAGCCAAATACAGCAAAAATGTGCAAAAGTGCACAAAATGCGCAAAGTGCACAAAAATGCACAAAAATGCACAAAAGTGCACAAAAGTGGGCAAACTGTATTTAAAGCTCAAAAAAGCCAAATGCAGGCTTTTGGGCTGTCTTTTCCCTGTTTACTGGAAAGTACCAAAGAGTTCCCAAAAGCAGAGAAAGGCCAGGAAGGTCCTGATGATGGTGAAGGGGCCAGGTTGGCCTGAGGAGTGAAATGACCATAAAAGGCCAGAAAAAGATGAGAGGGACAGTTTGGCCAGTGATTATGGATATGGCAAAATTGCCATAAGATTGATATGGCACTGATATGCCATATGGAGTCCAGGAGGGTAATTTCCATGGTTGTGACAGTTACTGTCACATGGTGGAATGTGATATAAAACTTGCCAGTATTAAACAGTCTTTCAAATGATTTAATAGCCTTTTTGGCAAGAGCTCCTTTTGCTGAGGTCTGGCAGGTAGCATTGTGACAATAAACCGGTTACCAACATCATGGGTTTGATTCCGGTTAGAGACAAGAGGAGGTCTCAATCAAACAACCAGAAATTGCTAGGTTTTCCACTCCATTGGTGTACAAGGGTTCCGCCCCTTGGGGGTTCCTTGTAGGCTCCTGTTGTGACTAATGTAACTCCATGAGAGTGACATGGGTAATACCATCAGTTACATGCACTGTGGGATGCAGTGATCTAAACCCAGGGGTACTGTCACATGATGGAATGTGATCTACAACTTGCCAGTATTAACCGGTCTTTCAACTGGTTTAATAGCCTTTTTGGCAAGAGTTCCCTTTTCTGAGCTCTGGCAGATAGCATTGTGACAGACCACAAAGAAGCATTTGCTTCAGATAAAGAGCCCCTAGGGCAATTATTTGTCATGAAGTTGACATTGCTCTTAATATTGAGAGACCTTATCCACCACTCTTAGGAAGACCTGCATATCCAGCAAGTCCAAAATCAGGAGAAGCTCAGGAAATTCATATCACAGAACTTTCAAACCTTTGTGAGCCTTGAGGTATATTTTACATACCCAAATAGGCCACAATTATCTTAAGAATAAATTATGAATTATGCATAACTCATAAGTCATGCATATATCCAAAATTCATAATTTTTTATTTCAGAAAAGATGAATAATGTTTCATTGAGTAAGTAAATCCATGGATTTAAGGCCAGATTTGGATTCTACACAAAGGTTCACCTAGGGTAGCTCCATAGAGTGAATAAGCTCAAATTACCTCTTTGAGGTGGTAATATGGAAAATACTTCAAGACCACATCATCAATACCACATGAAAGATCCGTGAAAATTTTTGTTTTTCTGGATTTCACGCCAAAACAATGGGAATGTGAGAAATCCCATGTTACATATACACTAAGAATAGTGTTATGCATGTTTTGAGCACTTAATATCATGGTGTTCTTACATTGACTTTTGGTACACCAATAGTGGATATCTCACTTGAAGCTTAAATTTCTATCTTGACGTGAGAAATAAGCAAGGGGGACAAAAGACATCAAAGAGAGCCAGGGTACCCAAATTCTGAGCCCTCAGAGGCATGGACAGCTCTAAAGCTTGGATACATGTCTGATCTTGGCCTAATTCATAAACCAAAACCTTTTGGGAACTTGGTTACCATGTTACAACTACAGTAAATCTTAAGAAAAAAGCAAATAACCTGCTATTTTGACATGACAAGGGGGTAAAGAGCTACTTAGACTCCTGTAACCATGTCAATTCTTAATTGTTTTCCATGGATAAACCCCAAAAGAGTAATTAAAACCTATTTTGGACTTTTATCCATTGATTTACCTCATAGCAACCAGTTGAACACTAATATTTGCAATTCTATGTAGAAATGAGATAAAACTTTCAAAAATTCATTAAAAACACAATTCTTAATGAATATTTCTGAAGCTTTCAGGAATAATGGAGAACTGTCCTATCTATAGTACAACCAAAAGAATTATGGTTTTACTAGTAAAATTCAAAGTTTTACTTACAGTCCATTTTTGAGAATTCTACGTGAAACACTGAATCTTCAAAATTTCACAGTAATTACAACCGGTGATGAAATTGCCAATAAAAGTGATAACTTTGAGAAATCAATGATTATTTTGAAATAAAAGAATATTTACAGATGTTACTCCTTTCATTCTTAACTATATTGGGGTTGGTAGTCACATAAAAGCATCAATTAAGTAATTATGATAATCTTATGTGACAACAGATGATGCAATCAATAATCCAAAAGGGTTTATTGTTTTCTCACTCATTTGTTTTTTAGTTTGCTCCATGGCACGCCTCTGTGAGCTGTTGTTGACTTGAAAGAGCCCTCCTCTTGCTGTATTTTACAAATCATTATCTTATTATCATTTTAAATCATTGTTACCAACAAGTAAGTATTAGTTATAGCTATTCTTAAGTGTTTTAAATCTTTCAGAATCAATCAGAAAGATGTGAAATCATAGAATACAACTATATATTGCTGTAATACTGTTATAAATTCATTTTGATCCTTTAAATCCACAATTATACCTCAAATCTCTCTATCTTTTCTTTCAATAAGTTCTTTGGAATATTAGTGAGTGATTGATTTTTCAATTCTCAAAGTTTTTCTCTAAAATTAGTTTTCTTCAAGAATTACCATTATAATTATTCTTGCAAAAGATAATTATATATTAAAATAATTTTATTATTTTAATAAAAAGAAGTTTCATTATTAAAATCTTCTTGGAATTGATTCTTGTAGACAATTACTTGCTCACTGTTAAAATCACTAGTAGTGTTTAACACGTGAAATAAAGAACTCTTTAATTATTTAATTGTGGTTATAATAACATATTGTTATTATATTTCATAAGAACAGTCATAGTACCGTTGATTAATAGTAATATTATCATCAGTTTCATAGACACATCTTACATTTGGGGGCCTGGCCATGTTTTTTGAACCTTGTACCCTTAATTAATATATTTTTAAGTTCTAAAATATATTAATTGAATAATTTCTTTTCTTTCATTTTGAAGTTAAAATAATTCTTATTTTTGAAATTGGTTTGGAAATCTTTTTCATTGAGGAATTTGGTTTAATTTTATACTTTTTTTACACGTGGCTTTTTCACATCCAAAAACTTATAAAATTATTCTTTGAGTTACTCTTAATTGATTTTCATTCAAAATCTTAAATTTTAATTTTTTTAACATTAAAAAATATAAAACTTATAAAAAAATCTTTAAAAATATTTTAAAAAGTATAAAAAAAAAATTCTTTTCTCATTTATAATTTTTTAGTTTCTTTAATCAAATACTGTGCAGCTGGCAACAGACTCAGTAAAAGATATATCACTAGTCCAGAATCTTCAGAAGCAGAATCTGAAGACAGTATTGAGGTGCAAATTGCTAAAATACGTACCTTATTTAACTCAGAAAAAGATAAATTACCACCACAAGGTGTGTGTTTACCTTATATTTTCACCTTTTTATATTTTGAAGTGACGTGAAAATGGTGCATACCAGAAATGAAAGCAACTATTCAGTCAAACCAGATGGATGTGGATAAGGAAGAGGCAAGACCAAATCCAGAAGTGCCAAGTCTTCCTCAAGAAAGACACATTTGGAGGATGCCAGAGTTTTCCCCCATTCCCCAAGGTCTGTACCCACAGATTTTGACATGAATTCTGAGCCTGAACTGATTCATGATAATATTTCCAGGGCTGAACCATTTTCAAGTGGCAGCAATAGAAATATATCAATGCCATTTCCAAAAATTGGTTCAGAGCAGCCAAAGAAGAGGAGTGGGAAATATGCCCAAGCCTTTGGCAGGGGGCCATGAACTCCTACTTACACATCAAGAGCTTTCTGGGTCAGGAGAAGACCATAGAACTCTTAGGAGGATGGAGCCCCCCGTCTTGCAAAGACAAGGTCATAAAGATAAAGAATTGGTTGAATAACCAAATTCTTTTATCCATAAACCAGAAGAAGGAGCTGGAAATGACTCCAGCTTTGGAGGCAGAGGCCCCAGTAGCGTCTACCAGCTCCAAACCAGCTCCAGAAATGTCCAAAGACAAGCCCAAAGGACCTCAAAAAAAGCAGAGAGGTCCCAAGAACGATCAAGGGAAGGGCAAAGGCACAGCCAATTGGCACAGACCTTACCCACAAGGGTACAGGATCCCCAAATTGGAGCCTTCAGCTGTGGACAGTGTGTTCAACATGGCCAGAACTCTAATGGAATTCACAGCCAAAGAACAGGAAAGGATGAACAGGACATTTCCATGCAAATAAATCATGCACAAAATAGTATTAATGTAGAAATTGGTAAACTTGATGTGAAGTTAACTAAAATAACATTAGATATCAGTGATTTGAAAAAACATGACAGAAAATATACTAATTGGTATAAATTGAAAAATGCCAGATTTGATTTAATTATCGATGCATGTACCAGAATTGAGAGTACATGTCAAGTTCAGAATGATGAAATGAAAAAATCTTTCTATATTTAAAATGAATGACCAACTTAAAATGCTACAAGATCATTTCTTAAAGATAGTGGAAAATACCAATCAGTTTGCTAAACATTTAGCAAAAAGTGACAGTGAAAGGCAGAAGTTAAAAAATGAAATCATTGAAAATGTAGAACAAATTCATAAAACTTATGAACCACATATGCCGAGACATTTTACACCTTTGACTGAAGAAAAACCTTCTGTTAAAGGAAGGTTTACCCAACTTTTAGGAGAAAATGCTGTCTGTGTTAAAGATATTCCCAAATTGGAAGAATGGCCAAAATTCTCTGGTGAAGGGGAGTACAACCATATTGAGTTCATCAGGACTATTGATATGCTACAAGAAGACTTTGATATACCTGATGAAATCATAATGGGTTAATTACACTATCTGTTTATGAGGACTGCAAAGAAATGGTATTACAAGATGAGGATAGATCATGGGAAACATGATTGGTCTTGGTGTAAATCTGAAGTGATTACCAAATGGGCCAATAATTCTTGAAGGTTTAAAATGGAAAATGCTTTTGAAAGTGCCATTTTTAACTCAGAGAAAGATAAGCCACTTACTTGGTTCTTCTGGCAAAAAGATAGATTCTCTGATTTACACCCAGATATGTCTGACACTATTATTAATATAAAAATATTAAGAAAGTGTGGAGGAGAACTGGAACATGCTATCAAGAGTAGATGTGAAGAACTCTGTTCAACAGAGGACTACATTAATACAATGGAAGATATCATTACCAGAACAAGAATTGGAAAAACTTGTACTAGAATATCTATTGAATCCAAGATGGTCCCAAAGATTCCCAGAGAGCATAAAAGACCAGAAAGACCAGTCTTAAAGTGTCATAAATGTGGGAGTACTTCACATTTAGCCAACACTTGCACCAAAAAAGACAAAAATCAATGAAGTTCAGGTCATTGAAGGAATTCAGTGTACTGAGGATAAAGAGGAATCTGATCAAGATTCTGCAGTTTCTGAGGATACACCAGTGGAAGACTATCCCATTCAGAACATTACAGCTTTCTTTGAGGTCACAGAAGTCCATACCCACTTGCCACATTACAGTGAGAATTGCTGCAACCTGATAAATATCCAAGATGCCAGAATGTGTAAAACAAAACCTGCTAGAGGTAAAGGTTACACTGCTGGAGCATCCTGTATCACATCAGTTTTGATGAGTGATATTGAAGCCAAAGTAAATTTGGATACAGGGGCATTTTTCACTTGTGTGGGCAAAATTTATCTCCAAGTTATACTTCCTGAATGGAAAAACCATCTATTACCAATAGAAGGTGTGCAATTTAGTAGTTCCAGTGACAATATGTACCCCTTGGGTATATTAGACACTAATCTTGTATTTCCACACCCAGCAGGAAGTGTGAGGATGAAAACTGAGATTGTGGTAATGGACAATTGCACATCTCAGAACATCATTCTTGGAAATGATTACCTGAATATTCATGGCATTGACATCAACAACTATAAAGACAGATATCTCACAATTGGAGATAAAAAAAGACAAGAAATTGCTTTTTCCAATATGCCAAAACAAATATCTGTGGTATCTTCTGTTAAAGATACTTATAAAGATGAATTTGTGTCTAATAAACTTGTTGAAGCACAAATTAATCCATCATTGTCACCAAAAGTGAGAAATGAACTTATCAATGTGTCATACACATACAAAAATGCATTTGCCTCTTATAATGAACCATTAGGTGCTATAAGGGGACATGAAGTTGATATTACTCTTAATATTGACAGACCATATCCTCCAGTACTCAGGAGACCAGCTTATCCAGCCAGTCCCAGAGCTAGAGAAGCCTTGGAGAAACATATCCAAGAGTTAATCCAAATTGGTGTACTAAGGAAAGTAGGCCATAATGAGGAAGTTGAAGTGACAACACCTGTTATGATTGCCTGGCATAATGATAAGTCAAGAATGGTTGGAAATTTCAGAGCATTGAATACCTACACAGTTGTAGATAGGTATCCAATCTCTAGAATTCAAGAAACCTTGACTCAATTGTCTAAAGCCAAGTATATAACATCAATGGATGCATTGAAAGGCTTTCATCAAAATGTTTTGACGCCTAAAGCTAAGAAATTACTTAGAATTATCACTCACTGTGGTATTTATGAGTATATTAGAATTCCATTTGGCATTAAAAATGCTCCATCCCATTATCAAAGGATGATGAATATATCTTTCCCACAGAATTGTCTGAAGGATGGCTTATCATTTATATTGATGATATTATCACATGTTCTGATTCATGGTCCTTACACCTTGAAAGACTTTCAAGAGTACTTCACAAAGTTTCAGAAGTGAACATGAAAATTTCACTTAAGAAACGCAATTTTGGTTTTGAAGAACTCAAAGCATTAGGAAATATTGTTTCTGGTTTAAGGTTGGGTATTGACAAAAACAAAGTAGCAGCAGTGTTACTTAAGCCTATACCCCAGAATAAAAAAGAAATGATGTCTTTTCTTGGGTTTGCCAGCTATTATAGGCAACACTTAAAAGACTTTTCAATTCTAGCCAAGTCACTTTATAGAATCTGTGTTCAACAGACTGTATTTGAGATGACACAGGAGATAATTAAAGCTTATGAGAAGATAAGGAAAGCTCTTACAGAAGCACCTTTACTCCTCATGCCTGACTGGAATATTCCTTTTAAATTGTACATTGATGCATGTGGAGATGGATTAAGAGCAGCCCTACATCAAGTTCAAAATATTGATGACAAACCTACAGAAGGACCAGTTTTTTACATCTCAAGACAAATCAAACCAACAGAGGCCAGATATGGTGAAAGCCAAATGGAGTGCTTATGCTTGGTATGGGCACTTGAGAAATTACACTATTATCTTGATGGCAGTGTTTTTGAATTGATAACTGACTGTAATGCAGTAAAAACACTTTTTAACATGAAAACTCCCAACAGACATATGTTGAGATGGCAAATAGCCATTCTGGAATATAGAGGAAACAGGACTATAGTCCACAAAGCAGGAAACATTCACAAGAATGCTGATGGACTTAGCAGGTGGGCATTAGCCAACACTCCTGATATCCCAGCTTATGTACCTTTGGAAGCTGAACCACAGATTCCAATTGAAGGGATTAACATAACTGATATTGGGACTTAATTTTTTGAAGAGGTCAGAGAATCTTATAAGCAAGACAAGAATTGCCATATCTTGACTTCTTTATTAGATAAAGACTGCAAAGATACATCTTTGGTCAACGCACTAGATGAAGTTTGGAGAAATTCCTATTCTGAAGGAAGATTTCACTTGTTTGATACGATTATTTACCACAGAACCAAACATTCTTGTGTAATGACATTATGCAGCAGATTTCTTATCAATACAATTCTTCATGAATGCCATGATAGCATCTACTCTGGACACCTGTCAGAGGACAGAACACTTGGAAAAGTGAAGAACTGTGCATGGTGGCCATCTCAGAGAAAAGAAACCATTGAATATTGCCATACCTGTGACAGATGTCAAAATGCAAACAGGAGTAAAGGCAAAAAATTTGGACTTAGGATCCATATTCAAGAACCAAAATCCCCTTGGGAAGTTGTTCACATGGATTGGGTCACAGCAATTCCTCCAAATGGTGACAAAAGTTATAATTCTAGTTTAGTAATTGTAGACAGATATAGCAAGACTCCCATATTTTTACCATGTCATAAAGATGACACTGCTATGGATACAGCTCTTCTTCTATGAAGTAGAGTTATTTCTCATACAGGATTATTTAAGAATATCATAAGTGACAGAGATCCCAAGTTCACATCTGCACTTTGGACCAATCTTCATAGATTGTTTGGGACTAAGTTATCATTCTCTACAGCATACCACCCTCAAACAGATGGGCCAGCAGAGAGGATGATTCAAACTTTAGAAGACATGATCAGGAGAGTTTGTGCTTATGGGTTAGAATTCAAAGACTCAGATGGCTTTACCCATGACTGGTGCACTCTTATACCTGCATTGGAATTGGAATACAAGACATCAGTCCATTCTTCCACAGGGCAAACTCCTGCTATGTTAGAAAAAGGAAGGAATCCAAGACTCCCAGAAGACACACTGAGGAAAGAATTTATTTACATTCATCCTACAGCTTCCAGCTTCAAGATAATGCTTGATAAAGTAAAACATCAAGCAAAAAAAAGTATGAATGATGCTTTTGATTATGCAAAACAGAAGTGGGACAAGAGCCATAAAGTACCAGACTTCAAAATAGGGGATTTAGTTCTAGTTTCAACCTCAAATTTTAATAATATCAAAGGCCCAAAGAAACTTAAAGATTCTTATGTAGGACCTCTTGTTATTGTTGCCTTACATGGAACCAATGCAGTTGAAGTGGAATTGAGTGGTGAATTGGAAAAAAAACACACCACTTTTCCAGTCAGCTTGATAAAGACTTATCAACCAGCTGATAAAGAATTGTTTCCTTTAAGGAACCCAGCTCCTTTAACTGTGCCACCAGTGGAACAGAATGAAGACAAAAAGATAAAGAAATTTATTAAAGAAAGGAGACTTAGGGGTAAAAATCAGAGAGAATATCTTGTCAGATATAGAAATCCAATACATGAGAATCAATGGCTGGCAGAATTAGGAATACCTGACTCAGATAAACTCTTGAGAAGATTTAGACATGAAAGAAGGCCACAAACCTGAATATGTCTATAAATGTGAATTAAATTACTTGATCTGAGTTTTGTAAAGAGGTTGGACAGTGGACATTAACCCCCCTTTTGGGCCTTTTTGTTATTTATACCATTGATAAAATTTTAGCACAATTTTATTTTTTGGTAAGAGGGAATGTGAGCCTTGAGGTATATTTTACATACTTAAATAGGCCACAATTATCCCAAAAATGAATTTTGAATTATGCATAACTCATAAGTCATGCATATATCCAAAATTCATCATTTTTTATTTCAGAAAAGATGAATAACCTTTCATTGCGTACGTAAGTCCATGAATTTAAGCCCAAATTTGGATTCTACACAAAAATTCACCTAGGGTAGGTCCATCAAGTGAAGAATCTCAAATTCACTCTTTGAGGTGGTAATATGGAAAATACTTCAATACCAAATCATCAATACCACATAAAAGATCCATGAAAATGTTTGTTTTTCTTAATTTCATGCCAAAATAATGGGAATATGAGAAATCCCATGTTACATATACACTAAAAATAGGATTATGCATGTTTTGAGCACTTAATATCATGGTATTCTTACATGGACTTTTGGTACACCCAAAGTGGATATCTCACTTGAAGCTTAAATTTCTATTTTGACATGAAAAATAAGCAATGGGGGACAAAAGACATCAAAGAGAGCCAGGGTACCCAACTTCTAAGGCCTCAGAGGCTTGGACAGCTCTAAAGCTTGAATACATGGCTGATCTTGGCCTAATTGGTAAACAAAAACCATTTGGGAACTTGGTTACCATGTTACAACTACAGTGAATCTTAAGAAAATAGAAAATAACCTGCTATTTTGATGTGACAAGGAGGTAAAGAGCTACTTAGACTCCTGCAACCATGTCAATTCTTAATGATTTTCCATGCATAAACCCCAAAAGAGTAATTAAAACACTTTTTCGGCTTTTATCCATTGATTTACCTCATAGCAACCAGTTAAACACTGATATTTGCAATTCTACGTAGAAATGAGGTAAAACCTTCAAAAACTCATTAAAAATACAATTCTTGATGAATGATTCTAAAACTTTCAGGACTAATGGAAAACGGTACCCTCTATGGTGCAACCAAAAAGAATCATGGTTTTACTAGTAGAATAAAAGTTTTACTTACAGTCCATTTTTGACTATTCTACATGAAACACTGAATCTTCAAAAGTTCACAGTAATTACAACCTGTAATGAAATTGCCAATAACATTGATAGCTTTGAGAAATAAATTATTATGTTGGAATAAAAGAAGATTTACAGATGTTACTCCTTTTATTCTTAACCATATTGGGGTTGGTAGTCACATAAAAGCATCAATTAAGTAATTATGATAATCTTGCGTGACAACCAATGATGCAATCAATAATCCAAAAGGGTTTATTGTTTTCTCACTCACTTGTTTTTAATTTTTCTCCATGGCACGCCTCTGTGAGCTGTTGTTGACTTAAAAGAGGCCTCCCCTTGCTGTTTTTACCAAATCATCATCTTATTATCATTTTAAATCATTGTTACCAACAAGTAAGTATTAGTTGAAGCTATTCTTAAGTGTTTTAAATCTTTCAGAATCAATCAGAAAGAGCTGAAATCATAGAATCCAACTATATATTGCTGTAATACTGTTATAAATTCATTTTGATCCTTTAAATCCACAATTCTACCTCAAATCTCTCTATCTTATATTTCAATAAGTTCTTTGGAATATTAATGAGTGATTGATTTTTTAATTCTTAAAGTTTTTCTCTAAAATTAGTTTTCTTCAAGAATTACCATTATAATTATTCTTGCAAAAGATAATTATATATCAAAATAATTTTATTATTTTAACAAAAAGAAGTGTTATTATTAAAATCTTCTTGTAATTGATTCTTGTAGACAATTACTTGCTCACTGTTAAAATCACTAGTAGTGTTTAACATGTGAAAGAAATATTTCTTTAATTATTTAATTGTGGTTATAATAAAATATTGTTATTATATCTCATAAGAACATTCATAGTACTGTTGATTAATAGTAATATTATCATCAGTTTCATAGACACATCTTACAACCTTGGTGTAATAAGAAAAGTGGGCCAAAATGAAGAAGTATAAATAACTACACCAGTAATAGTGGCATGGCATAATGGAAAATCTGGAATGGTTGGGGACGTTAGATCTCTCAACACTTACACTGTTCCAGACAGGTACCCAATACAAAAAATTCAAATTTTCCTCACCCAAATATCTCAAGAAGTGTATATAAGCACTATGGATGCCCTTAAAGGATTTCATCCAAATGTAGTGACACCAAGAGCAAGGAAATACTTGAGAATTATTGTTCATTGTGGAGTGTATGAATACTTAAGAATGGCCTTTGGTATCAAAAATGCACCTTCACACTTCCAAAGAATTATGAATGAAATATTCCCTGAAGAACTCTCAGAGGGATGGTTAATCATTTTCATTGATGACATTATTGTCTGTTCCAAAACTTGGGAGGAGCACATGTACAGATTGTCCAGAGTTTTGACAAAAATTCAATCAGTAAACATGAAAATCTCCTTGAAGAAATTTCATTTTGGATTTGAAGAACTTAAAGCACTAGGACATGTTGTATCTGGTTTGTCCCTTGGAATTGACAAAAACAAAGTTGCAGTAGTATTGCTAAAACCCATGCCTCAGAATAAGAAGGAAATTCAGTCATTCTTAGGTTTTGCAGGATATTGCAGGCAACGAATTAAAGATTTTGCATCCATAGCAAGACCACTTTATAAATTGTGTGACAAAGACAAAGTAAATGATATTGATAATCCCGCTTATGTGCCAGGAAAAAGCTTCCCCATAGATCCCAATAGAAGGAATAAGTGTTACAGACTTGAACACCACCTTCATTGAAGAAGTAAGAAGCAGTTACATTCAAGATAAGAATTGTAGCATCTTATGCAAATTACTTAACAAATACTGTAAAGACAACTATCTAATAAATGCCTTGGATGAAGTATGAAAAAAATCTTATGATGAAGGAAGATTTCACCTACTGAATGGTATAATCTACCACAGGACCAAGTACACATGTGTCATGACAGTTGTTTACAGGTCATTAATCAATCTTGTACTGAAAGAATGCCATGAAAGGCCCTTCTCAGAACATCTGTCTGAAGACAGAACAAGAGAAAAAGTAAAAACCTGCATATGGTGGCCAATGTGGCAGAAAGATGTTGTGGAGTATTGAAAACCTGTGACAGATGTCAAAAGGCAAATAAAACCACTGGAAAAAGACTTTGAAATATGATCAAAATCCAAGAGCCCAGAAGACCTTGGGAAATCTTCCATATGGATTGGGTAACTGGCCTACCACCAGGAGGTGACAGAAGCTATAATGCTTGCCTGGTGATTGTAGACAGATTCAGTAAAACTTCAATCTTTTTACCATGTCACAAAGATGATACAGCCATGGATACAGCTCTTCTAATATGGAATAGAGGAGTGTCATGGACTGGAATACTCACAAATATCATTAGTGACAGAGATCCCAAAATCAATTCAGCACTGTGGATAAATCTTCACCAATTATTTGGCCCCAAATTGTGTTTCTCTACAGCATACCACCCACAAACTGATGGCCTAGCTGAAAGGATAATACAAACCTTAGAAGACATGGTGAGAAGACTTTGTGCATATGGCCTTGAATTCAACGATTGTGATGGATTCACTCATTATTGGTGTACTCTTCTACCAGAACTACAATTGGCATATAAGACATCAATTCATGCCAGTACCAATCAAACTCCCACTATTCTAGAAAAAGGATGGAATCTCAAGTTACCTCAAAATTATTTAAGAAACGATTTGTCTTAAATGCATCCTACAGCTTCCAGCTTCAATTGATGCTAGACAGAGCTAGAAAGAATGCAGTCAGATACATGGAAGACTCATTTGCATATGCTAAAGATAAATGGGACAAATCACATGCCACTTCAGATTTTAAACTGGGGGATTTAGTACTAGTATCCACCACCAGCCTCAATAACATCAAAGGATGTAAAAAGCTCAAAGACTCCTTTGCAGGACCTTTTGTTATTGAAGACCTCCATGGAGAAAATGCTGTTTAAGTAGAATAATATGAAGAACTTTGTAACAAGCATCCTACATTTCAAGTGAGCCTGATAAAGCCATATAAATCTAGTAATGCTGAAAAATTTCCCTTGAGGAATAAAGTTCCCCAAGTTATACCTCCTATTGAGACATCTGGTATTAAGAAGATTACCAAAGTTCTCAAAGAAAGAAAATCAAGAACCAAAAAAGTAAGGGAATACCTTGCTAGGTACAGTGACCCAGCGTGTGAAGATGAGTGGTTAGAAGAAAAGGACATACCTGAAGCTATCAACATTCTCAGAAATGTGAGCCTTAGAGGTATTGTCATATACCCAAAAGACCACAAACAAAAAATTCATATACAAACATAAATAAAAGAAATTTATTTATATTATGAAAAGAAAAATTAAACTATAAATATTAATTTATATACATAATCAGAAATTCAATTATAATTTAAAAATAAAAATGCATTAAATTTTAAAATTGAAAAAACACATTGCTACTTGAAAAAATTAAGTAAAAATGAGTTTTCAACAAAATTACCCAAACTAAAATAATTTTGGAATGAAGTTAAATAAAATTCATCATAACTCTTTATCTAACAAACAAACACATAAAATTTATTTCAGCATTGGATTCCATGTAAAAAATTAGGTGGGGTCACCTCTTAGTGAAATTTCTGTAACTCAGCTCTAAATATGCTTATATTAAGTTTTTTGTATTTTCTGTATAAAATTTGGAAATATTCAAAACCTTAATTTAATTCACATCACATTTAGTGTTAATTATCAATTTTTGTGTTAAAATTGAGGTGTTGCATATAGTTTAGAAGCTATGAGGAATTGAAGTATTTTCAATTGAATTCAATTGAATTGTCAAAATGTGTGTGTGTATTACATAAGTGAACTTTGATTTACATATGCGGTGTCAATGTTTATAGTAGTGTACTGTAAAACTCAATGGAATTGCATATTTAAATTATAAGTATAATACATGATGAGGAATTAAAGGAAAAAATAAATTGGAAAGATTCAATTTGGGGGGAAAGGAACTCTAGCTCTAAGGGGGAGCCAGACCCCCAAAATTCTTTCTGACAGGCACGAGATGTCAAATTCCACTCAAAGGTTCATCACTTTGCGCCTGGAATCGAGTCACAGGGTCTGTCATTCAATTGATGGTGAGGATTTGATACCAACCAGGGCAGTTTTAACTGTTGCCAGGAGGGTAAAACTACCCTTAAGATAAAACAATCTTGGTAAAAACAGTTACAACTAGTTTCTACATCTCTTAAACTCATTCTGATCTGTCTTTAAGGCTCTAGGCCAGGTATTACTATAGCAATGGCTGATTTAAGGGTCTAAAATGGCTAAAAGTAGCAAAAAATGGCCAAAAACAGGGCTCAATGATGCCATAATTGGCTTTTCTGTTGTCAAAGTGTTTTCCACGACTGACAAGAGGAAATTTTGGTTTTTGAGTAAGAGAATTGATGGCTATAAAAGAATGTCTTCTTTGCCCCACTCTTCTCTTCATGTTAGAATCTTTTCCTTTTATAATGAGCTTAAACATTGTTAAACCATTAAATAAAAGATTCCAACAAGCCTTTATAAATCATTTTGAAACATTTAACCACGTGAAAAAATCATTTAAATCATTTTTTGTAACTCCTATGATCATTTTTACCCCTGAACCACACCAAAAAGTGAATTAAAGCATCTTTCATCACTGTAAACTTTGTCACTTTGTTTCCAAATTCACTCTGCTCACTTTTGGGCATGTTTTTTCTTTAATATTCTTTTTAAAGACTCTGTTCTTTAATTAATTTATTGCAGTTCTTTTCTCAGTTAATTCCAATTGAAATTGCTCTTGAAGAAATTTCTTTTGTAGCCTTAAATATCTCTTGTAGAGTATTTTTGGATAAATCTTTATTGTTGGTAAAACAATAAATTTTCATCATATTATTGTTCTATATTTACAAAGTTCAAAGCAGTAAAATTGGTGTGTTTTCCCTTAAAGATACTATTTATTACTATTTTTAATTATACTCACCTTATACAAATTTTGAGGACAGGAAAAGTACTTGATTTTTAAGCAAAGTTTCATATTCACACCTTACATGAATTGTTTATTAGAATCCAAATCTGAATTCAAATCCATGGAGGTACTTACTCACGAAGAGGTTAGTCAGCTTTTCCTAAATCAAAAATGACCTATTTTGCATACATTTCTGACTTATGGGTTATTCATAGTTCAGAATTTTTTCTAATATGAATTGTGGACTACTTTGGTATGTAAGATATACAGCAATGCTCACAGAATCAACATAACTGATGTTGGAACTTAATTCTTTGAAGAAGTCAGAGATTCATATACACAAGACAAGAATTGCCATATTTTGACATCTTCCCTTGATAAAGACTGTAAATACACAGCTTTGGTTAACAGACTGGATTAAATATGGAAAACCTCCCATTCTGAAGGAATATTTCTTTTTTTGGAAGCATAATCTACCACAGAACTCCAAATTCTTGTGTAATCACATTATGCCGTAGATTGCTTATCAATACCATTATTCAAGAATTTCATGATAACATATAACCTGGACAGCTACCAGAGCACAGGAAAATTGAGAAAGTCAAAGATTTTGCATGAAGGCCACTTTGAATAAAAGAAACTATTGAGTATTTCCATATAATTACAGATTCCAAAAAGCAAACAGAAGTACATGCAAGAAATTTGGACTCATGATCCATATACAACAGCCATAATTCCCTTGGGATGTTAATCACATGGCTTGGATCACAGAGCTTCCTCCAAGTGGTTAGGAAAGTTATAATTCTTGTTTAATCATTGTAGACAGAAACAGAAAACCTCCCATATTCTTACCATTTCATAAATATGACACTGGTATGGATACATCTGTTATTCTATGAAATAGAGTTATTTCTCATAAAGGGTTATTTCAGAATATCATCAGTTACAGAGACTCCAAGCTCACATCTGCACTTTGGACCAATATTCATACATTGTTTGTGACCAAGTTATCATTTTCTACAGAATATCATCCTCAAGCTGATGGGCTAATAGAGAGAATGATTTGAGCTGTAGAGGGAATGATAAGGATATTCTGTGTCTATGGAATAGAATTCAAAGACTCAGTTGGCTTCACCCATGACTGGTTCACTCTAAAGCCTGAAGTATAGCAGGTATATAAGACATCAATCCATTCTTTTACAGGTAGAACTCCTAATATGTTAGAGAACGCATGTAATCCAAGACTCTAAGCAGAAAAACTGAGGAAAGACTTAATTGAAATTCATCATACAGCTTTTAGATTCAATATTGTGCTTGATAAAGTGAAACATCAGTCAAAACAAAGCATGAATTTTTCTTTTTAGTATACAAAACGGAAGTGGGAGAAGACTCATAAAACCAAAAGGAGACTTAGGGGTAAAAATAACAAAGAATTTCTTTTTAGATTTATAAATCCAGTAAATTAAGATGAATTGCTGGCACAATCAGAAGTACCTGACTCAGAAAGACCTTTTATAATATTTAAGCATGAAAGACAGCCACAAACCTGAATGTTTCTATAAATGTGCTTCAGTTACTTGATCTTAGAAATATAAACAGGTTGGAAAGTCAACATCCAAACCTTTCAAGGCCTTTTTCTTCTCAAGATTATCAATAATATGTTAGTACAATTTTCATTTTTGGTTGGAGGGAATGTGAGACTTGAGGTATATTTTACATACCCAAATACACCAAAATTATTATTAAAATAAATTTTGAACTATGAATAACCCATAACTGATGCATATATAAAAAATCTATCATGTTTTGTCTAAGGAAAGATGAATAAAATTTTTGCAAATAATTAGATCCAAATAATTAGGGCCAAGTTGGATTCTACAAAGATATTGCCTAGGGTAGCTCCATAGATTAAATAAGCTTAAATTAACTCCATGAGGTGGTAATAGGAAAAATAATTCAACACAACCCAAAATAATTGTGAAATTGTTTGTTTTTCTTGAATTCTCCCCAAAAGAATGGAAAGGTGGGAAATCCCATGTTGATTATACACAAAGAAGAGTTTTATTCATGTTTCTCGCACTTTATATTATTGTATTCTTAAATGAACCTTTGATATGCCCATAATAGATATCAGTCTTGAAGCCTGAATAACAATTTTTCTTGTGAAAATAGCAAAGGGGGACAAATGAAATCAAAGGGAGCCAGGGTAACCAAATTCTGAGGATTCTAAGGCATGGATAGCTCCAAAGCTTAGATCTATTCCTGGTAATCTCCCAATTAGTATAACAAAGCCCTTTTGGGAAATTTTTAATCAAGTTTAATTCCTATTAAATCATAAGAAGATATAAAATAAGGTGCTATTTTGACATCACAAGGAGGTAATGAGAAGCTTTGACTCTTGTAACCTTGTCAATTACTATGTATTTTCTATGGATAAGCCATAAATGAGTAATTAAAAGCCTTTTTGGACTATTACCCATGCATTTATCTCATGGCAACTACCTATTATTGTGCTGTTTGCTTTTCTGCATATCAATAAGGTAAAAACTTTGAAGCTTCATAAAAATACAATTCTCAATGAATACTTGTGAAACTTTCAGATAAGATGTATGAGGGGATAATTAATATCAAAGCTAAAAATAATCTTAACTGAATAGTTAAAGGTGAAGGTTTCACCTTCAGTCAATTTTTGATGATTCCACACAAAACACAAAATCTTCACAACTTCACATAAAATAAAGTCTGAGATTAAATATCAAATAAAATTGCTAACTTTGAAAAATTAATGATCATTTTAAAATAGATAAATATTGACAGTTTTTACTCCTCTATTTTGGTTTGGTAAATTGGTTGGTAGTAATGTAAAATGACTGAATTAAGTAATTATGATAATCTCACATAGCAACAGGTGCTTTAACCACCAATCCAAAGAGGATTAATGGCGTCTTACTAATTGTTTGTTATTTTTGCTACATTGCACTCCTCTGTGAGCTGTTGTTTACTTGAAAGAGGCCCCTCTTGCCATTTATTCCAAATCATCATCTTATTCCACCATATTATTTTTAAGGTGTGGATATGAAACTTTGATTGAAAATCAAGTACTTTTTCTGTCCTCAAAATTGGTATAAGGTAAAATTATATTAGAAATAGTGTGAAATAGTATTTTTAAGAGGAAAAACGCCAAATTTATTGTTCTTAACTTTATAAGTATAAAACAATAATATTATAAAGATTTATTGTTTTACCAACCATAAAAATTTATCCAAAGATACTTTACAAGAGATGTTTAAGGCTGCAAAAGAAATTTCTTCAAGAGAAATTTCAATTGAAATTAATTGAGCAAAGAGCTACAAGCAATTAATTAAATAACAAAGTCTTTAGAAAGATTATTAAAGAGAAAACACACCCAAAAGTGACAATGTTTACAGTGATGAAAGATGCTTTAATTCACTTATGGGGTGGTTCAGGGGTAAAGATGATTATAATAATTTTTTCAGATGGTTAAAAATTTTAAGATGATATGAAAATGGTGGTTGGAATCTTTTATTGATTGGTTTTAAAAGTATTTAAACTAATTATAAAATGAAAATATTCCAACATAAAGAGAAAAGTGGGGCAAAGAAGACATTCTTTTATAGCCATCAATTTTCTTACTCCAAAAGGAAAGTTTACTCTTTTCAGTGGTGGAAAACACTTTTACAACAGAAAAGCTAATTATGGAATCACTGAACCTTGGTTTAGACAAAAAAAGTGCAGGTTTTAGCCATTACTATAGTAATACCTGGCCTAGAGCCTTCAAAACACATCAGAATGTGTGTAAGAGCCATAGAAGTCAGTTAAAATCTTTTTTAATAAGATTGTTTTAGCTTAAGGGTAGTTGTACCCTCTTGTAAACAGCTAAAACTGCCATGGTTGGTATCAAAACTTCATCATCAATTGAGTCACAGACCCTGTGACTCAATTCCAGGCCAGAAGTAATGACCTTTTGCATGGATTTTGAAATCTCATTCCTGTCAGCAAAGAATTTGGGGATCTGGTTCCCCCTTATAGCTAGAGTTCCTGTTCCCCCCCAAATTAATCTTTCCAATTTATTTTCCCTTTAATTCCTCATCATATATTATACTTGTAATTTACATATGTAATTCAATTGAGTTTTACAGTACACTTACTGTAATAATTGACACCTCATATATAAATTACAGCCCACTTATGTAATACACGCGCACATTTTGACAATTCAATTGAAAATACTTCAATTCCTCATAGCTTCTAAACTACACACAAGACCTCAATTTTAACACAAAAATTGATATTTAACACCACATGTGTTGTGAAGTCAATTAAGGTTTTGAGTATTTTCAATTTTTGTACAGAAAAGACTAAAATCTTAATTTAAACTTATTTAGAGTTGAGTTACAGAAATTCTACCCACAGGTGACCCCACCTTATTTTTTATATGGAATTCAATTGTGAAATAATTTTCATGTGTTTATTTGTTGGATAAAAATTTATGATAATTTTTATTTAACTTTTTTCCAAAAATATTTCAATTTTGATATTTTTGTTGAAAATTCATTTTTACTTAATTTTTTCAAGTAAAAATGTGTTTTCACGATTTTAAAATTTAATGTAATTTTATTATCAAATTATGATAATTTTTTATATATATAAATTTATATTTATGTTTTATTTTCATTTTTATAATATAAATAAATTTATTTTATTTATATTTATATCTTATTTTATTATTTGTGGTCTTTTGGGTATATGAAAATACCTCTAAGGCTCACATTATTAGTACCTACAAGTAGATGTTAGTTAAACCATATTATAGGTGTTTTAATTATTTCAGAATCAATTTTAAATGGTTTAAATAATAGAAATATACTATGGTTCCTGGTAAACACACGTAAGCCCTTATATGTTTTTACCAACTTATGGTGAAAACATGTAATATTATGGCAAAACACATAAGTGGCCTTTTTTTAAGGAAAATCCCTTGGGCTTATTTTTGATCATTTTTTATTTTTTTCCATATTTTATTTTGACATGGGATGTGAATATGTCCAAATTTTCCAATTTTTGTTGTGCCAAATTTCTCCAATTTGGCCAATTTGGCAAAATGGCCTATTTTTTTAAAAAAAAATCATTAAAAATTTTCCCACTCATGAATTTCTATAATTGATTTCAAATAAAGGGAATAAAATTGAGAATCAAAACCCATAAAGCCAAAATTTTGCCATTTTCTTTGGGTGAAACAATTTTAGGCCCAAAAAGTGCTATTTTTTATGTTTTTTGTTCATTTTTGTAAGTATATTGAATTCTCCATTTATGACATCAATTTATATAAAAATGTAATTTGTGCCAATCTTGTCATTAGCAGTGCTATAAATGGCATTAGCAGCATCATTTATGGAATTAACAGTTCAATTTATGGCATCAAAAATGACATAATAATGCCATACATGGAATACACAGTGCAATAACAATACCACAAATGGCATAAACAATGAAATTTCTACCATTTATGAAATTATTTAAAGTTCCATAAATGGCATCAAAAACCGCATTACAGTGACATTTATGGCATTAACAGTGCCATAAATGGAATTAACAGCATAACAATGCCATTTGTGGTGTTAAAAGTTCCATAAATGGCATCAACAATGACATGGCATCGCCATAAATGGTGTTAAAAGTGGAGTTTTGGAAGCATCAGTAACATACTAATGGCATTTTTGGAATTCAAAGCACCATAAATGGTGTCAACACTGACATAGAAATGCCCTTCATGGAATTAACAATGGCATAAAAATGCCATAAAGGGAGTTTTACCTAATCAAGGTTCCTTTTAGCTAAATTTCAATTAAAAACACCCTTTAGGTGTTTCTACCAATTTATGGCAAAAACATTTAAGTTTTTAGTAAAAACACATCAGGGCTTAAATTTCTTTACCAAATTTCTTACTTGGTTTTACCAACACCTTATAATATTTCAAATAGTATTTAACCATTGTATTTTTTATTACTGTTATAGCCAATTTTGATTCTTTAAACCCACAATTTATCTTTAAAATCACTATGCCAATTTTTTTCAAGGTATTATTAGAGTATTTGTGAGTTTTTTCACTTAATTCTTAAATTTTTTCTCTAGTAATATTTTTTTTCAACAATTATCTTTATAATTGATCTTTGAAAAGATAATTATAAATTGAAATAGTGTTATATTATTTTGATAAGAAGTCTTATTATTGATATTTCTTGTAATGGATTCTAGTAGACAATTAGTGCTTACTGTTATAATAACTAGTAGTGTATGACAGGCAAAAGTAATAATTGAGTAATTAATTATCTGATGTTGATTAAAATAAATTTATTCATTATATTTCATGATAAAATTCATAGTAATCTTGATTAATGGTAATATTATCAAGAGTTTCATAGAAAACTCTTACAATTCATATTCAACTACATCTACGTTGGAAAAACTATATTTTATGGTATTTTCTATTCTTCATAGATTTAAAATGATAATTATCCTTCAAACAAAATGAGAAAAAGGTTTTCAATAAATGTAAACATTTTTTGAGTTAATAATTACTTTTGGAAAATCATTATAAACTCATTCAATATCTATATACATAAGGTTATTTTTCATTGAGACTGGGATTTCTCCCAATTGAAGTTTATGCCTTAAGAAGCCTTGAAATTTAACCCTTGGGCTTTTATATTAGATGCATATTTTCTCAGAATTTCTCAGTAATAATATTTTTATTTGTATTAATAATTAAAGGCTATAAGGCTAGACTTCATTTGGCTCTTCTTATTTGCATGAGCTAATAGTAATTCATTCCCCTGTTTTAATTGATAAAACTGATTAAAATATTCCACATTACCCTCTGGAAAATGAAGAAAGCCCTAATTTGGGTCAATTCTTATTTCCCCAATCAAGTAGGATTTATGGAATGATTTTACAATAATAAACCTATTATGAAGAAAGTAAGATTTCTAAATATATTCTTATCAAATAGTTTATTTTGGGATGGTTGGGTATTTTATGTGTTATATGATACGGTAAGTGATTATTTCTGGACAATCCGAGATTCCGGGTGACTCACATCAAGGTAAAAAGGCATTTCAATTAGTAAATACCCAATTTAGACAAAGCCTTGAAATTCTTTTCTCTTAGTTTTTAAAGGCAAAAAAAAGGATTATTTGAATTTTTTGACTTGTTAAATCTAAAACTCTCATGAGACAAATTTAAGAAAAGAGCCCACCAAAGGGAAGCTGTATTAGGATATTGGAAAATAGCATACTCGTATTTTGAAAAACATAAAACGACAGCTTTGATTATTATTTTCCTTATCTTGATTTGAAAGTTCTTGCTTTTGGACTAAAATACTTTTGTGGAATGAAATATTATTCAAGATTGAAACAATCAACATGGCTTGTTGTATCTTATAAAAATTATTTCTTTATAATGAAAATCCAACTTGGAAGACAACAAAAGAACCCAGTATGCAGCTGGCTAAAATGCTATTTGGACCTTAGTCGAAAATGCTACTTCTTCCAGTGGATTTATCTTTTTTTCATGGTTAATTCCTGAAAAATTTACTAAACATGACCTATGTGATATCAGGTCACACTCATTTGGTTTACTTTAAACGGAACATGTTTTACTAATTTAATGGTTTATTCAGAATAACGCTGCTCTTGTTTATATATAATCAACCAGCTAAGGTTTATTTAGAATAAAAGGGTTATGTTTCATTCATAATAGACCTGTTATTGTTTATTTATGGAATGAAACTTTTGTGCCTTATTTGGAATAAACTGGTCATTATTCATTTGAGATAAACAAGACACAGTCTGTTTAATACAAACAGTTAACTGTTGATTTAATATATATACCAGTCATGGTTTATTTAAAATGAACGAGTTAGTTTATATTTTGATAATAAGCCTGTTATGTTTTTCTTCCACACAAACCAGTAATGGTGTATTGAATTTAGATAAGTCATGGTTGGCAAAATATGAACCAGTCACAAGTTTCTCAATTTAAACCATTTCTTTCTTATTCAATATAGACCATTAATGGTTTTTTAAAATAAATCAGAAATTCTTTACTTAATTTTAAAAATTCATGATTCATAATTTGGCTCAAATATTTAAAAACAAAATACAGGGTTCTGGTAAAAGCACATAAGCCCTTACATGCTTTTACCAATTCATGGCCAAAGCATGTAAGTGACCCAATTTTTTACAAAAATCCTCAGGCTTAGTTTTGAAGGATTTTTTAATTTTTGTTTGTCATATTTTTCAAGCTTTCATGTCAAGATCCCCAAATGTTTCCAAATTTTCCTTTTTTGAAAATGTTTTCCAAATTGGGCAATTATTAAAAAAGTTTATTAAAATTCAGCTCACATATGAAGTTCCATAACTTTCTTTTTGAAATGAGGAGGAGAATGATTCAAATAACAAACCAGAAACTTATATTTTGTGGGTATTTTTTTGAGAGGGGACAATTGTAGGCACAAAAACTGTTTTTTGCTCATGTTTGTAAGTAAATTGAAAATTCAATTTATGACATTAATGAATTTGAAAATGCAATTTATGGCATTATCAATGCCATAAATGGGATTTTTCAAAGCACAGTTTTTTTTGCCTAATTTCAATTTAAAATGGGTCCAAGACCTCCCTTATGTCCTTTTACCAATTTATCAACAAACACATAAGGGCTTATGTGGGCTCATCAAAGCCCTAAATAAACCACTTATGGCTCATATGAAACCAATACTTTTTCAAATTAGTTGAACCATAATTGGTTCATATTTAATGAACTATTATTCGTCTATATTATAAATCCATGAATTTTTTTATCAAGTGGAACATAGCTGATATATTCTAGATGCATTATCAGATTAGTGAAGAGTGGTGTATTTGAAATAAAACAAAGTAGTTTGAATTGATATCACGTAGGTATTTTTATGTATTTTTTCAAGAATTGATATTGAAAAATTTATTCAAAGCTATTTTTAGCCTATATGAGTATCAGAAAATCCCCCAGGGCTCATAATGATCTAAAAGATTCATTTGATCATTAATGGCACACAGTACTATTGAAATATACATAGATATTTTTGAGATCAAATTTTCTCATTAACAAATGGTGGTCGAAGATGATCTCTGTGTCATCCTTGTGGCCTTATAAGAGAAAACACTTGATGCAATACTGCGAAAAATGAATCAATTTGAAATGAGAAAATATCTTTAAAACTAGTTATCTGAATGTTTTGATTTAAGAGAAAAAAGAAACTTGGGATGAAATTCATTCAGATCTTGTGCAGGCTTTTGCTTGAATGCTGAGATATCTTATTATTATTTTCCTTTCAATGTGGTTCAAATAATGAATAAAGAAATTTGTGATGGTGAGGGGATGTGATATGTCTCAAATATCAAATAGAAAGAAACCAACCCAATTTCACTTTAAATGTTTTTTTACTTTATGCAATGCTAAAATAAGATTTTTTGAATAAAAAAAGGTAAATTAATTTAATAGAAACCATTCTAATCCATAAAAGAGGCCTTTTTATTTCCATGTCATATCTTCAATAGAACATTAACTCAGCTCAATATTAGAATCTAAAGCGCAAGGACAAACCAATTGGTTATGTTTCTTTATATAAATTTAAATATAAGAATAGATGCATGTTTGAAATTTTTTAATGAGATTTTTTTCTTTCAAACTCCCAAATCATTGCTGAAATGCAGTTTTGCTATGAAGGCTTCAATATTAATTTGTATTTACCATAAGTGTGTTGAATCAGGTGCGCTCTTTTTCAATATTTCTAGGAAAATATATCATGTATTCAAATATATTCAAATATGCAAATCCTTTTGCAAATTGAATAGGATAACTCAATTTCGAAACAGCTTTTTCATGGTATAAAATCTGAGTATCTGTGTAGGTTAGGCTTCAGTTTTGCCTATCTTAAATCTGAAATTCCTTCTAATTTATTCATAGAATTTTTAATTAAATTTCTATTAGAATTAAACAACTAAAATTTGAAAAAACTTGGAATTAAGTCTAAAGTAATGAAAATACACCAAGATATCCATTCCAAAAATTGATTGAAAAATTTGAGATGTAAAAGTATGTTTTTCACATGTGTAATACTACGAATCTATATTTATTTAAAATGAGCCGTCTGAAAATGCAATTCTTATTAAACAGATTTGATCTTGACTAAAATTGAAAAAGAGTTACTTATAGTTAAGATAATTAATGAGAAATTTGATAGTAAATTTGCAAAGGGACATTCCAAGATTTTAAATAGCTGAAACAATTCAATTGTGTAATAAAATTCAAGGAAAATGTAATTTCATCATTATTCAGAATAATATCAATACTTGTGTAAGTTTATTAGTATTTTATTATCAAAACATATTCATTCTTTTTAAAATAAAGGAAAAAGAGTTATGAATTTAAAATAAGAAATAATTTGAATAAGGACCTTTCCAGTAAATAATTTCAATTTAGTCTCAGTTTATCTCAAAATGCTTCTAGATATTTATTAACGTTTACAAATTTTGTTAAGAATGGTTACCCCCCCCCCAAACATGGGAAAATTACTATCAAGATATTTCATTTCTTGAAAATACAAACTTATTAAGTGAAAGAATTGTCCAATTAATTTTAAGTTAAAAATTTATCACTGACAGGCTATCATGATGATTTTAGGGAACTTCAACTAAGATTGTATTCATTTTTTATGTAAATCCAGAGTTTCAAAATGAAACCTGTCCTTTCAGGTTCTAACATAGAATAATGACATTTTAGATGAAAAGCAAATCAAATAATTTATACTAAAGCTCTTCTTTTAATCTATGTAAATGAAACTATAGAGGTATTTTTAGACTAAAACGGGTTGAAATTGGTAAAAATACTGGGATATGAGCGCGATGAGAGAAAAAAACTCATTGATCTATAGGGTGGTTGAAACTCATTTTGCCCCGGTATTGTAAATGAGTAGAAATCTGATGGATTGAATTTTAAAAACTCATTTTTCTTTGAGGAATAATGTGTACTTCAAATTAAACAGCAGCTTGTTACTTTCTTGCATTTTTTTCTTCCAGGTCTGGTGTTTCTACCCGGCTTTGGTTGAAAGTTCATTTTACTATGTTATTTAGATAGTGATATTACAAGATAAAAAAGTAAAAGAGATTAAAAGTTGAGAATCTATACAAGAGAATTGTGATGCGTGATTTGTAGAGGGAGAGAGGCAAGTCATTTAGATTAATGGAAGCTCTATCAGCTGGAGAGACATAAATCCTTAATATTTACCATTTCAGAAGCCATTGGATGGGGCTTGACTCTAATGAAATATGCAGGAATTAGAGGTTATAGCTCTATAAGCTACATTATGCTCTTGGATTTTATTTTAGCTCATAGGTAAGCATAAATATACTGGGTTCAAAGTCTTTTTTCGTCCATAAAAGAGTGTGGCACTTTTTTTTTAATCATCTGACACGTCTTTTTGAAAAAAACTCCAATGTATATTTAATTTCATATTGACATGTGAGTAATTATAAGAATTATGACTAGACATTACGCCATTAATCGTTGGACATACCGCCATCAATTGCCATTACATAACCAACCGTAAAAATTGTCACCCCTAAACCAAGTGGATCCCATAGATCATGTCATCTGAAACCAATCCATCTTCATCTATAAATAGATAATCTTGTATTGTAGTTTAATGCCTCACGTTCTTATATGACCTACTTGTCCCTAAAACTTTCCTGTAAATTCGTGTCGTTTTCACACCCTCCCACGTCGGTACTTAAGGCTAAGACCCCGTCTCGCCACTCCAAGATTTCACGTTTCGCACTTATCACTTTTTTGAGAATTTAGTCTTTAGAAGTCTTGAGCTTTAAAAACCAAAGTTAAATTGAATGTAGGCATAAATCAACAACCAAATGCATACAATGAGGAGAAGCTAGAGGCTTGTGGAAAGACACTAATATTCAGACAATAGAAATTATTGGCATTTTTAAAGGAAGCTGAAGCTTACGCCTGGCTTAACAGTTGGAGCCTTGCTAAAAATAGCACACAATCTACAAGGATGCAATCAAACACAAAACAGAGAACCTTCTAAGGACGTGAAGAAGTGACTATCGCAAAAGATGAGCTTCCAAAAACCTGTGGGATGTTAAGGTAAGCAATAATAATTTTACATTTTAAGACGCTCAGAAAAGGTAGTTCGATCAGAAAAAAAGAAAAAGTAATACAAGAAAGATAACTGAGAGGTTAGATCTCAAGCAAGAGCATACCTGAATACGCTCATAAAAGGTAGTTTGATCAGAAACAAAGAAAAAGTAATATAACAAAGATAAATGAGAAGTTGGATCGAGAACAACTTCTCCGCTATAATACACGCTATATATATACATTGATAATTTGGAAATACAAGATGTAAAAGCTAGACATAATAAAAGCCTGCTTTAGGCGAAAGACAACATTATACAATGAGCTCAAGTTAATAAGTCTTTAAATTACTATAATATATAATTAGAACTAGTAAATAGTAACACTAAACAAAACAATCAGTATCTAAACTATTGTTAATAGGGGGCTTCATTCCTTGAATGATTCGCAAACTCAAAACGTGTCTGATTTGAATTTTTTTTGAGCTGTGGCTTGCAGCAAAATGAGCCAACAAATCCGATCTCATCTTTTGTTGGTCCTGACCATTTTTGACCAATTGGTGCCCAACTTTGTGCCACAGGAGTACACTGTATAGGCAAACTTGATTCAAAATATCTTCCCTAGGATTTTTTTCGCTTTCATTCGCAATTCATTCAAAAAAAAAAATCAACTTCTCAACCAGAAAGGGTGATAAAAAGCATATTCCTTCTACTTGTTCCAGCCAGTTCCAAAACTGGAAATCAGACATCAAATCAGTCTTCAATTTTCATGACTGATTTCTCAAATCAGATCAACTGATTTCAAAAAATAAAAAAAGGAAAATTAGTAAATGAATGAAGCCCCTTAATAAGTGAGTAATAATATGTACCCAAATGAATTTAGAGATAATACTCAAAACACTAAAATACGAATTTGTAACACAACACACTAACAGTACTCTGGTGTTACAAATAATGATCAGTAAACATATTTCTTGATACTTGATGAATGGATATTTATATATACCTTTATAAATCCCTAGCCTCGTAAGTAGAGTATTGTTAAGCGTTAAGCTTTTACAAAAATGTATTTGAATACAAATAAAGAATAAACGACAAGTAGATGAGAATTGAAAACAAAGTAAAATTAATTCAGATTGATGAGTCTAACATTCTATAGCTACAGTATTTTCCTTATATATGCGTGATAACAGTTAACTAGGTAGTTGGGATTATATTTCCCAGAAAGTAAACATTAATCGTTTATCCCATCTTCTTCCTGTAAACGGTAGGACCAGTAGTCCGATACTGGTAGGTTTTTCCCTACTAACCTCCTTCTAACCTTCTTCCCTCACAATTATCCTCAAAAGAGGATTCTTTTCTTAACACTCCTCTAATTTCCTTGAGAAGTATCTGTGGGTACACCATAGTAAATTTTGTTGAAAATAAAGATACTGACTAAGTCAGATCTAAAATCTCTCTCCTAGTGGCAAACTGTACGCTGTACATTTGTACCACTGATTGACAAGATCCACAAGAACCACTAAAGGTGCAGATCTCTGTGCATAATCAACAACGTAAAATCACCTCCTCAGCTGATCCCCTCTTCAATATTTAATACAACTTCTCTCCTCTTTTTTCTGGATCCGACATTCCTTTTCTCATCTCACTTCGTTCTCACATTCCTTACTTCTACCTTTTTCTTCTTGTCCCCTCTATCTTTGTTTTTCTTCTTCTTTCTTAATCCATTCACTCTTTCCTTTCTCTCTCAAACTCCCCCTTTTTTTTCTTATTTTTTGTTCATTCCACATTCTTAAGCTGATGTAGGTGTAGTAATCTACCTTCGTATAGCTCACACCTTAGATTAACACTTTTCTAACCGATTGTTCTTAGCTATCGTTGATCTACCAAACACCACTGTTGTACACGTCCTGTTGTTTATATTGAAACCTCTTGCTGTCCACTGTTTAGGTACTTTTCTCAAATTCTTGTAGTTCAATTGTGGTACTCTTCAACTCATGAAATGTACCGTTTAGTTTCTCATTCTAACAGATTTACAGTCTCGACGCTCGATCCCTCGCAGACTACGGTGGACTCCAAGGATAAAAATTTAAAAGATGACCGATAAAAATTCAGACAAGGAAACCTTCAGCATACCTATCCTTGATTCCTCAAACTACAGTGAATTGAATCTTTGGATGATGTTTCATCTTCAGTCAAGGGATCTTCTGGATGTCTGCGAAACTCCTTCCGCAACAGGTGCAACAGTGCCAGCACTCAACAAATGGACCAAAGCGAGCCATGAAGCAATCAACATCATTGCCTCAAGGCTTAGTCATGTAGTTTTTCTCGAAGTTATCAACAATGAGACTAAAGACAACGCTCACCTGCTTTGGACCAAGATAAACGATAAGTACGCTTCAAAAAGAGCAATCAACAGAGGCAGGGTTTGGATGGATTGGATCTGGTCCAACTATCATGGAGACCTTCAAGAATACATCAACAGCTGCCGGAAAATGAAACTTGAACTTGATGCTGTGAACATTAAAATAGAAGCCGAGTTACTCTCATTTTCGATTCTTGGCAAACTCGCCAAAGACTCAAAATTGCAACACTATATCGAAATTCTGACCTTGAATGATGAAATAATAGAGAAACCCAACCTTATTTTAACTAAACTTCAAGACTTCGTGAACAACACCAGAATTCAACCCACCAAAAGAGAACCAGAACCCTCCGCTCTCTCCACCTCAGCTCAAAATCAGAACTATAAGATTACTTCTTACTGCACCAATGGTCAGCATAATCCCAACTGCACTAGCCATACCAAAGAACAGTGCTATGCCGAGCATCCAAATCTTAGGCCTCCTCGAAAGAACAAACGAAGAACAACTCCAAACAACCCACCTTCAGCTCACTTATCATCTGCTCAAGCCCTTCTCACAGGCACTCCTGACTGCAAAAGAAATCAACAACTCATAGTCAATTGTGGAGCAACTCATCATATGTTCAACAACTGAGAACACTTCTCCTTCATCGACATCATTCCCTGCATCAAAGTCTCAACAGGAGATGCGTCAAGCTCTCTGACAGCCGAAGGCATAGGTACAGTGAACATTATTTGTGGGGGAATACCTCTTACTCTCAAGAACTGCTTATTTGTTCCAAATCTCACATGCAATCTGGTCAGTCTACTTGAATTATTCAAAGATAGACTTACCATTGCACAAGAAGGAAAATTTTTCAGCCTAGAATCATCAAGGATCCCGGCACTAAAAGGGACAATTCAAAATAATCTCATGGTACTAAATTTCACTGTTCCGAAAGCTCTCATCACCAAGAACTCAGAAAATATCTGGCATAACCGTCTTGGGCATCCCGGTACAATGTCCCTTAAAACCATGGGACTTCCAGATACTCTCGAGCAATGCAGAACATGTGACCTCAATAAAGCACATGCACTTCCATTTAATCACCAGTTTGATCCATTTGTAATAGCAAAAAAGACCATGGAAAACCTTCACGATCGAACACTGAAAAGACTCGTATCGGATTGTGGAGGAGAATTCATGAACAGCCAATTCACCGTACTAGCTGAGTCTCAAGGCTTCATTCACACCTTTTCACCAGACGAAACCCCTCAGCACAATGGGTTTGTGGAGAGAAGCAATTGCGCCATCCTTGAAAAAGCCAGATGCCTGCTCAATTCATCAAATCTTCCCAGTCGTTACTGGGCCGAAGCAGTTAACACCTCGACCTTCCTTTGTAATATCGTTCCTACACCATCAAGACACAACCTTTCTCCTTACGCTCTCTGGAGATGATTGCCTCCTCGCATTAAGCGACTCAGGACGTTTGGATGCCAGGCAACAATCTCCATTCCCAAGCATCACAGAGAATGGAAACTTGCTCCCGCTGCTGAGGAAGGAATACTCCTTGGCTACAAAAACGACAACTCCTCTTATCGGATCCTACGTGTTAGGGACAAGAAAGTTGTTGTAGTGAAGCACGTGACTTTCCATGAAGACGTCTTTCCTTCACTGGGAAATCAGACTCATGCGCCAGAGCCCTTGATCATACCGCTCCCACCTACTGAGGAAACGGTAGCCGTAGATGAAATCGGCACCGTCGAATCGGTTGCAGCAGGCGATATCTCACTTAATCAACCTCTCGAAACGGCGGACTCACCTGGTCAGTCGAATGGAATGAGGGATACTTTTCAATCAGAGGGTGAAGAAAGTTTGGCAGAAGAACCTCCATCCGATCCACCTAGGAGAATCAGAGTAATTGGACCTCAGCACTCAACTCTGATATCCTGCGACCTTGATAGCACCAACATCCTCCCATACCCCAGACGGCCAAACACATTCATTTCCTCGTGCAGTGATACTCCACGCACGTATCAAGGAGCCATCAAGTCTTCAAAGAGCGAGAAATGGATCGAATCCATCTCAAAGGAGCTTGACTCGATGAATCAATTGGAAGTCTGGGATGTTGTAGATCTTGACCCAAAGTTCAGACTTGTAGGGACTATGTGGGTATTCAAGGTCAAGAAAGATCATCTCGGAAACATCACAGAACACAAGGCTCGATTGTGCGCTCAGGGCTTCACTCAATCTGCGGGCATTGACTTTGGACAAACTTACTCTCCTACAGGGCGGCTCAATTCACTCTGCACTCTAATTGCTTTTGCCTCTTCAAAAGGACTCGAATTCCATCAGGTGGATATCAAGAGTGCCTTCCTCAACGCCCCCTTGGCTGAAACTGTGTACCTGGCAATACCTCAGGGTCTCAACTTAGATCAACGGAAGCATTGTCTGCGCCTCAAGAAGGCCATTTATGGGTTAAAACAAGCTCCGTTGGCCTGGTATGAAAGGCTGAGGACTTGGCTGAAGTCTGTGGGTTTCTCCTCCTGTCTGCTGGACGCGTGTGTCTTCTATCGAAAAGGGGACAATCCACTCTGGTTATATGTCCACGTTGATGACATCACCATCTTTGGAAAAGAGGTGAGTGGCTTTAAAACAGAACTTGCGAATGAATTCGAAATCAAAGACCTAGGACAAGCCAACCTTTTACTGGGCATCAAGATAACTCATTCAGACGACTTCGTTTCCTTGAATCAGCAACATTTCACGGAGTCGTTGCTGGTACTGTACGGCATGAGCAACTGCAAAGCCGTTTCCACCCCCTTGGTCCCAGGTGTTCACCTGGAGGCTGCGACAAGAGAAGACGTCGAAGAGTTTCAAGCCTTAAGCATTAGCTACCGAAGTGCGATAGGATTTATCAACTATCTCAGCACGGCAACAAGACCCGACCTTTCTCACTCTGTAAGCGCGTTGTCTCAATTCCTAGAGAATCCCGGAATTCGGCACTGGAAGGCCTTCCTCCATGTCATCAAGTATCTGAAAGGTACTCAAGACTTGGGCCTGACTTATCCCAAGAACATCAATGCGGGCATTGTTGCCTACACCAAAGCTGACTGGGGTAACTGTAGTACAACTCGCCGGTCTGTCACTGGATTCTTGGCGACAATGTGCGGAAGCCTTATTTTGTGGAAAACGAGAAAACAGCCTCCGGTCTCATTGTCCACTTCTGAAGCCAAATACAAGGCACTTTGCGACCTCACCTCGGAGTTAATGTGGCTCAAGCAGTGGTGCCAAGAGTGCGGCATCCTCACCGTGGACAAGCCGATACCGATACACGAGGACAACCAAAGTTGTATCAACGCCGCCAAGGGTGACTGCAATCTCAACAACAAGAGGATGAAGCATATCGACATCCAGCTTCACTTCATCAAGGAGGCCATCTCTTCAAATTTTGCCGACTTGGTCTACACCCCAACCTCTGACATGCTTGCCAATTTTCTAACCAAGTCAGTAGGAAGAATCACCCTATCTCGGGCTCTTGACTCTCTTGGCATTTTGCGACTAGGAGAGAGGGGGGATGTTGAAAATGAAGATACTGACTAAGTCAGATCTAAAATCTCTCTCCTAGTGGCAAACTGTACGCTGTACATTTGTACCACTGATTGACAAGATCCGCAAGAACCACTAAAGGTGCAGATCTCTGCGCATAATCAACAACGTAAAATCACCTCCTCAGCTGATCCCCTCTTCAATATTTAATACGACTTCTCTCCTCTTTTTTCTGGATCAGACATTCCTTTTCTCATCTCACTTCGTTCTCACATTCCTTACTTCTACCTTTTTCTTCTCGTTCCTTCTATCTTTGTTTTTCTTCTTCTTTCTTAATCCATTCACTCTTTCCTTTCTCTCTCAAACTCCCCCTTCTTTGTCTTATTTTTTGTTCATTCCACATTCTTAAGCTGATGTAGGTGTAGTAATCTACCTTCGTATAACTCACACCTTAGATTAACACTTTTCTAACCGATTGTTCTTAGCTATCGTTGATCTACCAAACACCACTGTTGTACACGTCCTGGTGTTTATATTGAAACATCTTGCTTTCCACCGTTTAGGTACTTTTCTCAAATTCTTGTGGTTAAATTGTGGTACTCTTTAACTCATGAAATGTACCGTTTAGTTTCTCATTCTAACAAATTTTTATAATCCTAAGGGTTTGGTCAGTACATCAGCCAACATGTTGTCCGTTCCAACTTCCACAATGGTTAGTTGTCTTTTAAGTACGATGTCTCTAAGGTATTGGAATCTTATCTCAATATTCTTAGTATTGGGGTTTAATGTTGCTTGTTTGGAAATTGTCATTGCTCCGGAGGTGTTGTTATATAGGGTTGGTTTTGAGTCTTCAATCCCCATTTTCATCAACAGGAATGACATCCAACGCAATTTTTTTGCGCAAATATTCATGGCGATGAATTCCGCTTCAGTGGTAGACTGAGCCACAACCGTTTGTTTCTTACTTAACCATGAGATTAGATTTCTGTATCCTGATGTCCGTATCCCTGTGATTGATTTCCTGTCTGTTCTATCATTTGCGTAATCAGCATCAGCCCATCCTTCCAGAAGGGTTTTGTTTGTACATTTTGAAAAATTTAATGATAGATTTATGGTGGCTTTAAGATATCTCATCGGATGTTTGATTGCTGTCCAATGTTTTATGGTAGGTTTGATTGAGTACCGCAAGAGCTGATTTATGGTAAACATGATATCTAGTTGAGTATGCTGAGCTAAATAGTTTAAACTTCCTATAGCCCTTTGATAGGCGGTTATAGCGATTATTTCACCTTCATAATCTATTTCCGTATAGAATTTCCCATTACATGGGGTTTTTCCTCCCTTGCTATCACTCATGTCATTATCATACAAAATTTTTCTAATTAAATCTGATTGACTTAATCCCAGTGAGCCGTCCTTGTGCCGGGTAATCATATAACCAAGATGCTGAGTAGGTTGTCTTTTGGACTTGACTGTGAGTTCCTTGCTTAATCAGTTCAAAAGATCTTGGAGTATTAGCTCTTCTTTTCCAATGAGAAATCCATTGTCTACATGTACATGGAGTATAAGTGACAGATCCTTGTTCAAGAACAGTGAGGTGTTAGACCTTGACTTATGCATACCACACTTTTCTAAGATGCTAACGAGTTTAAGCTGCCACATTTGGGGGGCCTGTTTTGTTCCATACAAAGATTTCTTCAACTTCCATACCCATCCTTCTTTACCCTTTGTTTCAAAACCCTTTACTTGTCTCACATATACCATTGTGTCCATTTCTCCGTGAAGAAATGCAGTTTCTATGTCAAATTGGTAAGGGATGTACTGTTGGTTGACAATCAATGAAAGCATAATCTTGAAACTCTCATTTCTTCCTACTGACGCCCATGTGTCAAAATAGTGTAGTAAGTATTCTTGATGATTTCCCAACACTACCACCTAGCTTTGTATTGATACATTTCTCCATATTTGTTGAGCTTCTTTGTTAGCCTCCACATTCCTCCAATTACCTTACTATCCTTGGGATACAGTACCAACTTCCCAGTGTTGTGACTCATTAACAATTCAAATTTGACTTTCATTGCTTCCTTCCATTGAGCACACTCCTGTGGATCTGAAGTAGCCTTGGAGTAGCGTACAATGTTGGCTAGCATATATTGGTCTGGTTGCTTGGTGCTTCGACATCCTTCTTTGAGAATATTTTGTGTATTGATCTTATTGGATATATCCTTTGGTTCTTGGCTATAATAGGGTACATACTGGTAATGTTTTTGATTACCAACCAATTGATTTCCTTCAATTTTAATAGCTGCTTCTTTGGTCTGACTGTGAGGGACAGCTTCATGAGTATTTATTGGTACTTCATGATTCTCATGTTCCATCACTGCTGTGGGTAGACTGTCCAAGTCTTGACAAGTTTGTACTTCACCTTGCATCTGAGGGAGCTGGAAGTCACGACTAATCCGTATTTTTTTTGTTTCTTGATTGTAAAACCACATGCCATCAGAGTAACTCTCTTAGGTGAGTGCCTTAAGCGTTTCTCCTCTGGGATCCAATTTTGATTTTGAATTTTTTACATGGACTGTGGTCTTCATTCCAAATGGTATTAAGGAGTTCAAGTTGATACTTTTCTTGATATTCATTTTTAGCTTTTTCCAGGAGCTGCTGCAGTGAATTCATATTGATGGCCTTATGGGGAAGTAGATTTAATAGTAAGGAGCTGTGTTTTGCGGCTTCTGTCCACATTTGAATAGGTATCCTTGATTGAGTAAGTAGAAATTGTATCTTTGAGAGCAGAGTTTGATTGAAACCTTCAGCTACCCCATTAGTCTGTGGTATTTTGGAGGCCCCCACTCTAAAACAATTCTCTTTTCAAACAGGAGTTGTTGGAAGGAGTTTGAGTCAAATTTGCCTCCTCTATCTGTATGAACAAAGGCAGGAGTGATATTTACCTTATTGTATATTTCATTGATATACGACATAAGGTTGGTCTGAGCTTGATTTTTCTGACTCATGAGATAAATACAATTTTACCTACTGTAGTCGTCAATGATTACCAGCACCTACTTGATGCACTGTTTTGTCACTGCTGAGATTTCCAGAGTGTTGACATGTAGCCAATGGAAGGCCAAAGTTTATGATGGTAGCACTCATGTGTGAGGTCAATTCTTAATTTTTGCCATATGACATACCTTGCAGTCTTTAGAGAGAAGGATGTTACCCTTTATCTGATTAGTCATCATAAGATTTTTCAAGTATCTGTCGCTTGGGAGACCCAGAATGGTATGCCAGTCTCTGTCATTGTTGCTTGTAAAGAACATTTTATTGACCTCCAGCTTACTGACAAATAGATGTCCCTCTCTTTTGAATACAGCCACTATGGCTTGTGCCTTTTTTCAATAGGAAACAATCATTTTCAATCACTGGTCGTATGCCGTGATCAAGCAACTGTGATACTCAAAGGAGATTTACGGGTCCGCTTGGTGCATAGTAAACTGGACTGATTTTTATACCTTTGAAAATAAGGGTTCCCTGATGGGTTATTGGTACAGCATTGCCATATGTGTTGATCTGATGATTTATAGCTACAGGGTCACTTAGATATTTCATATTATTAACTACTGATTTACCTTCCCCTGAATCCAGATAAATTTTGTTTCCATCATCAGATGAGTAAGTGGCTTCTTCTTTCACTATAAAAGCGTCGGAATCTGAGCTAATAGTGTCATTGATTTTCTCAGTGGCAAGATGTGCTGATTGAGGTTTCATTGAAGCCTGTAGTTTCTCTATCATTTTTTCTAAATTCTCGATCCTCTTATCCAAATCAGCTTTACCACTGTTCATTGGAGGTCTATCAAACTTTTTTCCATTTCTCCAACCCTTTTTTCTTTGTTTTTGATCTTCCCATTTATTCTTTTGATTTTTGTTGGATGAACCAATGAATAGTGCTTGTTCATTTGGTTGCCTTCTTGAATGTTCAATGGCCACTTCACTGATAACTGCAGCTGGGGTGAACGGTTTTATGTTGTAAAGAGTCTGGATCAACCAATTAAGCTCTCTGTCCCCATTCAAGCTTTGAATAAATGTAGCAGCTAGTAACTTTGGCGGAAAGGTTGCTTTGAGATCCTTGTCTGCTGTGATATAGTTCTATTGGGCACATAGTTTTTTAAGATTGTGTATGTGTGTTTGTAGAGAAATTTCAGGATCATATTTCAAGGATATCAATTCATAAAAGGTCTTTCATATCGTGACTATAGAATTTTTTTCCACAGATGCTTCCTAATGCTTCCCAGGTGTCCTAAAAAGAAGTTTTATTATCTAGCAGAACCCCTTCAAGCTCAGTGCTCACACATCCCCATAGTAGGGCTAGATCACTGCTGTTTTTCTGTCTAAATCTTGGAGATCTTTTTGCTTATTCAGATGGTGGCGTGAGTAGATTGTTGTATTGTCTGGCTGTAAGATAGTTTTCCATTTTACAGCTCCACTGGACCCAGTTGCTGGTGTCTAGTTTTATCATCTTGTTTTTGAGGATAACGTCTTCATCGGATGAAACTACTATTGGAATTTCTATTCCAGTCCCGCTGTTTGTAGCCCTATCTAAAAGATTGTGTTCTATTTCTAGTTCTATATTATAGTGATTTTATAACTAACTCTCGCTACCATGCAATGAGTTCAAGTTAATAAGTATTTAAATTACTATAATATATAATTAGAGCTAGTAAATAGTAACACTAAACAAAACAATCAGTATTCAAGCTATTGTTAATAAGTGAGTAATAATATGTACCTGAATGAATTTAGAGATAATACTCAAAACACTAAAATACGAATTTGTAACACAACACACTAACAGTACTCTGGTGTTACAAATAATTATCAGTAAACATATTTCTTGATACTTGATGAATGGATATTTATATATACCTTTATAAATCCCTAGCCTTGTAAGTATAGTATTGTTAAGCGTTAAGCTTTTACAAAAATGTCTTTGAATACAAATAAAGAATAAACAATGAGTAGATGAGAATTGAAAACAAAGTAAAATTAATTCAGATTGATGAGTCTAACATTCTATAGCTACATTATTGTCCTTATATATGCATGATAACAGTTAACTAGGTAGTTGGGATTATATTTCCCAGAAAGTAAACATTAATCGTTTATCCCAACTTCTTCCTGTAAATGGTAAGACCAGTAGTCCAATACTGGTAGGTTTTTTACTACTAACCTCCTTCTAGCCTTCTTCCCTCACAATTATCCTTCAAAGGGGATTCTTTTCTTAACACATTATTGTTATAATCCAGCCTAATAGTAACTAGAGAAAGTAACTAATAAAACCAGTTTGGTTTTATTCTAATACCTTCCTGGGCTCAACGCTTGCTAATCCTAAAGAGGAGCAATGTTGAATATGTTGGCCACAACTGAGGGACTTTGTAAGAACTTCGGCCACCATTAGATTCGTGGGAATGTGCCTGACATCAATGTCATCTTGTTATCTTGAGTTCAATGCTGATATAGCGGATTCTTGAAAAGGGCCAAGGCTCCCTTATTGTCACAAAAGAGTCTTGCTTTGATCGCTGGTCCAAGGTACGATACTGGTTCAAGAAGCCAACAGACATCCTGGAGGCAGCTAGAGGTGGATCAATACTCTGCTTCAGTTGAGGAAAGAGCCACAACCTCTTGCTTGGTTGTCTTCCATCAAATAGGACCATAGAGAAAAACACAGCTACCAGAGAAAGATCTGGGATCATAATTGGAGCCCCAGTCAGAGTCACAGTATTCAGCTATTGTAGTGTTGTCACCTAAGCATCCCAGACGGAGACTCCAATTACTAGTTCCACAAAGATACCACATGAAATGCCTGAAGGAAAGTTCATGAGCATCGGAGGGGTTGGAGAGAAATTGAGCTAGGTGAGAAACAAGACAAAGTAACTTGAAAGTGTGATAGTGTTAATACACTTATCACCTTTGAGTACAAAGCAGACAAACACACCTGGCAAGTGTGATAGGGTTAATACACTCATCACCTTTGAGTAGGAAGAAGACCAACACACCTAGGAGTGTGATAGGAATGAATTGAGGAGTTTTTAAGAGATAAAAAAAATAGAAACACTGTCAAAAGATAGGGAAACATTACAACGGTCAAATGGTATTGCTTATATACCATGCGACACTAAAATTAGTACAAGATTGTGACAGTGTCCTGGAGAGCAACCCTGGTGATGACAATGATAATAGTGAAAAGAAATGAAGAGATGAGAAAGAAAGAACTAAAGAAAACTAACAAAGACATGATTAAGAAAGGACTGAGAAATTGAAAACAAAATGAAAAGTCTTTTTAATTAATCTTCACACGCCCACTTGCTAGATACTGAAATAGATTTAAAGATCTGATTTGATTCTTGATTCTTAATCCTTCCAAGTCCTTTGGTGAGAATATCAGCCCACATGTTAGAAGTCAGAACATAGTTGAGAGAAACAAATTTAGACAGAACTAGATCTTGTAGCCAGTTAAGACAAATATTAAAGTGCCTAGTTCTATGATGATACAGGGGATTATTACACAGGGCTATGGCTCCTTGACTATTACAACTCAAATTGATAGTAGGATAAAGTTTCAATTTGTCCAATAATTTCTTAAACCATAAAATATCCTGGTTTAACTCCACCAGACTTCCAAGCTTGGCTTCAGCTGTTGATAAAGCAACCATTGATTGCTTCTTAGTTTTGCAGGAAATAAGGCCTCCATAAACCGTTCCATGACCGGAAAAAGACTTTCCATTGAAATTACTACCCCAGTCAGAATCTGAGTATCACAGGATTTCAGTTGGTACATTGCCACCTAATGTTTGTTCACATGATTTTGTTCCTTGAAGATAGCGCAAGACTTGCTTAAACGCAGCCACATGGTCTCTCAAAGATTTTTCCAGGAACTGAAAGAGAGCAGAGGTTACATATGCAAGGTCCGGCCTAGTACATGATGTCAGATAGTTGAGCAAGGCAACTGCTTTGCAATATTCAAAGTAGGGGCTTAAGTCCTCTTCTTTGGAAGGAACAAGATGAGTTCCTTGAATCATTAGAGTGGAACTGACTTACAATCCATGATTCCAAATTCCGCGAGTATCTTGTTGACATATAATTCTTGAGATAAGCTGATTGTTTTCAGTTTTCTTTCCCGAGAAACTTTAATTCCTAATGCATATCGTATTTCACCCAAATCCTCCATCTTAAAATGTGCATGAATATTTTGACGGACTTGATGTCTCCCCCTATAATCATATAATCTATATGCAAGAAAACCATCAATGGTATCATCCCTTCCCAATTAACCAAAACACATGGAGTGGCACTGCTTGATTTAAGCTTTAGTGCTTCAAAAACATCAGTAAGCTTTCTTTACCAGCATCTTGGGCTTTGCACAAGACAATAAAGTGATTTAACTAGTTTTAAACATGTTCCAAATTCCTTTTTATGAGGATATCCTTCAGGCTACTTCATGAACACTTCTTCTTCAGGTACCCCATGTATAAAGGCTATCTTCACGTCCATCTGATGTATTTATTTATCCAAGCTTACATAATGGCTTAGCAAGAAACGGAGAGAGGTCATTCTTCCCGTAGGTGCATAAGTTTTGTTAAAATCCGCCCCTTCTTTTTGAGAGAATCCTTGCACACACAAATGAGCCTTGTACTTCATGATACTTCCATCTTGATCTTCTTTTTCCCTGAAAACCCAGGTGGATCCTAAAATATTAGGGTTTGAAGGTGTCTTAGCTGGTACCCAGACATCATTTTCTTTAATGCTTGAGATCTCCTTTGCAATTGCCTTGTTCCAATCCAATGATTATTCATCAGAGATGGCCTGAGAATAGCTTTTAGGAATAGAATCAGCCATGGCAACATGTTGATCTCTACTCCTTTTTGAGTTAAATATGTTTGACCTGTCAATTGAAGAGGATATGTCATTTCGAGCTATTACAGGCACATTTTGCATCACCCACCCTTTTGGTAGTGATTTAGTAGGCTCAAGCGACCAACGTTCTGCTGCATTAGCAGTTGATTCATCAGAAGTATGACCTGCCTGAGCACAACTCGGAGGTTGTGAGGAGCCGCAAGAAGAAACACCACTACTATCCTCAACCTCTGCAGCAGCTAAGACAGGAACAGGAGTATACACTTCAATGGAAGGAATAGTAAAGACTATTGCAGGACTCTCAGAGGGATTTTCTAGGCCAATGGACGTGTCATGGAAGATGAATTCATGAGTGATTTGCAGCTTACCAGTCACCTTATTAATGACTTTGTAGTTTTTGTGGCCTTTAACATAGCCCAAGAAGAATCCTCTGTTGGATCAAGGAGAAAACTTATAAGTGAGATTGGCTTTATCAATATTGATGTAGACAAGACATCCAAAAGGATTCCGACTGTCTGTCTTTGGGTCTTTTCCAAAAAAACAGTGAGAACGGCATCTTGAAACCAATTGATGCAACAGAGGTTCTGTTCAGTAAGTAAGCCGCTGTGGAGAGGGCTTCTCCCCACCAAGAGTGATCCAATTTAGAGTCCAGAAGTAGACACCTTGTTCTTTCAAGCAATGTTCTATCGGCCTGCTCAGAAAAGGGGTTTTGTTGCGGTGTATGAGGAGCAGTTAGCAAGCATTCAATCCCTTCACTTTCAAATAACATTTTGAAATTTGTCCCAATGAATTCTCCTCCATTGTCTGTAACCACTTTCCTGACCATAAAGTCAGTTTGGGTTTCAGAATAAGCTTTAAAGGCTTTAAACGCCTCAAATGCTAAAGATTTTTGACTTAACATGTAGGCAAACCTGTAACATGAATAACCATCAACTATTTGAAGAATATATTTATTCTTTCCTTTAGAAAGCGGAGATATAGGTCCACACAGGTCCATCTGAACACATTCTAAAGGCATTCTTGCCAATGGAAAAGAACCGTAAAATGGAAGTCGATGAGATTTTGAAATAATACAGCTTTCATAATTGACTGATGAGAAGTCGATTTCCGGCCTCATCCTGGTGGCATACTGCAAACTAGGATGACCCAATGCTTTGTGGATTGTGAGAGCATCACCCCTAAAAGAGATGTGATTGGCCTTTGGATCCATGAGCTTGACACAGAATACCCTATTGATAGGAGACCATGTCAACAGTGTTTCCCCATTACTTCTGACTAATTCAACCACATCCCCTTTTCCAATCAAGCAGCAGTTCTTTTTAAGGAAGGGACCTAAGGTAATTAGGGGCATGGAGATTGATGGGATGACTAGAGAATTTTGATGATAAATAGGCTGGCTGTCATTAGAAATAATGATTGTGGTTCCAATTCCAGAAGCAGTTATACTGCTTCCATCTGCTAATGAGAGAGAGATTTGGGTTCCTTTGACAGATACAAAACAACTACTGTCCTTGAACATGGATTAAGATGCCCCACTATCCAAAATGGCACTAGCAGAGTAGTTTGCAAATATTTTTGGAGAAGAATCTTTTGCTTTCTCTCTCCCTACTTTCCTAGCCCTAAATGCCTCAAGTTTTTCAGGATGCAGCTTGAAGCAGTCCTCTTCACTGTGGGGTGCAGTTGGGTCATGCTTTCCATTTTGGCATTTCCATTTCTGATTTTTGTTTTCTTGAACCCTTATAGAATTGAAGCTGACCTTTGACTGCTCATTTTTTTGAGATAGAGAAATTTCAATTTCAGAAAAAACTTTGTCGAGAGTAGGAATAATTCCAGATATTTCAGTTGATTGGTAAATATGGTTGGCAGTCATTTGAAGGGACTGAAGGACATAGAACACCAGAACCTAAGTAAGAGTACTGATGTCAAACATTTTCTTCCCCACCATCTTTAGCAAGTTGACCTGTGTCAGGGTGAGTCTATATAGTAGCTACAAGCTAGTATTATGACTGTGACACGTCAAAAACAAATAAAATTAAATATTCAGGTCCTACTACTATGTGGTAACAGTGGTGATGAGTCTATTGAAGACCTGGGTTGCAATACTCTAATATCTTTGACTGTAAAGAAGTACTACAGTAATTATATTCTAATTATATCTTTAATAATAATTCTAAGGACACTACTGATTGATAACAGTTTTGTCACGTAAGAATATGGATAATAAGATAAGATATGATGGGTTTTCAAGGAAAAAACCCTTCTTTTTATATCTTTCAAGACTGTCAAGAGTTATTAACTCTTCACACGTCAGAGGAGTGAAAATTTTCACTCCAATGATCAATCTGTGGTTCTGGATCATCAATTCTGACGTCAATAGAGGCAGAATTGTGGTTTTGGAACCACAAATGATCATTCTGGATCAATACAGGGTGAAAAAACTTTTCACCTGCCACATCAGCACTTGGATGACATTGTTCTAGTGTCTGTATGATCAGTAATGATGATTTTAGAGAGGTTATATCTTCCTAAGTATATTATTTTAAGTATGAGAGCAATACTGTTTGATACAAGTTTGATACAGTCATGTATTGCTAGAAAAACCTTCCAGTCAAGATATCTCAGTCAGTTCTTAAGATATCAAGAAACCAAGAGCACAGAATTGAAGGGCTTAACGAGCACTTAAGTTTGGTATGCTTCATGTTTACCCTTCTTTAAAATAGCAAAAGTTATAAGGGGTTTAAGTTTTTGGATGTGTTTTTGTACATCAGTATGAGGCTTCCAAAACTTCCATACCAGATATCTTCTTCAATTTGGAAGATATCTGTATTCTGATGATACAGTCTTTTAGGGCTTGATTAGCTCTACAGTTTGGTATATTACTCTGTACAGTTGTATGAGTGTATGCCAAAGATACAGGGGTTTGTTTATATTGTTGTTTTTCAGAATATCTGTATTTTGGTTGTTAAACCTTTGAACCAAGATCCCTCAGTCAATTTAAGAAATACAGAGGTCTAAGGTGTCTCAAATTAAAGCTCTTTATTAGATCTTTTATTTGGTTGTACTTTTGTACAGTTTTGTTCAAGCCCTCTTTGACTTTCAGGGGGGTCTTGGTTTTAAAATAAAGGTCATATGGTATCTCCAGTTGTGGTGGTGTTACAGCAACATGGATGATACTATTGTGTAGCTCTCTATGTGAGCTTTAAGAAAAATATCATTTTGGTATAGAATAACTTGAATATGCATAAGTTAGATGAGAGGTGAAAATAAGGGTTTTGACTTATTTATTTTCCTCTAGGTTTCCTTATTCTGTTTGGATAAGGTTGGTGTTTAATTTAAGAGGAGTTTTTTCCTCTTATTTATTACCTGTATTGACTATGTTTTTTCAATACTTGTCATACCATTATTTATGGTATGTTGGATGTCATGCTAGTGCTCTGTTTTGAGTCACAGGCTGACAACCTGATTCCATATTTCTATAATAAAATCTTTAACATTCAATTCATCCATTTACAGGCTGAATATTTTCCTGAAGATAGAAGCACAATTTTTGGTGGAGGAGGCAGAATAATTATTTTCTATATTAACCCACATTAGAGCAGGATCATAGAATTCAGCATCATCTTCATAGAATTTATCAAAGTATTCCTGATCCAAGCAATCCCCCATCCAGCAATATATTTGCTTGAAACTGTTTTTGAGGAAGCGGGTTTCCTTGTTTCCATCTTCTCTAAGAGAAGAAGTCCACTCGGAATTCAGGAAGGCATCAAGATTACACATGTTTAAAGCCAGTTTCACCTTGTTGCTCCAGACTGCATATTTTTTTGAGGTAACATGGTTGATTATGCTCATCCTTTCTAAGTATTGAGACAGGCCTTGTTGGGTTAGGTCATGAAGTAGGTTAGCGTTGATAGACTTATTTGAGCCAGCAGCTTGCTGCACATTGGGAGGGATGCCACCTGGATCCATAGTTAAAGTTGATTTGTATTCTGAGGAGCTGTCTGAGCTAGGAATGCTCACAAAAAGGTTTATTACTACTATGTCAGTAGTAGGATCTTTCTGAACAGTAAAAGAAACTTCTTTCTTTAATTAGATAGCACTTCTGGGCCCATAACCTGAGGAGCTTTTAAGAGATAAAAATATAGAAACACCTTCAAAAGATTGGTTAAGTTTATCTCACATATTGAAGCATAAATTAGTAACAAAAAGGAAACTTCACCTGATGAGTTCTTAAGAGATTAACAAAATAGAAACACCATCAAAAGATAGGGAAACATTACAACGGTCAAATGGTATTGCTTATATACCATATGACACTAAAATTAGTACAAGATTGTGACAGTGTCCTGGAGAGCAACTCCCTGGTGATGACAATGATAATAGTGAAAAGAAATGAAGAGATGAGAAAGAAAGAACTAAAGAAAACTAACAAAGACATGATTAAGAAAGGACTGAGAAATTGAAAACAAAAAGAAAAGTCTTTTTCATTAATCTTCACATCAATGAGTATGAAGAAGATAATCAGAATGGATTGTATATAGTAATACTAACCTGGCAAGTGTTATAGTGCTAATACACTTATCACCTTTGTGTACAAAGCATACAAACACATATAAGAGTGTGAGAGGAATCAATGAGTATGAAGAAGAGAATCAGATAGGATGAAGAAGAGAATTACAACTGCTCTCATAAGAGCTTTCTTATATACATTCTGTATTTTGATATTACATACTTCACTGAGTGAATGAGTTTGCTTTCATCACCTGCCAAGTCAAAATGTTGAATACATCCTCAGCACTGAGTATTGAGTTCATTTGCTAATGTAGTCATTGAAGATTTTCATGATTGTGCAATTAACCCCCCAATTTGGCAGAAGGAAGAGAAGAAGAGAAAATGTACTTTACTAGTCCCTGATGTTTAACACGATGAAGCGCCGTAGTAAGAAGATCAGCATTCATTACCATGGTAGAAACATAAGATAAAGTAAAAATGTTAAACACCAATTGTTCCCGAAGCCAATGATACTGAGCATTGATGTGCATAGTACGACTTGAGGACAGCGGATTTTTAGCAAGAGCTATTGATGGCTGATTGTCGCCTAAGAAAGACAGTGTAGGAGAGGAAATGGAAAGAGACATATCAAGTAAAAGTTTTCTAAACCAAACAATCTGTTGTCCACCTTTGTATAAGGCTTTATATTCTGCCTCAGTAGAAGAAGAAACTGCTGATTGCCATTGTGATTTCCAATGAATGAGATTATTTCCAAGATAAACCAAAATCCCATTATAAGATCGCCTAGTTGAGGAGCAGTTAGCATAGCTGCCATCTGCATAAGTGTAAATATTTATATCAGTACAAAAGAGAGTAAGGCCAAGATGTTGAGTGCCGACAAGGTAACGAAGAAGCCTTTTAAAAGCGTGCCAACGCTGAATTCCCAGCTTCTCCCAATGCTGCGATAAGAGTGAGACAGGAAATGCCAGATTGGGCCTGGTTGAGATGGCCAGATAGCTGATGAGACCATCAGCATATCGATAATTTACATTGAGACCCAGAAAGAGAGAATGATCATCATCACTTGCCGAAGAAAGATAGAGATCGGGATCCATTGGGGTGGAAACTGAGTGTGCATCCTGCATGCCAAACTCAACAGAAATTTTCTGCATCATACTAGTCTGAGACAAGCATCAACAATCCAACAAATGCACAGATTTTATTCCAAGAATGTGCTGTAAGGCTCCCAAATCTTCCATTTCATATTGTTTAGTGATCAGCTTCTTGAAATGCAACACATTGGGACCGACAACAGTCATTTCATCCACATGAACATGAACAAGACAGGTCCAATCCTTATTTTTGAAATGAAAAAACACATCAACAGAAGAAGGAAGAAAATTGATAGTTTTGAAAAACAACACCAGCTCTTGATACCAACACTGAGGAGATTTTTTTAAGCAGTAAATAGATTTTCACAAGCAATAACATTTTCCTGCAGGTAATGTTAAGCCCGCAGGCGGCCAAAGATAAATATCTTCAGTTAGAGTACCTTTCAAAACGCAGTTTTGGCGTCCATATGGTGAATTTTCCAATCATTAGTAAATTCACGAGATAGAATTAGTTGCAAGGTTGCCATCGCACCAGTTGGAGCATGGGTATCACCAGATTCAATTCCAGGAATCTGGGAGGAACCCTCAGCACAAAGACGCACTTTGTGCTTCACAAGGTTACCATCACTGTCAAAAACACATTTGAAGACCCACGCGGTGTTAAGGAGATGAACGTTGGGAGGAGTAGAAGCCACCTTCCCTACGTTTTTCTTCTCAAGAAACTTTTTTTTCAAGTTTTATTTCCATAAGCCATTGTTCAGAATCAGAAGATGCCAACGCCTGTTGATATGTTTTTGGAGGAACATCGGGAAGAGCAAAAGCAACAGATATTGTATCAACTGGTGTGCTCAAAGAAATATTGGGGTTAATGTCTTAAACGACATGATTGGTCAAGGAAGGTTTCTTTCAATGTCTCTTGTGCAGCACAATTTTGTCAGAAGAGACAAAAGAGGAGATATCTTGTTGAGTATTTTGATTAATCGGTTGAACAACAATATCCCACCCAGGCCGTACTGCAGTAGTGGGAGACAGCTCAATCAAATGTTCACTAGGAGACAAGGAAGAAGCAGGCATAGGAGGTGACCCCACATTTTCAGTAGGAAGGGGAGAAGCTATAATATGCTCGTTAGGCGAAGAATCACGAGTTGGATGAAGATTGGTAGATGGAGAGAAACCATGAGAAACAGGTAACAAAGTATTGAAGAAAGTGTGACCAGGAAATGTATCTTCATTAAAAATAACATCGTGACTGTATTTGACAGACATATTTGGCAGGAGAACCCTCCACTTCTTCTGCCCAATTTGGTACTCAAGAAAAATACCAGGCACCGAAGTATCCAAAATTTTGGCATGGTGCTTCTCCCTTGGAACATTTACAAAGACGTGACATCCAAATACCCATAGCCCAGTGTAGTCAAAAGACCTTAGATGCCATAAAGTGTAAGCCGCGAGTTTATTTTGTTTAAGCGGCAAAATTTCTCATAGAAAACAGCAGTGACTACCGCCTCTCCCCAAAGAGAATCAGGAAGTTGTGCATGTTTCAAAAGAGCTCATGCTTTCTCAGTAGTGGAACAATTTCCTCTCTCAGCAACTGGATTTTGCTGAGTATAGGGTGCAGTGTAATGAGGAATAATGCCCTGAGTTTGAAAGAAAAATTGAAAACATGTGGATGTGAATTCCTCACCATTATCCATAACAACATTAATTGGATAAGTGTTGAATTTTAAGTACATACTTCTACAGAAAGTTTTCAAAGAACTTAAACGCCTCATATTTTGATTTCAAAAGATAAACATGTTTGCATGAGAAAACTGATTGGTTATTTTAAAATAATAATGTGAATCCCCTAATGTTGGTGGTGAGATTTTACCACTCAAATACATATGAATATATTCCAAGGGTTTGACAGCTTTTGAAAACATACCAGAGTATGGACATCAATGAGATTTGTTTAATGCACAGGCTTCACAATTCAAAGGACCTGTCTTAACTTTGAACAATTGTTTCCGGATTTCTATGCTTGGCTGACCAGCTCTAGAATGCAGAAGTCTAGTATCAATAAGAGTTGGAACATAAGCGGATATTATGGAGCTTTTTGGCTTACTGACAAGCTGCCCATTAATATAAAATATTTCACGGAGAATTTGTTCATTCAACTGAAGTTTGCCTTCATGATGAAATTCAAAATGATCTTGACCTTTCATTTTGAAGTAAAAACCCACTTTGCACAGTTTTCCAACACTGAGAAGTGTAGTTGTGAGCAAGGGAACATGAAAACAATGGAGAGTGGTGTACACCCCATTTGACAGGATGGTAATGATTTCTTTACCAATTATTGGTGCCTGTTTAGAATTGTACACTGTAATGCTTGAATTGATTTCTTCATAGTGACCAAAGAGCAATTACAAAGAAGTCATATGATGGGAACAGCCAGTATCTGCAATAATATCACTAACTGAAGAAGTCATATTAAAAGCAAAATGAACAGTTGGAGAATTTTCTTCAGTCAAGAAGAAATGACTGTCTTCCTTGATGACTTTATTGGCATTGATGAGTTGTTTTTTCAATTCATGGAATTCAGAAATAGAGTGTTTTGTTTTTGGGTTATGCTTCCCATTAGTACACTTTGGATATGTCTTTCTCTTTTATTGCTTTTTCCTTGATTTTTGAACTGATTTTGAGAAATGAATGCTTGTTTGTCCTTAATTCCAACAGGTTCTGAAAAGTCTATATGATGTCTTTCAGGATATTCTATTACTTTTGGTATATTGAGTGGTCTCTGTGATTGTAAGATTTCTTTGGTGTAATTATATGTTGAGCTTAATTTGCTAACAATAATTTCAGGCATAAGAGATTCTTTAATATCACCAGGAGTCCCAATAATGATACCAACTGAAGCTATTTTTCCAAGAAGCTGAGTAATGTTGGCAATAAAATCCTCAAGATTACCTTTTTTTAATGCCAAGAATTCAATAAACACTCTACCTTGGTTATCAACAGAGCTTGAAGTAAAATGAGTCAATAATTTGTGTGAAATACAACATGGGTCTCCTTCATTGATAATTGAAAGAAATCTTCAACAATTTAAAATACCCATACTTTCTATTGAACTTCCTGGTATTTTTTGTCTTTTGCCGACACCCTCAGCTTTTTTAACAGGATCTTGAAGCAGTTCTGGATTTGAAATGATACAGTCTAGAAGATCCAATATCATGAGGTATGCTTGCATTTGAATCTTCCATTTCAGACATTTGCATTGTTTAATTCAGGAATATTTATTTGTGGAAAAATTTGTTCAGACCTTTGAAACTAGTTTATTTTGCAGCCTCTGGGCCCATAACCTGAGAAACAAGACAAAGTAACTGGCAAGTATGATAGTGTTAATACACTTATCAACTTTGAGTATAAAGCAGACAAACACACCTGGAAAGTGTGATATTGTTAATAGAGTTATTGTGAGCTTTAGAGGTATTTTTATATACCCAAAAGACCACAAATGAGAAATTGAAATACAAGTATAAATAAATAAAATTTCTTAATATTATCGAAATAAAAAAAATTGAAATATAAAATACAAATTTATATTTCAAAATGAAAACTTAATTATAATTCAAAAATAAAATTACAATAAAAATTGAAATTATGAAAATTCATTTTTACTTGTAAGAATTATGTAAAAATTAATTTATAATAAAAATTATGAAATTAAAATATTTTTGGTAAAAATTTATATAAAATATATTATAGCTTTTTATCCAATAAATAAACATATAAAAAGTATTTCACCATTTGATTCCTCATAAAAAATTAGGTGGGGTCACCTCTGAGTGAATTTTTTGTAACTCAACTCTAAATAAGCTTGAATTAAGTTTTTAGTATTTTCAATACTCAAGTTAAAAATCCTCAAAACTTTAATTTAATTCACACCACATGTGGTGTTAACCATCAATTTTTGTGTTATAATTGAGGTTTTGTGTTTAGGTTAGAAGTTATGAGGAATTGAAGTATTTTCAATTGAATTCAATTGAAATGTCAAAATGTGCGCATGTATTACATAAGTGAGCCTTGATTTAAATATGAGGTATCAATGATTACTGTATTTTACTGTACAATTCAATTGAATTACATATGTAAATTATAAGTATAATACATGATGAGGAATAAAAAGAAAAAATAAATTGGAAAGATTAAAATTGGGGGGGAAAAGGAACTCTAGGTCTAAGGGGGAGCCAGACCCCAAAAAATCCTTGCTGAATGGCATGGGATGTCGAAATTCACGCAAAAGTTCATCACTTTTGGCCTGGAATTGAGTCACAGGGTCTGAGACTCAATTGATTATGAGGTTTTGATACCAACCAAGGTGGTTTCAACTGCTTCCAAGAGGGTAAAACTACCCTTAAGTTAAAACAATGTTAGTAAAAAAAGTTTTGACTGGTTTCTACGCCTATTACACACATTCTGACGTGTTTTGAAGGCTCTAGACCAGGTATTGCTATAGTAATGGCTGATTTAATGGCTAAAAATGGCTTAAACCAGCCCTTTTTTGGTCTAAACAAGGCTTCAATGATGCCATAATTGGCTTTTCTATTGTCAGACTGTTTTTCACGACTGACAGGAGTAAATTTTACTTTTGGAGTAAGAAAATTGATGGCTATAAAATAATGTCTTCTTTGCCCCACTTTTCTGTTCATGTTAAAATCTTTTCCTTTTATAATTAGTTTCAACATTGTTCAACCAATCAATAAAAGATTCCAACCACCTTTCTTAAATCATTTTAAACCTTTTAACCATGTGAAAAAATCATTATAATTCTTTTTCAGCCCTGAACCACCCCAAAAGTGAATGAAAGCATCTTTCATCACTGTAAACTTTGTCACTTTGTTTCCAAATTCACTCTGGTCACTTTTGGGCGTGTTGTCTTTTTAATATTCTTTTCAAAGACTTTGTTCTTTAATTAATTTCTTGCAGTTCTTTGCTCAATTAATTCCAATTGAAATTGCTCTTGGAGAAATTTCTTTTGTAGCCTTAAATATCTCTTGTAGAGTATTTTTGGATAAATTTTTATTGTTGGTAAAACAATAGATCTTTATAATATTATTTTTTTATACTAATAAAGTTTTAAACAACAAAATTGGCGTGTTTCCTCTTAAAAATAATATTTTTTACTATTTCTAATTGATTTTTACCTTATACAAATTTTGAGGACAAGAAAAGTACTTGATTTTCAATCAAAGATTCATATCTAAACCTTACATTTGGGGGCCCAGCCGCGATATTTTAACTGTGACATATTTTTTTACTCCTTTTAAACCTTTTTCTTATATTGAAAAATTAAAAAACATATCAAAAATACTTATAATCCAAAAAATCCATAAAAATTATTTTTTTTCATATTATAAGTGAGGCTTATATTTTTATTTCTTTTTTGAAATAACCTTTTTTTACCTAATTAATTGACTTTTTCATTAATTTCATTGTCTGACAACATGGGAAGAAAATACAATATTGAAACAGCCTCAACAGTCACCAGCATTATCCCTGCCAGTACTGTTAATTCAGACCGCAATAGTACTGTTATTGTGACTCAAAATAACCAACCTCAACCAATATCTTCTGAATTGATGAACTTGAATATAAGTAATACCCTTCAGAAAGCTAAGAATTTGGCCAATAGTAAGTTTTTGATTTAAAAATACTATTCTAAGCCTTTTTAATAATGAAATATGGCTTCAACTAGATCAGGAGCCAGCTATAACCCCTCAAGCAGCTCCAGAAAGGTAATAGATGTGATTATGGCAGAAGCCAACCAGGTACCAAAGGAAAAGGGTCAGTTGATGACTTCCAAACAACTAAAATAGGTCATTCTGATGCTGATAATACCATTTTACCTTCACAAAGAGCTGACACCGCCACAAGAAGCCTCAGTGGACATATACAAAGCCAGCCACAAAGCATACAACAATGCCCTGCAGTACAAGGAGTACCAGATCCTTGCAGATCTGTGGAAAACTGCATGAATTCTTACCTGACTGTGAGAAAGTTCCTGGGCCATCCCAATACTTGCAAGTTGCTCAATGGATGGCATCCATTGATGGACTAGAAAAACATGATGCTCTTGACACTAGAATGGATGAAAAACAACCCTCCACCACCCAAACAAGTGTCAAAAACAGGCCCAGTGGCCAGCACCAGCAATTCCAACGTGAAAAAGCAGCCACAAGCTCCAAACAAGGGCAAAGGAAAGGCACAAGCCCTGTGAGCCTTGAGGTATATTTTACATACCCAAATATGCCACAATTATCTTAAAAATAAATTTTGAACTATGCATAACTCATAAGTCATGCATATATCCAAAATTCATCATTTTTGATTTCAGAAAAGATGAATAACTTTTTCTTGAGTAAGTAAATTCATGGATTTAAGGCCAGATTTGCTTTCTACACAAAAATTCACCTAGGGTAGCTCCATAGGGTGAATAAGCTCAAATTAACTCTTTGAGGTGGTAAAATGGAAAATACTTCAATACCACATCATCAATACCACATAAAAGATCCGTGAAAATTTTTGTTTTTCTTGATTTCACGCCAAAATAATGGGAATGTGAGAAATCCCATGTTACATATACACTAAGAATAGTGTTGTGCATGTTTTGAGCACATAATAACATGGTATTCTTATATGGACTTTTGGTACACCCATAGTGGATATCTCACTTGAAGCTTAAATTTCTATTTTGACATGAAAAATAAGCAAGGGGGACAAAAGACATCAAAGAGAGCCAGGGTTCCCAACTTCTGAGGCCTCTGAGGCATGGAAAGCTCCAAAGCTTGGATCCATAGCTGATCTTGGCCTAATGAGTAAACTAAAACCCTTTGGGAACTTGGTTACCATGTTACAACTACTGTAAATCTTAAGAAAATAGCAAATAACCTACTATTTTGACGTGACAAGGAGGTAAAGAGCTACTTAGACTCCTTTAACCATGTCAATTCCTAATGATTTTCCAAGGATAAACCCAAGAAGAGTAATTAAAACCCTTTTTGGACTTTTATCCATCAAATTACCTCATAGCAACCAGTGAAACACTGATATTTGCAATTTGACGTAGAAATGAGGTAAAACTTTCAAAAATTCATTAAAAACACAATTCTTAATGAATATTTCTGAAGCTTTTAGGAATAATGGAGAACTGTCTTATCTATAGTACAACCAAAAGAATTATGGTTTTACTAGTAAAATTCAAAGTTCTACTTACAGTCCATTTTTGAGAATTCTATGTGAAACACTGAATCTTCAAAATTTCACAGTAATTACAACCTGTGATGCAATTGCCAATAACATAAATAACTTTGAGAAATCAATGATTCTTTGGGAATAAAAGAAGATTTACAGATGTGACTCCTTTTATTCTTAAGCATATTGGGGTTGGTAATCATGTAAAAGCATCAATTAAGTAATTATGATAATCTTACGTGACAACAGATGATGTAATCAATAATCCAAAAAGGTTTATTGACTTCTCACTCACTGGTTTTTCAGTTTGCTCCATGGCACGCCTCTGGGAGCTGTTGTTGACTTAAAAGAGGCCTCCTCTTGCTGTTTTTTCCAGATTATCAGCTTATTATCACTTTAAATCAATATTACCAACAAGTAAGTATTAGTTATAGCTATTCTTAAGTGTTTTAAATCTTTCAGAATCAATCAGAAAGACGTTAAATCATAGAATCCAGCTATATATTGTTGTAATACTGTTATAAATTCATTTTGATCCTTAAAATCCACAATTCTACGTCAAATCTCTCTATCTTACCTTTCAATAAGCTCCTTGGAATATTAGTGAGTAATTTATCTTTAATTCTTAAAGTTTTTCTCTAAAATTAGTTTCCTCAAGAATTATCATTATAATTATTCTTGCAAAAGATAATCATATATTAAAATAATTTTATTATTTTAATAAAAGAAGTTTTATTATTAAAATCTTCTTGTAATTTATTCTTGTAGACAATTACTGCTCACTGTTAAGATCACTAGTAGTGTTTAACACGTGAAAGAAATAATTCTTTCATTATTTAATTGAGGTTATAATAATATTTTATTATTATATTTCATAAGAACAGACATAGTACTGTTGATTAATAGTGATATTATCATCAGTTTCATAGTCACATCTTACAAGCCCCAAAGCCTTACAGCCAAGGATACAGGAGTCCAAAGATTCAGCAGGATGCCATGGAAAATGTATTTCAGATGGCCAGAACCATGAAGGAATTACAGAAGAAGGAGGAAGCCAGATTAAAATATCGGAAATTCTTTCTGATATTTTTGATTCTATTCCAGAGTTGTATCAAGCTATAACTGACGTAAAAAGTCATCTTTCTGATAAAAATACATCAATTTGTGACAATCTTAAAACACATAACTTGAGTCTAAACTAAATCAATGAAACACTTAAGTGTTTTGAAAAAGGTTTAAGAACAATTAAAACTTCCAATAATGATAATTCCTTTGGAAATAAGATAAACAAACAATCTGACATTATTAAGGAATTAACAGACAAATATTCTAAATTCAATATTGATGACATGATTGAAAAAAGAATAAAAAATGCCATAAATAATATTGAAGAGGATACAAAGAAAGCTCTTGATGATATTTCAAAATAATTCACTGAAGTAAAGACACATATAATTGCCTTGAAAAAGTGTTTTGATAGCTCAAAAGAGGAAATATCAAAATTGACAATAAAGTTAAATGAAGTTATATCTGATAATACTAAACAAACAGAATTATGGAATGAGCTGACATATAAAGAGGATGATCATAAAGAGAATTTAATAACCTCTATACAAAACTTACAAAATGAATTAAGACATTCACAAAGGTGTAACAATAGTAAAATGTATGATATTGAACAACTACTAAACACCTTACCAAGATTGTCTACACCTCTAAATCAAAATGAGGGTACAGGGATTCCCAATCCACAAGTATTGAATATTGGAATTCTCAACTAAAAAATGAATTTTCTACTTCTTTTAATAACTTGGAACCACCAATGGGCCAAGCACTCTTGAAAGAAGTTCCAAAACGCAAGGAATGGTCTCACTTCAGTGGTGAATAAGAATATGACCATATGGAATTCATCAGAGGTATTGACGTCATCAAAGAAGACTTTGAATTACCAGAAAGATTGGTAACAACTAGGTTTAACACCTTATTTACCAAATCAGCTCAGAGATGGTATATAACATTGAGACAAGCACATGGACACCAAAGTTGGACTTGGTGGAAAACCCAAATTATCAAGAAATGGGCCAATGATGCTTGGAGGTTTAAAGTGGAAACAACCTTTGAATCTTCCAAATTTAATGCTCATAAAGACAAAGCTTTACCATGGTTTTGCCAACAAAAAGACAGATGAACAGGATTATATCCTGAGATGTCAGAATTTATGATCCATAGAAAAATTCTGAGACAATGTGCAGGTGACTTAGAGCATGCTGTCAAAAGCAGGACTACTGAACAGTTCTCAGCAGAGGATATTATCAATATATTAGAAGAAGTCACCACCAGAACCAAAATTGGTTCTAGTAGGGTGAATCTCAAAACAAGGTTTAACACACCTTGGAAAGATTCTGTGGACAAAAAACCCCAAAGAAAATACTAATAATAAGTATAAATCTGCAGATACAGTCAGAAAGTGCCATATTTGCCAAAGCACCAAAAATTTAGCCAATACATGTCCAAAAAGGGGGAAAATCAATGAAATTGATATTGAAAAGGAACCTAATGTTGAGAAAGATGACATAATTGAAGACAATTCCTGATGATAAGTCATCCATATTTTCTGAATCTTCAAAAGATGTAGAAAATATCAATTCCACTTTTGACATCATAGAATCTTATTCCCACTTGCCACAATTGAGCAATGGTCAACTTGATTTATCAAAAGTTCAAGATGCACAGCTTATGAAAGCCAAACCAAACAGAGGGAAAGGTTAAACAGCTGGTAACTCCTGTATAACAGAAGTGGTGATTGACAACAAGCCCACAGAACTTTTGTTTGACGCAGGAGACTCCTGCTCTTGTGTTGGAAAATCTTTTCTTAAGGCTTGTGTACCAAATTTTGAAGACCAATTGTTACCAATTGATGGTATGAAGTTCAATAGTGCAAGTAATCCAATGAAAGCATTAGGAATTTTTGGGACCAATGTAATATTCCCACACATTGATGGGAATTTAAGAATGACAGTTGAATTTGTTATTATAGAAAATTTCTCTTCTACGCCTTTTATATTGGGAAATGACTATTCAATCATTTATGGAATAGATTTACATAACAACAAAGACAGATACTTTACTATTGGAGACAATAAGCATCAGAAATTTGCTTTTTTACCATTTAAAAGACAAATTACAGGAAATAAAGTATCACCAGTCAACTTAAAATTGGAAAAACTCAAATCTGAATAGTTGAAGGAGGCTGAAATAAGCCTTCATCTGGCTGATAAACAAGAAAATGAACTTTCTTCCCTTTTGTATGACAACAGAGTAGCATTCTCTTCAGACAAAGAACCTCTAGGAGCAATTATTGGTCATGAAGTTGACATCATTCTTAACATTGAGAGACTTTATCCACCACTCTTAAGAAGACCTGCATATCCAGCAAGTCCAAAATCAAGAGAAGATCTAGAAATTCATATCAAAAAACTTCTGGACCTGGGTTTAATAAGAAAAGTAGGCCACAATGAAGAAGTAGAAATAACTACACCAGTAATAGTGGCATGACATAATGAAAAATCTAAAATGGTTGGGGACTTTAGAGTTCTGAACACTTACACTGTTCCAAACAGATACCCAATACCAAAAATCCAAATTGCCCTTACTCAAATATCTCAAGTAGTGTATATAACCACTATGGATGCCCTTAAAGGATTCCATAAAAATGTGGTGACCCGAAGAGCAAGAAAATACTTGAGAATTATTGTTCATTGTGGAGTATATGAATACTTGAGGATGCCCTTTGGTATCATAAATGCACCTTCACACTTCCAAAGAATGATGAATGAAATCTTGCCTGAAGAACTCTCAGAGAAATGGTTAATCATTTACATTGATGACATTATTGTCTGTTCCAAGACTTGGGAAGAGCACATGTACAGATGGTCCAGAGGCTTGACAAAAATTCAATCAGTAAACAAGAAAATCTCTTTGAAGAAATGTCATTTTGGATTTAAAGAACTTAAAGCACTAGGACATGTTGTATCCTTTTTGTCCCTGGGAATTGACAAAAACAAAGTTGCAGCAGTATTGCTAAAACCCATGCCCCAGAACAAGAAGGAAAGTCAGTCATTCTTATGTTTTGCAGGATATTACAGGCAACACATTCAAGATTTTGCATCCATAGCAAGGCCGCTTTAGAAATGGTGTGACAAAGACACAGTATTTGAAATGACTGTTGACAGAGTCAAAGCTTTTGAGTCTCTAAGAGAAGCCTTGAGCACTGCTCTGCTCGTACTGATGCCAGACTTTGAATTTCCTTTTGAACTTTATATTGATGCATGATGGGATGGGCTGGGTGCTGCACTTCACCAAGTTCAGATCATAAATGATAAACCTGTAGAAGGACCCATATGTTTCATATCCAGGCAAATCAAACCAACTTAAGCCAGATATGGAACAAGTCAAATGGAATACTTATGCCTTCTCTGTTCCTTGGAAAAATTGAACTACTTCTTAGAGGGATGTGTTTTTGAGGTGATAACTCATTTTACAGCTGTCAAGTCACTTTTAAACATGAAAACACCCAACAGACATATGCTCAGATGGCAAATAGCCATACAAGAATACAGAGGCAATATGACTATTGTTAATAAGGATGGGAATATTCATGAGAATGCAGATGGACTAAGCAGATGGCCATTACCAAATAATATTGATAATCCTACTTATGTTCCAGAAGAAGCTTCACCACAAATCCCAATAGAAGGAATAAGTGTTACAGACTTGAACACCACCTTATTTGAAGAAGTAAGACACAGTTACACTCAAGATAAGAACTGAAGCATCTTGTGCCAATTACTTCACAAAGACTGTAAAGACAACTCTATCATACATGCCTTGGATGAAGTATGGAAGAAATGTCATGATGAAGGAAGATTTCACCTACTGGAAGCTATAATTTACCACAGAACCAAGCACACATGTGTCATGACAGTTGTGGAAAGGTCATTAATCAATCTCGTACTGAAAGACTGCCATTACAGCCCCTTCTCAGGACATCTGTCTGAAGACAGAACTAGAGAAAAAGTGAAAACCTGTATATGGTGGCCAATGTGGCAGAATGATGTTGCACAGTATTGAAAAACCTGTGACAGCTGTCAAAAAGCAAATAAATCCACTGGAAAGAGACTTGGAAATATGATGAAAATCCAAGAACCAAGCAGACCTTGGGAAATTGTCCATATGGATTGGGTAACTGGACTACCGCCAGGAGATGACAGAAGTTATAATGCTTGCCCAGTGATTGTGGACAGGTTCATTAAAACTCTAATATTTTTACCATGTCACAAGGATGATACAGCCATGAATACAGCTCTTCTGATATGACATATAGTAGTGTCATGGACTGGAATATTTACAAACATCATTAGTGATAGGGATGCCAAATTCACTTCAGCACTATGGAAAAATCTGCACCAATTACTTGGCACTAAGCTGTCCTTCTCTACAGCCTACCACCCAAAAACTGATGGACTGGCTGAAAGGATGATCCAAACCTTAGAGGAAATGATAAGAAGATTTTGTGCATATGGCCTTGAACTCAAAGGTTGTGATGGATTTACCCATGATTGGTGTACTCTGTTGCCAGCACTGGAATTAGCATATAAAAAATTAATTCATGCCAGTACCAATCAAACTCCTGCTATCCTAGAAAAAGGATGGAAACCCAAATTACCACAAGATTCCTTGAGGAAAGATTTGATTGAAATACATCCCACAGCTGCTAGTTTCAAAGGAATGCTGGACAAAGCTAGAAAGCATGCAATAAGTTGCATGGAGGACTCTTTTGTATATGCTAGGGACAAATGGGATAAATCACATGCAACTCCAGATTTCAAAGTGGGTGACTTAGTTCTTGTATCCACCACTAACTTCAATAAAATCAAAGGATTTAAAAATCTGAAAGACTCCTTTGCAGGACCTTTTGTTATTAAGGCCCTCCATGGAGAAAAGGCTGTTGAAGTAGAGTTATCTGAAGCATTTAGCAATAAGCATCCTACATTTCCAGTAAGCTTGATGAAGCCATATAAATCTAGTGATGCTGAAAAAATTCCCCTTGAGGAATAAAGCTCCCCAAGTTATACCTCCTATTGAGTCATCTGGTAGTAAGAAAGTTACCAAAGTTCTCAAAGAAGGAAAGTTCGGAACCAACAAAATAAGGGAATACCTTGTTAGGCACAGTCACTCAGCTTGTGAGGATGAATGGTCGCCAGAAAAAGACATACCTGAAGCTAATAAGCTTCTCAGAAGGTTCAGGCACACTAGAAATAACAATATTACAAAGTAATATTCTTTTTTAGTGAGAGGGAATGTGAGCCTTAGGGGTATTTTCATATACTCAAAAGACCACAAAAGAAAAATTAAGATACAAATATAAATAAAATAAATTTATTTATATTATAAAAAAAATTAATTGAAATATAAATTCAAATTCATATTTAAAAATTGAAATTTAATCATAATTTAAACATAAAATTACAATAAAATTTAGAAATATGAAATCATATTTTTACTTGTAAAAATTAAGTAAAAATGAATTTTTTTTTAAAAATTGTGAAATTAAAATATTTTTGGTAAAAAGTTATATAAAATATATTATAATTTTTTATCCAATAAATAAACATAAAGAAATTATCATACCATTGGATTCCTCATAAAAAATAAAGTGGGGTCACCTCTGGATGAAATTTCTGTAACTCAACTCTAAATAAGCTTATATTAAGTTTTTATGATTTTCAATACAAAAATTGAAAATACTCAAAACTTTAATTTAATTCACACCAAATGTGGTGTTCACCATCAATTTTTGTGTTAAAATTGAGGTGTTGTGTTTAGTTTAGAATTTATCAGGAATTGAAGTATTTTCAATTGAATTCAATTGAAATGTCATAATGTGCGCATGTATTACATAAGTGAACTTTGATTTGCATATGAGGTATCAATTATTACTGTATTTTACTGTACAATTCAATTGAGTTACATATGTAAATTACAAGCATAATACATGGTGAGGAATTAAAGGAAAAAATAAATTGGAAAGATTAAAATTGGGGTGGGGGAAAGGAACTCTAGCTCTAAGGGGGAGCCAGACCCCCAAGCTTCTTGTTGAATGGTGTGGGATGTCAAAATCCATGCAAAAGTTCATTCCTTTTGGCCTGGAATTGAGTCACAGACCCTGTGACTCAATTGATGATGAGGTTTTGATACCAACCAGGGTGGTTTCAACTGCTGCCAAGAGGGTAAAACTACCCTTAAGTTAAAAAAATGTTAGTAGAAACAGTTTTAACTAGTTTCTATGCCTCTTACACACATTCTGACGTGTTTTGAAGGCTCTAGACCAGGTATTGCTATAGTAATGGCTGATTTAAGGGTCCAAAATGGCTAAAAATGGCTTAAACCAGCCCTTTTTTGGTCTAAACCAGGGTTCAATGATGCCATAATAGGCTTTTCTGTTGTCAGACTGTTTTTCACAGCTGACAGGAGGAAATTGTACTCTTGGAGTAAGAAAATTGATGGCTATAAAAGAATGTCTTCTTTGCCCCACTTTTCTCTTCATGTTAGAAGCATTTCCTTTTATAATTAGTTTAAACATTGTTAAACCAATCAATAAAAGATTCCAACCACCTTTCTTGAATCATTTTAAACCTTTTAACCAAATGAAAAAATCATTATAATTATTGTTTGTAACTCTTATAATCATTCTTTACCCCTGAACCACCCCAAAAGTGAATTAAAGCATCTTTCATCACTGCAAACTTTGTCACTTTGTTTCCAAATTCACTCTCGTCAGTTTTCAGTGTGAGTTCTCTTCAATTTCCTTTTCAAGACTTTTTTCTTTGATTAATTGCTTGCAGTTTTTTTCTAAATTAATTCCAATTGAAATTGCTCTTGTAGAAATTTCTTTTGTAGCCTTGAATATCTCTTGTAAAGTATTTTTGGATAAATTTTTATTGTTGGTAAAACAATAAATCTTTATAATATTATTTTTTTATACTAATAAAATTATAAGCAGTAAAATTAGCATGTTTTCTCTTAAAAACAATATTTTTTACTATTTTTAATTGATTTTTACCTTATACAAGTTTTGAGGATAGGAAAAGTACTTGATTCTCAATCAAACTTTCATATCCACACCTAACACTTATCACCTTTGAGTAGGAAGCATACAACCACACCTAGGAGTGTGATAGCAATCAATAAGTATGAAGGAGCTAATCATAATGGATTGCATATAGTAATACTAACCTGGAAAGTGTGATAGTGCTAATACACTTATCAACTTTGAGTATAAAGCAGACACACACACCTAGGAGGGTGATAAGAATCAATGAGTATGAAGAAGATAATCAGATAGGATAGAGAAGAGAATTACAACTGCTCTCATAAGAGCTTTCTTATATACATTCTGTATTTTGATATTACATACTTCACTGAGTAAATGATTTTGCTTTCATTACATGCCAAGTCAAATTGTTTAATACATCCTCAGCACTGAGTATTGAGTACATTTGCTAATGTAATCATTGAAGATTTTTATTGTTTTGAAATTCAAGGCAGGAGGCAGAGTAGGCCAAGTCAGGCCTAGTGCATGCCAACAGGTAATTGAGCAGGCCCACTGCTTGTTGATAATTAATTTTTGTGGGCTCAGAGTCCACAACAGAGAGAAGAATCAGTCTTGAGGAGGGTACTTGAGTGGTGGAAAACGGCTTGCACTTACTCATGCCAAAGGAATCTAGGAGAGTATTTATGTAAAGTTCTTGACTTAGAAGAATGATTTTCTGGTTACAATCCATGGTAACCTTCATTCCAAGAACATAGCAAAATTCACCCAAATCCTTCATATCAAATGTTCAGCAGATTTTAGAGCAAAAATAATGTAGATTAACACTTCAATCACTAGTTCATCAACATGAATAAAGACAAACCACGGATTATTATTACTACTAATAAAAAGGGAGGGATCGGCTGCAGATAGACAAAAGCATGTATTGATAAAAAACTGCTTAATTCTTAGGTACCAATTTCTAGGGCTTTGCTTCAGCCCATAGAGTTATGTCCTCAGTTTCAAGCAGGTTGGACCCAACAGAAGACATTAATATCCTTCTGGAAGTTGAATATGAATTGATTTGGTGAGATCACCATGAAGAAAGGCCATTTTCAAATCCATTTGTTGAAGATCAAGGTCATGATTAGCACAGTATCACAAAAGGAACTGCAAGGTGGAATGTCTTCCTGTTGGAGCAAATGTTTCATGGAAGTCCAGGTCCTCAACCTGGAGGAAACCTCTAACACATAGGTGGGATTTTTCCCCAGTGACATTCCCAAGAGAGTCCATCTTTTCATGGAAAACCCACATGTTTTCTAGAAGCTGAAGTCCATTGTGAAACTCAACTTCTTCAAATACTACATGCTTTTCAAGACTGGAGAACTCATTTTGAATAGCAAAAGCGAAGGAATTGGATTTAAGAGATGCCATTGCTTCCTTGAAACTACAAGGAGCTTTGCTAATTACTGCTGCAGCAAAGAAATTGGAAGGGCTCCTTACACACCCAGAAGAGATGATGTTGTCATTGGTGATGCCAGAGGTAATGTCCTTTGGTGCTTTTTCTAAGACTTTTTCACAGACCCACCCTTTTGGAAGTGTTGTTGACTTTTTTATAGAGGAAAAAAGGGGATCTGAATTAAGTGTATACTCACATGTCCTGTCTGTTTCATAAGGACCTTGTTGAACAGGATCTGTCACTGAACCGCAACCTTCTTCAATAGGCGGAAGGAGCAACGTATACTGATGGTTTGAATGAATTGGGGCTGCCACTGAATCCTTGGCTAGATCATCAGGTAAAGCAGACAAGAGGTGGCCAAGGCTGTCAGGTTTCTCTTCAACAGCATTACAGGAGTTAAATAACGCAATGGAGGGAATGAATAAGGGAATTTGAGAGGGAAATGGATGAGTGGGCCAGAAGGCTTCATCATCAATAAAGTGACAATAATGTGACATTAATATTTTCTTTCCTGCAGGATCAAAAAGTTGATAGTTGTGATGATGCTCCTGAATTTCCACAAGCACGCACAGTGCCCCAATAGGCTTGACCTTGGATTTTTGCCACAGTTTGGGATTGTTCATTTCAACAGTACAACCAAAGGGATGTAAATAAGAGAGATTAAAAGATGTTGAAGTATCCCACATACTTAATGGAGTTCTGAAATTGTGAGCTAATACTGGTGTCCTATTGAGTAAGAATGCTGGAATCGCCTCAGCTTCTCCCCACCATTTGGTCGGAACACTGTTGTGATGGATCATGACCCGTAATCTTTCAAGGAGGGAATGATTTCCCCTCTCCACAACAGGATTTTTCTGAGGGGTGTAGGGAGCAGTTGAAAGGTGACAAATGCCTTTGGCAGAGAACAGAGCTGAGAATCTTAAGCTTAAAAATTCACCACCATGGTTGGATGCAACAGTTTTAATAGTTCTTGTCGTTTGGTTTTCAACAAGAGCTTGAAATTTGACAAAGGTCTCAAAACATTCAGATTTTGTTTTCAAAAGATAAATTAATGTCATGTGGCTTTGGCTGTCAATTATTTGAAAAATGTACCTGTTTCCTCCCTGAGAAGTTGGTGAGATTGGTCTGCATAGATCCATTTGGATCACATCTAGCACATTGAGATTGAGAGGTATTGGAAGAGTTCCAAGAAAATTGCTTGATGAGATTTGGAGATTGCGCATGAGGTGAGATTGAATTTGGTGAAGTAAACATCAGGCCACATCTTGGCTGAAACCCATTTGCTAGTATGTCCTAGTTGCCTATGAAGACTTAGGGGATGACTGGGTGATGAGGAGTAGGCTACGTTTGTAGGGTTGATAAGGAAAATTTTATTGACTATTTTGGTGGAGAGAATCAGTTTCCATTTTGAACAAAGAGGTCAGCACAGTCCTTGAACCCTTTTAAAACGGCAACATCCTTGAGAAATGGTCCTAGATAAACAAGGATATATGAGGCTGATGGTACTACTAGTGCATTTGGAATTGATAGCTTGCCACTGTAGGTTTGCAGATGCATAGTTCCATCCAAGACAGCTATTATATAACTTCCATTTTCTGAAAGAAGTAGTCCATTTGAGGGAATTATGTTTGAGAAGAATGCTTCTGTAGGTGCTATTGTACTGGAGCACCTACTGGCTAACACAGGTTTGTTGAAGATCCTGTTAGTACTGTTTCAGGCAGCTAGTGCAGTGCCTGTTTCAAGTTTACTTTTGATGTTTCTTATACAGTGGAAGGCTTCCCTTTTTTCTGGAAATAGTTGAAAGAAATATTTTTCAGAGTGATTAGATAGAGGATTATGCTTGCCTTAAAAGCAAATCTCCTTCTTTGGCTTTGGGAGGAGTTTGAGAGCTAAAGCAGCTTCATCCTCTGTTCCAGATCTTTGGAGAAAGTCTAGCTCTACTTTGTTAAAGAGTTCTTCTACAGTAGGTATCTTGGCAGATACTTTGATAGAGTTAAACACTGTGGTGGAGACATGTCTACATGTGTCTGGAAGGATACTGAGAACAAAGAAGGTAAGGACTTGAATCATGATATCTGCGCCAAAAAGGCTTGGAGAGAGTCCTCGAAGTGGTTTTACAGTTGAGCGAAAGGAAGAGATTGCTTTGGACAAAGCAGCTGAGGAAGGGAGAAATTTTATAATGAATAGTTTTCCAAAATGTGAGGCAATGTTTTCACCAGAAGAAGAGGCCTAATGCTCCTTAATGGTGTGCCAGAGCTTACCTGGTTCCTCATCTTCTTCAGAAATAAATTTATTGGAGTTCTCATCATCAAGATGTCCTAAGATAAAATAATAAACCATCTCCTGTTTTTGAGAGAAGTGGGATCAGTTTTTATGCCACTATTGTCAGGTAGCTTAGTTAGCATGTCCATGAGATTTTTCATGACAAGCAATGAGATAATAACACTTTGCCATGTGAAAAGGTTAGAGGAGTTTAGCTTTTCTAGTCCCCATCCATCTGAGAGAATATTGATGGGATTGATTAATAATTAAGTCATGATTGCGTTTGAGTGATGTTTTGATGATTGTGTGATAGGACGTTTGGTCCAAATTTTAATTCTTATCATTCTTTTTGGTGTTCTGTCGGTGCTGGGCCCATAACTTAAAGATACTAAGAGAAGGTTAAAAGTTTTAACAAACTAAAGGAGCTGAATTAACATTGCAATGAATAATGTAGATAAATAGAGAGACAAAATAGTACCTAAAGTTTAGCAACTGGTATATCTAATAAGAGGCTAATCACTTGTACGCTCAATGCAATGTTGAGCTAACAAACAGAGCTGCAGTAATTATATTAGTAAGATAACAAGGCGTGATTTAGGCTATTAGCTGTACCTAAAGTCACTATTAATATTGTTTATACAGTACAACAGTGCTGTTTTACAGCTAAGAGGTGCTAGATAGGATACTTATTAACAAAGATAAAAGTTCAGCCAAAGTGAAGGTTTGTTCATACATTTGTAAGACAACCAACCACCACAAGTAACAACAGTCGTGTACAAACTATGCAGATCTAAAAAGATGTTCTGTCGATGATTTAATGAGAAATGAGGAGTAATTCTGACAATTTTCTGGTCAGTATAATGGAGAAAAATGTGATATAATTATATACCCATCACAACTCATGTGTAATTGTAACTCCACGCTATTGATGCAGAAGTGCGGGAATAACCACTTTTCAATTCTCTCTAGTTGCTCACAGACTGGGAGAAGTCTGTCATTTTTACATCCCCTCTGTCTTCAATCTGTGACAACCTGAGGCAGTTCATTTTTTTTTGCAGTGCTAGTTGGCAAATAGATTTTGTTAAGAAGTCTGCCAACATACTAGTGGTGGGAGTTTAGATGAGGTAAATAATTGAATCTCTGATAACTTCTTTAATTCAATGGATTTGAATATCAAAATGCTTCATTAATTGTGAGTTTGTATCGCAATCACCATTTGCTGTATCAATTCAGCCTTGGTTATCCTCATGGACAACAATTGGCTTGTCTTCAGTATTGATGGAGATTTCCTTACACAACTATCTGAACCACATTAGCTTGCATGTAAGATCTGTCAAAGCCTTGTACTCTGCTTCTGCCAAGGATAGTGAGACAGTGGGTTGTTTCCTCATTTTCCAAATAACAAGGTTATTATCAATAGTGACCAAGTAACCTGTTACTGAGTGTCTTGATTTTCTACAATTTCCCCAATCTTCATCTTAGTATGCAGTGGGGGGGTTCTTGATTACCTCTACAGTAAGTCAGTCCTATTTGGAATGTGCCTTTAAGATATTTTTGTGCATGTAGAAAGGCTTTCCAGTGCTGTATACCTGGTTACTCTAAGAATTGGGACAAAGCACTGACAGAGAAGGATAGGTTGGGCCTTGTAGCTGTGCTGAGATAGCTGAGCCTACCTATTGCGCTACGATGATTGACATTTAGTGCTAGAAAAGCTTCTCTTTCTTGGTCCAATGGTGCTTCTAAGTGTGTATTCAGTATCAATGCCTTTGCCACTGGTTTACAGTTGGTCATTCTGTAAAGATCAAGCAGGGAATCAATGTAGTGAAATTGGAATGAAGTGATTGAATTAGCTTTGTGAGTGATTTTGATACCTAACATCAAATTGGCTAACCCCAAAAATCTTTGTGCTGAATTTGGCTTCAATTGCTGTTTTGAACTTAGTCAGATTCTTGCTGAATACACCTATGTTGTCAACATGTATAAACAGCCATATAGGCTCATCACCATTGGAATGAAAGACACAAGAATCAGCTTTGAAAACTTTAAACCCCCAGTTAGTCAGCCAGTCAGAGAGACAGCGATACCATGCTAATGGAGCTTTCTGCAACCCGTATATAGCTTTTTTGAGTTGGAGGCACACGTTTTTCTTGTCGCGATTCAGTCCTTGTGGGATTGCTAAGTATACTTTATCTTCTAGGGGAGAATTGAGAAAGGCGCTCTTGATTTCCAGTTGTTCAAACCTTAGTCCTGTTGAAGCCGCATGGGATATAAGAGTTCAAAGTGAATTTACTCTACCAGTTGGTGCAAAAGTCTTGAAGAAATCAATTCTGTGTGTCTGAGAGAAACCTTGAGCACATAACCTGGCTTTGTGCTCAAGTATCTTGTGTTTTTCATTCCACTTAGCTTTACAAACCCAGGTTGTACCTATGAGCTTATATTCTTCATTGATAGGTACTTCTTCCTATACATCAAGTTTCTTCATGTTGTCCAATTCTTTCATGACAGCTTTCATCCATGTGGCTGATTTGTCTGATTCTAAAGCCTCATTGTATGTACAGGGATTGGAATGAGGGAGATGAGTGGCTGGAAACCTGGAGTAGGGTAGGATTTCTGTTTCACTGATATATGTGTTGATTAGAGTTGGATGTCTTGGTCCTATGATCTTGAGCTTCTTTCTTTCTGGTGGCTCTGGTTCTACATTTCTTTGGTTAGACAATAATTACTCAACTTCCAATTGATCTTTGTTTATGGGTACCAATTCTACTATTTCCTCTGAGCAGTCGTAATAAATTTCTTCCTCTTTGAGGAAGTCATTCCAGCTAATTTTGGAAGTCATACTATTAGATTATTTGGAATTTTCTAGAGTAGGGAAGCTATTCTCAAAGAAGGTAACATGCCTACTAGTATAGACCTTTTTATCATTGAGGTTTAAGATATGATTTTCTGATTCATTAGTGAATCCAAGTAAAATGCCTATTTCACCTGTTGTGGCCAATTTCCAGTTACGTTGGAGTCAGGGAATGTGGAATATGACTTTAAAACCAAAGATCCTGATCATTTCAATATTTGAGGAAACTCCTGTCCAAAGAAAATATGGTGATTAGTTATTTCTAGAAGGTGTTGAGATAATATTAACAAGGTGTGCGGCAGTGTTGACTGCTTCTTCCCAGTAGCATCTGGAGAGGTTTGACATAAGAAGCAGGCATATTTCCTTGTTCAATATCTTTTAATTTGCATTTTCTGTGAAGCCATTGTGCTCAGGAGTGTATGAAGGTGATATGTTGTGGATGAAACCGCTTTTGACTGCTAGTGTCTTGCATTGATAATTGATAAATTCCCCTCCTCCATCTGTGAGGATTATCATTATTTCTCTGTCCTGGAGATTTTCCATTAGGATCTTTTGCAAAACAAATTCCTGGTATATGTCAGATTTTTTTTCAAAACTCTGTTTATCTTGAAGGAAGCGTACCAATAAGCAATGGTTAACATGTAACCATGTCCTTATTGTAAGTTGTGGATATGAAACTTTGATTAAAAATAAAGTACTTTTCCTGTCCTCAAAATTTGTATAAGGTAGAAATCAATTAAAAATAGTAAAAAATAATATTTCCAAGAGAAAACATGCCAATTGTATTATTTATAACTTTATTAGTATAAAACAATAATATTATAAAGATTTATTGTTTTACCAACAATAAACATTTATCCAAAAATACTCTACAAGAGATATTTAAGGCTACAAAAGAAATTTCTTCAAGAGCAATTTCAATTGGAATTAATTGAGCAAAGAACTGCAAGCAATTAATTAAAGAAAAAATTCTTTGAAAAGAGTATTAAAGGGAAAACACGCCCAAAAGTGACCAGAGTTAATTTGGAAACAAAGTGACAAAGTTAACAGTGATGAAAGATGCTTTAATTCACTTTTTGGGGGTGCTTCAGGGGTAAAAATGATTATAAGAGTTACAAACAATGATTATAATGATTTTTTCATGTGGTTGAAAGGTTTAAAATGATTTTTAAAGAAGTTGTTTGGAATCTTTTATTGATTGGTTTAATAGTGTTTAAACTACTTATAAAAAGAAAAGATTCTAACATGAACAGAAAAGTGGGGCAAAGAAGACATTCTTTTATAGCCATCAATTTTCTTACTCCAAAAGTAAAACTTACTCTTGTCAGTCGTGAAAAACACTCTCACAACAGAAAAGCCAATTATGGAATCATTGAACCCTGGTTTAGACCCAAAAAGGGCTGGTTTAAGCCATTTTTAGCCATTTTAGACCCTTAAATCAGCCATTACTATTGTAGTACCTGGTCTAGAGCCTTCAAAACACGTCAAAATGTGTGTAAGAGGCGTAGAAACCAGTTAAAACTGTTTCTACTAACGTTGTTTTAACTTAAGGGTAGTTTTACCCTCTTGGCAGCAGTTGGAACCACCCTGGTTGGTATCAAAACCTCATCATCAATTGAGTCACAGGGTCTGTGACTCAATTCCAGGCCAAAAGGAATGAACCTTTGCATGGATTTTGACATCCCACACCAGTCAACAAGGAGTTTGGGGGTCTGGCTCCCCCTTAGAGCTAGAGTTCCTTTCCCCCACCCCAATTTTAATCTTTCCAATTTATTTTTTCCTTTAATTCCTCACCATGTATTATGCTTGTAATTTACATATGGAACTCAATTGAATTGTACAGTAAAATACAGTAATAATTGATACCTCATATGCAAATCAAAGTTCACTTATGTAATACATGCGCACATTATGACATTTCAATTGAATTCAATTGAAAATACTTCAATTCCTCATAACTTCTAAATTAAACATAACACCTCAATTTTAACACAAAGCTTGATGGTTAACACCACATGTGGTGCGACTTAAATTAAAGTTGTGAGGATTTTCAACTTTTGTATTGAAAATACTAAAAACTTAATATAAGCTTATTTAGAGTTGAGTTACAGAAATTTCATCCAGAGGTGACCCCACTTTATTTTTTATGAGGAATCCAATGGTATGATAATTTCTTTATGTTTATTTATTGGATAAAAAATTATAATATATTTTATATAACTTTTTACCAAAAATATTTTAATTTCACAATTTTTAAAAAAAAAATCATTTTTACTTAATTTTTACAAGTAAAAATATGATTTCATATTTCTAAATTTTATTGTAATTTTATGTTTAAATTATAATTAAATTTCAATTTTTAAATATGAATTTGAATTTATATTTCAATTAATTTTTTTTATAATATAAATAAATTTATTTTATTTATATTTGTATCTTAATTTTTCTTTTGTGGTCTTTTGAGTATATGAAAATACCTCTAAGGCTCACATTCCCTCTCACTAAAAAAGAATATTACTTTGTAATATTGTTATTTCTAGTGTGCCTGAACCTTCTGAGAAGCTTATTAGCTTCAGGTATGTCTTTTTCTGGCAACCATTCATCCTCACAAGCTGGGTGACTGTGCCTAACAAGGTATTCCCTTATTTTGTTGGTTCCGAACTTTACTTCTTTGAGAACTTTGGTAACTTTCTTACTACCAGATGACTCAATAGGAGGTATAACTTGGGGAGCTTTATTCCTCAAGGGCAATTTTTTCAGCATCACTAGATTTATATGGCTTCATCAAGCTTACTGGAAATGTAGGATGCTTATTGCTAAGTGCTTCAGATAACTCTACTTCAACAGCCTTTTCTCCATGGAGGGCCTTAATAACAAAAGGTCCTGCAAAGGAGTCTTTCAGATTTTTAAATCCTTTGATTTTATTGAAGTTAGTGGTGGATACAAGAACTAAGTCACCCACTTTGAAATCTGGAGTTGCATGTGATTTATCCCATTTGTCCCTAGCATATACAAAAGAGTCCTCCATGCAACTTATTGCATGCTTTTTAGCTTTGTCTAGCATTCCTATGAAGCTAGCAGCTGTGGGATGTATTTAAATCAAATCTTTCCTCAAGGAATCTTGGGGTAATTTGGGTTTCCATCCTTTTTCTAGGATAGCAGGAGTTTGATTGGTACTGGCATGGATTGATTTTTTATATGCTAATTCCAGTGCTGGCAACAGAGTACACCAATCATGGGTAAATCCATCACAACCTTTGAGTTCAAGGCCATATGCACAAAATCTTCTTATCATTTCCTCTAAGGTTTGGATCATCCTTTCAGCCAGTCCATCAGTTTTTGGGTGGTAGGCTGTAGAGAAGGACAGCTTAGTGCCAAGTAATTGGTGAAGATTTTTCCATAGTGCTGAAGTGAATTTGGCATCCCTATCACTAATGATGTTTGTAAATATTCCAGTCCATGACACTACTATATGTCATATCAGAAGAGCTGTATTCATGGCTGTATCATCCTTGTGACATGGTAAAAATATTAGAGTTTTAATGAACATGTCCACAATCACTGGGCAAGCATTATAACTTCTGTCACCTCCTGGCGGTAGTCCAGTTACCCAATCCATATGGACAATTTCCCAAGGTCTGCTTGGTTCTTGGATTTTCATCATATTTCCAAGTCTCTTTCCAGTGGATTTATTTGCTTTTTGACAGCTGTCACAGGTTTTTCAATACTGTGCAACATCATTCTGCCACATTGGCCACCATATACAGGTTTTCACTTTTTCTCTAGTTCTGTCTTCAGACAGATGTCCTGAGAAGGGGCTGTAATGGCAGTCTTTCAGTATGAGATTGATTAATGACCTTTCCACAACTGTCATGACACATGTGTTCTTGGTTCTGTGGTAAATTATAGCTTCCAGTAGGTGAAATCTTCCTTCATCATGACATTTCTTCCATACTTCATCCAAGGCATGTATGATAGAGTTGTCTTTACAGTCTTTGTGAAGTAATTGGCACAAGATGCTTCAGTTCTTATCTTGAGTGTAACTGTGTCTTACTTCTTCAAATAAGGTGGTGTTCAAGTCTGTAACACTTATTCCTTCTATTGGGATTTGTGGTGAAGCTTCTTCTGGAACATAAGTAGGATTATCAATATTATTTGGTAATGGCCATCTGCTTAGTCCATCTGCATTCTCATGAATATTCCCATCCTTATTAAAAATATTCATATTGCCTCTGTATTCTTGTATGGCTATTTCCCATCTGAGCATATGTCTGTTGGGTGTTTTCATGTTTAAAAGTGACTTGACAGCTGTAAAATGAGTTATCACCTCAAAAGCACATCCCTCTAAGAAGTAGTTAAATTTTTCCAAGGCACAGAGAAGGCATAGATATTCCATTTGACTTGTTCCATATCTGGCTTCAGTTGGTTTGATTTGCCTGGATATGAAACATATGGGTCCTTCTACAGGTTTATCATTTATGATCTGAACTTGGTGAAGTGCAGCACCCAGCCCATCCCATCATGCATCAATATAAAGTTTAAAAGGCAATTCAAAGTCTGGCATCAGTACGAGCAGAGCAGTGCTCAAGGCTTCTCTTAGAGACTCAAAAGCTTTGACTCTGTCAACAGTCATTTCAAATACTGTGTCTTTGTCACACCATTTCTAAAGCGGCCTTGCTATGGATGCAAAATCTTTAATGTGTTGCCTGTAATATCCTGCAAAACATAAGAATGACTGACTTTCCTTCTTGTTCTGGGGCATGGGTTTTAGCAATACTGCTGCAACTTTGTTTTTGTCAATTCCCAGGGACGAAAAGGATACAACATGTCCTAGTGATTTAAGTTCTTTAAATCCAAAATGACATTTCTTCAAAGAGATTTTCTTGTTTACTGATTGAATTTTTGTCAAGCCTCTGGACAATCTGTACATGTGCTCTTCCCAAGTCTTGGAACAGACAATAATGTCATCAATGTAAATGATTAACCATTGCTCTGAGAGTTCTTCAGGCAAGATTTCATTCATTATTCTTTGGAAGTGTGAAGGTGCATTTATGATACCAAAGGGCATCCTCAAGTATTCATATACTCCACAATGAACAATAATTCTCAAGTATTTTTTTGCTCTTGGTGTCACCACATTTTTATGGAATCCTTTAAGAGCATCCATAGTGGTTATATACACTACTTGAGATATTTGAGTAAGGGCAATTTGGATTTTGGTATTGGTTATCTGTCTGGAACATTGTAAGTGTTCAGAACTCTAAAGTCCCCAACCATTCTAGATTTTCCATTATTCCATGCCACTATGACTGTTGTAGTTTTTTCTACTTCTTCATTGTGGCCTACTTTTCTTGAAAACACCAAGGTCCAGAAGTTCTTTGATATGAATTTCTAGAGCATCTCTTGATTTTTGGACTTCCTGGATATACAGGTCTTCTTAAAAGTGGTGGATAAAGTCTCTCAATGTTAAGAATGATATCAACTTCATGACCAATAATTGCTCCTAGAGGTTCTTTGTCTGAAGCAAATGCTCCTCTGTGGTCATACAAAAGGGAAGAAAGTTCATTTTCTTGTTTATCATCCAGATGAAGGCTTATTTCAGCCTCCTTCAACTGTCCAGATTTGAATTTTTCCAATTTTAAGTTGAATGGTGATACTTTATTTACTGTAATTTGTCTTTTAAATGGTAAAAAGGAAAATTTCTGACACTTATTGTCTCCAATAGTAAAGTATCTGTCTTTGTTGTTATGTAAGTCTATTCCATACATGATTAAATAGTCATTTCCCAATATAAAATGGGTACTAGAGTAATTTTCCATAACAAAAAATTCAACAGTGATTCTTAAATTTCCATTTATATGTGAAAATATGACACTATTTTCATATATTACCAATGCTTTCATTGGGTTACTTGCACTATTTAATTTCATGCCATCAGTTGGCAACAATTGATCTTCAAAGTTTGGTACACAAGTTTTAAGAAAGGATTTACCAGCACAAGACAAGAAGGCTCCTGGGTCAAGCAAAAATTTAGTGCCCTTTTTTTCAATCATCACTTCTGTCATACAGGAGTTACCGGCTGTATAACCTTTCCCTCTCTTTGGTTTGGTTTTCATAAGTTGTGCATCTTGAACTTTTGATAAATCAAGCTGACCATTGCTCAATTGTGGCAAGTGGGATTAAGATTCCATGATGTAAAAAGTGGAATTGATATTTTCTATATTGTTTGAAGTTTCAGAAAATATGGATGACTTATCATCTGAATTGTCTTCAATTATTTCATATTTCTCAACATCAGGATCCTTTTCAATATCAATTTCATTGATTTTCCCCCTTTTTGGACATGTATTGGCTGAATGGGTGGTGCGTTGGCAAATATGGCACTTTCTGACTGTATCTGCAGATTAATACTTATTATTAGATTTGACTTTGGGGTTTTTGTCCACAGAATCTTTCCAAGTTTTATTAAGCCTTGTTTTGAGATTCACCCTCCTGGAACCAATTTTGGTTCTGGTGGTTACTTCTACTAATATATTGATAATATTTTCTGCTGAAGATTGTTCAGTAGTCCTGCTTTTGACAGTATGTCCTAAGACACCTCCACATTGTCTCAGAATCTTCCTATGGATCATACATTTTGACATGTCAGGATTTAATGCTGTTAATCTGTCTTTTTGTTGTCAAAACCACGGCAAAGCTTTGTCTTTATCAGCATTATATTTGGCAGATTCAAAGACTGTTTCCACTTTAAGCCTCCAAGCATCATTGGCCCATTTGATGATAATTTGGGTTTTCCACCAAGTCCAACTTTGGTGTCGATGTGCTTGTCTCAATTTCTTATACCATCTCTGAGCTGATTTGGTAAATAAGGTGTTAAGCCTGGCTGTTACCAATCTGTCTGGTAGTTCAAAGTCTTCTTTGATCATGTCAATACCTCTGAGGAATTCCATATGGTCATATTCTCCTTCATCACTGAAGTGAGGCCATTCCTTAAGTTTTGGAACTTCTTTCAAGAGTGCTTGGCCCATTGGTGGCTCCAAGTTATGAGAAGAAGTAGAAAATTCATTTTTCAATTGAGAATTTTCAATATCCAATACTTGTGGATTGGGAATCCCTGTACCCTCATTTTGATTCAGAGGTGTAGACATTCTTGGTAAGGTGTTTAGTAGTTGTTCAATATTATTCATTTTACTGTTTTTACACCTTTGTGAATTTCTTAATTCATGTTGTAGGCTTTGTATAGAGGTCATTACATTCTTTTTATGATAATCCTCTTTATATGTCAGCTCATTCCATAATTCTGTTTGTTTAGTATTATCAAATATAACTTCATTTAACTTTATTGTTAATTTTGATATTTCCTCTTTTGAGGTATCAAAACACATTTTCAAGGCAATTATATGTGTCTTTACTTCAGTAAATGATTTTGAAATATCATCAAGAGCTTTCTTATTATCCTCTTTAATATTATTTATGGCTTGTTTTGTTCTTGTTTCAATCATGTCATCAATATTGAATTTGGAATATTTATCTGTCAATTCCTTAATAATGGCAGATTGTTAATTTATCTTATTTCCAAAAGAATAATCATTATTTAAAGTTTTAATTGTTCTTAAAGCTTTTTCAAAACATTCAAGTGTTTCATTTATTTGGCTCAGACTCAAGTTATGTGTTTTTTGATTGTCACAAATGGATGTATTTTTATCAGAAAGATGAATTTTTACGTCAATTGTAGCTTCATAAAACTCTGGAATAGAATCAAAAATATCAGAAATCATTTCTAATATTTTAATCTGGCCTCCTCTTTCTTTTGTAATTCCATCATTGTTCTGCCATCTGAAACACATTTTCCATGGCATCCTGTTGAATTTTTGGAATCCTGTAGCCCTTGCTGTAAGGTTTGGTGGCTGGTGCCTTTCCTTTGCCCTTGTTTGGAGCTTGTGGCTGGCTTTTCACGTTGGAATTGCTGCTGCTGGCCCCTGGGGCTGTTTTTGGTACTTGTTTGGGTGGTGGAGGGTTGTTTTTCCTCCATTTTAGTGTCAAGAGCATCATGGCTTTCTCCTCCATCAATGGATTCCATCCATTGAGCAATTTGCAAGTATTGGGATGGCCTAGGAATTTTCTCACAGTCATGTAATAATTCATGCAGTTTTTCCACAGATCTGCAAGGATCTGGTACTCCTTGTACTGCAGGGCATTTTTGTATGCTTTGTGGCTGGCTTTGTATATGTCCACTGAGGCTTCTTGTGGCTCTGTCAGCTCTTTGTGAAGTTAAAATGGTATTATCAGCATCAGAATGACCTATTTTAGTTGTTTGGAAGTCATCAACTGACCCTTTTCCTTCTGTACCTGGTTGGCTTCTGCCATAATCACATCTATTACCTTTCTGGGAGCTGCTTGAGGGGTTATAGCTGGCTCCTGATCTAGTTGAAGGCATATTTTATGATTCAAAAGGCTTAAAATAGTATTTTTACATCAAAAAACTTACCATTGGCCAAATTCTTAGCTTTTGGAAGGGTATTACTTATATCCAAGTTAATCAATTCAGAAGATATTGGTTCAGGTTGGTTATTTTGAGTCACAATAACAGTACTATTATGGTCTGAATTAACAGTGCTGGCAACAATAATGCGGGTGACTGTTGAGGCTGTTTCAATGTTTTCTTGTCTTACCACTTTGTCAGACACTAAAATTAATGGAAAAGCCAATTAATTAAGTAGAACAAAGGTTATTTCAAAAAAGAAATAAAAATATAAGCCTCACTTATAATATGAAAAAAAAATATGGATTTTTTGATTTATAAGTATTTTTTATATGCTTTTGAAATTTTTCAATATAAGAAAAAGGTTTAAAAGAGAGTAAAGAAAATATGTCACAGGTAAAACATAACGGCTGGGCCCCCAAATGTAAGGTGTGAATACAAAACTTTGATTAAAAATAAAGTACTTTTCCTGTCCTCAAAATTTTTATAAGGTAAAAATCAATTAAAAATAGTAAGAAATATCGTTTTCAAGAGAAAAAACACCAATTTTATTGTTTATAACTTTATTAGTATAAAACAATAATATTATAAAGATTCATTGTTTTACCAACAATAAAAATGTATCCAAAAATACTCTACAAGAGATATATAAGGATACAAAAGAAATTTCTTCAAGAGCAATTTCAATCTGAATTAATTGAGCAAAGAACTGCAAGCAATTAATTAAATACCAAAGTCTTTAAAAAGAGTATTAAAAGAAAACATGCCCAAAAAGGGACTAGAGTGAATTGGGAAACAAAGTGACAAAGTTAACAGTGATGAAAGATGCTTTAGTTCACTTTTGGGGTGGTTCAGGGGTGAAAATGATTATATGAGTTAAAAACAATGATTATAATGATTTTTTCATGTGGTTAAAAGGCTTAAAATGATTTATAAAAAAGGTGGTTGGAATCTTTTATTGATTGGTTTAACAATGTTCAAACTAATTATGAAAGGAAAAGATCCTAACATGAAGAGAAAAGTGGGGCAAAGAAGACATTCTTTTATAGCCATCAATTTTCTTACTCAAAAAAGAAAATTTCCTCTTGTCAGTTGTGGAAAACAATCTGAAAACAGAAAAGCCAATTATGGCATCATTGAACCCTGGTTTAGACCCAAAAAGGGCTGGTTTAAGCCATTTTTAACCATTTTAGACTGTTAAATCAGGCATTACTATAGTAATAACTGGTCTAGAGTCTTCAAAACACGTCAGAATGTGTGTAAGAGGTGTAGAAACCACTTAGAACTATTTTTAAAAACATCTTTTTAGCTTAAGGCTAATTTTACCCTCTTGGCAGCAGTTAAAACCACCCTGGTTGGTATCAAAACCTCATCATCAATTGAGTCACAGACCCTGTGACTCAATTCCAGACCACAAGTAATGAGCTTTTGCATGGATTTTGACATCCAACACCAGTCAGCAAGAAGTTTGGGGGTCTGGCTCCCCTTTAGAGCCAGAGTTCCTTTTCCCCCCCCAATTTTAATCTTTCCAATTTATTTTTTCCTTTAATTCCTCATCATGTATTATACTTGTAATTTACATATGTAATTCAATTGAATTGTACAGTACAATACAGTAATAATTGATACCACATATGTAAATCAAAGTTCACTTATGTAATACACGCGCACATTTTGACATTTCAATTGAATTCAATTGAAAATACTTCAATTCCCCATAGCTTTTAAACTAAACACAACACCTCAATTTTAACACAAAAGTCGAGGGTTAACACCACATTTGGTGTGAATTAGATTAAAATATTTAGCATTTCCAATTTTTGTATTGAAAATACTAAAAACTTAATTTAAGCTTATTTAGAGTTGAGTTACAGAAATTTTATCCAGAGTTGACCACACTTTATTTTTTATGAGGAATCCAATGGTATGATAATTTCTTTATGTTTATTTGTTGGATAAAAAGTTATAATATATTTTACATAACTTTTTACCAAAAATATCTTAACTTCACAATTTTTCTTAAAAATTCATTTTTACTTAATTTTTACAAGTAAAAATATAATTTCATAGTTTTAAATTTTATTGTAATTTTATTTTTAAATTATAATGAAATTTTGATTTTTAAATATAAATTTGTATTTATATTTCAGTTTTTTTTATCTTTATAATATAAATAAATTTATTTTATTTATATTGGTATATTAATTTATCTTTTGTGGTCTTTTGGGTATATGAAAATACCCAAAGGCTCACACTTATTTTGATGATGGAGAAATTGGTCCTACAACATCTAAATGAAGGCAGTCAAGTGGCGTGACAACTTCAACAAAATGTCCTTTAAATGGTAAAGCAGTCATTTTTCCTCTGACACATGTATTGCAAGGGTTGTTGTTTGGCTTTAGTCTAAGTGATTTCAGCACCTGGTTACTAGGGTGTCCAAGATGGGAGTGTCAAGGAGGATTTGGAATATTTTTGGTTAGGTGTATAGTCAGTTTATCAAAGGATGCCACCATAAGCTTTTTTATGAGTTTTCCTGACAGGAAGATTTGATTATCATGCAAAAGGTGAAAAGTTGAGTTGTTTCTGGTTATGGTTGTAGGAGCTTTGAAGAGGTCTAGGAGGCTAAGTAGATTTTTTGTTAGTTTAGGTATGTTAATGCAATTCAGCAAGGTGAATGTGCTGTTGTTGATAATAATCTTTACTGTTCCTCAGCCTTTGAAAGTGAGGCTACTTGATGGGTTGCTGGTTGAAATGCTTTTGCCACTACTTTCAGTGAAATTGCTAAAAAGCCTCCTGTTGTTGAACATGTGGTGGGTTTCCCCACAGTCAATACCTAGGATGAGAGATGTGAGACTCATATTTTCAGCATTTGAGAGAAGTGCTTCCAAACAAGTTTTGTGTGTTTCAGCCTCTGATGTTTTCTTGTTAAATTGGTTACATGGCAGGAGATAAAGTTCTGGGTGTTCTGCCCAGCAATTCTTGGCTTTATGGGTTGTGTTCTTAATATTATGTTTTCTGTCTTTACAGATATATGTGAGTTTGTATGGGAATTGATTTGAGGTATTGAGTAAGGCACTACTATCATTCTCTTCTTTGATTTTTGTTTTTTGAGAATCCCTTTTTGCATTTTTATGTCTGAGCAACTTAAATAGTTTATCAGAACTTATTGTGGATTAATCTTTGAATTCATTGAAAGGACCATAGAGTCTATGACATGATCATATAGACTGCTATCCCGGCTGATTTTTCCCAAGATTGAGTAGGCCATGATGTCAGGAGGCAGGGAAATGCCTATGCCTGCAATATTGAAGAGAATGCTGAATCATTTTTTGATGTAGACAACCCCAGTGTACCCAAGTACATCCTCTGTTTGTGATGGTTTGTGATGCAAACTTTATTTTATGATGATTTCTTGATGTAGACGACTTAGAATAAGCTGTACTGCCTCAATATTAGCCTGTTTCCATACAGACAAGGATGAAGGGTCTGTACTTGGTGGTACGTTGCTATGGGAAACCTCGCAAAGACCTCTTTCTGAGAGTTCGACATCCATCATGATGCTCCATAGGGTGTAGTTGCACCCATCTAGGATCAGAATGTGGGATATTTGACTTGTCAATGGTTTTTCAGGCATGTTTGTTCACCTTGATATGATTTATGAGCTATTTGAGACTGTAAATCTGAAAGTTTTAACAAACTCAAGAAACTGCATTAACATTGCAATCAATAATGTAAATAAATAGAGAGACAAAATAGTACCTAAAGGTTAACAACAAGTATATCTAATAAGAGCCTAATCACTTGTACGTTCAATGAAATGTTGAGCTAACAAACAGAGCTGCAGTAATTATATGAGTAAGATAACAAGGCATGATTTAGGCTATTAACTGTACCTCAAGTCACTATTAATATTGTTTATACAGTACAACAGTGCTGTTTTACAGCTAAGAGGTACTAGATAGGAAATCCTTATTAACAAAGATAAAAGGTCAGCAAAATTGAAGGTTTTTTCATAGGTTTGTAAGACAACTAACCACCACGAGTAACAACAGTCATGTACAAACTATGCACATCTAAAAAAATGTTCTGTTGATGCTTTAATGAGAAATTAGGAGTAATTCTGACAATTTTCTGGTCAGTATAATGGAGAAAAATGTGATCTAATTATATACCTGTCACAACTCATGTGTTATCTTAACTCCATGCTATTGATGCAGAAGCGCAGGAATAACCACTTTTCAATTCTCTCTAGTTGCTCATGGACTGGGAGAAGTCTGTCAGTTTTACAAAGGTAGTTTGATCAGAAACAAAGAAAAAGTAATATAAGAAATATAACTGAGAAGTGGGATAGAAAACAACTTCTTGTGAAAATAATAAACCTCTACCAGTCTGTGAGCAACTAGACACTTTTGAGAAATAGGTATCCCCGCGTTACTGTACTAACAGCACGGGGTTAAGATCACACTTTGATCTCTGAGAATATAAATAGAGCACGCATGCCTTTATTGAAGAAAGGAGAGATCATCCCAACTCTTTCTTAAATAGATCTTCACCAACACAATATTTTGAATTGTGCATAGCCCATACACAATTTTCAACAATAGTCATGGTTGGTTATCTTACAAGCCTACAAACTAACCCTTATCTTTACTAATTTTTGTCTTTGTACATAAGTATCATCTACCCAGCACCTATCAGCTATAAAATAGCACAGTTAAGAATACAGTTGAATAATATTAATAGTGACTTTAGGTCTGATTACTATCCTAAAGCCATACTCACTTTTGTTACCAATGTTTTAACTACAATTTTGTCTGTTAGCCCAACACTACATTGTACGCATAAGCAATTATCCTCTTAATATTTCTACTAGTTGTTCACTTCTAGGTACTACTTTGTCTTTCCATTTATCTACATTATTTACTATGATGTTAATGCATTGCTTTAGTTTGTTTCAAATTTTACAGATTTAAAGTCACAAAATGCTCATACATCATATCAAGGTGAACAACTATGCCCAAAAAACCATTGATAAATCAAACATCCCATATCCCAATCCTAGATGGGTGCAATTACACTCTGTGGAGCATCATGATGGATGTAGAGCTATCAGCAAGGGGTCTTTGCGAAGTCTGTCATAGTGACACACCTCCGATCTCAGATCCCTCAACATTAATTGAATGGAATCAGGCCAACATTGAGGCAGTACAGCTTATCCTAAGCTGTCTAAATCAAGATATTATCATTAGCATTGTAGAAGCACTAACAGTAAAAAAGCACTAAAGCACTTTGGGCTAAAATCACAATAAAATTTGCCTCTCAAACTGTCACAAACAGAGGACGAACTTGGGTACATTGGGAATGCCTAAAATTTACTGGAAATATCAAGGAATACATCAAAGAATGTTCCAACATTCTTTTTGACATTTCAGGAACAGGCATCTCTCTGCCTCGAGAGATCATGGCATATTCAATATTGGGTAAAATTAGTCGGGACAGCAGTCAATATGACCAAATCATAGACTCCATGGTCCTCTCTATGAACGCACCCACCAACCCACAACAAGTTCTAGACAAACTATCAGAGTTTCTCAGGCAAAAAATACAAAAAGGGACTGTCAAAAGACCTTGATCAAAGAAAAGAACAATAGCAGTGCCTTACTCACTGCCTCAGACTAATTGCCATACAAACTAACAAAAATTTGTAAAGATAGAAAACAAAACATCAAAAACATTACTCAAAATGCCAAAGCCTTCTGGGCTGAACACCCAGAACTTTGTCCTCCACCACGAAACCGCTACAAAAAAACATCAGAGGCTGAAACTCATCACACTGGCATGGAAGCACTATTCACGACTGCCTGGAATACTTTGAATTCACCGTTTTCCTTATTTATTGACTGTGGCGCAACCCACCACATGTTCAACAACAGGAGCCTCTTCACCAACTTCACTGAAAGGAGTAAAAGGATCTCCACCAGCAATCCATTGAGCAATCTGATCTGCAAGGGCCATGAAATGGTAAAAATAATTATTAAAAATAAATCTTTTACCCTCCTTAATTGCCTTTTTGTCCCCAAACCAATGAAGAACCTTGTCAGTCACCTTGATCTATGCAAAGCTCCAATAACAATAAATAAAGACAGCTCAATGTTTCAGTTGTCACAGAACAATCAACCCTTCTTATCAGGAAAACTCATAAATAAACTCATGGGGGTATTTTTCAACCAACCAACTGAAAATCTAACCAAAGGTTCCCCTAATCCACCTTGGCATCTCTGTCTTGAACATCCAAGCAATCAGGTATTGAAATCCCTTGGATTGCAACCAATCGACGACAACTCTTGTGATACCTGTGCTAAGGAAAAAATGACTGCATTGCCATTCAAAGGGCACTTTGTTGAAGTTACCAAGCCACTTGATTGCCTTCACCTAGACATTGTTGGACCGATTTCTCCTCCATCAAAATCAGGGCACCGTTATTTCTTAACCATCATTGATCAGTAAACCTCCTTCAAGATAACCCGATTTCCAAAAAGAAATCAGAGGTTTTTGATGAATTTTTTTCTCAAGAAAAACTAATTGAAAACACTCAAGACAGAAAAGTAAAAAGGATTCTTACCAATGGAGGGGGTTAATTTGTCAATCATCAGTTTAAGTCACTAGCAATCCAAAGTGGCTTTATCCACAGTTTATCACCTCCATATACGCCAGGACACAATGGCTTTGCTGAACGTGCCAATCAAACAATATTAGATAAGGCAAGATGCCTGCTCCTCACATCAAATTTCCCTAATTGATACTGGGAAGAGGCAGTCAACACGGCCATGTACCTTGTCAATAGTATTCCTACACCCTCAAGGAACAACCAATCACCTTATTTTCTATGGACAGGAGTTGCCTCCAAAATTCAAATGATCAGGACATTTGGCTGTAAAGTCATCTCACACATTCCCAGAAACCATCTCAACTGGAAATTAGCTCCAACTGGTGAAAACAGAATCTTGCTTGGAATCACTAATGAATACGCGTATTGTATCTTTAAAATTAGTGACAACAAGGTTTATACAAGTAGGCATGCTACCTTATTTGAGAATAACTTTCCCACTCTGAATAACTGTGAAGAGTCTAATAATATGATTCCCAACACTAGCTGGAATGACTTTGTTGAAGAAGACAATTTCTACGATTGTCTAGAGGAAGTAGAAGAATAAGCATCAATCAGTGAGGACCATTCAGAAGAAGAATCAATACCTACCAACCCAGGTAATGAACCACTAGAGTCACCACTGAAAAAGAGGATCAAGGTCATAGGCCTAAGACACCCCAGCTTGATTAATTCAGACATAAGTGAAACAAACATCTTACCGTATCCTTGGTGTCCAACTACTCATCTCACTAACTCTGATCCCAGCACATTCAACAAAGCCTTGAAATCAGCAGAATGAGACACATGGATTAGCGCAATCACAAAAGAATTAAACAACATGAAAGAACTTCACGTGTGGGAAGAGGTGCCAATCAAAGACAATTACAATGTGAGCCTTGAGGTATATTTTACATACCCAAATAGGCCACAATTATCTCAAAAAAAATTCTGAATTATGCTTAACTCATAAGTCATGCATATATCCAAAATTCATCATTTTTGATTTCAGAAAAGATGAATAGCTTTTTATTGAGTAAGTAAATCCATGGATTTAAGGCCAGATTTGAATTATATACAAAATTTCACCTAGGGTAGCTCCATATAGTTAATAAGCTCAAATTAACTCTTTGAGGTGGTAATATTGAAAATACTTCAATACCACATCATCAATACCACATAAAAGATCCGTGAAAACTTTTGTTTTTCTTGATTTCACGCCAAAATAATCGGAATGTGAGAAATCCCTTGTGACCTATAAGCTAAGAATAGTGTTATGCATTTTCTGGGCACTTAATATCATGGTATTCTGACATTAAGCTTTGGTACACCCATAGTGGATATCTCACTTGAAGCTTAAATTTCTATTTTGACATGAAAAATAAGCAAGGGGGACAAAAGACCGCAAAGAGAGCCAGGGTGCCCAACTTCTGAGGCCTCGAGGCGTGGATAGCTCCAAAGCTTGGATGCATGGCTGATCTTTTCCCAATTAGTAAACTAAAACACTTTGGGAACTTGGTTACCATGTTACAGCTACAGTGAATCTTAAGAAAATAGCAAATAACCTGCTATTTTGACGTGCCAAGGAGGTAAAGAGCTACTTAGACTCCTGTAAACATGTGAATTCTTAATGACTTTCCATGGATAGACCCTAAAGGAGTAATTAAAACCCTTTTTGGACTTTTATCCATTGATTTACCTCATAGCAACCTGTTAAACACTGAAATTTGCAATTCTACGTAGAAATGAGGTAAAAACTTCAAAAATTCATTAAAAATACAATTATTAATGAATCTCTCTGAAGCTTTCAGGACCAATTGAGAACTGTAATACCTATGGTACAACCAACAAAAATACAGTTTTACTAGTAGAATTCAAAGTTTTGCTTACAGTCCATTTCAGACTATTCTATGTGAAACACTGAATCTTCAAAAATTCACAGTAATTACAACGTAGGATGATATTGCCAATAACATTGATAATTTTGGGAAATCAATTATTATTTTGAAATAAAAGAATATTTATAGATGTTACTCCTTTTATTCTTAACCATATTGGGGTTGGTAGTCACGTAAAAGCATCAATTAAGTAATTATGATAATCTTACGTGACAACATATGATGCAATCAATAATTCAAAAGGGTTTATTGTTTTCTCACTCACTGATTTTTCAGTTTGCTCCGTGGCGCGCCTCTATGAGCTGTTGTTGACTTAAAAGAGGCCTCCTCTTGCTTTTTTTATCAAATCATCATATTATCCATTTATATCATTGTTACCAACAAGTAAGTATTAGTTAAAGCTATTCTTAATTGTTTTAATCCTTTCAGAATCAATCAGAAAGACGTGAAATCATAGAATCCAACTATATATTGTTGTAATTCTGCTATAAATCATTTTGATCCCTTAAAATCCACAACTCTACGTCAAATTTCTCTACTTATATCTTTCAATAAGTTCTTTGGAGTATAAGTGAGTCATTTATCTTTAATTCTTAAAGTTTTTCTCTAAAATTAGTTTTCTTCAAGAATGATCTTTATAATTATTCTTGAAAAAGATAATTATATATTAAAATAATTTTATTATTTTAATAAAGAAGTTTTTATTATTAAATTCTTCTTGTAATTGATTCTTGTAGACAATTACTGCTCACTGTTAAGATCACTAGTAGTGTTTAACACGTGAAAGAAATAATTCTTTAATTATTTAATTGTGGTTAAAATAATATTTTATTATTATATTTCATAAGAACAGACATAGTACTGTTGATTAATAGTAATATTATCATCAGTTTCATAGTCAAATCTTACATGCAAACTCATAGGTACTACCTGGGTCTTCCAAACTAAGAGAAATGAAAAACAAGAGATTCTTGAGCACAAAGCCAGATTATGTGCTCAAGGGTCTCTCAGACACACAGAATTGACTTCTCCAAAACCTTTGCACCCACTGGCCAATCAAATTCACTTTGCACCCTCATTTCTCATGCTGCTTCCTCAGGTTTAAGATTTGAGCAGTTGGACATCAAGAGCGCCTTCCTCAACGCACCATTGGAAGATAAAGTCTCCTTGTTCATTCCACAAGGACTAGATTGTGACAAGAAAGTATGTCTCAAACAAAAAAGGGCTATATACGGACTGATACAAGCTCCACTAGCTTGGTACCGCCGCCTCTCTAACTGGTTGATTGACTGGGGATTTAAGGTCTCAAAAGCTGACTCTTGCGTCTTTTATCACAATGGAAATGAACACATTTGGCTATTTGTCCATGTTGAAAACATAGGGGTTTTTGGCAAGAACCTGACTAAAATCAAGACAGCAATTGAAGTGGAGTTCAGCACAAAAATCCTGGGTCTGGCTGCCCTCGTGCTGGGTATAAAATTAACTCATGAAGAAAATTCAATCACCCTATCTTAATGTCACTACATTGACTCTCTCCTTGATCTCTATGGTATGACTAATTGTAAGCCAGTGGCCACTGCACTAATTCCAAATACCCACCTGGAAGTGGCATCAGAGGAAGATAAGAAACATTTCTCAGCCCTCAACGTCAATTATTGTAGTGCAATAGGAAGCCTCAGCTACTTGAGCACTGCTACAAGACCCAACTTGTCCTTTGCCGTTAGTGCTTTGTCTCATTTCTTAGAATCACCAGGTACACAGAACTGGCACGCTTTCCTACATGTACTTGAATACCTTAAAGGTACATGTTCAATTGGACTCACATATTGTAGAAATAATCAAGAACTCCCCACTGCATACTCTGATGCAGGCTGGGGAAACTGAAGAGTACCTTGACAATCAGTCACCGTTTATTTAGTCACCATACACAACAATCTTGTCATCTAGAAAACAAGGAAACAACCCAATGTATCCTTGTCTTCAGCAGAAGCTGAGTATAAAGCCTTGACAGATCTATCTTGCGGATTAATGTAATTCAGACAATTTTGTAAGGAAATCCACATCTACACAGAGAACAAACCAATTATTGTTCATGAACATAATCAAGGCTGCATTGACACAGCAAATGGCAATTGTAACACAAACTCCTGACGCATGAAACATGTAGACATTCAACTACATTTTATTAGAGAGGTAATCAATGACTCAATCATCCAACTCAAATACACTCCCACAACAAGAATGTTGGACAACTTCTTAACAAAATCCATCTGTCAACCAGTGCTGTTAAGAACAATGAATTGTCTCAGGTTCTCACAGATGAAAGACAGAGGGGATGTGAAAATATTAAACCTCTCCCAGTCCATGAGCAACTAGACACTTTTGAGAAATAGGTATCCCCGGATTACTGTACTAAAAACGCGGGGTTAAGATCACACTTTGACCTCTGAGAATATAAAGAGAGCACGCATGCCTCTATTGAAGAAAGGAGAGATCATCCCACTTCTTTCTTCAATAGATTCTCACCAACACAATATTTTGAATTGTGAATAGCCCATACACAATTTTCAACAAGAGTCATGGTTGGTTATCTTACAAGTTCACAAACTAAACCTTATTTTTACTAATTTTTGTCTTTGTACATAAGTATTGTCTACCTAGCACCTATCAACTATAAAATAGCACATTTAAGAACAGAGTTGCATAATATGTATAGTGACTATAGGTATGATGAATATTGTAAAGTCATACTCACTTTTGTTACTAATTTCATAACTACAATTTTGTCTGTTAGCCCAACACTACATTGTATGCATAAGCAATCAGCCTCTTAATATTTATACAAGTTGCTCACCTTTAGGTACTATTTTGTCTTTCCATCTATCTACATTATTTACTACAATGTTAATGCATTGCTTTAGTTTGTTTTAAATTTTACACTTCTCAGGCATAATACACGCTATATGCATACATTGATAATTTGGACATACAGGGATGTAAAAGCTAGACATAATAAAAGCCGGATTTAGGCAAAAGACAATATTATTGTTGTAGTCCAGCCTAATAGTAACTAGAGCAAGTTGTAAAAATACATTACTTTACTTTAAACCTAACCCATAAAATGGATTCTACTTAGAAACTCCTCAACATACTCAACTCATTCCTCAGTGTCTGAGTATCGACACTTTATTTTTTTTATTAACTCATCCATTTTTTATATATAATATTCTTATTCTTTTCATCAGATAGAACACATTGAATAAATAAATTAATAAAATACATTTTTATAAATTGAATCAACTCATATATTTTTTTATCATTTTACTCATCTCTATTTGTTCACTGCTGGGTGATCTGGTAAGGTTGCTTCTCTCTCATATATTAGAATTTTGCTCATTTTATGCTGATGAAGCTTTTTAAAGTCATCATTGTTCAAGAGAAACTATTGTTGTTTTAGTATTGTGTTTCAGCCTTGTCTTTTAGGTATTTCATTTTCTATATATATATACATACAAAAATAATATGAAGTTGAAATGAAAATTTTAGTTTTTTTGTCTAAAAAATTAATAGATTTACAGTCTCGAAGGATTCAAAAACACCAAGCTAAAAGACAAGTCTATAAAAATGAACAAAATTGAGCAAAACAATGACTTAAAAAAGATAATTGCAATTTTGACTGACAACAACTATTCAGAATGGAAACTCAGAATGATTATATGCTTGAAACAACAAAGACTCTATCAATATTGTATCAAGCAATGCGTTCCTGGTGACGGAGAAACAAGAACACCAGCAGCAGAAGTGAAACTAGTAGATGCAAATGTAGAAGCATGTGGAATCATCACCACCTTCATGCACTCAAGAACATTTGCAGCTCTAGTCACTTCAAAAGACATCACGCAAAACTGTTACTTAGTATGGAACAAAGTCAATGAGTGATTTGCTTCCTCTTCTTTTAACAGCAAAGCCATAGTATGGAGTATGGAGCAAGTTTCAAAAATTAGTCTACAAAAATAATCTCAAAGAATTCATTGCAAATACTCGGAAATGTCTCAGCAACATAGCCTCAGTTGGCATAGCAGTAGAAGACAAAATCCTAGCTTTTTCAATTCTTACTAAACTTCCCGATTAATTTCACTCATTAATAGAAAAAGTTACTCTTAATGCTGAAACTCAAGGTAACCCTGATTCCATCCTTAATGTTTTACATGAAGCTTCTCTCAAAGAAGAAGCTTTGTCAAACAATTCTACAAAAGCATAAGTATTAAATAAAATAAATTTTCCTTCAAAAATAGTTCATTATTGTAGTAATGGAAGACATAATCCCCTTGTCACTACACATGGTCCAGAAAAATGTTGGCAGTTACATCCCGAATTAATACCTGAAAGAAAGAAACAAGATAAAGAACAAAAAACAAATTTCACCATTGCTTGAGCTTTATTCACTCATAATTCAAAAAGATCAACTAAAATGCTAATTTGAGTCTTAGATACTGGTGCTTCCAATCATATGCTTAATATTATACATTTTTTTGAAAATTTACATCAAGATATTCAGACTAACATTGCTATGGGATGTGACAAATCAATGCTAATATCAAAAGGACGAGTTTTAGCTAAAATTTTTGAGCAACTTGGCAATTTATGGTTATTACCAAATAGTCTTTACGTTCCTGACTTAACAAATAATCTTTTAGCTCTTTCAACAATTACTAAAGAAGAAACACGAATTAAAAAACTTAAATCACAATTTGAAATTTATTTACATAACAACACTCATCCTTCTTTCATCTGTCCTATCTCAAGTGGCATATTTGAAACTTAAATAAATTTAACTACTTTTCACTGCCTTAACACCCAAGTAAAAGAAGATGGTGATCTTTGGAATAAATGATTAGGACATATGAATAAATTTGATATGAAGAAATTAACCAATACAACAGAAGTTAGTAAAATTTATAATGAATGTAGAAAAGGTAAAATGTCTCAGCTTCCTTTTAAACATTCCTTCAAAAAGGCTAGCCATGTATTAGAAAATGTATACCTAGATCTTTGTGGTCCTTTTCAAATTCCCTCACTGGCAGGAGCCAAATATTTTCTCATTATTGTAGATCAAATGAGTGGATTCATAACCACTAAGCTCCTAAAAAATAAAAAAAATTGCTTTAACCATTTTTGAAATTTAAAACTATCAGCGGAAAATCTTCAATCAACTAGAATAAAGAAGATTACAACAGATGGAGGTGCTGAATTTGTAAACAAATCTTTTAAAAACCATTGTCTTGAATCAGGAATTGAAAATATAATTAGTCCTCCATACACCCCTCAACATAACCCATTTTCAGAAAGGGGTAATCAATCCATCCTTGAAAAAGCCAGATGTATTCTACTACAATCAAACTTACCACTCAAATCCTGGGAAGAAGCTGTATTGACAGCAACATTTTTGTGTAATTTAATTCCCAAACATGAAGATTATATAACTCCTCATGAAATATGGCATAAATGAAAACCTCCATTAAACAAACTCAAACCGTTTGAATTTTAAGCCTGGTTGAAAATTCCAAAATGCTTCATAATGAATAAATTTGCATCAAGAGCTTGGGATGGGATTCTACTAGGATATGAGAATGAAGCATCAAGTTATTGAATACTCCAAATACAAGATCAGAAGATTATAATAAGAAAACATGTCTTATTTAACAAAGAAAAATTTCCTTTGTTACCTTCTCAAAACCAGAATGATAATGAAATTTTCAATGCTTTTCCAGGATTAATTCAAAATTCAGAACAATCACAAAACAATCCACCAGAAGATAATCCTCAAAGTACTGAATCAATTCTATCAGATAGCAAAGATGAAGATTCCTTTGTAGATGCCCCAGAACAACCACCTCCAAGAATTAGAGTGATTGGTCCTAGACATCCTACCCTCATTTCAAGTGACATTAATAGCAACAACATTTTACCATTTCATAGAAGACAACCCAGGACAAACCTAATAAAACAAACAAGTTCCATTCCAAATTTGTTTGAAGAAGCAATGAATAGCTCAAATAAAGAAGAATGGTACCATTAAATTCAAAAGAAACTCCTTAACATCAACAAATTAAATGTTTGGACTCTTAGAGATAAAACAATCAATGATCATCCAATTACTAGTAAATGTGTTTTTAAAGAAAAGAAAGATAACAATGGAAAAATCACTGAATATAAAGCACACCTATGTGCTCACAGTTTTCATTAAATAGGAGGGTTAAACTATCAAAGCACATTTGCACCAACTGGAAGATTATTGTCACTGCAAGTTCTCATTTCCTTTGCAGCAATCAATAAATATAAGTTTTACCAAATGGATGTACGAAGTGCGTTTTTAAATGCACCTCTTCAAGAAAATATCTGTCTAGAAATACCACAAGGTGTAGAAGGAAACAAAAAAACTCAAGTACTTTATCTTAACAAAGCGTTATATAGCCTCAAACAAGCATCCTTAGCATGGTATAAACATCTCTCAAGCTGGCTCATCTCATGTGGATTTTGATGTTCCCTTGCCAATCCTTGCATATTTTGGAGAAAAGGTGAATATCCAATTTGGATTTATATTCACGTAGATGATCTAGCAATTTTCAGACCAAATGTTGAACATTTCAAGAAGGAAATCAAAAGGGTTTTTGATATAAAAGACCTTGGAGAAGCTCACTTATAATTAGGCATCAAAGTCAACCACCTTCATGATGGTTTCAGTCTTGATCAAGAACACTACATAAATGAACTAGCCAAAAAAATATGAAATTAAGAAACTAAATCCTTCAAATACTCCCCTCAAACCTCACTTACAACTCTCGAAATCATCTGATAAAAAAGATCAAGAATTTAACAGATTAAACATTAATTACAGAAGTGCAGTTGGATCTTTAAATTACATCAGCTCTAATACTCAACCTGATGTTACCTTTGCAATTGGTCATTTATCTCAATTCCTAGAAAAACCAGGATTACAACATTGGAATGCCTGTCTTCAAGTATTCCAATACTTCTATCACTCAAGAAATATTTGTCTTACATTTAAAAATCACGGTTTCAATCATATAAAAACTTATGCTGACGCTGATTGGGGAAATAATCCCATTGACAGGAGATCAATGTCTGGTTTTACAGTTAGTATAAATTTTCATCTAATTGCTTGGTAATCAAAGAAACAACAAACTGTATCTCATTCAACAACCGAAGCCAAATGTAAAACCCTCAGTGACGCCGCTAAGGAAACCACCTGGCTAATTAATCTCGTCAATGAAATTGAGTTAAATTCATCACCACTTGAACCTCTCTTGCTTAACAACAACAAGGGAGCAATAGATTTAGCACTTTGCAAAGCAAATCATAGCAGATTCAAGACCAAACACATGGACATCAAATTTCATTTTATTAGAGAATTACTCAAGAGTGGTATGATGTTGTTAAAACATGTATCTACAACATCAATGAATGCTGATTTTCTAAGCAAATCTGTAGGTAAGACAATTCACATACAATCCCTTCAAGTTCATAATCTTTTAAAAAAGGGCATTTGCTCGCTCTCTACACGTTCCGTGCAAGGGGGGATGTAAAAATACATTACTTTACTTTAAACCTAACCCATAAAATAGATTTTACTTAGAAATTCCTCAACATACTCAACTCATTCCTCAGTGTCTGAGTATCGACACTTTATTTTTTTTATTAACTCATCCATTTTTTATTTATAATATTCTTATTCTTTTCATCAGATAGAACACGTCGAATAAAGAAATTAATAAAAAAATCAATAAAATACATCCATATAAATCGAATCAACTCATATATATTTTTTTTATCATTTTACTCATCTCTATTCGTTTACTGCTGGGTGATCTGGTAAGGTTGCTTCACTCTCATATCAGAATAACTAAATATTAAAATTTTGTTCATTTTACGATAATGAAACGTTTTACAGTCATCATTGTTCAAGAGAAACTATTGTTGTTGTAGTATTGTGTTGCAGCCTTGTCTTTTAGGTATTTACTTTTTTTATATATATACATACAAAAATAATATGACGTTGAAATGAAAATTTTAGTTTTTTTGTCTAAAAAATTAATACAAGCAACTAATAAAACCGGTTTGGTTTTATTCTAATAACATTGAGCACAAAGCAAGAGTCATCTTAAGATAAGACGCGCTTACATCGCCTTGGTGGGCCCATTGGATCCACGACTATGGGTAAACTACTTTGTAGGGGTCTCCTACTCAGTCTTTTGATCGTCAGTGGTTGTAGAAAGCTCCGTGGTATTTGGCGCCGTAGTGGTTTCCTCGTGCAAATCGTTTGAAGTGTGATCCGGTTTTTGCGCCAAAGAGTTTGCATACGTAGGCTTAGATTCACCGGCGGAAGAATGGCGGGGCTGATCCTCATAAGGGGAGGTTGTATCAGAAGAAGAATCTTTATTTTTCCCTGTGCCCTCACCATTAGGTGCGGAATAACGAGAAGGGTAGTTACTTCCGCCTTCGCCCTCACCATTGGCGTCGGAATAACGCGAAGGGTAGCTACTTCCGCCTTCGCCCTCACCATTGGCGTCGGAATAACGAGAAGGGTAGTTACTTCCGCCTTCGCCCTCACCATTGGGGTCGGAATAACGAGAAGGGTAGTTACTTCCGCCTTCGCCCTCACCATTGGCGTTGGAATAACGAGAAGGATAATTTTTTCCCCATTGACTCCCATCATTAGGGTTTGCAGTGGTGCTGCTTTCGTAAGAAGCTCGGCCTTTGTCCCAAGCTGTGCTTTGAGCGGCTTGCATACCTTTCTTCCTGTAGGCATATCCATTTCCATTGCTATCAAAACCAGCTGCACTACCGTCTAGAGCCTTGAAATATTTTTCTGCCATTCCTCTGTCCCATTCTAAGTCGCCAGACTCATGATTGCGAGTATCACCAGAGCCATATTCGTTTGAGAAAAAATCGTCATCAAAAGATCGGCGCAGCGGCGCGCTGACGTGGGTGGGGCTGAAGGGTGCGGTGAGGGCAGGGCCAAATAAAACGCTCACAACCTGAACTAAAAAGAGCAACGAAGCCTGCATTTTGTTGAAAGTGTGAAGTTGGTTTAAATGAAAGATGAGCTAAAAAAAGAAAACAAATTGTTGTTTCGAAAGGATAAAATCGTGGTTTGAGGTAATCTATAATAACAAAGAAGCTGAGTGGATGGTGGCGGTCAGTATAGTGACTCGAGCTGCGTCTTTATATGTTGCTTTTGCAGTGGCCTGAAGTTTCTGCTTGGATTTCTCCAACCCATCATAACATACATCGCTCTTGGAGCCAGGTGGAAGAAGACCGTTGGCAACGAGCAGTTGTTGAGATGCTTGATCCACCTTGCTAACCAAAGTCACCGCTCCTCTTTGACACCTACTGAAGTATTGAATGTGGGCGCATGAGCCAAGGAGGATGCTATGACTCATCAGGTCATCATCAATGTGAGCTTGATCTCTTAGCTTGCTTTGAGATCCTTACAGGTATAGCAGACAGATGTTTCGCTGGCTCCAGCAAACAACACCATAAATCTGTTAATGATCTCAAGCTTACATTGCTAGAAGGAATCATTGTAGTCATGTATACATATATTAATTTCATTACTAAAATCGTGTTGTAGGCGATCATCAAAGCGCTGATCTCTTAAGATCACGGTGATATTAACATTTGTATTTACTATTCAAAGCTAGAAGAAAACATGACTAGCTGCTCTTCATCCAGCTACTCATATTTGTTATGATGCAAAACTAAACGATAGTATTTCATTAATAATTATAGCACAAACGATAGTGGTTTTAAGAATGAAGAAATACCTAAACGGTGGGCTATAATTAACTATCAAATAAAGTACCACACAGCAACAACAAGATGGAACAATAGCCAACTAATAATGGATGAGTAAGATTAGTAAACAAAACAGTTATGATTTTAGATTTTAGCGAGACTAGACAATACCTGAATCAGAACAAGATCGGTTCAATTAATGATAAAATAAAAGAAAAATAAAGTAGTTGAAAGAGAAATAAAAGTAAGGAAATGAAAAAGCAAATGATATAAAAGTAAAAGTGAAAGATTTTAAGATATGGGAAAGGAAAGTTTTGAGAAAAAAGAATTGAAGTCTGGTTGCAATGCATAGCTATTCGAAAAATTCGATTTTCACTATTCGAAAAATTCGTCTTCAAATTCAAATTTTTGGCCCACAAAATGAAAACCCAAAAATTCGAATAAAAAATTATGAAAAAAGGATCCATTCGAATTTTTCAACCTCCAAATTGAAATTCAAAAGGAAAATCTCAAATTTTGGATGAAAAAATGATTTATGAATATAATTCATTAATTAAAAGAAGTGAAATATTTATGGCATCAGCCACAGAATAACCATGCCATAAATGGTATTCAAAAAATATTTATGGCATCAACAATGGCACTTATCCTATTGCTGGCATAAATCATTCCATTTATGCAATTTATGGAACCAACAATGCCATAAATTGGGCTTTTACCAACTGTTGTATTCTTTAGCTTAACTTCAACTAGAAGACAAACCTTATTTTTGTTACTAAATAATTGCATAATTTTGGCAATTTATGGCAAATCCACATAAGGGATTAAATGTTTTTGCCAAATTACTTACATGGGTTGACCAATAACCCAGATTAATATGAGTATTTAAAAATTATTTCAATTAATTCAAATGAATTTCAATAAATTGAAGGTAATTGAAATGAATTGAAGACAATAAAACTGAATAACCAGGCTTGAAATAATGGTTATTATGCGAAATCAAATGCGTAATGTGAAAGAGGTACAATTATTTGTACAGTGGGTGGTAACCTGTGTTATATTGCATAATCTATTAGCACAAGTAGGTGACCAATGGAGTGATTTATATGAGGATAATGACCCCCCCCAGCTCCAAAATATCACACAACAAGATGATGAAAATGGCCATTTGAATATGCATGAAATAGTCAAGCCCTACACTTTAGATTGGTTCAGGAATAAATGAATAGATGAATTACAAGCGCTGACAATGTTTTAAGATTAATAAAACATGTTTATTTTCAAAGAGAATTATCTGAAGACTAATATTTGTAATACATTTTCAATTATCAAATGTGTCAATATATATAATCTAAAATATTTACAATTTCTAATTTTTACGTAATCTTTTGTTATCCTGTTCATTCCGCATGATTTGACCATTGACTTTTGTTTCAATTTCTTCAGAGCTGAGTTGTTTGAATTTTTGTCCCGTGAGAAATAATTTCTTGTTTATTTGAAAAGAACAACCAAAGTGTGTGATGAATTGGTGTTCAAGCAATTCTTTTGATGGCTTGGTTGTTTGATGAAGAAGTTCAGATGTTTTCCACAGTATTTCAACAATGCCTTCTTTTTTGGAAAAATCAAAAAATGAATTTGTGGTTGGGAAATGATAATCCATGCCCAGAGGGTGTGAAATATGTAGGAATTGGAATGAAATTGTTTTTATTGATAAAAGAGAATATACCATATGTCCATGAATTGATGTCCTTATTATCAGTATGTGGTTTATTGTGGAAGCCATTGAAAGTAATTATAACATTTGAATAAGTTTTGAAATTCGGTGATTTGTTGGAATGCCATTCAAGTTGGCTGAAGTTTGGCAAATTGGCTGCATTCATGATTTCTTGATTGTCTTTAAGTGCATTATTTGAAAAACCTTGAATTTGGGAGTGAATGAATTCATCAAATTCTTTAAGTGTTGACCATTGCTCATTATCTTCATCAATTGTTTTTTTAGTCAAGCCCGCTTTCCTTGCATAAACCCCAGCAGATTTACCAGAATCAGAACCCTGACGAAATCCTATTCCTTTCATAATGCCATCAAGCATATCAGAGTTAGTGGTGATATTTTGACGGTTCTTTGCAAGCTTATTTAATGTTATGATCAATTTTTGAAGTTTATGGAAGACTGGTGTTGGACTGCTGAATGGGTGAATTTGATACATGAAAATAGGTAAATAAGGCTTGTTATGTCTATTGATAAGTACATAGGGTCTGGGCAGAAGTTTGTGTGGAGGAAGCTTTAACCAGGAGGCATTCTCATTGTTCTTCTTGTCTAGTGTAATTATGGAGAAGTTGGGATTGTAAAGGCCAAGCTGGCCTGCTGTTTGGTTCATATAAGAAAGCACTCTTCTTTGTTGTCTGGTATTTGAGTGATTATGATTAAGAGAATTCTCTTCTGTTTTATCATTCTGATTGTGAGGTTGAGTCCCAACAGGCTTCACATCATGAGTAACTAAAGAGAGATTGGGAACATTGAGCTCATTAACAATCATCTGGTCATTTGGTTGAGTCCCAACAGTCAAATGATCAGATGATTGATGAGAAATGGCTAAAGAAAGGGGGAGTTGGTTGTTTGAAGGTGATGTCATTATCGCAGATATAATATATTACAAAATTCTAATTCCTCCCCTAAATTACAAAAAAAATAATAATTAGTCATATATGTTGTTGCAGTGGTGGAGGAGGAGGAGGTGTGGCCTCACTAATAACAGTTGGGGGTGGAGGTGGCCGGTAGGTGGTAGAGGTAGTGGCCAGTCAGCCGTGGTGGTGATGGTTGTAGTGGCCGGTCGACGGTGGTGGTGGTAGTGGTAGTTGGCCGGCGTTGGTGGTAGTGGCCGGTTGACGGTGTTGGTGGTGGTAGTCGGCCGGTCGACGGTGGTGGTGTTGGTAGTTGGCCGGCAGTGATGGTGGTAGTGGCCGGTCGACGGTGGTGGTGATAGTAGTCGGCCGGCGGTGGTGGTGGTGGTAGTGGCCGGTCGACGGTGAGAATGGTGAGATCGATTGATTTGATGAAAAAGATGAATGGTTGGGTAAGACTTTAATTGAATTTGAAGGAAGGGATTCAAGTACGATGAGATCTAATGACGCAAAAGATAATATTAGTTTTTTGTTTAATTTGAAAGATGATGATCAATGAGATGAATTTGAACCTTTTGGACCGATTATAGAAGAAGGATTAGAGTGACGATTTTGATTGATATGATTAGCTTGAATTGAATTTGAAGGTTGTTTAAGTGATGGGTCTTGTGAGTTGATAAAATCTTTTGATAAAGATTTATTTGAGGATTTATTTTTCAAATTTAAATCACACGACTATTCCAAGGATTTGATGTGTGAATTTGAAGAGGAGTTTAAGGTTAATGTTAAATTGAGATTCAAGATGGGTTTTTGATTAGTTTGTAACTATAATTAATTATTAATTAATTTTAAATTAAAATTAATTATAATTAATTAAAACAAATATTAATTATTTTTAATTATAATTAATCAAAATTAAATTTAAAATATAATTAATAATAATCAATTAAAATTAATTATAATTAATTAAAACGCATATTAATTATTATTAATTATAATTAATCAAAATTAATAAATTAATTAAAATTAATTATTATTAACAATAATCAATTAAAATTAATTATAATTAATGATAATTAATTATAATTAATTACAACAAATATTAATTATTATTAATTATAATTAATCAAAATTAATAAATTAATTAAAATTAATTATAATTAATAATAATCAATTAAAATTAATTATAATTAATGATAATTAATTATAATTAATAATAATCAATTAAAATTAATTATAATTAATTTTAATTAATTTATTAATTTTAATTAATTATCATTAATTATAATTTTAATTATAATTAATGATAATTAATTATAATTAATAATAATCAATTAAAATTAATTATAATTAATTTTAATTAATTTATTAATTTTAATTAATTATCATTAATTATAATTTTAATTATAATTAATAATAATTAATTTTAATTAATCTTAATTAATTATCATTAATTATAATTAATAATAATTAATTAAAATTAATTATAATTAATGATAATTAATTAAGATTAATTAAAATTAATTATTATTAATGATAATTAATGATAATTAATGATAATTAATTAAGATTAATTAAAATTAATTATTGTTAATGATAATTAATGATAATTAATTAAGATTAATTATAATTAATAATAATTAATTAAAATTAATTATAATTAATGATAATTAATTAAGATTAATTAAAATTAATTATTATTCATCATAATTAATGATAATTAATTAAGATTAATTAAAATTAATTAAGATTAATTAAAATTAATTATTATTAATTATAATTAATAATAATTAATTATTATCATTAATTATAATTAATAATAATTGATTTTAATTAATTTTAATTAATTATTATTAATTATAATTAGCAATAATTAATTTTAATTAATCTTAATTAATTATAATTAATAATAATTAAATAAAATTAATTATTATTAATTATATAATTAATGAAAATTAAACAAAATTAATTATAAAATGAAAATTAATGAAAATTAATGAAAATATAATTCATTTTAATTAATTATCATTAAATGTCATTAGTTATAATTAATTTCAATTCATTATCAGTAATTTTAATTAATTTTCATTCATTTTCATTAAGTATATTATAATGAATTCTCATTTTATAACTAATTTTATTTGATTTTTATTAATTATATTTTAATTATAATTAATTTTAATTAATTTTAATTAATTATTATTATATTATCATTAAATCAATTTTAATTAATTATCATTAATTGCCATTATTTATAGTTAATTTTAATTAATTTTCATTATTTTTCATTAATTATAAATAATAATTAAAATATAACTCATGAGAATTAATGAAAATTAATTATAATTAATGACCATTAATGATAATGAATTGAAATTGATTATAATGAATGACAATTAATGACTGTCATTAATTCATGAAAATTATTTATAATTAATTAAAGTAAATTATAATTATAATTAATTATAATTAAAAGTAATTATAATTAAATCTAATTAATTAAAATTAACTATAGTTTTTTATTAATTAATTATTAATTATAATTAATTGAAACTAATTATAATTATTTATAATTAATTTTGAATAATTTTCATTAATTATAATTAATATTAAATGTAGAAAATTAATTATAATTAATTAAAATTAATTATAATCAAAATTAAAATTAATTTAACATAAATTATAATTCTAGTTAATTATAATTAGTTTTAATTAATTATAATTAATTCTTAATTAATTACTAATTAAAATGAATCATAATTAATTAAAACTAATAATAATTATTATTAATTATAATTAATTATAATGAATTTTAATTAATTTTATTTAATTATCATTAAATGTCATTGATTATAATTGATTTTAATTATAATCAATTTAATTCAAATTAATTATAACTAAGTTTATTTAATTATCATTAATTTATAATTAAAATTAATTCAAATTAATTATAATTCATGAGATTTAATGATAATTAATTAAAATTAATTATAAATAATTTCATGATAATTAATTAAAATTAATTATAATTAATGATAATTAATTAAAATTAATTATAATTAATGATAATTAATTAAAATTAAATGTCATTGATTATAATTGTTTTAATTATAATTAATTTAATGAAAATTAATTATAGCTAAGTTTAATTAATTATCATCAATTTATAATGAAAATTAATTCAAATTAATTATAATTCATGAGATTTAATGATAATTAAGTAAAATTAATTATAATCAATTTAATGATAATTAATTAAAATTAAGTATAATTAATGATAATTAATTAAGATTAATTAAAATTAATTAAGATTAATTATAAGTAATGATAACTAATTAAAATTAATTATAATTAAAAATAATTAATTCAAATTAATTATAATTAATAATAATTAATTAAAATTAATTATAATCAATGATAATTAATTAAGATTAATTAAAATTAATTATAATTAATAATAATTAAATAAAATTAAGTATTATTAATTATATAATTAATGAAAATTAAACAAAATCAATTATAAAATGCAAATTAATGATAATTAATGAAAATATAATTCATTTTAATTAATTATCATTAAATTTCATTAGTTATAATTAATTTTAATTCATTATCAGTAATTTTAATTAATTTTCATTAATTTTCATTAAGTATATTATAATTAATTCTCATTTTATAATTAATTTTATTTGATTTTTATTAATTATATTTTAATTACAATTAATTTTAATTAACTATTATTAATTATAATTAATTTTAATTAATTTTAATTAATTATTATTATCTTATCATTAAATCAATTTTAATTAATTATCATTAATTGCCATTATTTATAGTTAATATTAATTAATTTTCATTGTTTTTCATTAATTATAAATAATAATTAAAATATAATTAATGAGAATTAATGAAAATTAATTCTAATTAATGACCATTAGTGATAATGACTTGAAATTAATTATAATGAATGACAATTAATGACATTCATTATTTTTATGATCTTTTATTTGATTTTTATTCATTTGTTTTGTATTTTTGCTTTATTTATATAAATTAATAAGTAATCAAACAATAAATAATAAATAATGGGTGGATGATTATGAAATTAATCAAGTCTGATAGTGATTTGTTAAATTTCATGCAAATTTATGCATAATGAATATGTTTCCACATTAAATACATCCTAACCATAATTATTTTATATGGCTTGGGCATGTTGAATTTGTTTTTGATCCACTCTCTTCAAATTAATATTCATTTGACATAATACATCTTTATCTAATTCTTAATATGAGTCAACTAAGCTCCCTAATGAATCCCAATGAATCAGCCAGTCAAATTTCACGGTTTTGCACAAAAAATCCCTCTTCAAACTCCACAGTAAACCAAAGTCAGATCGCACAATGTTATTTTTCCCAAGCAAAGAATGGATACCAGTTATGCCTAGTTGATGGATGCTCAAAGAAAATTAAGCAACATGAAGGAACCAAGCAAAACCTGGTATCTCATTTGAAAGCATTTCATAAGGAACTATGGGCTGAAGCAATTGCCGAAAAGAACACTAAAGGACAAAGTAACTTATCAAACTCACATGGAAGCAGCATAATAAAAAGTATGAATGTCCACTTACAGAATAATTTCACTGATAATCTTGTCAGCTTCATAATTCAAGATCAACAATCATATGCATTAGTTAAATCAAAATCATTTCAAAAGCTTATTCACACCCTCAACAAGGACATTAACTTAATTTCTGAAACCACAATTTCCAAATGGATCAAGCAAAAGTTTCTGAATGATAAAGAACATATATTTGCCTTTATCAATTCACAAGCACCACGGTTCTCATTTTTTACTGACATTTGGTCTGGTCCAGGTGGAATGTCATATATTACTCTCACAGCTCATTACATATCATCTGATTGGAAACCATTCACTGCAACCGTTGGATTTTCCAAGTTCACAGAAGCTCATACTGGTAAAAACATATACACAAAAATCGTGGATATTCTTAATGATTTCTTTATTGAACACTCTCAAAAGCCAAGGGGATCAAAGCGTGATGCAATTGAAATAGATACCTCAAGTGATTCATCTTCAGAAACTGAAAGCAATTTGTCCAATTTGTCAAATGATTTTTATAGTTTGAATATCTCATCCATTGGTAATCGAATCATGGCCATAACATTGGATAATGCTTCCTCAAATACAACATTTATGGACCTTGCTGTCAAAAATAACTTGCTGAAAGGTTTTGACTCACACATTCAATGTTTTGCACATATTCTTAATTTAGCTGCAAAGGATTCTTTAAAGGAGCTTGATGGATCAATTGATAAGGTTAAGAAGGTGGTTCACTTAATACGTCAATCAAACACCTCATGGGAACACTTCAAAAGCATTTGTGAAAAACATAAAGAGCCACCAAACCAGCCAATGGCTGACAATTCCACCAGATGGAACTCAACATATTCAATGCTTTGTTCAGCATTAAAGCAGAAGAGCTCTTTTGATGATTTTATTTATGAGTACAATAAGTCTCAAACATCAAAGCAAAAAACAAATCACTTTAAAAGTTCAAGCCAAAAAACATTTAGCAGCAAGAAACAGAAAACAATTTCCCAGGCAATAGAAAAAGCAGACATTCATAATGATATACGCCTTGTACATCTGCCTAGTTGATTATTTTTCTGCATAATAAATCTCACTTCATTCCTTTCTAACTATTCAGGAAGTAATTTTGGAAGAGGACTGGACATTTTTTCAACAAATATCAGAATTTCTAAAGGTCTTTGCCACTGCAACCGATGAAGTTCAAGGTGATTCTTATCCCTCACTTGGGTTAGTAATGCCTTGGTACCAACTACTCCTTGAAACATGTCAAAAAACAAAAAATGAAGTCTCAAGGGAATCCCAACTTTATGATGCAGATGATCAAGCATATTCAAAGCTTGAAAGTTATCACAATATTAGATCAAATTCCTGTGCTATGTGCTTGATTCTTGACCCACAATTCAAGGTTACATGGTTTACTCAGCATGATTTGTTGCAAGAAGATGAAAGAAACAGTGATACCAATCCAATAAGATATAAAGACGAAGCACTCAAACATCTCAAAGAAGTATATGCTGAATATTCTTCTGAATACACAATCAACTTTCCACAAGAACCTCAGGTTTCTGAAACAGTTCCGACTAATCTGAAGCAATTGCATCCTTTTGAAGAACAAATGTCCCAACAAAAAAATAAAACTAATGAAATTCTTGAATATTTACAAACTGATTCACCACATTATTCAATATGTATTCTTGAATGGTGGAAGATCCACGAAAATAGGTTTCCGATATTATCCAAAATTGCAAGAGACTACCTTGGAATACCTGCAACCTCAGCACCTAGTGAGCGTGTATTTTCAGAAGCTGGAAACTTGATTACTAACAAAGGCACATCACTTTCCTGTGATTCTGTGGAGGCAAATATGTGTTTACATTCTTGGTTAAATAATGGAATTTATGGAAGTATGTATGCTTGGTATGATAATCTTCAATAATTCCATTGATTATTTTTACTCGTTAAATGAATTTCTCTTGAAATCGAAAAATTTAATAAATCACAGAATTATGCAAATTAAAATATCTTTTCTTATTATTATAGTGATTTTAGATTCAATCTATTAATAAGAACGTTATTATTTAGAAATTGCTCTAATCAAAATTCAAGTGATATAAGTGTTTTCTGACCAAAAATCACAATTCTATTTTTAAAATAAATAATACTTCCTGTTTGAATTCTATTTTTGAAATTAAAAATCCTTTCTGTTTGAATTATATTTTTGAAATAAATGATCCTTTCTGTTCGAATTCTATTTTTGAAATAAATAATCATCATTATTTTTAAAAAATCCATTCAATCTTAAGAATCAAAAACAAGAAGCCTATATTTTTTGAAACTTCTTGGGTTGAATAATTGTTGAAATGCCATAAATCACATGAATTTCATGAAAAATGCCATAAAAATGGTATGAATAGCATCAGAAATTCCATAAGTAACATGAATAGCCTCAACAATTTCATAAGTAATATTAATGGTATTATCAATAATATAAATGAAATTAATGGAATAAAAAATGCATACATAAAATTAATGGCTTGAAGGGAATTAAAAATACCATAAATTGTGTTATGGAATAAGAATTGCATTTATTTCATAAACAAGGAGCCCATAGTGTTTTTTTATGTGTATTTAATAATTTGTGGCAAAAAAGCTTAAGGGCCAATGGGTTTTTATGGTTTTACCAAAGGCTCAAAAGGGTTAATTATATATAAATGAAGGTGTCCATGAAAATTCAAAATTCACTTCCAAATATTTGAATATTCAAACATTCAATTTTGAATATTTGAAGGTAGGTGAAATTTGATTCTGAATATTCGGTCATGACAGAAATTTGATATTGAATATTTGATGACCCTTAAAATTCAACGAATTTTCGAAAAGCTATGCAGTGTCTGGTCGATAATGTTGGGGTAAGGTGCTCGTCTTATATCTTCAAGAAGTAGCGGTTTTGTTTATGTGCAGTGATCTGTGTGGTCAGTTGAGTTTGGGTAATAGAGTTGAGTGTGGCGATGCGGAGTATTATGAGTAGGAGTGGCATTCAGACGATCAGGTACAGTCTTGATCGAGATTTTCAACACACCCCTTCACTTCTAGTCGTAATACACCCAGGGAAGAGAGCAAATTTTTGAGAATTTGTCAATTGACCGATTTAGTGAGGAAATCAGCAAGCATGAGATTGATGGGGGTATATACCAGTTTAACCTTTGAGGAGCTTACCATTTCCTTGATGAAGTAAATCTGAATGTCTATATGTTTCATTCACTTGTTATTTAGATTACTGTCGCCATTGACAGTGTTTATACAACTTTGGTTGTCTTCATAAATTGGAATAGGCTTGTTGATTCTTGACAGGCTACATTCCCGACACCACTGCTGAAGCCACAAAAGCTCCAAGGTCAGGTCACATCAGGCCTTATACTTGGATTCTGCAGTGGAGAGGGACATCGTTGATTGCTTTCGAGTCTTCCATAATACAAGTGAGCCAACAAAGGTTGCTAGATAACCAGTCACAGAGCGCCTGGTTAACTGGCAATTGCCCCAATCTGCATCACTATAGGCTTCAATGCCTTGTGCATTTGTTTTTGAGTAGACGAGCCCAATGCTTTGTGTTCCTTTCAAGTACCTCAACACATGTAAGAAGCCATTCCAATGCTGAATTCCTGGATTCTCCAGAAATTGCGACAGTGAACTAACACTGTGGGCTAAGTCAGGCCTTGTTGCGGTTCTCAGGTAGTTGATGCTACCAATAGCGCTATGATAACTGACACCTAGGAGATTGAACTTTGAAATTTCTTCTCCGGTTGCTGGAGACAAGTGAACATTTGGAAGTAGCGGAGTTGACACAGACTTACTTTCAGACAAGCCCTAGAGATCAAGCAACAACTTGGTGAAATGTTGCTGGTCCAATGTAATTGACGAACCAGACCTTGAGACTTTCACTCCTAGCATTAAATCAGCAGGGCCTATATCTTTGATGTAAAATTCTCGCGCTAATTCTTCTTCAAAGGAGGATGCACTGGAGCTGAAGATGGCGATATCATCAACATGGACATAAAGCCATGTTGCGACTTGTCCCAGACAATAGAAGACACATGGATCAAGGATACAGGGTATAAAACCGACTCCTAGACGCCATTTTTGAAGCCATTCATACCAAGCTAGTGGAGCCTGTTTGAGGCCGTAAATGGCTTTATTCCGCCTGAGGCAAAGCTTCCTTTGATCAAGTACTAGTCCTTGAGGGATGGAGAGGTACACCGTTTCAACCAACGGTGCATTGAGGACTGCACTTTTCACATCCACTTGGTGAAATTCAAGATTATTTGAGACAGCAAAGGCTATTACGGTCCAAAGAGAGTTGAGTCGGCCAGTCGGTGCATAAGTCTTGTTGAAATCAAGTCCGGGAGTCTGAGTGAAACCTTGGGGGCACAAGCGAGCCTTGTATTCAGTGATAACATTTAGGTGATTTCGCTTGATTCTGAAGACCCATGTAGTCCGGTTTGAGATCAACAATGTCCCATACCTTTAAGGTATTGATCGATGCAAGCTCTTTTTCTATTGCTGAAACCCAATGGTCTTTATCGGCAGAGACCAAGGCCTTCTTATAGGTCCTTGGACAATCCCCTACAGAAGTGACCAATCCCCTGGGTCTTCGAGAAAAAGGAAGAATGTTGCTTTTATTGATGTTGGCTGAGTATATTGTAGGATGCCTAGATCCAATAACCTTTATGCAAGGATTCACCACTGGATGGCTGTTTTCACCCCCAAGACTATCATCAGAAGAAGAATGGGATTCAACTACCATTTCTTGATCTTCTCTTGTGATGACAGCAGGTTCTTCAGGTTGGGGTTCATCTACCAACTCTGCCCTGACTGGATGGATTTCATCTACCACCTCAGTCCTTGACGGATTACTTTCCCATGCTATTGTTAATTGTTCTTGAGACTGAGGACTATCTTTTAATGAAGTAAACACGGTTTCGTCAAACTTAACATGCCTTGAGATCAGGATTCTTTTGTCAGAAAGACAAGGAATCCTATAGGAGCTATTGTTGTTTTCGTAACCAAGCATGATGCCTTCTGTTCCTACTGGGCCGAGCTTCCAATCTCAATGGTGCTTGGGGATTAAGACCACTGCCCTGCATCCAAAGACACGAAGCTTCTTAATTCGGGGTGAAGCTTTCCTCCAGAGGCTATAGGGGCTGAGATTCTTTCTTGAAGGTGTAGGAACAAGATTGCACAAGGTGGTTGAAATGTTGATGGCTTCCGCCCAATAAGTGTTGGGAAGATTTGAATTACTGAGAATGCATCGGGCTTTCTCCAGTATAGTTTGGTTAGCTCTTTCTGCAAAGCCGTTATGCGGAGGAGTGTTTGCTGGGGAAAACACATGGATAAATCCATGAGTTTCAGAGACTTTTTTGAATTTTTTGTTCAAGAATTCCCCGCCACAATCTGATACCAATTTCTTGAGAAGTCAATCATGAAGTGTTTCCATTTGCTTTTTGACAATTATGAACTGATTGAAAGCATCAGATTTATGTTTCAGCAATTGTACAATTTTAAAGGAAGTGGCTTGATCTACTATCGTAAGAAAGTAGCAGAATCTGAAGACAGAAGACGGAGTAATAGGTCCTACAAGATTGATGTGAACACAGTCCAGAGGATGACTTATGTGTTCAAATTGATTGCTGAAGGGAGCCATGGGCATTTTATTAATGTTACAGGTTGGACAATGCAACTTCAGGGAGACCCATGCTCTTGATGACCTGATTTCCTGGATGTCCTAACCTTTGATGCCAAATGTTTGTTGTGGGTTGGGTTGACAGTGCTTTTGGAAGGGAGAATTCAACTTGCATTAGATTATTGATTATTTTTCCTTCAATTAGAGTTTGGTGATTTGATTCTAGCTTGAAGTGCCTGTTATCTTGAGTGATGATGAGTTTTTCTTTACAGATTCCGAGTAAACTAATGAGATTACAGTTTAGTTTTGGAACAAACAGGCAATCTTTGAAGGTGAATATTTTATTGTTACAAAGGAGAACAACTGTTCCAACACCTTCAGATAGAAGAGAGCTGGTAGAGTCTCCGGTGCACACCTCTAAGGGTGGAGTTTGTTCAAGCGTAGAGAAGCATGATTTTGGGTTGAACATGTGATGCGTAGCACCACAATTGACTATGAATTCCATGCTGTTAAGGAGAGATGCTCTACGAGTGATTAGTGCTTGAGCAGTTGAAATGTGTGCAGAGGCATTCTGATTTTAACCAGCCTTTCTTTTGTTGTTTTGACAATTTGGAGGTCTTAGTTCTGGGTGATTGGCAGAGAATTCTTCCTTTGAGTGGGAAGTACAATTTGGATTATGCTTCCCATTCAAACAATAATAAGTGATGTTGTAAGATCCAGATGATTCAGCTATTAAGGCTGTGACAGAGGAAGTGGAGGTGGTACTTTCTTGTGTTTTTGAATTGTTATGGAAGTCTTGAAGTTTTGATAAGACAAGTTTCTGTTTTTCGACAAGATCTTCATTAAGACTGAGGACTTCTACATATTGATGGATTTTTGGATCTCCTGAAAGTTTTCCAAGAAGCATAAATGTATGCAGTTCGGCAGGAACATGAATGTTGACTGTTTCGAGAGCCATCATCAACATTTGGCTGTTATCAATGTACTCTTGAAGATTTCTGTTGTAAGTTGATTTCAGCCACTGCATCCATACTCTTCCTCTATTTATTGCCTTTTTGAATGCATATTGCTCTTCAAGTTTTGTCCAAAGAAGATGTGAGTTTTTTGAATAGTGTTTGACTACCTCAATGAAAACTCTATGGCTAACTCAAGAGGATATGAGAGTGACGGCATTGAAACTGGCTTTGTTCCACTTGTTTTTTGCTGTTGCAGTTGTGCCGAAAGGTAAGTCCTTTTCGCATACCTCTAATAATTCTCTTGACCAAAGAAGAATAGTGATACAAGCATTCCATTCCCCATAATTGGTGCTGTCTAGTATTGGAATGGAAGCTGCTTTGATGTTGAGTTTGGTCATGATAGTTGAGAATTAAAGTCCACCATCGTTTTATGAATTATAGCCTCAAGACTGTTAATCTGTTATGATGCAAAACTAAACAATAGTATTTCATTAATAATTATAACACAAACAATAGTGGTTTTAAGAATGAAGAAATAACTAAACGGTGGGCTATAATTAACTATTAAATAAAGTACCACACAGCAACAACAAGATGGAACAATAGCCAACTAATAATGGATGAGTAAGATTAGTAAACAAAACAGTTATGATTTTAGATTTTAGAAAGACTAGACAATACCTGAAGCAGAACAAGATCAATTCAATTAATGATAAAATAAAAGAAAAAGAAAGTTGTTGAAAGAGAAATAAAAGTAAGGAAAGGAAAAAGTAAATGATATAAAAGTAAAAGCGAAAGATTTTAAGATATGGGAAAGGAAAGTTTTGACAAAAAAGAATTGAAGTCTGGTCAATAATGTTGGGGTAAGGTGCTCGTCTTATATATTCGAGAAGTAGAGGTTTTGTTTATGCGCAGTGATCTGTGTGGTCAGTTGAGCTCGGGTAATAAAGTTGAGTGTGGCGATGCGGAGTATTACAAGTAGGAGTGGCGTTCAGACAATCAGGTACAGTCTTGATCAAGATTTTCAACAATATTTTCATATTTTCTAACTTTTTGTTTTGTGACCTTTATTACGAAGTTGGAGCATCTTTCAGGTTATGCGCCCAGCCCTCTGCTAAAACAACTCAAGAATTGGGTCAGTAAATTGGAAAGGTAATCTGTTTGTTTCAAAGACTTAAAATATCTAGAAATACTTCTAGGTTAATATTCACCATGGACAATGCGCAAAGCTCCTAAACTACTCTCTCCGAAATCAAGAACCTTGAGAAATTAAACTCCCTCAACTTTGTATTGTGCCAAAGGAGTATTATAGCCTCCCTGGGAATGAGGAAGCTAGAGCATCTCCTCGTACCAGTTAAATCTGACGATGTGGATGCAAAGCAAAGGCAAACCATATTTTAATTTATTATAGCACACCTTGACTCCGAAAACTATGAAAAATTTGTATCCGAAGACAACAAGGATCCTTTCAAACTATGGTATTCCCTAAAGGAACACTACACCTCAACTTCTTCTGAAAATGTTGCCTCTCACTTTGGCAAACTATTCAGCATTAAACTCCCATCAACTTCCTCAGGACTTTCCAAGTCCATTTCCTTATTTCCCTCAACTATCAAGCTAATTCGATGTCACTTTCAAAACCTGCTTGCAGGTAACATTATGACACAAGTACTTACCTTCCATGTGCTCAGAATGCTCCCTGAAACATGCCGGAATGTCTCCACCACTGTATTTTACTCAATCAAGGTATCTACCAAAATACATACAGTTGAAGAAGTATTGAAAGAAATTTAATTATACATTCTTCAAAAAACTTACACTGATGAGGATGCAAATATTGCCCTAAAAGCCACCACTAAGCCAAAGAGACAGCTATGCCACAAAGGGAAACATAACACTTTGGCTCCACATGCTGAATCTGAATGCTTTCAGTTGTATCCAGAAAATCAAGAGGCTTATAACAAGCGTCGTTACATTCAAGAAATTATCTCTGCTCTAGAAGTCTGCGATAGCATATCACTCCTATCAAGTTTTCCTGTCTTGGACAGTGGCTTCTCAAATCCCATTTCTCCAAACGGCTCCCTATTTTTGGAAATCAATCCTTCCACCAAATTTTTAACTGTTGCCAATGGTCCTAAGATGAAGGTTATATTAGAATGAACCCTTTGGCTCAAAACTTCTCTTGGAGATTTATCCCTTCCTAATTCCTTGGTTATACCATCAGCATCTTCCATTTTAGTTTCGCTCATTCCATGCCTAAACAACAGGGAAACTCTGAAGGGATTCAAGGGTGGGAAAAAACTGTTTGATAAAGAGAACCGTTTGATTCTCACTACCTAAATTGTCAACAATTCTCTACTCATTGACACACCCCCTATTGAGAAAGCGGATGTCACTGGTAAACTTTACCCTCTCATAATACACAAACAGATTGGCCTTCCAACAACCTTGTAGCGGATAAAATGCTTCCTAATATCTACTTCTCTATAATTGATTGTATCCCTTGGTCGCTCTCAAAATCCCATTGACTACCTGTCTCTATTTCCTTTCCAACCCCAGCCGATTTTCTTGATGTTGTTCATATAGACCTTTGTGGTCCTATTGAACCAGCTTCACAAGGTGGAAACAAGTACATCTTTCAACTTATTGATGTAAACAGTCGCGGTATTTTCACCTACCTGCTTAAGTGAATTCAGAATTCTTTGGAATATTTGTCTAGTTTCAGAGGAAAATTGAAATTAAGACAAATAGGAAGATCAAAACTATAATCTTTGACAATGGTGTTGAATTTGTCAATTACAAGTTCCAAACTTTGTTTTCAAGAAAAGGAATCCAACACCTACAAACAGCTTCCTACACTCCCCACAGAAACCCCATTGCAGAAAGGTAAACCACACCCTATTTGAAAAGATCAGGGTTATGATGCAAAATCATAAAGTTCCTGTAGAATGGTGGGGGGGGCTGTGGCCTGTGCCATAGTAATATTAAGTCTCATTTGAGACACCCATTAGTAGGTTGTTCTCTCATCTAGCCCTTTGGATGCTCTGCTATTATGCACATTCCAAAGGAAAAGCTGCTTTACAAGGTTAATCCAGTAGTTGTACACTGTATGCTGGTAGGAATCACTGAGGCTTGTTGCAACTATTGACTTTTCAATCTTTTTACTAAGAGGGTTCATTTATTTCATGATTGCACCTTTCCCAAAGGACAAGCTGGATTCCAAGGTTGATATAGTAGGTGTCCACTGAATTCTTGTGGGAATCACTGAGGCTCAGCACAACTATTGACTGTTCAATACTTTGACTAAAAGGGTTGATGCATTGCATGATTTTAATTTTCTAGATGGTAAATAATTCTGGACTAGTTATTTTTTCATGTTCTCTTTGCATTTCTACATACCCTCCATTTCTTCTCTCACTCATAACTGTGCCTCCGACCCTTCTGTAGCTTCTCCTTCTATTGATGTGTTAGAGAGAACTTCTGATCTTAGCTGATCTGAGACTAATCCATTTACTGGGAATGCCAGTAATGAAGCTGCTTCTCCTCCATAATCTCCTTTTTTCATTCTATCCCATACCATATTGCCAATGGAACCAATATCTGCGGTAGAAGATTCCCACCTATTCTGTCTATCCTCTACTTTTCCTGATGTTGGCACCTCTTCCACATCCCATGCTGGTGTCAAAAAACCTTTTCAGGGGGATGGACCAGCATGCATCTCTACCAATCCCAAAGGAAAATAGAAAAAATCACCAAGGGCTGGACCTACAATGTGGTTCCCAAAATGCCTTCAAAAAATCACCAGAAAGGTATCTTAATAAAAACCTTTCATGGAGAAGTGTGTGCAACATCCTTCAAATCCTTTTTCTGGAGCTTTGATTAATAACTCTCCTCAATCATACTATGATTCTCTATATTATGAATCTGCCAAAGATTGGGTTCTGGCCATTCAAAATGTGCTTCATAGCCTTGAATGTCATGGTGTCATGGAAGAAGCTTCATAAAACGGATCAACTCACTGCCTTGACAAAGTGTGCGTCTTTTGTGAAAAGGAAGACTCTGATGGTAATCCTTTGGAAGCAAAGGAATATTTAGGCGTAAAGGGCTTTCTCTAGGTGGAGAACCTTGAAATTAATGAAACATTTGTGCCAACAGGGAAGCTGTCAACACTTCCATTTCTTGGATATTTTGTAGTGAATGATCTTGAAATCCATCAGATGCAGTTCAAGACTGCTGTTCTTTACAATTATATAGATGAGATCATATTCATAGGAGTACCAGAAGTTTAATTTCCCTTCCTTGAAGGGAGTGTGTGTATCAGTCTTAAGAAATCTCTGTATGGGTTCAATCAAAGATCACGCAATTGGTACCTCCACATAAAGAAGTTCTTTTTCACTGCCATTTTCAGTTCATCATCTGTGGATCCTTGTCTTTTGATCAGGGATGAGAAAGCTCCATGTTTTTGTTCCTGCGTGTTAATGACCTAAAAATTGGTGGAAGGAATCTCTAACACTTCCAGTAAGATTTATCATTGGCATTTGACATGGAAGACATGGGGGAAATCTGGTAAATCTTGGGCATGAAGGTGACAAGAGGAAGGGAAAATTGAGTGCTCTTCCTGTCCCAAGAACTATATGCAGACAACCTTCCAAAAACTTTGGGCATTAACAACTACAAGCTGGTAGCGACTCCCCAGGTACCCAGTTCAAGGTTGCTTACATTTACTGATAGTTCTGTTCCTGCAGCTTCAATCAACCATCTAGAGGCCATTGGGATTCTCAACTACCTGATCACCTGTACCAGGCCATATCTTTCTTACTCTTCTTTGTTCCTGGAATAGTTTCTCAATAATATGAGTACCAACTGTGAGGAAGCCTTTAAGCATGTCTTGCTGTCAGCCTGTGACTCAAAACCAGAGCACAAGCATGACAGCCAAAATACCATAAACCAATGGTATAGCCAAAATACCACCAAAACATGGAGCTGAGCCAAATTAGCTCAAAAGGTATCAAACGAAAGAGGAAACTCACCTCTTCCTGAAAATATAAGTCCCATCACCATAGGACAAGAAATAACAAAGTTATTCCTGCTCAAAGTTATGGCTGAGCATAAACCTTAATTTTCACCTCTCATCTAAAATCTAGAAGGAGAGGCTTAACCCCATCAAATGGGTATTCAAAATGAAGCTCTGAGCCAGGGCTATCCAATGGTACTAGCCAAACTGAGCTAGCACCAGTATTACTTGAGGTATGGTCAAATTCAGACCAAATAAGGGTGAACAAAACATTCACCTCTAATCTAACTTTTACAGTTTTAGTGTGAGATACTTAAAGTGGGGTCTTTTTGGAAAGAGCAAAATCAGGGCTATCTGATGGTGTCATCCATTTCCTCATATCTCAACCAGAACAGAAGTTATTGGCCAAACAAGCTTAATACAGCTTTTGCCCAAAACACACCAATGTATAAAATCACTTGTACATGGGATAACTTTGCCATATTTAATGATGACCATGTCAAGTTGGGTACTATTGTATAGAGCTCATACAGGGCTATTCAATGAACCAACGTTGAGCTTGATATCTCAAAAACTGACAGAGTTATGGCAATTTTAAGGTAAAAATCCCACCTGCTGTCATATACAGCCTTACCATGGGATAATACCCTATAACCATGAATATGAGGCGTCAAATAGACGAAGAAGCATATTTTTACTTCAATACCTCACATGTCAGTCAATACTGGGGTCCCATACAGTTTCTGTACAGCATTCTACGCGTCATACACGTCAGAATCAGGCTGTGAGGTCCCCAGATGAAAATTTTCACCCTGTATTGGTGAAAACTGCCCAGATGTGGTTTCAAAACCACATCTGAGCCCAATACAGGGTATACAGGCTGTTTGCAAACCACAAGCCTGTCATGAGGAGTGAAAAATCTTCACTTCCTCCACGTGAAAAGGTCTAATAACCTTTTCACCTCAATTTCAGGATAAAAGGAGGGCTTTTCACTGCCAAAACCCTTTCCTCATCCTGCTCTTGAATAACCTACGTAGTAAACTGTCAAAAACAGTTTTACTCTTGGTTAATAATCAGGTATACTCTTAATTTAAAGTATTGTAGTCTTTATTATTGTAATCCAACAGGTAAAGCTGCACCCAGGGCTTTCAACAGCGCTCACCACCACTATATTTCTATAGTAAAGCCCTTTAAATTCTTAAATTAAAACTTTTATTATCAATTATATCCTCTTTAAAATTATTTTTACCGTGTCACAGTCATAGTTAAAGCTTGTAAATACTCTTATACACCTTTATCATAGACTCAGCCTGACACTTGCACTACCTCAAAGGTACAAATTCCTGCAGTATTTCTCTTGGTTTGCTTGGTGACAATTTGAGAATCCAGGTGTACTGCAATTCTGACTGGGGCTCAAACTTTGACTCTTGATTCTTTTCTGAAAAGCTGTCTTTTTTTTGGGTTTTGTTGGTTGGAAAACTTCCAAAAAAAGTGTGGTAGCACTCTCTTTTACTGAAGATGAGTACAGCTCAATCTCCAACTGCTGTCAAGATGTGTGATTGTTTTTGAAGCTGGTATCTGATTTTTGCCTGAAAATAAAATCCAAACTCCTTTGTGACAATCAAGGCACAATTGCTCTTCTCACCAACCCTTTTTATCAACATTGAACACAGAATATCATGGTAGAATACATTTCCATTGAACCAATGGTGTATTATGTTCTCACCAAAAATCTTTCTTGCTTTCAGAATCCTAATCACTGTATGTCCCTGAAAATACAAGAATTGAAACTCTCAAGAATGGGATGGTTTTAATAATCTCAACTTACATTGTATTCATTTATACATATATTAGTTTCATTACCAAAATATTGTCATAGGAAAGCATCAAAATTCTGTATTTTTATAATAACTGTGCTAGTATGATTCCTATTTACTATTCAAACCTAGAAGAAAACATGAGTGGCTGCTCTTCATCCAGCTACTCATATTTTCATATTATCTCACTTTTTGTTTCCTGACCTTTCTTACAGGATTTGAGCATATTTCAGGTGTGCTCTCATTTTGCAATCCAGCTACTACTATTTTCTTATTTTTTCGATTTTTGTTTCCTTACCTTTCTTATAATGTTTGAGCTTCTTTAAAAATCTAACATTCTATTTCTTTTTGAGCTCATTCCTAGAGAAACACTTACTACATATTGATGCACTCATATGACCAGCTCATAAGATTTTCACCTTGTTTTAGTGCACATCTATGCAACACAACTTGAAAATGCAAGTGTGTTGCCTATTTCAAATGGTACAGCTTCGTAACAAGACCAAGGCCACATAATTAGCTATTTCTTCAATTTATTTCATAATAACGAGCTCCATTGAGGGCTTTTTCAGCTTTGATTTCTCTTCATGGTGTCTTCAATCTGACACAAAATTCATAAAATTAGAAATGTGTGCCTTGAAAGTAAGTAAAACCTCATCACTAACCAGGGTTCCCACATGGGGCTAGCTCTGATAATCTGTATTGATATCTACCCCATTTAAGAAGTTGGTAGAGTATTTGATAGAATAATCCTTTCACATGATTGACTTTGATCTTTTCCAAGAGATGCAAATAACGGAGAAAAAAAGTGCAAATAGGTACATACTGAAGAGCTCCCATGAAAATGTTGCTAGATAGAAACCCAAAAGATAAAAATTCATTTGTTTTCCTTTAGTTGAGAGCTTTATTGAAAAGTTTCTTTCTTGGAATAAGTATTAATAGGAGACCTAGGGGCAAAGCCACTTTTCTCAGGCAAAAGCCAAGTAAGCATCTTGAATACTGTGCTTGAGCCTGCTTAAATTTTTGTTTCTTGACGTTGTGGGATGAAAACAGGCAGTACCTTGAGGGGGAAATTATTGGTAAGTCTCGTTTGAATTTCAGAATTCTCCAATAACCATGGGTGCTGAGGTTTATCAGCTACTTCTCTAAGTAATGCTGAATAGTCAGCCTACAGAGAATCAAAAAATGAAATAAGATTTGTGGCTTTAACAGATAGAGAATACTTATCAGCAGTCTCCAAATCAGACTCATCCATAATACTATGGCAAAAACTCTGATTCAAAACTAAAATTGTTGATCAAAAAAGACTAAGGTTTTCTGTTATATTAATATTACTGATAAGAATATATATATATCTTTATGGTTTTATGTTGGCTATAATTATTTTTTTAATACTAATCCTAAGAGCAAAACTACTGGATTTGATTCTTTTAATATTTCTTTAAAAATTTTTTAATATTTCTTTAATAATTTTTTAATATTGAGTTTATAGTAATAATTCTTTTATTTTAACAACACTAAGCTTTTGAGCAAGAAATATTGAGCTTTTCACTGTGGCCATACTACTATTCTTCAGAAATACTAACCTCTTGAGAAAGGCTACTGAGTTTTAATATGGTTATACTACTATTTTTCAATAATACTTAGCTATGAAAAAAGGCTACTGAGGCTTAACTATGGCTATACTATCATTTTTAAATAATAATAAGCTACCAAGAAAGGATATTGAGATTTTCACTATGTTTATACTACTATTCTTCAACAATACCAAGCTATTGAGCAAGGATACTGAGCTTTACAGAACTTAAACACTACTAATCTGAATATCCTGCTAGTTCAAGGATGGGTTTGATCCTGAATAGCAAGAGCTTGTTCCATAATTATTGGAAGAATTAAGGAGAGGGGACCTTTATTTTTACCTTTTGGGATTTCGCAGCGTTTCCCAAAACAGGGTATTTAGAAAAAAATATAGTTGAGAGCTTTTAGCTGGTGAAATATGTAGTTTTGGTGTAGCAATTCTTTTTCTGAGAGAATTATTCTTGTGGTGAATTTTTCTAATGAAATTCATGTGATGCTATTAAGATAATTTGGCTGTTGAGATTTTATCTTTGCCCAGAAAGTGGAGAAAAGACATCTTCTGACAATTGATCTTTCTTCCAGTCATATGATATCTTTGAAAGAATTTGGCTGGTGAGATTCTTATTTTTGGTGACTTTGTTAAGTATTTGCTGAGGGAATTATGCTGGTGGGGCTGTTTATTATCAAAATCATGTGATTTCTTTGGGATAATTTGGCTGGTGAGTTTTTATTTTTTTCCCAGAAAGTGGAGAAAATACAGCTCCTGACAGTTGATATTTCTTCTAGTAATATAATATCTTTGAGAGGATTGAGCTGGCATTGCTATCTTGAAGATGGGGAGAGTATTTCTTTTCTATTTTACTGTATATAATGAATTACTAATATTAACTTTGACATTCATTATTGAGGGAAACTTTCTGGTGGTTTTATTTTAGGATTTTATGATTTCAATAGGAGATTGCATGATTTATATCAAGGTTGATGTGTGTTATTATTACTAAGAAAGCCTTTGTTCTTGGAAAATATATTGTAATTTTCTGCATAGCCTTGAGGTATTTCTTCTTTGAATTCAATCAAGGTGGGAAAAATACAGTTCTGATGCTGTGGTCCATTGTCATATGTTTCTATTTAAATTAACTCCTTTTAATTTCATAATTTGTTACTTATGATCCAATAAGGTGGCAAATCTTTGTGATTTTGCATTGTTTTGATAAGATCTTGAGGCTGTGGATTGTATATTTCTGTGTGAAACCTGTAATTGTATTAAGTAAATATATTTTGCATACTTTTTCATTATCATTTTTATTTTGCTTTAGTGGTAAGCTTGAAACTGGTATAATTGGTTTGAAATATCACAACCCCCTCTCCATTTAATGATATCCCCAGCATTCCAGTTGAGAAGCTTGCCAATTGAAACTATAGAAATTTTGTTTTTCAATTTCTTCTTCCTCAAATATTGAATTTCCAACTTCACTTTATTCACTGCTTTTATTTCCTGAATCTTGAATTTATTTTTCTATTTTTATTGTTTTGTTTTTCAATGGTTCATGGGGTATAGCTGGTATTCTATAAGGTTTTCCACAAGAATTTTTCAGTATGCCACTTTCTTCTTCACAAAATTCTATAGCCTTTTTCCTTAGTGATATAAAGCTTTTCAATACATGAATTTTTTCTTCTGATAGCCATCCAGATTTTCCAAAATTGATCATTGAAATTCTGTTTCTGTAAATCTTTACATTTCAATAAATAGAGGTGCATTAGGTGATAGGGGTGTGTCATATGGATCTCTTGATAATTCATGTCTTTCCACTGGTGAATTCAACTCTTAAGTCATAGCTTCATTGTCTAGTCCAATCTTCTTGAGTACTGACTTATATTTTGCTTCATTTTCTTGGACTTCCATGCTTATGAGGCTGCTTAAAAGTTTGAATTGATAATATAATTTTTTCTTTTTATTGTGTTAGTAACAATTAAAACAGTTTTTTCAGTATCTTACTTTCCTTTTGTTCATGATTAAATTTAAGTTGTAGTTTTCAGTCATGCAAGGAATTTACCTCCAGTTGGATAAAGCCCAGTATAGTAGGTATACCAAATCCTGCAGTTTAATGTCATACCAGGACATTTTAGAACCCTATTCCAGAATTACAAAATGGAGCAGTTTACTTTCTTACTTTAATTTTAAATTATTCTATTATTCACCTTTGTTTTGACTATTGATATCTTCAATCTTTTAATTTTCTTTCATTCCTTGATTTTACTTCCATATTCAGCCCTCTGGTGAGCTACCCCTGTAGTTTAAATTCATATGAAGACTAATATAGGCCTTCTGGAAACCACCCTGTAGCTTAAGGTCATACAAGGACTAATTTTAGGCTTCAGGTTGCTACCCTGTATTTTAAAGTCATACAAGGACTAATTTTGGCTTTCTGGGAACCACCCTGTAGTTTAAAGTCATGCAAGGACTAATTTTGGGCTTCTTTAGTTGATCTGTTCTTTTATCCTTTATGCAAATCAAGAATCTTCATTTTATTTTATTATTATTTGTCATATTGAAAAAAAACTCTTTTTTATTTATATTGGAAACATTTCTTTTATGTTGAAAATTTTTTTTTAATGTCAAAAAATTATTTTTTTTATGGTGGAATTTTTTTTACATTGAATTTTTTTATGTTGGAAAAATCATTTTTTTCTTATGCTGAAAATTATTTTTTTATATTGGAAAGTCTTTTTTTTATGTTGGAATTTTTTTATTTTTTGAGGAGCAATTAAATTAATGAGTGAGGAGTAAATTATAATCTGAAATAGTGTAGTGCACCCCCGGCAAACATTTGATGCGGGGGATATGACATTGCACTGTTGTGATCGCGTGAATTTGAGCAACAGTTTTTGCACATTAAATCAGCTAACTACATCTTACATCAAATCGTTCAAGTCCTTTCATTGCACTTTCCCCTTCAAATTCAAAAATTACTCAAGTCAATTTATTAATTTCATGTCAAAATCCCTTGTCGTAAGTCGTTTCATCCTTATCTGTTGTCTTTTCGATCCATTGAGAAAGGATCATTAAATATCAAATAAATCCTCTACTTGATGCCTCCGCTTCCCAATTATCTTGAGTAGTATCCCAAACCATCAACAATCATAGCTTCCTTTTTTTTATTTCTATTACTTTATTGAAAAAACTGCTCTGATGAATTTTAATAAATCATCCAGCTTTAATTACATTGATCCAGATGACCCTCTAGGAGAACCTGATCCTAGTCACGTAATTGAACAGCAAAATCAGGAAATTTATCTCCTACGGCAGCAACTTCAAGAATCGCAAAATGCTTTTCAAGTTATTGTAGAAAAACTCAACCGCCTCGAACTTCAGCACAATTCACAAGAAAAAGGCAAGAATAAAAAAAAAACCATACAATTTCCAGGAAGTCACAAGCAAAAAAAAGGAAAACCAAAGCTGCACCATCATTCAAAATCATTCAAAAAAGACAATACCAAGAAACACAAGTCAAACCCCTATCATTTGATCATGAGCGAGACACCTGCTGATTTTGAGCCCACTAAGGCAAGTGATTTTTTTAAAAGATTGGATTAAATTTAGGACACAACTGATAAAACCTTGTAACTTTAGAATTCATTTTATATACATATGAAAGTCCTCTGGGGAATGGTTCATCCACATTCAGTTCCAGTTGCACCTGACACATCTTTGCTTCAACAGTTCAACACTCGTTTTAAAACCCCTGAGGAAATTCACAGGACAGCAGAAAGCGAAACCAGTGTACCACTCATTCCTCAAAGTCAAGTTTTGACACTAAAAGGCATTCAACCTGGACAAAAGAAGGTTGGTCGAGGTATAGTTTACATAAAAGATTTTTTTATTTTATATATCCAGTCCTTGCTAGCAAAGCTTGGAATTCATCAATGGGCACCAAACCTGGAAGTAGCAAGTGACACTTTATACAATGAAGCGTGCCGAATTAGTGCTATTCAAAGTTTTCGTCAGGTTGCTATTGGGGGTGCATATGAGCATATGAATGTAAATCTTCGCTATCTCAATGAAATCCAATTGCTCAATGCCACATACAATCATTACGTTCATTATTACATGACTCAACGATTCAAGAAGGAGATGAAAGAAGCTGGAAAACATAGAAAAGACCAAGAAAAGGGAGCAATTTCGATCTCAAAGAAACGCGTAAGGTTTTCACCTTTTTCCCCCTGTTTTTAATTTACTAAGACACATTTTTACACAGCTTCGTGATCTTCGCTATAAGTTTGGGGTGGCCAACAATTTTCCAAAACAATACTTGAAGATACTGTCAGAAACTGATGCTCATAGTGATGATGAGTATATCTCGAAGAACACCTACAAAATCAACAAGCTGGATTTCCGTTCACAAAAGGCCAATATATTCATGAGAAGAGTTGATGAGGAAATCGAGAAAGTGGAATTGATTGAAGGGAAGAGATCAAAAAGACGAAACCGAATCAAAGTTGACTCACCAAACGTTTCAACTAATTCCCAACCGCCAAAGGGCTTGCCAATAGATTTTTATGATCCCACCTGGTTCAATAATTGCCCCGTTTGTAAAAAGACGATTTTAGCAGATGCATTCAAAGTTGCCTTTTTACCTAATGCATCCCAATCCATTAGGGGTGTACAGCATCCGGATGAAAGGCTTAGTGACCGGAATTTTACAGAAAAATATTGGGAAATAAACACTGAGAAGTATGACCTTTCACATGAGATTGCAAGAGAAGATGAAGATTCAGAAAGCGATTACAATGAAGCTGAAAGTATTGAAGAAAGTGATCAAAGCAATAGCGATTCTGAGGCTGACAATTCTGAAATGGAGGAAGAACCGGAAATTAGTTTTTCCTTCGATAGAGATACTGACATGGCGCATGCACAAGATCCAAGTCAATTCATTGTAGGGGACTCAAGTTTTCTTTCAGGAAACCAGTGGCAATCGTGATGGTGATTTTGGTTTGCATCTCCATCAACAATTGTATTCTTTTGGGTCTTATTTATTTTCAATGTTTTAGAATCTTTTACATCATATACACGGGCTATTCCTTTCAACTTGTAAATAATAATTATTCTTGAGAGTTGTATCTTTTGTCAAATCACAGTGGATAAACAGAACCTTCTCACTGTTTGAGTATCAAACATCTAACAAATCTTTGCAAATTTGTTATTTATTATCTCTCGGAAAAATTTCAAAATTCAATAAAAAAACTTTGTTATCTTATGCTGAGACCCATGTCGGTCATTTGTTTTGGCTCAGGAAAAGGAAATGTATTTTTTAATTAACAAAAAGATAAATTGTTCGAGATCCACCACAAAGGGGTTGCAAGTCAAAGGAAAAAATTGCCTTCATCTGTATAAATTTTTGAACAAATTCCTTCAAACAATTATCCACGACATCTTAATAAAAAAACCGATTTGTTAATCATAACCAAATCTTACTTTTTACCCAAAATGTTCACTCATACCCAGACTCAACAATGCCGGCAGCTCTTACAAGCTTTGTCAACCTTTCTGCAGCCACGGTACACTTCACAAAGGTTGTTTTCTGTAATTGCAAGGACCCTACATTTGCTTCCATGAGCCTGGATGTCAAAAAGCGAATTTATCTGCATTGCCCTCGTCAAGTTCCAACAATCCTTGATTCACATACTGGCTGTAACTTTTTTGGTAACTATCTTTCAACCTTTCACTTGCTCCTTAATATTCAATACTTACAAAGGAAAATTCTCATTAAGCTTGGATGGACGACTATGTTTGGGAAAACCAATTATTAAAGGTCCCAGTTTTAGTTACAGTATGCCCAAACCTTTGGGAAAAAAGACCAGGGACTTTACTCGATGATTACAATCTTAGGGATTTTAATTTCACTTCAGGGAAAAAAAAAGGTGAGCCTTTTTTCGTCAAACAAATTAGCCATTGAAGAGAATTTTGCTGAACAGAAAGTTTTGAATATTTTATGCGAGAACTCTAGAATTTCATCGTTCTGTACAAGGCAGTTAAATTCGTGATATTCGTGCATTAATTGACTTGATTGATAGTACCACCGATCCAACCAACAGACGTCTGGATGCATCAATGCTGATTGGAAGGATGCATGTGATTAGAAGGGTCTTACGTACGATTGTAGAAGATGCTGACTTGTTAGTTTGAAGAAATCAACCTTTCTTTGTTGAGCTTAGTGGCGAGCTAATTAGATGATGTTTTTAGTAGAGTTTTGGTATGAATGATTGGCTTGTTTATGTCTTATATGGAAGCGCTTTTTAAATACCAAGATGATTCTTTGTGTCACATTATTCTGGATTTTGTGAAGTGATAATCAAAACTTAATATGAAAAGAGTAATAATGAGTTGAATTTTACTTGTCATCTTCTGACAAGGTGAATAAAACCGATGAGACAAATGAACTTGAAGATACACAATATAGCTCAAAATCGTTGGATGACCATGAACAGCCCAACATGAATTTCAAAAAGACTCGATAAAACAAGCGACTCATCCTATAATTTTCTTAGTTTCAATTGGACTAACACACAAACACATAAAAAAATATTCAAAATACAATTTCGGGAAAACCAATACCTCAAATTTTGTTTGAGCATCAAACATCAAGTGCCATGTCTGGGTCATAGTAAAGTGTCAGTTAGAATAAAAAAATAATAATTGTCACTTAAAAAAACTTACTTGTCAAACAAGCAATCCTGTGGACTCGCAAGCATCCTGAAATTCAGTGTTCAAGACAGCAATGTTGTGCGTTATTATGGTTGCTGCCAACATGAATCTTGTTCGCAACCATGGGCTGTCCGTTGGTCTATGAGGGAATCTTGGGAGATTCTCTATAAAGTGTCCTAAGTCGTATAAATAATTGATTGTACGTATATGTTCTTCCTCAACGATTTCAAAGCTGGGATTGTAGTAGTCTAATCTACCAACAGCTGCCTATAAAAAATGTGAGTTATTGAGATTTAAAGGAAAAAATATCACTTACTATGCAAGCCCCTTCAACCAATTTGAGTATACGTATCCATGCGTTGGAGGTGGAAGGTGGAGTTATTCTATTTGCTTGCGGTACTTGGTAGTCGTGAACATTAAAGTAACGGTTGAATTCTTCCATTTTTCAGCTTAAATTAAGTTCAATAGGACAGGAGAGTCAAAATGATGATTTTCAAATCAATGTAATAAAAATTTTGATTTTTATTGAATTGATGTAATGAACAGAAAAATTGGAAATTCAAAAGGATTTTTTTGAATCTTTGTAATATGCCGACCAAAAAAAATAATGATAGAGAGAAGATGAGAAAGAGGTTTGAAAAGCTAATAACAAGAGTTAGGTTTTTGAAAGTGGGGGTAAAAATTAGAATTCGGTTGGTGAAGTTAGAGAAGAAGTGGGGTTTTATAGTAAATGTTGTAATGCGATGAGGATATATGGGAATGATAGTGAGAAATGAGTTTTTGTTGGGCGAAGTCAAATGTGATTGGATGTTGGTTAAGAAATCTAAAATTGTGACAAAATTAGTGACGGATTCATCTTTTCCACAAGATGAATGATGAATCTGTAAACAGGTATACACACAGCAAAAGAAGAGAATGAACTACAGTGTAAGAGCTGAACCTTCCTTCCTCTCGAGACCAACAAACTTGTTAATAAACCGCAAAAGAAAACTGCCTTGTCTGCAGCCTAGCGACCAAGCTGGGAGTTGATGATAAGCAGCCAAACCCACAACATCATTCAGCGCAACAAATATCAGCCTTTGAGTTGGCACAACATGTGCCAGCTCCAAACCATTTAAAAAGGTCTCAATTTGTTCAAAATCACGTTCTCGGTGGCTCACAATCTCATAATCTTCAAGAACTATCAATGGACCTGCATGCACTTCTGGGTCTCTTAGATCTAAAATATTCATGATTCTCCCAAAATGTTCATTTGATCCACTTCTGAACTTGATGCAGTTATTAGGACGCTCTGTTGATAGTTTCAATCCCATGATCCAGTTGATTGATTTCAAATTGATTGCAAACTTTTGAAGTACCAATGAGTTCAAAGGATGAGGGAGAATACTGCAGTCACGTAAATCTGGATGCCTTTGTTGTAAGAATTTCAATAATGCAATGTATGTTTCATCGTTCATTTCCAGTTTCTCATGTGTTGGCTTGTCTTTGGGATCTGATTCTTTGAGCTTGAGGGCTTGGAGCCTTTGCCTTTGAAAGAACTTTGCCATAAATGTTTCCTCCATCGCACCTGTACTTCAAAAGAAAATAATCAAAACACAGTTAATCAATTTAACTAAAAAAAGAAATACCAGCCTTGTAAAAAGTTGCATCGGAGGTTTTGAATGTCCCCAATTAGACGCTCTCCAGAAAACTCTAAAATTCCCATTGGTGGGCCCCAATACTGTAGCTGCTCCGGTATGTGCATTGCATAGTGGTGATTGGGAACATGTCGGCATTGGGGAAATATCCTCAACGATGTGTGCTGGTATGTATTGTAGCATTCAGTGAATTTGGTTGAATGATTCTTTTCAACTGATTTTGCACCAACAATGTTTGTGCATTGCACAAGTGCACCAAAATTTAAAAGCAAATCAAACAACTTCCCTGAATGATCCTTAACTGCATTTCCCCACATGACTTCAATAAATACCATTGGGAGATATACTGAAAACAAGGAGTTCCACTTGCTTGCTTTGAGTTTTCCAATCTGAGATTTTCCAACCAAAGGTGGTATCCGTGTGACCCCTTTTGGAACAATCACTTTGCAAATTCTCTCTCGGATCCTTTTCTTGATATCTTCTGAAAGGTAACCTGAGTTTTCATCATTACTTTCAGAAATCTGATCTTCATTGGTAGACATCTCGATATCTTCTCCTTGTGACTGCTGCGATGATTCCAAAGTTTCTGAATTTCCATCCTCCTCTGAAGTCTTGAAATCAAAGCCCCAGCGGGTTATGAAATGATGCTGAAGAACGCCCTAAAACCAATTGTGCATCACCCCTAGAGCAACATTGACAACGGGATCCCAGTAAGGCAAGCGATTTAGCTCTGACCAGCGAACCCCCGTCTTCATAGCTACTTTCTCCCTGCTAAAGTCAGATTGAGTGTCTTTCCAGTGCCACGCAGCAGCCAACACATTTCGGCCTTTGCGAGGACGGCCTAGCTCCAGTTTATGTCTTTCAGATGCTTTGATTTCACACCATGAACAGAATTTTGTTGCTGAATGTGATTTGAAACCAGCAGCTTTGTGAGCTGCAACAATATCGCCAACCAATGTGACTAATTTTACAATTATCTTGCGTCCATGAGGATGTCTTGGTGTCACAATTGTGATTCCCTTATTTAATTCGTACAGTTCATTCACTAACGGTATTAATACGTTGTTGATGGTTATCATTGTTGGTTGATTGGGTGAAGGAATAATGCCTGCTAGGCAAGTGTATTGTGTTTGATATCGGAGACGTGGTGGGAGATTGAGGCAATTAAGAGCAATAAGCCCCATTGATAATTGACGACCAGCAAGCTTGTTTTTAAGTGGATTGAACCAATCGATAAACAGTGAGAGCCCCAAGCAAAGTCCAGACCCTGTAGAGCTCAATGAGAAAAGCTTTTTCCAAATGGTTCCTTGAGCCACATCACAAATGGAGTCGGAATCTTCACTATCTAAGTCATTTGCCCATTGATCAATATATTTTTCAATCATTGGTAAGCTCAAGAACCACTTCAGCCATTCGGTTACATTTTGTGTTAAAAATGTTGAAATCGGGTCTCTTGGTCGATGCTGCTTTGCAAGTCGAAGCAGCCCATGAGATTGAGTTTGCCTTATTGATTGAGGTTCAATAAAAATTGGTGCTTTGAGTGATCCTAATATTTGATTTGATTTGAATAGCTCCGCACTGCATGGTTGGCTCTTTGATGAGGCTTGATACCCACAGTCTGCTGGTGCTGTTTCAATATCATACAATGAAAAACACTTTGGACAAGAAACATATCGCTCAAGGGATGCCTCCAATTTCAAACGCCTATTGATAGTTCGGACATCATGAGGAATGGATGAAATAAACTTGCAATCAATTGCAAACCTTTGAGAAACTGATTCAATGATTTCAATAAGTTGATCCCGGGCTTTTCTGCAATTCAGTTTGCTGAGCCCACAAACTAAGTGGAGCCACATGATGAAATGCATTATAAGGCCTATGGATACCACATAAATCATAAATTAGAGCTTGGTCAAGAACAAAGATCAAAACATTAAACCTACAAATAATTTCGGATTCAGTTTTTCTTTCTGGTGGGGTCTTGTTTTCATCTTCAAAATCAAGCATTTTGTTTTTGACCTTTTCAGCAGATGGAATGATTTTTTGTGGAATTTTTTTCAAGGATAGCTTTGGAAGCCTTTCAGTAATTGTATCGGCTTCGTCTTGTGAAAATTTGGCCCAATGTCTGGCCCGAGTAGTTCGATGAACAAAGCATCCTTGGCGTGTATGACCCTTTCCATCTGTAATGGTATACTGTTGACATTTTGGGCATGTACAGAGTTCCATTGAGTGGCTTGATCACTAGACTTTTGCCTTCGTTTCTGGTTATATATAATGTAAAACCAAATCAACTAAGTGCTTCTGGCTTTGAGATTGTGTTTTTTTGATCAAAGCAAAGGAAAAGAAACAGAATTAGTTTGTCATAAAAAAAAAGCGAGCTACAAACAAAAAAATTAGTATTGATGTGGTATGTAATACTATGTATGGTAAAAAAGAGGAAGGGAGCCGCACTCCTGAGTGCCACAGGGAGCAAGAAGACCTATTCTGAAAGATCTGCCCCACCGGTTCTCAACAGTTCAACTTTTGCAACTAATTACGCATTCACCAAAAAATAAAAAAATTCTTCTAATTTGTTAAGAACTAAGACAAATTGGAAAACAGCTGTACGTTCATCCTCCTTTTTTCCTCTCTTTCATTTATTATGATAGCTTATACCATTCGGTCCAAAGGTCTTGTTACAGTGGTTTTGAATGAAGGCCCTTAGTGGGTCCTGAGGTCAAACTGCTAAATACAAGTTGTTTAGCTTGGCTTTTTTTTTCTACTAAGCAAGTTCATAGGGCCGTTCTGAAAGGAAAAAGTAATTAACTTGAGTTTGAAATGGAATTGTGCACTCAGCAACAATCAAATTACGATGGAAATAGGTAACGTTCATCATTTAACTTATTTTTGCTGGTGAACAGGTCAGCTTTTTGGTCAGCTTTTTCCAACTCAGCAAAATAAGGAAGTGCACACTCAGTAATTTTCACTTTTTCTTTATTCTAAATTACCAGCTCAGTCAAGAATTAGCTGATAAAAATCTTCAGCGCTATGAAAGGCCTGGTGTCTAAAAGTCAAACATTCAGATTGGAAATGGATTTAGCCCAGTCAGCCTTCAATATTTAAATACCCTTGCTTTTCAAAATTTATCAAAAACATCTAACCCTTGAGCCCATCACAGCTGCTCTAGCTTTTTTTTCATTTATTCTAATTCGTTTCCTATTTTTCAATTGACATCACTCACCTTTTTGAAAAGCACTTATGCAGATCAAGCCAATTTTACTCACTATAATTGCTATCTTTTACTTTGGATTTGCTTTTATCTACTCAGCTCTCCATTATATCTTTGTCTTCTTTTCATTATTGCTCATTTTTGATTTGATAACACACATTTTTCATTCGATTTTTCTTATTTGTCATTCAGTTCTCTTTCTCTATCTTATAATCCAAAACAATCCAATATACCTTTCTCTTTATCTACTTGTGGTACTCAAACATATTTATCAACCAGTCTGGTCAAACAACTTAATTCAAATCTTCAATTTTAGATAAAAAAAAAGTATTTATCTATCGAGCTAAAAGAACTGGAGCAAACTCAGGTCAGTTTTCTTATCTCTTATTGTGTTCCTTGTTTGGCTATGAAGCTGAAGGTCAAATAAATAAGAAACCCAATATTGCCTAATAATTCGGAACCTTGACAATTCCACCGGAATTTCATATAAAACCATATGCTTTCCAAAAAAAACTGTCAAACACCATGCGATTGTCCTCAGGAATTTCTTTTGTGATTTCTTGAAAAATGATTTCCACTGAATCAACATGTAGGTCCATGACTGATCTAACACTTTCCTCTTACATGAGCTAATGCTACTAATATTCTTATTTAAGCAGCTTCAACGCAGGCATTTCAAAAAGATCGGTGTTCATGGTGTATCATGTTTTAAAGAAAATCATTGTACATATTGGTGTCTTGGAAAAAGTAATTGCATGTTGTGAATTTCAAAATTGGACAATGATTTCTCAAAAATCATCATGAGAGCCGAAAAGGAATTGTTTCCTTTTTCATTTGAGTCATATATCCTTGCTCTTTGGTAAGAATGCAACATCAGCTGTTGTCAATCCAAATGCATTGTTTGATGTAAGCAATATTCATCAGCTGGCTGACTGTGCGATGCGGGGGGTTTCACAACAGCTTTTTGCTGGCGGTGGTGGTTGGTAAGGCTGTTATTACTTTTTCAATTTTTAACGCTTTATTGAGTGGATGATTTTCTTGCTAACATCCTGGGTTCAACCCCCACTTGAATCTTTGGCTTCTTGCTTGTGATCAATTCCACCATGGATTACTATTATTGTGTTATTTGTTGTGTTAAACCTTGGACAAGCTTGAGTGTGATGATTGATACTTTATATTATTCCTGTGACTTCTGATAGGACCAATTGATTTTTCTGCATCATTAGGAATAGTCAGGGATTTTCCACCCCTGGTCATGGTTGAGAAGTACTGATTTCAATTGCTAATACCACCCTCAAGTTTATTCTCTCTTGGAGGTTTACAGCATTGTTACCCATGAGTGGATGGAGTTGGGTTTTCATTGGTCTTATTTCATTTTTTTCTGTAAAGAAATATTTTTCTTTCTTTTACTGTAGCTAGAGAACCACATTATTACCAGTGATCATAATTTTCACCTTTTGAACTGATTTTATCTTCTTTTACTATATCTGAACAGCCCCGTTTGTTTGGTTATCTGTTTTTGTGCCTATCCACTATGGCTAGTTGACCAAATTATGACCAGAAGTCATAATTTTCAAATTTTGAGCTTCTTTTGTCTTCTGTTTCTGTATCTGAAAACCCTTTCATGTTTGGTCATTTTCTTTTCAATTATTCAGATATAGCTTTCTTCCTTTTTCTGTAGGTATTAGGCCAAATTATGACTGATAGTCATACTTTTGATATTTCAAAATTTCCAAATCTTCATTTACTGGATCTGAACACCATTTATTGCTTGGTTAATTCTTTTTGCCTATCCAGGTACTGTTTTCTTGCTTTTCTTAATTCAATTGACCAAATTATGACTGGCAGTCATAATTTTGATATTTTGATGTTCCTTAATCTTCCTTTGCTTTATCTTAACACCTTATTTCTTTTTTTGTCCATCTTTCTTTTTCCCTGCATCCAAGGAGAAAATTATGACCAGCAGTCATAATTCTGAAATTTTGAGCTATCTGTATCTGAGAATCCTAAGAAAAAAATATCAGAAAGACCTATTGGCTCACACTTCCCAGACTTGTGCCATTTGTGTTGGTTTGAGGTAGAATAAGAACCAATAACCTTCCCTGTTTTCCTTTATTTCTCTTTAATTTTAATTGGGATACTTGTGCATTGAAAACACTTTTGAAGAATTCCAAATTTAAATTTTGTCTTGAATACTGATACATAACCTGATTTTTTTTCTACTTTATGGGATCTTTGAAATTAATAAATATTCAAGCCTTTTTTATATTTTGTGAATAATATTCTTCTGAATCCTTTGTACAAGCTGTTTCTTGGGTCTTGATATGAATATTCTTTTTCTTCTTTGATTTTTCATACAAATAATTCTTCCCAAATGAAGCTTCAATCATCATTATTGATATTATAATTATTTCCCTTGAGACTGATGATTCCAGGTACAAAAACATCTTCCCATATAAGATCCCCATTGGAATTTTCAATTACATAATCTGCATTCTTCCATAAGATTCTTCCTTCTGGTATGTCCAATAAATCCAAAAGCAGTCCACTTAAGGCTTCCAAATCCCCAAAATAGATCTCTCTACTCCATCCTACATTTTTTGATGTATCTTCTTTCCAATATAGTTTTCCTAAATTTACTTTGATACCATCATATGTAAGTGATTTTAAAAAATCCTGTCTTGAAGGAGAATCCTGGAACCTCTTTCCAATATTTAGACTCTTGAATTTGTTGAAGTCTTTCTAGAAAATTTCACAATTCTTCCGATTCTAAGTTCGGAATCCATATCTGAAATGAATCCTCTCCTTCTATAAAAAATGGTTTTCCCTAGTAATTGAATTCTTCTATAACTTCTACAATTTTGCAATTTACATCTTTCCATCCTGCTTCATTCCAACCAATATTCCATTACAATTTGTTTTAATGTGTAAGTCTGGCATCCATGACTTTCTACGTACTTTCTGAGTTTTGGTGATATTGTTGAGTTTTAAGATAAAGGAATAATCCCTCTTTGATAAGGAACAACATGACTTCCACTGAAAGATGAGATTATTCTAGATGAAGGTTTTTTTTTATAAATTAACTGTAATAATTGAAATTCCTCTTTTACATCCCATGATAGATAAGAGTTTTTGAAAGGATTTTTCTATAAGGTAGTTTGAATGATTTAAAATACCTCTTTGATAAGGAAGGAGGTCACTTCCCTGAATGATAAGAGCATTGAAACAAGAGCATTTGTACGTGTTTGGATGATTTAAACTTCCTCTTTGATAAGGCAGGAGATCACTTCCCTGATAGTGATACAGATATGAAAAGAGTTTTTAGGTGATTTTTTATTATTTTACCATTTTTCTCTTGATTGGTGATTGGAACTGGATTACTTCAGTTATTCTTGAGATATCTTGAGACTTCTGTTGTGAATTAATGAAAGACATATGTCTTCCAATATCTCTCCAAATATCCTCTTGCATTGTTCTGTTTGTGTATCTCCTTTCCATTCTGAAACAAATCCTTTGACTTCATGATTAAATATATATACAAAGTCACACCAGTAGATATTTCCTCCCAATATCTCTACACCATCTATATTCAAGTCTTCTTGAGCCCATAAAATTTTGTGATACAGTCCTTATCATTCTTTAAATCTTCTTTGATTCCAATTGTGGTCAGTAATTCCAAAAAATCAACATTTTTAATATTGGATGCAGGTAGTTCTGAAAAACATTTGGTTTGAATTATTGGTTAGTATATCTCATAATCATAAAGTTCTTCAAATGCTATCATTGGAAGTATTGCATAATCCTCCTCTTGTTCATACTCTGGTATTTTTTCCTGTAGGCCATTTTCTTTCTGGGAGTCATTTGTTAATCTGGCTGTAATTTCTTTATTTTTATTAACTGAATGAGTCTATGCTGAAAATAAGATATTGTGAAAGAAGCATAGTTGCTCATATGTAGCATGAAATTCTTGTTTATTGAGTTCTAGAATGGTGAGTTCAGATAGCCTTTGTGTATTTTTTGATAACTCTCCCTCTTCTAGGTCTTCAAATCTTCCTCCTGGTTTCTATTTATCTTCCCCATTTCCATAATTTTGTCAAAACAATTCCAAGTCATCTGCTGATTATACCAATTCTCCTTCCTCTGGATCTTTTCCCATTGTTTTCTTAATCCTCTTGTTCATATTTCTATTCTCAACTTGATTTATTCAATCTTCAATTATCTTGGTGTTTTTATTTTCCAAAAATTAAACATTTATTTTGTTCAATGGTCCAATTGGATCATCTTTTTTTTCTTTGTTTCTTACATATCTTCCAATATTACCAATGGATCCATCTTCCTCTTGAAACAAATACAAATAATTTTCTGCAATTGCTGAGTAATTTGATTGAGGTGGCTTGGGAGCCAATTTAACTTCTTCTGTGGTGTCAGCCTGTGACTCAAAACCAGAGCACAAGCATGACAGCCAAATAACATAAACCAATGGTAGAGCCAAGATACCATCAAAACATGGAGCTGTTCCACACCAGCTCAAAAAGTATCAAAGAAAAAAGGAAACTTTCCCCCTTCCAAATATACAAGTCCCATCATCATATGACAAAGAATAACAAAGTTATTCCTGCTCAAAGTTCTTGCTGAGCATAAACCTTAATTTTCACCTCTCATCTGAAATCCAGAGGAAGAGGCTTAACCCCATCAAACGGGTATTGAAAATGAAGTTCTAAGTCAGGGCTATCCAATGGTACTAGCCAAATTGAGCTAGAATCAGAATTACTGAAGTTAGAACCAAAATAAGGTCAAATAAGGGGGAATAAAATATTTACCTCTCATCTAGCTTTTACAGTTTTAGTGTGAGATACCTAAAGTGGGGTCTTTTTGGAAAGAGACCAATGAGGACTACCTGATGGTGCCATCCATTTCCTCATATCTCAGCTTGAACAAACATTTTGGGACAACAAGGTTCATACAGTATTTAAACAAATCACACATATGTACAAAAATCTTGTACATGACATACCTTTGCCATATTCAATGATAGCCATATCAAATGAGGTACCATTGTGTAGAGAACATCTAGGGCTACATAATGAACCAACTTCAAGCTTGATATCTAAGAACCTGACAAAGGTATGGCAGTTTTAAGGTCCGAATCCCACAGTTAGACCAATACAGCCTTACTGCGAGATAATATCCCATAACCCTGATTACAAGGTGTCCAAACGATGAAGAGTCTGTTTTATACTTCAATACCTCATGGTTTGGTCAATACTGGGGTCCCATACAGGTTCTGTACAGCATGTTATGCATAATACATGTCAGAAGAGGGCTGTGTGATCCCCATATGAAGATTTTCACCCTTTATTGGTGAAGACTTCCCAGATGTGGCTTCAAAACCACATCTGAGTCCAATAGAGGCTATAAAGGCATTTTGAAAGCCACAATCCAGTCCTTGGAAGTGAAAAATCTGCACTTCCTCTACATGGAAAGGTCTACAAGCCTTTCCACCCAATTTTAGGATAAAAAGGGACCTTTTCTCCACCAGAAAACATTTCCTCATCCTGCTCTTGAATTCCTATGTAGTACAACTGTCAAAAATAGTGATACTCTTGGAAAATAATGAGGTTATAATTACCATATTAGTTATTGTAGTAGTTATTATAGTAAACCAACTGATAATTATTGCACCCAGGGCTTTCGGCAGCACTCACCACCACTATTTCTCAGTAGTAAAGCCCTGTCTACCTCATAGTCCACCTTTATTATCACCAACCAATTTTTTTTAATAATTTTCACCATGTCACAGTCATAGTTAACACTTGTAATTAGTCTTTATTAGCTTCATCATAGACTCAGCCTGACATGTGGCCTTTCTCCTGCCTGTGTTTCATTTATTACACTTAACTCAAGTGCTAGTCATTTCTCTGGGTCTTCTATGGCCATTTCCAAATTTCTTCTCATCATCTTCAGTGAATTTTTTATCTTTTGTATTGCTTCACTATCTTCTACCTTCAATTTATCCTCTTGATCCTTCCCTTTAAATTTTCTATCAGTTTCAGGTGAAATACTTTCTTTTGATGACATTGATATTTCAGGATTCTCTTTAACTGTTATTTGATGAAGGTTTTCAAATACTAAGAAGTCCATTTGAATCTTTGCTTTGTTAGCAAAAGTGAATTTGAGATTTTCCATTTGGCCAATTGGCTTCAAAGAGCTATTTGTTGCTTTTAGCTCATGTCAAGCTGAGTCTATTATGAAGTGGTCAATAAATGTGTATAAAACTTTTAATCTGACTGTGACACAGATATTTAGGTTGAAAAAGGGTTTATATTTGATAATGTAAGGGCTGTACTATGACAAATAGTGGTGGTCAGCACTGTTGAAAGCCCTGGATGCAGTCTTACCAGTTGGCTTACTATAATAAGAGCTACCATACACTAATTAAGGTATATCTGATTGTTTTCCAAGGATATGACTGTTTTGGACAGTTTTACTATGTAGGAGTTCAGGAGAAGGATGGGGATTCCTCTTCTGGCAAAGAAAAGGCCTCCTTTTATCCTGAAATGGGGTGGAAAGGTCCTCTAGACCATCCAAATAGAGGAAGTGAAAGTTTCTCATTTCAGAGTACTGGCTTGTGGTTTTCAAAAGGCCTTTATTCTCTGTATTAGGCTCAGATGTGGTTATGAAACCACATCTGGGAAGTTTTCCCCAATAAAGGATGAACCTTTTCATCTGTGGACCACTTAGCCCTCTTCTGACGTGTATGACGTGTAGAAAGCTGTACAGAACCTGTATGTGACCCCATTATTGAATGAACTATGAGGTATGGAAGTATAAGCAAGCTTCTTTGTCCATTTGACACCTCATAATCATAGTTATTGGATAGTATCCCACAGTAAAAGTGTATTGGCCAGACTGTGGGATTGTAACCCTAAAACTGCTATGCCTTTGTCAGTTTTTATGATATTGAGCTCAAAGTTGGTTAGCTGTGTAGCCCTTGATGAGATATACACAATGGTACCTCATTTGGTATGGGTAACATTAAATATGGTAAAGTTATTCCTTGTTGAAATTTTGTTATCCAGATATATGATTTTTTCAAAATCTGTATGGAGCCTGTTTGCCCCATAACTTTTGTTCTAGATGAGATATGAGGAAATGGATGGCACCATAAGATAGCGCTGATTTTTTGCTTTCAAAAATGACCCCACCTTAGGTATCTCACACTAAACCTGTAGAAGTTAGATGAGAGGTGAATGTTTTATTCACCCTTGTTTGACTTTATTTTGGCCATAACTTCTGTAGTTTTGGTGCTAGCTCAGTTTGACTAGTGTTATTAAATAGCCCAGACTTAGACATTAAATTATAATAACCATTTTCTTGGGTTAAGCCTCTTACTCTGGATGTCAGATGAGAGGCAAAAATTAGATTTTATGCTCAGCAACTTCTTTGAGAAGGAATATCTTTGTTATTCTTTGTTGTATGATGATAGGACTTGTATATTTGGAAACAGGTGGGTTTCTTTTCTTGATACCTTTTTGAGATGGTTTGGCTCAGCTCCATGTTTTGGTGGTATTTTCATTTACCATTGGTTTATGGTATTTGGCTGTCATGCTTGTACTCTGGCTTTGAGTCACAGGCTGACATACACTCCCTCTACAAAATTCTCCTCATTAATGAGACTGCTCAGCCCTCCTACAGTCTCTGAACCTTCTCAGGTGAAGGTGACTATCTTTTATGGGAGCCTCTGCTGACCATTTATCTTTATGTGCTGTTTGGTTCTTGAATCTGACCAAATATTGTCTCTGGTCTTTACCATTCAGTTTGATCTTCCTGGCCTCAATGATCCTTTTCACAGGGCCAGGGGAGTCTTCCACCTCCACTATGTCTTGTAGGATGTAGGTCTGGTTCTTGGAGGGGAACCTATCCTCTCCTGTATGTAAGTAGGGTTTGACCAGACTCACTGGGAATACTGGTTGTTTCCTAGAGAATTCCTCTGTAAGTCTAACCCCCAATGCATTTTTCCTATCAAGTTTATGATATTAAAGGGTACCAAACATGAGTTTCTCATCTTCTTTGGTCCCTTGAGGTTATGAAAGTTGAGTGTAGATACTAAAACCTGGTCCCCTTCTTTGAAGTCTGGTTCCATGTGTGTTTGGTAATACCTCTGTTTTTTGTATTCTTTAGCCTCAGCTAAGCACTTAGCAGCTGTATCACATGCTCTCTTCCACATGTAATGGAAGTCTTTGGCTGTGTGATGGATATTCAGAAGATTTTTCTTCAAGTGATCCACAGGCAATAGGGGGTTCCACCCTTTTTCTACCAGTGAGGGTGATCCCCCCGTGGTAGGGCTTTGGCTGGTGTTGTAAGCCAGTTGTACTGCTGGCAGGAGTGTGACCCAGTCCTGGGTATACCCTGCAGGGTCCTTGTATTCCATGCCATATGCACAGAATCTTCTGATGATGTCCTCCATTGTCTGGATCATCCTTTCATCTAAACCATCTGTTTGTGGATTATAAGCTGTATAAAATGCAAGTTTTGTTCCAAGCATGTCATAGAAGTTGGTCCAAAATTCTGATGTGAATTTTGTGTCCCTATCACTGATAATGATTTTAGGGATTAAAAATGTGGATATGATGTTATTTCAGAATAACAAGGCTGTATCCATAGCTGTGTCTTCCTTGTGACATGGTAGGCACCTTACACTTTTACTATACCTATCAACCATGACTAGGAAAGAATTGAAGGTTTCCTTGCCTCCTGGGACTAGTCCTGTGACCCAGTCCATGTTGATGGTTTGCCATGGGCGTTTGGGTTCTTCTATATGTTGAAGCAGTCCATATCTCTTCCCATGTTTTCTGTTTGCCTTCTGAAAGCTTCAAACGTTTTTATGCATTCACTCAACTATTGCTTCCAATGGGGCCATCAAGCTGTGCTTACTACCCTCTCTTTGGTTGTGTCTTCCTTCATGTGTTCCATGTAGGGGTAGTCATGGCATTCTTGCAGGATCAGGAGTATGCGGTCTCTATCTATCACTGTGAGGGCACTAGTATTCTTCTCTCTGTGATAGAGTAGTCCATCTATAAGGAAATATTTATTATCCTTCTAGTCCGTCAACCAGGGCTCCTCTAACTGGGATTCCAGCTCTGGGCTCCTGGACTCCTGTGGAAGGAGTTGTAACATTATGCTACACCATTTGTGCTTGGCATAAGTTTTAGTGACTGAACTGAAAAATTAATTATGCAGTTCTAAGGAATGTATTCCCAATATGGCTTTTTCTGTCCCTTCTGCTTCAGCTTTATCACTGTCTGAGGTACCAAGCTGTGGTTCCCATTCAGAAAATTCAATTTTTCTCCTCTTGTCCATTTCCTTGAAATGGATAGGAATTTTGGCAGATAATTCAGGGTCAAAAGCTGGGTTGCTTTTGACATTATCCAGTGGCCATCTGCTGAGGCTATCTACATTGGTGTGGATTTTTTCTTTCTTCGTATATGATGGTCATGAAACCTCTATACTTCTGGATGGCTATATGCCACCTCAAAATGTGTCTATTTGTAGTCTTAATGTTAAGTAAAGACTTCAAGGCTGTCCAGTTTGTGTAGACTTCAAAGGCTGCACCCTGCAAGTAATGATGGAATTTTTCTAGAGCCTATAATAAACATAAGCATTCAGTCTGAGTGACTCTATACCTGGCTTCAAAATATTTCAATCATCTGGAAATGTAGAATATTACTCCTTCTCTTGTTTCACCATCCAGAATTTGCACCAGGGCAAATCTTGCGTCAATTGTTGGCAATTGACTTCATGTCCAGCTCATGTCAAGCAAAAATCAAGTTAATGTTGAGCACATGTCACACTCTGGTTTTACACCAAATCCTGTGACATCCACCAATATTGGTTCCCCTGTACCTTCAACTGAGATTCCTCACCACCGGATCCTCCCTCAACTATCCAAAAGTTGGTAACAATTACACAAGACCCGCCTGTTTCCACACGCACAAATAAAAGGGGTCCTTCAGCCAGTCTTGATGTAGAGAAGGGGTGTGTGACCTCCATGGTCATCCATGAAAGAACTTCGCCACAGCAGGTAACACTGGTGGAGCCCACCACACAATCCCGCGGGTGCAGGTGTGGGTGTGTGACACACAAACCAAGGACAAAGGATGTATTGTCCTAATTTTGTGTAGCCATGAAACAGCTCAGCATGAGTGGGTGACATGGTTGGAGCCCTCTGCACAATGCAGCGGGTGCACGGGTGTGCCACATGCACACAAAGGCAAAGCATGTGAGGGCCTAATGTCAAGTGGCATCAACCATTTGGGCATGACACATGTGGAACCACTGTTGGGGTGTTCATGTGCAGGTGCAGATTGACTTGCGTGTGTGTGTCTCTGTGGGGGTGTGGGTGCGGGTACGTAAGTGTGAGACATGTGCATGTGTGGGGGCCAATTTCTGAAACCTACCTGCACAAAGCACTCATTAGGGCATGTGAATAGCTCCATGTGACTTACAAACATGCAATCTCCCAGGGACACAAGGTAATGCTGAGGCCCACTTGAATGATGGGCCAATATTCCCCTTCCAACGTCATGATGGTGCAGTGGTGTCACTTTAGATCCTGTGATATGTGAGTGTGTGGGTCATTTGATCATTGCAATTGGCTGATTCATACCATACCCAATGGCAAAATAGTAAGCTCTTTGTGGCCATGTGAACCAATGGGTTTTGCTTGTCACAATGGCATGTCAGTGTCACAAAATCTTGAGGCAATTATTTCTCTAGCAAAATTCCTAATGAAGATGAGATCATTGTGTAATTGTATCACTATATTTTCATCAAAAAGAATATACTAAATATTATGAAATAAGAGTTTTATCATTACAAGCAGTCCACATGACATCAATTTGTTGTCATAAAATCCACAGTGACCTTATATTTCTTCTTCAGATATAATCAAGTGTCTATCGTCAAAACCAACAGCTTTTTAAATATTGAGATGCGGCAAATTTGGTAAGAAAGTCACATCAATCTTCAAAGTTTTTAAGATAAGAAAGTTATTGTTCAGTATGCTAGATGGCTCAGAGACTTTAAAAATGCTATTAATAATACAAAATTGGCATGAGTTTCCCCTCATAAAACATATCACACTGTTGCTAACATTTTTATGTTTGGTTGAAAATATATTGTTTCCAATATTAATGTTTGAAACTGGAAAATACCAGGGTGAGACATTCCTTGAAGTGGGATGACTTGTGGATTGTATGGTAGTGTCAATGCTGATCCATTCGACTATTTCCCTTGTGGAATAAAAATTCTGTAAGTACCTAACCAGGCAATCATAATTTTGTTTGTCATGGCGGGATGGTTTGTTATATTTTTGGTTATTGAATGGGGCAGGTGGTGGTGATTCAAAAATTTGTTTCATTTCACATGGGATGGATGGAGATTTCAGGAGAATGGAAAGGTTGGAACATCAACAGATATGTTGACGTAAGGCTTTATCTATATCATCTATGCAGAGTTGCAAGAAGTTAGTATTATTCAGTTCATGTGTTTAATCAATGTGAAGATATTGATCTTATTAATTGATGTACATATTTTTTTATTTTTTGGCATCTTTGCAAATACTCCAATCAAGCGCTCATAAACCCATGTGGCTGAGGCTTTTTCTGGCCCCCAATATTGGAAGAGTTCTGGAATATGATCAGAAAAATGATGATTTGGTTTACTTTTCTGTTTTGGGAACGGGTGTTGATTGAAAAGGCAGAATTTTTTCCAATGTTCAGCAAATGCAGTCGTATCATCCATTAAAACAGTCAAGCTTGTGGCAATGTTGATAGCACTAATCAAATGTAATGTATTCTTGGTTAGTTCATTTGCAAGTTCTTCTGCTTGACCCATTTTTCTTTGAGTGTTGGGAAAATTGTGTTCATCTAATGACATCTGTTGACTGAGCATTAAAAAGAAAATATAGACCTTGTATAAGAGAGCCCATTCAGCGGCTTTTAAACTACCATGAGAGGGGTACTCTCATCCATGATGAGGGAATTATGGTATCATATATGATTTGTTGGAGATCCTCCAGAGCCTCACCCTTGATCTGGTGATCAGTCAGTGCACTGATATCCAGCTCAGAGGGGATTTCACAAGTGGGGATGTACTCCGCATCAAATGGGGGAATCTCTGCAGAGCCACTAGATGGATGTTGTGTGTGAGGGGTGGGCATTGGGAAGTAATTTTGTTAGGTGGAAGTAGTGGGGAGTGACTCATTAATTATTTTTGCTGCATCTATTCTCAGGGAGTGGGCCTCTTTTAATGTGAGCCTTGATGTCAGCCTGTGACTCAAAACCAGAGCACAAGCATGACAGCCAAAATACCATAGACCATAGGTATAGCCAAGATACCACCAAAACATGGAGCTGAGCCAAATCAGCTCAAAAGGTATCAAAAGAACGAGGAAACTCACCTCTTTCTGAAAATATAAGTCCCATCACCATAGGACAAAGAATAACAAAGTTATTCCTGCTCAAAGTTGTTGCTGAGCATAAACCTTAATTTTCACCTCTCATCTAAAATCTAGAAGGAGAGGCTTAACCCCATCAAATGGGTATTCAAAATGAAGTTCTAAACCAGGGCTATCCAATGGTACCAGACAAACTGAGCTAGCACCAGTATTACTTGAGTTATGGTCAAATTCAGGCCAAAAAAGGGTGAACAAAACATTCACCTCTCATCTAACTTCTACAGTTTTAGTGTGAGATACCTAAAATGGGGTCTTTTTGGAAAAAGCACAATCAGGGCTATCTGATGGCTCCATCCACTGACTAATATCTGAACTATGACAAAATTTATGAGGCAAACAAGCTCAATACAGCTTTTTGGCCAATCCACGCCTATGTACAAAAACCTTGTACATGGGATAACTTTGTCTTATTTGATAATAGCCATACCAAATTGGGTATCATTGTATAGAGCTCATACAGAGCTATCCAATGAACTAACTTTGAGCATAATATCTCAAAAACTAACAGAGTTATGGCCATTTGAATGTTATAATCCCACAATATGGCCAATACAGATGTACTCTGATTATGAGGTGTCAATCACACAAAGAAGCATGTTAATACTTCAATACCTCATAAGTCAGTCAATACTGGGGTCCCATACAGTTTCTGTACAGCATTCTATGCGTCATGCACGTCAGAATCAGGCTGTGAGGTCCCCAGATGATAATTTTCACCCTGTATTGGTGAAAACTGCCCAGATGTGGTTTCAAAGCCACATCTGAGCCCAATACAGGGTATACAGGCTGTTTGCAAACCACAAGTCAGTCCTGGAGGGTGAAAAATCTTCACTCCCTCTACATGGAAAAGTATAGCACCCTTTCCGCCCCATTTCATGATAAAAAGGAGGCTTTTCACAGCCAGAATTGTCTCCTCATCCTGCTCTTGAATACCCTACGTAGTAAACTGTCAAAAACAGTTTTAATCTTGGGTAATAATCAGGTATACTCTTAATTGAAAGTATTGTAGTCTTAATTATTGTAACCCAACAGGTAAAGCTGCACCCAGGGCTTTCAACAGCACTCACCACCACTATATTCCTTATAGTAAAGCCCTCTTATTATTAAATTAAACCATCTTTAACTCTTATAAAAGGCTTTTAAACCTTTATTTACCATGTCACAGTCATAGTTAAGAGTTGTAAATACCTTTTAATACTCTCATCATAGACTCAGCCTGACACTTGAGGTATATTTTACATACCCAAATAGGCCACAATTATCTTAAAAATAAATTCTGAATTATGTATAACTCATAAGTCATGCATATATCCAAAATTCATCATTTTTGATATCAGAAAAGATGAATAACTTTTTATTGAGTAAGTAAATCCATGAATTTAAGGTCAGATTTGGATTCTACACAAAAAGTCACCTAGGGTAGCTCCATATAATGAATAAGCTCAAATTAACTCTTTAAGGTGGTAATATGGAAAACACTTCAATACCACATCATCAATACCACATAAAAAATCCGTGAAAACTTTTGTTTTTCTTAAATTTACGCTAAAATAATGGCAATGTGAGAAATCCCATGTTATATATACACTAATAATAGTGTTATGCATGTTTTGGGCCCTTAATATGATGGTATTATTACATGGACCTTTGGTACACCCATAGTGGATATCTCACTTGAAGCTTAAATTTCTATTTTGACGTGAAAAATAAGCAAGGGGGACAAAAGACATCAAAGAGAGCCAGGGTACCCAACTTCTGAGGCCTCAGAGGTGTGGACAGCTCCAAAGTTTGACTCCATGGCTGATCTTGGCCCAATTAGTAAGCTAAAACACTTTGGGAACTTTGTTACCATGTTACAGCTACAGTAAATCATAAGAAAATAGCAAATAACCTGCTATTTTGACGTTCCAAGGAGGTAAAGAGCTAATTAGACTCCTGTAAACATGTCAATTCTTAATGAATTTCCATGGATAGACCCTAAAAGATTAGTTAAAACCCCTTTTGGATTTGTGTCCATTGATTTACCTCATAGCAACCAGTTAAACACTGATATTTGCAATGCTACATACAAATAAGGTAAAAACTTCAAAAATTCATTAAAAATACAATTTGTAACAAATCTCTCTGAAAATTTCAGGACCAATGGAGAACTTTATTAAATATGGTACAACCAAAAAAAGTACAGTTTTACTAGCAGAATTAAAGGTTTACTTACAGTCCATTTTTGACTATTCTATGTGAAACACCAAATCTTTCAAAAATCACAGTAATTATAACCTGTAATGATATTGCCAATAAAATTGATAATTTTGAGATAAAAAAAGATTTACAGATGTTACTCCTTTGATTCTTAACCATATTGGGGTTGGTAGTCACGTAAAAGCCTCAATTAAGTAAGTATGATAATCTTATGTGACGACAGATGATGCAATCAATAAGACAAAAGGGTTTATTGTTTTCTCACTCACTGGTTTTTCAGTTTTCAATATTTCACGCCTCTATGAGCTGTTGTTGACTTAAAATAGGGCTGCTCTTGCTGTTTTTTATCAAATCATATTATCCATTTATATCATTGTTACCAACAAGTAAGTATTAGTTGAAGCTATTCTTAAGTGTTTTAATTCTTTCAGAATCAATCAGAAAGACGTGAAATAATAGAATCCAACTATATATTGCTTTAATCCTGCTATAAATCATTTTGATCCTTTAAATCCACAATTCTAAATCAAAGTTCTCTACTTATATCTTTCAATAAGCTCTTTGCAGTATAAGTGAGTCATTTATCTTTAATTCTTAAAGTTTTTCTCTAAAATTAGTTTTATTCAAGAATTATCTTTATAATTATCCCTGCAACAGATAATTATATATTAAAATAATTTTATTATTTTAATAAAAGAAGTTTTTATTATTAAATTCTTCTTGTAATTGATTCTTGTAGACAATTACTGCTCACTGCTAAAATCACTAGTACCTTTTAACACATGAAACAAATAATTCTTTAATTATTTCATTGTGATCATAATAATATTTTATTATTATATTTCATAAGAACAGACATAGTACTGTTGATTAATAGTAATATTATCATCAGTTTCATAGTCAAATCTTATACTCAACGTGATTTTATTGAGAGAGCTGTAGGATATCACGGAATCTGAGTCTGAACTGTTGGTATCATTGGATTTCCTGTGGGACCTGAAGTATATTTCTGATTTGAACTCTGGAATGCACAATTGGAAAACTGCATGATCCTTCAAAATTCCATGTATTAAATGATGCATTATGTCAAGATTACCCATTCTGGTTGCATCCCAATATGAAAGGTCTTCCAAAATTGCATATAGCACTCCATACTCAGAGAATATTGCTTGTCTTTATTGTGGGGATGCCTGAAGCCATTTTTCAATGGTTGATTTATGATCTTGGTATGAGCATGTGTAGTGAAATTGAGGACCAATTTCTTCAATTTGAGCTTTGTGAATAGTGGAAAAATTACAAAAGTGATTTCCTGAATGAGAAATAAATCCAGTAAGATTGTGCATGGAAACCACATCTGCAATGGCTGTGAGAATGGCAACACAGATAAAGAATCCTGAAGGACCTGTTGAGGTGGGTGAAAAATGGTAACATTGCCATAGCTCTTTGAGCTCCGTGATGAGTGGCATTAACAGGTAATTCAATTGAAGGGCAGTTGGCTCATTCAGACCAGCAGTGATTCCTGCAGCATAGAAATTCTGTGGCTTCAATCTTTCACTTGGAGGGAGATTAAGACAAATAAGCATGATAGGTCCAATGCTGAACAACCGGGTTGACTTTCCATGTGCATTCAACCAGTCCACATAACTGGAGAAGGTCAATGCACCAGGAATGGACATGAATGGGGGGTCATTGATATTTCTAGTTCCAGTGAAGTGTCTCCAGACCATTCCATCCCAGATATCACATTTGGGGGAACCTTCAGGAATTTGGGCTTGGTGATGTTGATGCAGAATTTCCACTATTCCAGCCCGCTGGAGAAATCTTGCAAGCCAATTTTTGAATGGCTGATAAATGAAATGTTTTGTTTGTATAAACCTTTGCCTCATGTTGGTTGTGTTTTAGGTGTGGGGCTCACAGGAATTGATGAATTTGGCTAATTATTTTGTGCAAGGGGGATCATGTGCATTTGGTTCATCATGGCATTGGCAGTGTGGTTTGTCAGTGGTGACAGATTCAGTGAGGCCAAGAAGAAAGAAACATTGAGGACAACATATCTAGGTTTGAATCACTGGCTCCAATTGGAGATGTTCAAATATGGTACTGAGATCTTGAGGTATATGGAATGCAGGAGTTGGGGGACCACCTGAGCTTGAGATACTGCACTTGATCAGAAGGTTCAGGGAGGGGTTGAGAATGTGTGAAGCCCTGCGGGGTATATTATACCTTAATGATAGAATGCCAGATATAATCATTCAAAGATGGTGTGGGGGAAGGTTTGGACTGCCACTGTATGGTTTCTGTGCAATGAAAGTGAGACCCTGTGGTGTGGAGAATGTGCTTTGGGTCAATTGAGAATAATCAGCTGGAAAAATTTGATCCAATAGAAGTTTCAGGCACTCGGATCCTGATGCAGAAGTAGGGATGTTTGGAAGAAATTTGGGTGCAATTGCTTATTTGAGCTTTTTGATGTGCTGTTCATATTGGAAAGGTGTAAAGGCAACTCCCTGTCTATCACCCTCAGGGGAAGAGTGTGTTTTAGTTAAGCAGTGTTGACACATGCATATACGCATTGAGGAATAGCGGCGGGTTTTCATTGTTTCAGGAATTGTGAATAAGGTTGTTTTTTCTTATAAATATCTATGGGTTATGTGTAAGTGCTTAGGAGTGTTATCAATTGGAAAAAAAATTGAGTGCTTATTTATGAAGGGGAGAGATAATTTGAGCCAGTTGAGGATTTTATCCCATTTGTAATGGTGGCTGAGCCACAGGGGATAAAGTGTAACATGTCTCCTCTGGATGGGGGAATTGGTTAAGAGGTTAGTTGGGTAAAATGCCATTCTGCTCAATGCTTGTAAATATTCTATTTTATTTACACATGGTGATAATGTGGGTTTGACCCTTGAGGGGCGTTCCATTAGGGATGTGTCAACATTGAATTGAGGGGATCAACATTCAAAGCATGTATGCTGGCATTCCATTGTACATGGTTTAAACCTTATTACAGACATAACAATATAACTCTATTACATAAGCGTTTGGAGTGGAGCTAATTTCTTGGTATTTGGTTTGAGTGCAGTGGGATTTCAATTGGTTGGAATCTCTTGCCTTTCTTAAAAAGGTGATGTCTCTTTTGTGGGTAAATCTTTCATGGATATACCCTTATACAGATATAGAATTATGGGAAATTTTGATGCATATATTGGCAGTTGGATAATTCACATAATGTGACAATGGGGAGGGGGAAAATTCTGATCAATCTGATTAGTTATGGATGATGGGTTACCTTTGAGATCAAGGAAATATGAAATTATATGCTGGTAGGCCATGAAGTGTGATTTCTAACAAAAGCAGAGGAGCTCAAGAGTAGACAGGGAGAATTCTCCTAAAAATAGTCTTATTAGACTTCCACAAGAGACTTGGTTCCCACTATTCATATAATTTCTCTATTATATGTTTGAAATAACTCCATTTTATCATAATACTGAGCTTTTTTATCAAGTTGAAAACATAACTGTAGGTTTTAGCCATCATGTCATCTTTCAACCCACATAAATCCCATTCAGGTTCTGTTCGTAACTCAGATAGTGAATCTGTGAGCCTGTGAGGTATATATAACATACCCATAAGGCCACAAAGGACTTTATACACAGTTAAATTTGTCTTCAACAGACTTTTTAATTGAATTTAAAATAGAAAATAACAAAAAATAAGTATAACTCTTTTTTGGCTCAAAAAAGTTATAAATATCATGTCATTTTTGGATTCTACACCAAAAATAACCTAGGGTACACCCATAGGGTGTTATACCCAAAAATACTTATTTCTTACGTCATTGGAAGATTTAAGAAACTCACAGTAATAATGTAGCTTTTTTAACATTTTTTAAAATTGTTAAATTTAAGCTTAAATAAGCTGAAATTTAATGTTGCATAAGGTTTATGCAAACTTACCAAAATTCTAGTTAAAATTTAGGTGTTGTGTCTATTTACTGAATTGGCTAAGAATTTGCCAAACAGGATGTAAATCCTGCATGAGCTCAATTTAAAAGGATTTAAGGCCATAGTATGCCTTTAAGTAAATAAAAGGGCAAAATCCATGCAAAAGGGTGGGACAAAGGAAAAAGACCAAATAGAACTGGGGTACCCAACTTTTTGGATCTGCAAGGATTCATTTAAAGTTGTCCACCTGTATTGGAGGATTTTCAACCTTATTGAAACTTTAAGATTAGACTTTGTTCCAACTTTAAAGTTTAAACTGGTTTTATCCCAAATTGGACAGGAATTTCAAGCTGCCACAGGGTAAATCCCAATATGAAGGCTTGAAATTAAGGTTTTAAGAACTGTAAAAACTTAATTAAGCTTGAAGATTTAAGGTTACAAGCATCAAAACCTTATCAAAAGTTAAGGTTCAGTGTGTATTGCTATTTTATGTGAAAAAATAGCAATAGCTTCAGAAATTCATTAAAAATCCAATTCTTAAAGTATTTGCTTTAAAATTTCACACAGATTACAATTTAATATTATCTATGTTTAAATCAAATTTCAAGTCTTCTTTATAAATCAATTTCCTGGGTAATTAGCCTGAAAATTTACTCATTTTAATTAAGCTCAAAGGAAATTATAATTTCTTTGAAATTAATTAAAAATTATGTTTAAGAGATTTCTGCTTTAAACTCTAGTTTTAGGTTGTTCATGTGATGAAATTTAATATAAATAAGCTTATTTTATATTAAAGCTTGAAATAATTAGTTTAAATGAGGATTAAAGTTACTTGGAGTTAAGAATAATACTGGTAACTTTAAATTGGAATTAAAAATAAGTTACCTTAACTTAAGAATTTAATTTTCAAGCATTTTTTTTCAGTTTTGAGCTGAGCAAGCCCTCTATACTGATTATTAATCATGAGAGCTGCATTGTAGACATAAAAAGAGTCTTTTAATCACTGTTTTTGCCCATCATTATTATTATCAATCCAATTGTATTAGACATTTAAACAGGTAAAGCTTCATTATATATAAAATCTTATTATTGAATTATTTCTTAAGCATTTTATTCTTTATAAATCTTGAATTGAAGAATTGAAATCATAGAAATTCAATTATTTTTGTAATCATCTATAACATATTTTATTTTATAAAATTATTTTCTTTAAAATATCTTTTAAAATCCACAGATTCCTCTCAAAACTCTTTAATCATATTTCTTAATATAAAAAGTTGTTTTATCTTTTAGAATATTGATTTTTGGCGGGTTTTTTAACTTAGAATTATTATTTAATATAATAACTTTTGTTGTTTGACTTGTTGTATTAAATAAATATTATAAGTAAGTTTTCTCTAGAATTCTATATCTTTTTTATCTATTATTAGTTTTTTTTATATAGAATTTTTCTATAAGAATTATTTCTGCACAGTGTGTTTTAATTCTTTTATAAATAATATTTATATTATTTATAAGTGGTTAAATATTTATATTTTCCATGTGTAATTGTCTCATTAAGAGCTTTACACTTCTTATTGTTATAAATGTCAGTGACTATAACAATAATAGAATAATTATAATTAATTATAATTCTTATATTTTATAGTAATAATTAAATTTATTATTTTTATATAATTATTTTTGATAATTATATTTAAATTTGTGGTTATAATATTTCATTATATTATATTTTTCTACTGAGGACTGTCATAGTACTCTTAATATTGTTACTATTATCAAGAGTTTGATAGAAAAACCTTACAGAATCTAGTATAGAATATATTTGAACAACATGGTCACCAATGAGTCCCAACATTTCACCCACAGCCCCTATTGCATCCTGAATGAATTTATCAGGTCTGAACATTGATATGGGAAAAGCAACTTCTCAAACTTCAAGCACTTGGTCCATTCCTAATATTTCCGTCACTTCAATTCCCCCAAATCCCACTAATACACAAATGCATGTGTCTGAGGGGCCAGGAAGCACACCTGAGATCTCATCATAGGCTAATCTACAATCAAAATATCCACAAGATTTCCTTCTTAATGCTGGTTGGGATCCAGTTGGTTCCCAGGAACCCTTTGGGCAAAGTAAACAGCCAACCCTCAATATTCCATCAGGATCTGAGGCTCATGTGGGCCATGAAAAGCTGGTTGATGGTGGGCAGTGAAAAAGACCATTGGAAAAAGCTAGTTTGAGTAGAAAAACAATGTTGTCAGATCAATTTGATTGGGAAATGATGCATAATATAAATTACTCACAAATCAAGAAATTGAGTCCATTGGTAGTAAACAACTTATTTGCATGGACCAAAGTTTGATTGTTTGTTCTTCAGTAAGCTTTTGAGAAGGTGTGCAATTTTACTACTCATCATGCATGTTTCCACATTGACAATAGTTTGGGTGATTGTTGAGGAGTTATCCTGAGTGCTCCTGCCCTCATGGTCTTCCAAATCCGGATCCTCCATTGTGTTAATCATTATATGATGGTTGCAACATATTTTTAGCTTATTAATACTTCTGAAAAACTCCCCAGATCCTTTTGTTTTTGCTGATAGGAATTCTTTGTATAATGCAGAATATTCTTTCTGCATCATTGGGTTGAGTGGGAGCAGTTTGTAGTGATGGCTAATAATGGGGAGAGATTTGAAATGAGAGGTTTTGGTGTGGCACAATCCCAAATTCAAAATATCATTGCTACCTTTGGAAAGACTATTCAGGATGAATGGTGACCAGTTATCTTGAGCTGAGCTCTGGGATTAGGTGATGAATTATATTATGCCTAAAAGGTCATAAATGGTGTTGTGAATACGTGTTCCCGTTGAACATATTCAATGTGATGATAGGAGGCCACTAATGGCATGGTGAGTGGAAGTTTGTTGAGAGAGAATATAGCTATAAGATGGGGGAAGCGTTATTGGACATAAGATGATATTTGAATTATTAAGAGATCAGATACTCACTGTGCTTCATCCAAAATTATACAACGCCAATTGATTCTAAAAATGCATTATTTAGAGCTATTTGTTTGTATGAATTCTTGGGTGATAGTATTGTAACAAGTGATGACAATATCACATTTCAGGATTTCAGCCTCAGATAATGAGTGATGAGTGGGGAAATGGTAGGTTTTGGCTTGCAGTGCTCCAGGATGAGCATGCTTGGATATTTCTGATTGCCAGTTGGTGATTAAGCAAGGTGGGCAGATGATGATGGCGGGTGTTTGTAATTAGCTTCTCATTGGAGGTACCAATTAGTGAAATGGCCTGAATAGTTTTACCTAATCCCATATCATCCATGAGCAGTCCTGAAAGAGGGGTATTGGTCAAAAGGGATTCAAATGACCTGATGACCTTGTTTGTAATGATGTGCCTGGCATTGAAAGGGGATACAGGGGGTGAGGTAGCCCAAAGGTTACAGGCAGATTGTCCATTGGGGATTTCTTGATCCCAGAGAAAAGCTAGTCTAGTTTTTTGGTGAGGGAGGAGGGGGGTCTCAATTATGGAATGGGGCAGGGTCATCATGGGAAGGTCTGATCCACTGGGTAATTGTATTGGTTTTTGCTTGGAATACAAAGAAGAGACAGCTGGATATGAGGGGGTAGTTTAGATTGAAGTGGGAGTTGTGGGAGTAAAGAGTTGACATTGGCTATGAGAATGAAAGTCATATTTGTTAGGCATTTGAAGAGTGAAGTCCTGTTATCTAAAGCTTTCAATTATGAATAGAATGTTTGTATACCATGTGAAGAACATCAACATTAGATTGGGTTTCTGAGATGAGAAAGTATCATGCTGATCAGTCATAAATACTCCCTCAACAAATATTGTTTGAGTAGTATTGGATTGGCAATTTTCAATCCATGCCCCACCAGGACCACAGTGCAGGAAGGTTTGTGGCACCCCAAGAAATGGTATCAATGTGTTGGAAATGGTTCCAGGGAGAGAGCCAATAGTATTCTGGTGATTGGGGAGATATACAATTATGTTGTGTTGATTGTGCCATAGGATAATTCAAGAAGCTAAGTGGGAATTATCAGAATTTAAGGTCATATCACAATTTATTTGAATATGAATATGAATCATCCCAATGCAAGGTGGTTGTGAAGGGGTTGACATGATGGCTATTATGAATTATTTGAGGACAGTGAGAAATTATATGATCAGGAAGGGGTAGCTAAAGGGAATGAGGATCAATAAGCGGAGGTGGGGAACTTACATGAGAGGCAGCAATGGACACAAAGGGGCATGGCCTGTGGTTACGTGCATGGTCATTAGGAATATGGGCCTATTGGAGTTATAATTTTAATATCCAATTTGGGGGCATATATCAAGGCAAGGTTGCAAGAATGTGGGACAGCCAATATTATTGCTGAATATGCTGCATATTACCCAAGGCTTGATGGTCCAAAGTTCACATCAACATATGCGATATTGGGTGGGTTTTAGCAACTTCTGTACAGTGGGATATTAGAGGCATGCAGACATGTTCCCTGGTATGACAGCAAACAGTAAGTGAATTTTCCCCAGCTTAATTGTCTCACAGTGACCTACTGGGCAATGGTGGCAGTGGAAAGGAAAATTTCACTGTGGGGATCTTTTTGTGTGGGCGGGTGAGGTATGTTTGGTGGCATGCCACCAAACATGAGTTTGGCCTTGCGCGGAAATTCTAGTGGACTGACGCCAACTGGGATTCCAGGGGGGAATGTGTGGCTTGATCAAAGGGGGTGCCGGCCGTTAGCCTTGATTCACTTACACATTCACCCCTATTGTGTTTGAGGCTGTTAATAATCCACCCAGATTGGCATCAGGGTTTTTCCTTCATGCATGTGAAAATCTCCAGACAAATAGGCCACCCACCCAAGGTATTTTTTGGCTGGGAGACTGGCGCCAATAGTTCTGCAGGGCGTGTGAGAAGCTCCAGCATATTACCCACAGTGGCGGATCCCCCCCAACTATAACCAGCTTCAGGGTTAATAAGGAGGGGTTATTCAAAAGCGTATGAGGCTTAAACCAATCCACACTGATTGGACTCAGGTTTCCGCGGGGAAGCCGGTGGGCGTCTTCAGATAAGCAGGCCACCCACACAAGCAAATAGCTGGCTTGAAGGCTGGCGGAAAAAGGTCCGCTGAGAATGTGAAAATTTCCTGCGTATGATCCTTGGGGGGGTGCATATGAAAGTGTGTGGCACCCCAACAATCTGTGGGTGCAAAAGAAAATTTGGGCCAGTCATAGTTTTCCCCGACCTGGGCACCAGAGTGAATCTGCCTCCTCCATATGACCCAAAGCATTAGTCATCCCAATATGCACCCCTTACATTGACTGGGAATACACCAGCATCTGTGCAGTAGTTAGGTGCAGCTCTCCAACAAGGTGCATAAAAGGGATGCATTTGAGAAATTTGACTTGTTGGCTTGGCGTGATTGCCTGGTACATTCTTGTACAGCTTTTTCTCTGCCCCAACATTGTAGTACATACTAAAATGCTGGCTGTACCAATTAGGATGGTATAATACTACTTCAGCCTGCATGCATATAGCCAATGCGTATCCACCTTCCAATTGTTTGCATATACGTAGCTCATGTACACAATGCTCAGCATTGTTATTCACCAGATTACAATTCCCTCACAAAAGCCCTCCCGGGTGGTCGGGCTATTTAAGGTAACAAAGGGGATTTGACACAGTCTGAAAACTCAATTAATTGCAATACTCAGTCCAAACCCCTTTGTTCCTCTGCCTCACACAGGCATTTCCCTTCTCAGTCACAGCATTGGCTGCAACTGAGCTTCAATTTTCCCAACACATTTTGAGGCTGAGACTTTTGTGGGTGCTGCGACTGCTGCAATTGGCTAAGCTCCACCATTGTTTAAGAGCCCATCATTGCCCAACATGCCCTCCACTTTCTCCCAGCTCACCCACTCTTCTCATTCCTGTGCATATTACCCTTCATCCTTCATCTTCCTGCCTTTTTTCCTGCTTATACATCCAGAACGGCCCTTCTATCCACCTTGTGCATCTCCTTAATTTAAAACTTTTGTTGATATTATTTTGCAATAGTCATACTAAATTTTCATTATGACTTTCACTCAGACTTTTCAAACCTCACTTCTAGAACATTTCTTTTTTAATTCCACTTTAAATTTATAAATCATCATATGTCTTCCTTTTTCCTTCACATCTTAATTTCTATTCAGTTACTAACCTCATTGGTCTTGTTTTTAGATGTTGTGCACTCTGTGCAGTAAGCAGGGTATCCCCTGCATTTGCTCCTCAACAATTACCGGCACTTTTGATGCTTGCTGACAATCACACAAGAGATTCTTGTTCATTGTCCGATGCTTCTGACTGCACGGCCAGAGAAGTTCCAGCCCAAGACACCCTCACAAGGACTCCTTTGTGGTTGACAATGATGAAAGCATTCCTGAGTGGCAATGGACACCAGGACCCCAAAAAGGCAGATGGGAATGCTTCTGGAAAATTAGCCCCATGCCCTCAAGTATCAATTTGTCCACCCCCCTCCAAGGCCACCATCCAATGGTCACTTTACTCCTCAACCGGAGCGAAGTGATTATCCAGCCAATGAAGGATGGCAATGGGAAGAGGACATTCAAGCTTGGGCCAATTGTCACCATTTCTTGTTACCCATGGGATTCAAACACCAAAGTTAGTTTTCTTTTTCCTTCTTAATTCATTTCTCCTCACACAATAATACTGACTTTTTTCCATTGTGCATAATACAAAAACCACCAAATCCCCCACAACAAGACTCACCCGTTCCTTGTATGCCTTGTGAGCAAACTCTGCGGCAACCCACTCCAGGCCTGAGTGGCACCCAATGGTTGGAGGACTTATTCTGTGGTAAGCAGCCACCTTTCCTTATTCTCATTTTACCTTTCACATCAAGTGAAATGACTTTGCCTCCTTTTGTAGAACCCTCCCAACACCATGAGCCACCTATACCAGGCCCGAGTCAACCCTCCAAACCACATGAGGACACTTAGACTTGTGAGCATGAAGCTGAGGTGGCTCTGACACAACCCATGGAGGAACCTTTTGGTTAGTACTTTTTCTTATTGTTTTTGTCACAGGGGCTCTTCTAAGTGAAGAGGGCTTGGCACTCAGTGAACAGACTTATTTATGGAGGGCTCAGAATAAAATACTCAATTGATAAGAGTAATGGAGTAAGAGGATAATTTCCTAGTCATAAAATAATAAGAATTAAAAGATATGAGAAAAACAAAAGCAATAATAAAGAGCCAACCACAAATAATCCTGTACCATTGTTTCAACCTGTTCAGAAAAGAGAAAGGGATTCATAAAGGATATGGCCACCAGGACTCTAATGAACAGGTGAGGGAAGGCAAAGACTAACTTAATAATTAATAAAATAATATTTCTTAATGAGAAATAAAAAAATATTAAATAATAAATCCAATATTTTAATTAACTGGGGGAAAAACCCCCAGGTGGGTGAAGAGGGGCTGGTATATGTGAGAAATACCAGCCTTGGAGTTTGAGTGTTGAGATACTTGTCTGTATGCTGGAAGAAGTTGGATGTGGGATTGAATCCTGTATTGGTGAATGCAATACAGGTTATACAGTCAATACAGGTATTTGCGCCTGTATTGATTACAGGCCTGTATTTGGTGAATCCTGTATTTGGGTCTTTCCTGTATGAAACTGTATTGAGGTCTGAAAACTGTATTTGGAGAATGTTGAATGAAACCCCCTTGCTGATTGGGTTTGGAGGGGTATCAATGAAGTAATGATTGTTGAATATGATTCGTAATGCTCCTACCTCCTTGGCTGTGACATTATCCCCCTCTTGAAAGTGGTGAGCTCTGAGCACCATAAGTACAGTGAGTCTTGATGAGCTTGCAAACAATCCATACAGTTCTTTCCCCCAATTCCTTAAATTTATCCCATTAAACTTTCTTCTTCAATCAATACTCAAACAAATCTTCATTTGATCACTTGTAGGTATTTTCCCCTTGATCTTGATTCTGAATTCCCTCTTTTACTTCAAAATGCCTTCATTCTTCTTAAAATTTCTTCATTCCTGTCTTGAGTGTCTTGACCAAACTTTTCTTGAGTCCTCATGGCTTTTGAAAAGTGGGTGACCTGGGTTTATGTCCCAAGAACACCTGATTTCATCATAATTTTAATCTTGAGAGTGTTGGTATTAAGTGGCCAATACTTGAGGTTTTGGACCACTTCAGAAGTCCTTGCCAAAATCCTTGAATTTGTGATTAAAAGGGATTTTGGCCAATTTGCGCAAAAATGCGGAAAATGCGCAAATACGCATATATGCCATAATGGCATATATTGGTGAAAAAAATGGAAGAATTTGATTAATGATGAAAAATGGCTTTATAAAGGGTTCTGGCCATTTTGCGCATTTTTGGGCAAAATGTGCAAATGCGCAATTATGATGAAATTGGCCAAAAAGGCCTTTTGAAGCATTTTGCGCGAAATTGCGCAAAGTGTGCAAATGTGCACAAATGTGCGAAATTGCGCAAAATGGGCAAATTTGCCAAGATGCATAATTAAGCATATTTTGATGAAAGATGATAAAGTAGGGCAATTTTGAAGTTTTGAGGGCTGATATGGCCATTTGTGCCAAACTGCATAAATTCATGAAATTGGCCAATTGGGCCATTTGAAGCAGTTTTTTGTTTCTTTTGGTCTTGATTTATTCTTGAATGTCTTTCTTCTTATCCCCTCCTTGACTGGTCAATTGCCATAAATGCCTTGCTGATTGGGTTTTGGCTTTCAATTTTGATCTTAAGGAATGAGTTCATGGCTGATTTGAAGAGAGATGACGCCAAATGCACAAAAATGCGCCAATATGCACAAAATGCGCAAATATGCCAATATGGTCAAAATGGCATATTTGGCTGAAGAATTGAATAAAAAATTGATTTTGATGTTTTGAAGAAGAATGAAGCCAAAATGCACAAAATGCGCAAAAGTGCGCAAATGCATGAAAATGGCCAATTTGGCCTATGACACAGTTTTTGATGATAATTTTCTTCTATTTTCTTGTGCTTCACTCTGTTCTTGAATTTCAAATTGCCATATTTGACTTGCTGACTTAGAATTTTCCGTGATTTGCTTGGTCTTGACTTTGAAATTTGAGTTGAAGATGAGTTCCAAGTTGATTTGAAGAAATTTTGATGAGGGTTATCTGTAGCTGGTCTTTACCATTACTAGTGTTTTGCTCTTTGATCATTGAATGAATTGACTCCCCAAACACGATGTGGGAGTGATGACTACTGCTTTTGAAATAAGAAATAAAAATAAAACATACAGTTAAAAATAAAATGAAATAAAAAATAAAAAATAAAAATGAAAAGAATTGAGAGAAAAAGAGAGTAAAGAAAGAAGTAAGAAATGCCTGAGGGCTGTCCTTCTTGTGGTAAGGTGCTTGATTTTGGCCAAAATGTTCTGAAAGATAAAATCAAGCATTTGATGCTCAGAGCGTGGCCAAGGTAATGTTTTACAAGAAGTAGACCCCTCAGGGATGCATACCAGGAGATGGAACTTACTTTCATAACTTCCACTCCCCACCAAGCACCATAAATGAAAAAGAAATTATGCCATAACATGAATTATGGTAATGAATGTCTTGAAAGATAATTGATGGCATGATTAAAGAAAGAAAAGAAAATAAGAGACAAGATTGGGCCATATCTTGATGAAAGGACCAAAATCTTGAGGGTATGATGTTGCAAGGCCTTCTGAACCTGTCCAAAGAATTGAAAAGTGCTCACAAAGTGGTCAAGGTGATGCTTACAACGAATTTGCGTAGAATACCACCTTAAAGGTGCATTCCAGGAGAGGAACTTACTTTCATAACCTCCAATCCCCACCAAGCACCATAAATCAAACTCTTGAGGCATTTGGGCCAGGCTTGTCTGGATACAAAGTGTGAAGATCCTTGACAAGGTCTGGGGAGTTGGTAAGGTTGGAAGCTGGTTCCCAAGTTGTTCTTTCTAAGTCTTCATTGAATCCTTTTCACTCAACTAAATACCATAATGAACCTCTCTTGAGCTTTGAGTCCAGAACCTGAGCCACTTCCCATTCTTCTTGCTCTTCCACTATTACTGGAGGTGGTGGAAATTGGTGTTGATTTGGGATAGTTGATTGCTTCACTGGTTCTAACAAGGACACATGGAAGACAGGGTGAACTGACTTCCATTGTTGAGGCAACTTGAGGTGATATGCATGGCTTCTGTGAGCCTGTGAGGTATGTTTAACATACCCATAAGGCCACAAATGATTTTATAAACAATTAAATTTGTCTTAAACAGACTTTTTAGTTGAATTTAAAATAAAAAATAATAAAAAATAAGTATAACTTTTTTTTGGATAAACAAAGTTATAATTATTATGTCATTTTTGCATTCTACACCAAAAATAACCTAGGGTACACCCATAGGGTGTTATACCCAAAAACGCTTATTTCTTGTGTTATTAGAAGATTTAAGAATCTCACAGTACTAATGTAACTTTTCTAACATTTTTTAAAATTGTTAAATTTAAGCTTAATTAAGCTTAAATTTAAAGTTACATAAGGTTTATGCAGCCTTACCAAAATTTTAGTTAAAATTGAGGTGTGGTGTATATTTACTGAATTGGCTAAGGATTTGCCATACAGAATGTAAATCCTGCGTGAGCTCAATTTAAAAGGGTTTAAGGCCATAGTATGGCTTTAAATAAATAAAAGGGCAAAATCCACGCAAAAAGGTGGGACAAAGGAAAAAGACCAAATAGAGCTGGGGTACCCAACTTTTTGGATCTGCAATGATTCAATTAAGGTTGTCCACCTGTATTGGAGGATTTTCAACCTTATTTAAACTTTAAGATTAGACTTTGATCCAACCTTAAGGTTTAAACTGATTTTATCCTAAATTGGATAGGAATTTCAAGCTGCCAAGAGGGTAAATCCCAATAAGCAGGCTTGGAATCAAGGTTTTAAGAACTGTCAAAGCTTAATCAAGCTTGAAAAGCTTAAATAAGCTTAAAACTTTAAGGTTTTAATCATCAAAACCTTATCAAAACTTAAGGTTTTGCGTGTATTGCTATTTTACGTGGAAAAATAGCAATAACTTCAAAAATTCATTAAAAATCCAAATCTTAATGGATTTGCTTGAAAATTTCACACAGCTTAGAATTTAATATTATCAATATATAAATTAAATTTTAAGTATCTTTTATCAATAAGTTTCCTGGGTAATTAGCCTGGAAAATTACTTTTTTAATTAAGCTTAAAGAAAATTATGATTTCTTTAAAAATTAATTAAAAATTGAGTTTAAGAGATTTCTGCTTGAAACTCTGATTTTATGTTGTTCATGTGATGAACTTTAATATAAATAAACTTATTTTATATTAAAACTTAAAATAATTAAACTAAATGAGGATTAAAGTTACTTGGAGTTAAGAATAACACTGGTAACTTTAAATTGGAAGTAAAAATAAGTTGCCTTAAGTTAAGAACTTAATTTTTAAGCATGGTTTTTCAGTTTTGAGCTGAGCACGCCCTCTACATCCATTATGAATCATGAGAGCTTCTCTGTAGACATAAAAAGAGTCTTTTCATCACTGTTTTTGTCCATCATTCAGAATCAATCCAATCATATTAGAAATTTAAACAGGTAAAGTTTTATTAAATATAAAATCTTATTATTAAAAGTAATTCTTAAGTTATTTTTATTCTTTATTTATTAAATTAAAGAATTGAAGTCATAGAATTCAGATTATTGTTGTAATCATCTATAATAAATTTTATTATATAAAATTATCATCTTAAATATCTTTTAAAATCCACAAATTCCTCTCAAAAACTCTTTAATCATAATTTATAGTATAAAAAGTTGTTTTATCTTTATATTTATTGATTTTTGGCGTGTTTTTAACTTATAAATCTTTATTTAATATAATAACTGTTGTATTTGACTTGTTGTATTAAATAAATCTTATAAGTAAGTTTTCTCTAAAAGTTCTATATATTTTTTTATGTAGTAATAGTTTTTTTATATAGAATTTTATTCTATAAAGAATTATTTCTGCACAGTGTGTGTTTAATTCTTTTTATAAATAATATTTATATTATTTATAAGTGGTTAAATATTTATATTTTCCACGTGTAATTGTCTCATTAAGAGCTTTACACTTCTTATTGTTATAATTGTCAGTGACTATAACAATAATAGAATAATTATAATTTATTATAATTATTATATTTTTTTATTATTATTATATTCTTATAATAATAATTAAATTTATTATTTTATATAATTATTTTCAATAATTATATTTAAATTTGTGGTTATAATATCTCATTATATTATATTTTTCTACTGAGGACAGTCATAGTACTCTTGATATTGCTACTATTATCAAGAGTTTCATAGACAAACCTTACAGCTTCCAATCTTCTTGAGAACTTCAAAGGGTCCCAACCATCTTTCTGAAAGTTTCTTGGTGGGTCTTGTTGTCTTGATGTTCTGGGAAGCTAGCCATACTTTGTCCCCAGGTTGGAAATCAGGTGGAATTGCTCTATTTTTATCTGCATAATTCTTAAAACACTTTATGGCTGACGCTAATTATTCTCTGACAACTTGCTGCACTGATTGGAGTTTTGATGATAACTTCCCAGCAGGTGTATCTTGAGAAATGTGAATTGAATCAAAACTGGGATTTCTTCCATAAATAGTGAAAAATGGAGACTGTTTTGTTGATGAATGTTCTGCATTATTATAGGAAAATTCAGCCAGAGGGAGCCAGTTGTGCCAGTAATCTTGTTGGTAACTGGCATACATCCAAAGATACTGTTCTAGAATCTGATTTACCCTCTCTGTATGTCCATCTGTTTCAGGGTGAAAGGCAGTTGAAAGATCTCTGGATATCTTGAGCTGCTGACACAATTGAGTCCAAAATGATGAAACAAATAATGAACCTCTATCACTGACAATAATGACTGGAAGACCATGTTTGGAAAAGACATGATTAATGAATACTTGACCTAAGTCCAAAGAAGTGATTGTTGAATAAGCTGGAATAAATATTACCATTTTTGAAAATCTGTCTACAACTACTAAAATTGAATCAAATTTGCTTGACAAGGGCAATTGAGTGATAAAGTCCATTGACAAAGAATTTCAAGGACCAGATGGAATTTGAAGAGGCTTGAGTAATCCAAACTTCTTATGGTGGATGTTCTTGTTTCTTGAACATTTCTGACATGAGGACACATAGTCCTTGATGATTTGATTCATGCCAGCCCAATAAAAATCCCTCTTGATGAGCTTGAGGGTCTTCTCCTGGCCAGGATGGCCAGCCAACGGTGAGTCATGACGCTTTTGAAGAATGTCCAATTGAATTTCATGATTGCTTGGAATGACTACTCTATCTTTGAACAATAATAATTTTGCTTGAGGTTCAAGAGAATAGTCTGGGACTGATTCTCCTCTTGCTAATTTCTTGAGGATTTCCTTATAATCTTTGTCTTGCCATACTTGTCTTTGAATTTGATCAACTACATCTGAGAACATATCATTTTTTATTGAAAAGAATCTTGACTCTTGAATTTCATTTTGCTTGAGAACTTGATGAAAATTTTGAGGATTCTTGCTGATGAAATCCACCCCCCTCTCTGGGTACACGTCATCCTAACATGACAAGGCATGTGGTAAAGTGGCCAGCCTGCCTGGGCGGTGTAAGATGTGACTATGAAACTGATGATAATATTACTCTTAATCAACAGTAATATGTCTGTTCTTATGAAATATAATGATAAAATATTATTATAACCACAATTAAATAATCAAAGAATTATTTCTTTCACGTGTTAAACACTACTAGTGATTTTAACAGTGAGCAAGTAATTGTCTACAAGAATCAATTACAAGAAGAATTTAATAATAAAAACTTTTATTAAAATAATAAAATTATTTTAATATATAATTATCTTTTACAAGAATAATCATAAAGCTAATTCTTGAAGAAAACTATTACTAGAGAAAAACTTTAAGAATTAAAGATAAATGACTCACTAATACTCCAAAGAACTTATTGATAGATAAAAGTGGAGAAATTTGACTTAGAATTGTGGATTTGAGAGATCAAAATGATTTATAGCAATATTACAACAATATATGGTTGGATTCTATGATTTCACGTCTTTCTGTTGATTCTGAAAGATTGAAAACACTTAAGAATAGTTTTAACTAATACTTACTTGTTGGTAACAATGATATAAAATTATAATAAGATGATGATGCAGAAAAAACAGCAAGAGAAGGCCTCTTTTAAGTCAACAACAGCTCCCAGAGGCGTGCCATGGAGCAAACTGAAAAACCAATGAGTGAGAAAGCATTAAACCCTTTTTGATTAGTACTTACATCACCTGTTATCATGTAAAATTGTCATAATTGCTTAATTGATGCTTTTACGTGACTACCAACCCCAATATGGTTAAGAATAAAAGGAGTAACATTTGTAAATCTTCTTTTATTCCAAAGTAATCATTTATTTCCCAAAGTTATCAATGTTATTGACAATTTCATCACAGGTTGTATTTACTGTGAATTTTTGAAGATTCAGTGTTTCATGCAGAATAACCAAAAATGGACCGAAAGTAAAACTTTGAATTTTACTAGTAAAACTGTAATTCTTTTTGGTTGTACCATAGGTAATACAGTTATCAATTGGGCCTGAAAGTTTCAGAAAGATTCATTAAGATTTGTATTTTTAATGAATTTTTGAAGTTTTTACCTCATTTCTACGTAGAATTACAAATATCAGTGTTTGACTGGTTGTTATGAGGTAAATCAATGGATACTAGTCCAAAAAGGGTTTTAATTACTCTTTTGGGGTTTATCCATGGAAAGTCATTAGTAATTGACATGGTTACAGGAGTGTAAGTAGCTTTTTACCTCCTTGGCACGTCAAAATAGCAGGTTATTTGCTATTTTCTGGTGTTTTACAGTAGTTGTAACTTGGCAACCAAGTTCCCAAAGAGGTTGAGTTTACCAATTGGGTCAATATCAGCCATGGAACCAAGCTTTGGAGCTATCCACGCCTCTGGGGCCTCAGAAGTTGGGTACCCTGGCTCTCTTTGATGTCTTATGTCCCTCTTGCTTATTTTTCACATAAAAATAGAAATTTAAGCTTCAAGTGAGATATCCACTATGGGTTTACCAAAAGTGCATGTAAGAATACCATAATATTAAGTGCTCAAAACATTTATAACACTATTCTTAGTGTATATGTAACATGGGATTTCTCACTTTCCCATTATTTTGGCGTAAAATCAAGAAAAACAAAAATTTTCACGGATCTTTTATGTGGTATTAATGATGTGGTGTTGAAGTATTTTCCATATTACCACCTCAAGGAGTTAATTTGAGCTTATTCACTCTATGGAGCTACCCTAGGTATATCTTTGTGTAGAATCCAAATCTGGCATTAAATCCATGGATTTACTTACTCAATAAAAAGTTATTCATCTTTTCTGAAATCAAAAATGATGAATTTTGAATATATGCATGATTTATGAGTTATGTATAATTCAAAATTTCTTTTGAAGATAATTGTGGCCTATTTGGGTATGTAAAATATACCTCAAGGCTCACAGGCGGTAAGTGATGATAAAATGGAATTCGGATAGAAATTCAGCCCAATGGGCTTGACGACGAGTAAGGACTTTAGAGGACATAAAATACTGAAGGGAACAATGGTCTGTCAAGACCTCAAAGGAATCAGAAAGAGAAAGGAGAAAAGCTCTCCAGCGCTTGAGAGCCCAAACTATGCCAAGGAGTTCTTTGTCATGAATTTCATAGTCGAGTTCAGCTGGTAAAAGCTTGCAACTATCAAATGCAATGGGATGCTTTCCTGAGTCATTCACCTGACTCAGTACAGCACCCAAGGCATAATCAGAAGCATCAGTCTCTACAATAGTTGGTAGAGAAGGATTAAAATGAGAGAGAATAGGAGCAGTGGTGAATGCTTCTTTGAGTATTTGAAACTGACTAAAAGCTTCCTCATTGAAGATAAAGGGAGAATCTTTTTTAAGGAGGGAAGTGAGAGCAGAGATTTTTTTGGAATAATTTTTAATGAAACAATAATAAAAATTGGCAAAGCCAAGAAAAGATTGGAGGGCCTTGATGTTCTTGGGCTGAGGCCAATTGAGGATTTGTTGAACTTTTGAAGAATCCATCTTGAGGCCATCACTTGAAACAACATAGCCCAAGTATTCCACACTTGAGGCATGGAATACACACTTTGAGGCTTTAGCAAACAAGTTATTGTCTCTCAGTCTTTGGAGAACAGAGGCCACATGTTTAACATGTTCATCCACAGAGCTAGAGAAGACCATAATATAATCTAAGTAAACTACAACAAAAATATCCAAATAATCTGCAAAGATATCATTCACAAGATTTAGGAATGAAGCTGGAGCATTGGTTAAGCCAAATGGCATAACCAAATACTCATAACTACCATATTTGGTTCTAAAGGCAGTTAAGTGCTCATCCCCCTCTTTAATTCTCAGAAGATTTTAACCACCACGCAGATCTATCTTTGAGAAGATAGTGGCACCGTTAAAGACGGTAAGAAGCTGATTCATTGCAGGAACAGGATACCTGTTCTTCCTAGTGACAGAATTAAGTTTGCGGTAGTCGACACACAAACAAAGACCACCATCCTTTTTCTTGAAAAAAAGGACAGGTGCTCCTGTTGAGGAGGAGCTTGGTCTAATGAAACCTTTCTCTGAATTCTCTGAAATGTAGGCCTGCAGTGTTTCTGACTCATTTTTAGGTAAAGAGTAGATAACACCAACTGGAGGTAGAAGACCCTCCAGTTCAATATGATGATCACAGGCACAGTGTGGAGGAAGTTTCTCTGCTTTCACTTTGGAGAATACATCCAAATATTTGTGATAAACAGGAGGGACTACCTTCAGCACAGTTTCAATCTCTTCTGGCTCTTCCTCCTCATCCCACTGCTCCTCCAGGGAGGCATGGAAAGATAAAGGAGGAAGGTCCATATCCCCTTGAAAGAGATGAAGTGAAGATATAGCAAAATCTTCTCCAACATCTTTTATCTCTTTGAAGACTTCATCTCTTAATGGAAGTAATGACTGAGAGGGGAAAATGGAGGGGTTATGGACAGAAGGAGGAAGGGAAGGTGTTTTAAGTTCACCAACCAGAGAAACACTGTTGACAGCAGTGGAAAAGTCATTACTAGTAGAAGAAATAATACCACTAGAATCCTTATGGCTAGAATCATAGGTGATCAATCCATTTTTCCAATCAATAATGGGATTGAAATGGTAAAGAAAATCATAGCCCAATATTAGGTCTTCTCCCTTGGGTGAATCTATGATAAAGAAATCTCATTCAAAGCTTGGGAAGGAAGGTAAATCAACAAACCACTTGGTATAATGGGTGATGAACAAGGAAGTGGATTCACTGGAATCCAGAATGAAAAGAGGAATCTTTTCAGGGAGCTCTGACATTGTCAATGAGTACTTGAGAACAAAATTCTTTGCAATAAAGGATTTTGTAGCACCAGAATCAATGAGAATACTATAAAAAATATCAGAGATTGAAGAAAAAATAAGAAATTTTAAAGACTTTTTGACACTAGTATTCAGAGTGCACAATTTTGCTCTTGGAGGCTCCTTTTAAGAACCAATTAATTTGTTGTCTTTATTGAGGAGAGAAGCATGTGGCTTGTCTTTGGACACTTGAAAATTCTTCCCCTTCTTATTTTTCCTGTGATAAGGCTTTTTTGATGATGAACTTTGAGGGGGCTTGGAGGAGTTGGATTCACTGATTGAAGGCTTCTTCTCTTGATGACTACCCTTTTACTTCTGCCTCTCATGGTACCTGGTATCTAATTACAAGGTGATGATATCCATGAGTTCTTGAAGACTATCAAAGGTTCCAGGGTGAGAAGCCAATTGGTCCAACAATCTTGATGCCAAGCCTCTCCTTTACACATGAATATAGGCCCTTTCCCCCCAGTCTCCAATTCTTGACATTACACTTCTGAAATCAGCTATGTACAAGGAAGCTTGCCAACTTTCCCTCATCCTCAAATTGTCCAACTCTTGTTCAGCTTTTCTGACTTCATTGGGATCACCAAACAGAGTGAATAACTGGGTTTCAAACAACTGCCAGTTATTGAGGAGATAAGAAGGGTCTTCATTGGAGATATTTGAGAGGTAAGTTTCAATCCATTTGCCAGCTCTACCAGTAGGAAAAGAAGTTGAGTACAAAACCTTCTTCCTGTCTGTCACAACCATGGCAATTCACCTCCTTGGATCCCCATATGGCATATCAAGCCATAGTTCTCTTATGGCCAATTGGCCATATCCATCACCAGTGGCCAATATGGCCACGTAATCATCTTATGGACCTTTTATGGCCATTTGTCTTTTGGAGCCTTCATGGCCCTTCACCTCAATCCAGAACCCATAGCCGCAATTTATGCCCAAATGGGTATTTCTGGTCATTTCCCTCAAAACCAGGGGAAATGGCCCAAATGGCTGTTTTTGGCCATTTGGGCTCATAATGCAAATCTTGCGCATTTTGTGCACTTTTGTGCACTTTGCGCATTTGCGCACTTTTGCACATTTTGCGCATTTTTGCGCACTTTGACGCAAAATGTCCAAAAGACACTTTCCCGCCTTTTGGGCCAGTTTTTGGCTCAGAACCCAAAATTGGCCAAAAACCCCAAAGGGCCCAGAAACACCTTTCCGAGCTCTGAAGCCATCACACCCATTCTTTTCCCCTCTGCCTTTCCATCTCAAGACCTTTGGATGTAATCTTCTTACCAATGAACCAATTGGCCATAAATGATGTTATATATCATTGTGCATCATTTTTCAACAGCAATTCAATGGTGGCAATATCAAATGGTGATTTCAACATTCCAACATCTCATCACGTCATCAAGGCACCCAATCATTCAGAGGAATCATCAAGGCTCAAGAGCAAGTGTTTGAGCGTCAAAGACAAATGACGCCATCAAGCAGTCATCGGTTATTCTCACTCCAAGTATTCCTTCCAAAGGAATACTTTCAATTCATTCTCAAAATGTATTCAAGAGGCAGTTCCAAAAGAAGTTGTCAAGTGTCAAAGCTCCACTCAATCCATCTTGGCAACCATATTCATTTCAATACAGTCTGGATCCATCAAGAACTGTATTTCATTTTCAAGCATGGGAAGTTCATTCAACCCAATTCAATTTCAATATTAGCCAGCTGTATCAATTCCAAAAACAATCAATAAAGCCTCAAGGATCAATACAGATCAGTTTTCAGCCTGAAGAACTCAAGCTCCCAGCTTTTCACATATACCGGCTACCCTTTCCACCCTGGGGGGTTTTTCCCCAGTTAATTAATATACTTTGATTTTGTTTTATTTTTATTTTCTTTTCATTTTAGTTAAGCAAATACTGATATTATCAAGTCAGTCATTTAGCACCTTTCTCGTTCTCTTTCCTTGCCTGTCAATGGATATTTGGTGGTCATATCCTTACTAATTCCATTATTCATTTTTGGCAGGTTGAAAAAGTGATTAAGGACTTACTTGGTTGGCTCTTTGGCCATTTGGCTTCCCTTTCCTCTTTTGCATATCATCTTGTGCCTGCATATCTTTTAGAAGAATCCATTCTATTATTTTATTCTTTATTCTTTTGGAGTCTTCCAAGTGAGTTCCCTGATTGCTGAGTGCCAGGCCACTCTTGTATTTCCACTAGAGCCCCTGTGACACTGTCAGAGAAGAAGTTTGCTGGGTCATTATGGAAAATTAATTGACAAGATTGAATAAATCCTCTCAATTTATAAGCTTTAGTACCATCAAAAGAATCAGGTGCCTTCATTGATGGAGTCTTGAATACAGGGGCTTTTGAAGTGTCCCTTGGGGCAACTGCTTGAGTGAGTTGTCCCATAAATTGAGTCATTTGCTCCATCATCTTGAGAAAATTTGGCTCAGCTTGAGAGACAAGAGGTTGATTAGAAAGGGATAGATTTGGAGCTTCAGAAGTCTCAGGAGCACCTGCCAAGGCAGCTGCAACTTCAGTCTCTTCAGACTCCTCCTCTTCCACATACTCCTCCCCCTCTTCATCTTCAGATTCCCCTAATCTGCTTCTAGGCCCTTGAGGAATGCTTGGATAGCCACCCAACAATCCAGAGAATGATCTTGATCTTCTTGACTTCACACCTCCTCTTCTGGAGGGTGCTGCACCTTCCATTGGTGGTCCTCTGTCCAAGTTTGCACTCGGTTGATGAACTGTTGGTGTGCGGTCAAGAGGAGCCCTTGCTGTAGGAGTGAGAACAGCTTGATGTCTTTGAGATCTTGTATTCTTGGCTGGGGGGCTATAATGAACTGGCATTATTGAAGAAAGAAAATAAAACTTGATTATACTTGAGAATAAACAAGGCTTTGACCAAAACAATCAGATGAGAATCTTGATAAACTTGAGAAATCAATCAATAATCTTGAAGTGAATCAATATGAATAAATCTTGAAGAGTGAAGATGACAAAGTCAAGCTCTTCTGAATAATCGATTTCAATCAATAAGTCAAATGAAGTAAATCAAGTCAATACAAAATCAAATCAATTAAGTCTTGAGGAATTCAATCAATATCTTCAAAAATCAATTCAATTTTCTTGAGGAATAAAATTCAAATCAATCAATTAAATCAAACCTTGAGGATAAATCAGCTATCCTGAGGAATCAAATCAGATCAATCAATTAAATCAAATCAGAGTCTTGAGGTAAGTCAATTTCTTGAGCAATCAATTAATAAATCAATAAATCTTGAGAAATTTCAAAATCAACCAATGATAACCCCAATTCAATAACTCCTGAAACGATAAATCAATTAATCCCAAATTCTAATCGATTAAACCTGATAAAAAACCTGAATTCAGACAGAAAATGAAAATGAAAATTGATTGAGAATTAAGAGAGAATGAAATGGTCAGCAAAATTTTGAAATGAGAAAGAGAATCAATTTTCATTTGAATGAAATGAATGAGATGAAAATTGATTAGAGAGAAAAAATCATAAAAATCATAAGATCATGAAAAAATCATAATTGATGAATGAGAGAAATGAATATAAAGGAATGAAAAGAGAGAATCAAATATGAGTTAATTAAAATAATGTCACAGGGGCTCTTCTAAGTGAAGAGGGCCTGGTACTCAGTGAACAGACTTACTTATGGAGGGCTCAGAATAAAATACTCAATTGATAAGAGTAATGGAGTAAGAGGATAATTTCCTAGTCATAAAATAATAAAAATTAAAAGATATGAGAAAAACAAAAGCAATAATAAAGAGCCAACCACAAATAATCCTGTACCACTGTTTCAACCTGTTCAGAAAAGAGAAAAGGATTAATAAAGGATATGGCCACCAGGACTCTAATGAACAGGTGAGGGAAGGCAAAGACTAACTTAATAATTAATAAAATAATATTAAATAATAAATCCAATATTTTAATTAACTGGGGGAAAAACCCCCAGGTGGGTGAAGAGGGGCTGGTATATGTGAGAAATACCAGCCTTGGAGTTTGAGTGTTGAGATACTTGTCTGTATGCTGGAAGAAGTTGGATGTGGGATTGAATCCTGTATTGGTGAATCCAATACAGGTTATACAGTCAATACAGGTACAGTGCCCTGCCAATTATATGCGAACAAAAAACATACAGGCAGGGCACTGTATTTTTTTTTTTTTTTTTTTTGCTGCGCAGTCTGTATCTCACACTCATGGGCATTTTTTTTTCTAAGTCAAACACAAAACCTTTTTTTTAAATTTCAAATATTGGCTACTACAACTACTCAAGCATGATAATTTGTTATATAAAAAAAATATAAGTAAAAAAAAAAACCAAAAAAAAATATATTATAATTTAAGGAAAAAAAAAAAAAAACAAAAGACCTGATAACAAAAAACAAGAGAAAGAGAAAAGAGAAAATACAATCAGTGATTGCATTTTCAATGTGAGGAAGCAAAAGAAAGAAAGAAAAAAAAACTTACCACTAATGAATGGAGGTCCTAGTAAGAAGTTGGACCTCCATTCATTTGAATAACCATGGCCATGTGTCGTGGCATTGAGTAGAGGAGATCGTTGAGGAGGTTTACATGAAAATCGGTCCACGCGGTGTTAATCGCATGTCGTAGCTTGTCCACCGTCTGAGGTTGGTAGAGTTTACTGATTTGACTCTTCATTGTCTTCCATATGTTTTCGATGGGGTTCAAATCTGGTGAGTGTGCTGGCCAATCGAGCTTCTGGATGTCGTGCCGATTTTGCCAATCGGTGCTTTCTCGTGCTGTGTGGATCGGGGCGTTATCCTCCATCAGTAAGATGCGTTGGCGACCACGTATCCAGGGGGCCTGCTCCATCCAGGCTATGAAGGGGAGCAGGCCCGGTCAATAAACTTGCTGCACCATCTTGGCCGATGTCATTTGACCGTTGAGAAAGACCAGGGGTGCTCGCATTGCTGCGCAGAAAGCACCCCATACCATGAGCGTCTGGAAACCGGATCAATGGTTGACCACAAGGTTTTCCAGTTGCCACTTCTCTTGAGGTGTCCTCCAAACACGGACCCAATCAACCTTTTCCCCGAGCTCAAATGCGGATTTGTCCGTCCAAATCACCCAGGCCCAATCATTGATTGTCCAATGGCAGTGGGCTTGGGCAAATGCAAGGCGTCGTTGGAAGTCTTGAGGTCAAAGGTAGGGTTTTTTGGGGGCAATGCGAGAGTGCTTACCGAGCTTATGGATCTCTCGCTGGATCGTTTGGGTGGAGACCGTGTGAGTCATCAGGTCAGTCACCTGTGCAACGGTTAATCGACAACCACGGGTTATAATTCGGCTGAGTTCTCGGCGGTCCTGTTTGGTCATGATTGTTGGTCTGCCCTTTTTCTTTTGGGTCCCCGCCATGCCAATACGCTGGTATTTTTTGATTGTATCATAGACCGTTGTGAGGGGAATTCTGGTGAGGTCCAATATTACTCAAAATGAGAGGCCTGCTTGGCGCATCCCAACAAGTCGACCTCTGGTTTTGATATCGAGGTAGGGCATATAAAGCTGGAATTTACAAAAAAAAAGTTAGTGTTATTCATTTTCAAAAAAAAAAACAAAAAATTTTGTATGCGTCAATTGGGAAAAACGAGTTGAGGCGTTGCAATGCAGTCAACGTCATAATGCTCCAGGCCGCCTTTTATGGTTGTTGTCATTGTAGTCACGATAAAGAGTTGCAATCCAATAAAAATAAATGTAAAATTCAAAAAAAAAAAAGAGAATGAGTTTAAGTCCGGAGGGGGCTCCAGACCTCTGACAAATGAGAGTCATTCGCTGGATTTGCGCGCGCAGCAGCCGCGAGCATAGAGCTGCCCTGCCCACGTTTGCATACTTTGGGCCGGGCACTGTATTTGCACCTGTATTGATTACAGGCCTGTATTTGGGTCTTGGCTGTATGAAACTGTATTGAGGTCTGAAAACTGTATTTGGACAATGTTGAATGAAACCCCCTTGCTGATTGGGTGTTGAGGGGTATGAATGAAGTAATGATTGTTGAATATGATTGGTAATGCCCCTGCCTCCTTGGCTGTGACAGTTTTCCTGTTCCCAACTTTCCATCTCCAGCTCATCCGCCTACCCCCACCTCAGTAATAATCATCCACAATATGCCCGCCAGCTCCCCTGCTCCCCTCCTGCTCCCCCTCCCTCCCAGTGCCCCCAAGAACCCCGGTGCCAAGCTCCCCTCATTCCCACAATGAGGCTTGCCAGGAATTTACCAACTTACGACCAACCTTAATGATTCCTTGAGCCATCGTCCACAAATCCATCAACCAAATCTTGTTGGAGCATCGCCAATTGCTCCACATGACTCCCTTTGTGGATGCAGCTCATCAAAATGAGATGCACTGGGAATTTTGGGAGGAACTAAACACCCTCCTTGGCCAGGCACTGAAGGCTTATCCAAAGGAGGCCATCACCAGGATACTCTCAATATTTCTCTCAAAATAAAAAATACAAAAAAAAGAATTTCCTTTTCACTTATTTCCTTTTGTAATACAATTCTTTAAATAAGTTAGCTGTAATAAATACATGATTTTTTCAATTTTGGTTTTATTGTTTTTTCCCATGAGGTTTCCTTTTTTGCCAATGGTGCAAATAAATTTTGTAAGTGCCCCACCAAATTTCCCAGTTGGTCTTTCTTTGTGTGAACCTCTTTTGTAGAAAATGTGCAAATAGTCAGTCACCATCACCACCTCCTATATTTTCTACTTCCATGATTATAAACCATATCAGATCTTAACTGTAAAAATGCGGGGTTTCCCTGCATGTGAGCAATCCACCGGAGGTTCATGAGTGATGGCCTTTCCTATGATCACATGCTATTAATCTTAGTCATGTACGGAATTTTTGAATTGTTGGGAGGTTGCCCTGGCGTAAGGAATTGTCTCAATCATTGGGAACCTGTACAGGTGTAAGGATTTGCATGTGAAGCTTTGAAAGCCTCAACTGCCACAAGAAATCTTCTGAATTGTTGGGAACCTTCACAAGCTTAAGTATTTTAATGTGAAGAATCAAAAGCTGCACCAGCGTAAGGAATTGTTTGAATTGTTGGGACCTATACAAGCATAAGAATTTGTGTGTGAAGTGTCAGGAGCCTGTACTGGCATAAGGAATTGTTAAAATTTTTGGGAACCTGCCCCAGCGGAAGGAGTGGCTTGAATTGCCAGGAAACTGTACAAGCATAAGGATTTATGTGTACAGAGTTGGGATTCTGGACAGGCATAACAATTTGGATGTGAAGTGTGGGGATCCTGGAAAAGCGCAAGGATTAGTGTGCAAATAAGAGCAAGGAACCAGGACAAGCATGTGGTGCCATGCCACCATAAATGAGACATTTCACCCCTTTTTCATGTGAGCCACCATATAATCCCAATTCCAACCCATCAAAACCAGGTGTATACCATACTGTGCATTACCTCACCCTCTATTTCCCAGACACACCCAAATTACCACATTCTTCTAATTGGGATGAGATTGTATTACCAACCCTGATTTGATAGCCCACTCCTTTGCCAATCTCATAATATCTGTGGCTTTTCTGCCACATTGTTTTTGCTAACCTCCTTGAGCATTGTGTGCACATACCCACTATTGTCGTGCTTTTGTTGTCCTGTGCTGGATCAGTATAATGCATAAAGTTCCTACTCACCTACACTACCTGAATGAGCTCATGAAATTCAGATAGATAAATCCGAAAATGCTCATTTGGGAAAATCAATCTTCCCCCTGTACACCACTTTGTTGCATCTCTTTGAATTTGGCTGGTCTGCTTATCAGCTTGAAACCACCATCCCGGAACATACAACAATGCATCCTCATCAAGATGAGGTAAGTTTTTGAATCCGTTCATGGTGAAAGTGAGTGCGGAAGCAAACTCAAATGCCCCCTGATTTGCAGAAATATTGGCTTCATAGGTGACTTGATCAAATGACGGGATGCCCAATGACTTGTGGAAAGTTTGAATCTTTTGAAATAATTTATCCCCAAAATATTGTAAGGATTGAACTAGAATGCAACCCACCGAGCTAAGATTTGCACCCTGGTTCAGCCATTCATTTTTTGCATTTTCAAATTTCCCAAGACTTCCATAAAGACCAAATTTTTCATTCTTTGTGCTGTATTTGCGCCACCCAATTGCAAACATAAATACCTCCAGTAATGCCCCATTTGTTGCAATTGGGTCGGTGAATTTTATTTTGTGAAATAAGAATTGTGATAATTCATCCCATTGATTAACCTTGACTTCACTCATTCTTGTGAATGGTATGAATTCAACAAGGGCAATGAGTAATCCGGTTGAAGAGAAAATTGTCACGCAGCCAAAGTGAATGTGTTTGATGTGATTGACATCCACAACCCTCAAAGTTTCACTTGGGGTCATATTTGCTGATACTGGCATTGATATTTGAGCTGTTGGTTGAGTGGAGGAAAAAAACTTTTTCTTTTGGGTGGTTTTGGCCTCATTTGTATTTTGGGATGTCCCACTATGCCCAAGTGGTTGAGGGATCACTTTGTGTTGAAGCAGACAAGATATCAGATACTCCTTCCTCCCATTTTAAGCTAAGGCCTTTTGAAACAAAAAAGGTGCCCAATGAGCCTTATTTGGTACACATCTTTGACTTCCATGTTGAAGCCCACATGGAGTTGGCTTGATCTAAACCAACTAAATCCAAAGTTCTTCCATTGGACCCAATGAGGGTGCCACACAAATGACAGCCCATATATATATGCTGAGAATAAGTGGGCAAATCACACTTGCCTTCCTCACCCCAACCCATTGCCACAAGTTCCCCTTTATGCTCCATTCCTTTTTTCGTGAGGGGCAGGCATGCTTGCACAGGAAAATGAAATGAAACCAAAGGATTAGTGACTGTTGTGTGAATTATCAATTTCACCTAAATTTGATTTTGGTCGATGAATGTTTTTTAATTGTTGCTAAAAATGAAAGATTACATCTGAATTTTGCAATTTGGCAATCTCAAGTACCTGAACCTGAAAAATGCAGTGGATGCTGCATTATTCAATTTGATATATTCATATTCTGATTCAATTATGTTTAAATCAAACCATGTGAACTATTGCAAGCACACGCAAATGCAATATTCACTCCGCTGTGGATACCTAATCATCTTAGTCTTCTATGAAATAAACAGTGCCATTTGGTATTATCACTTCCCGCAATGCCCCTGTGTGTGCTAATTATGGGCACAACTACCTGACTCAGTTTGTGTCTTGGCTCAGAAGTATTTAATCAAGTTAAAGAAAGCTATAAGATTGAGAAGAAGTGTCATTTCTCATGCCAACTCTTCATGAAATATTTCAAAGACCCATAACCATCTTCCAAACTAGATGAAATATGGAAAAAAGAATATGTTGGAACATTACACCTCTTTGATGGAATTCTTTATCATAGGCCTAAGCACACATGTGTTATGGCCTTGACAGATAGGACTCTGATAAAGATTATACAAAATAAATGCAATGATAGTATAGTATCTGTAAACTTCTAAGAAGATAGGACACTGGAGAGAGTGAAAACCTGCTCTTGGTAACCAAATGGGAGAAATGATGCTACAGAGTACTTCCAAACCTGTGAAAGAGGTCAAAAAGCAAACAGAGACACAGGCAAAAGAATATAAAATTATGATCCAACTACAAGAACAAAAATCCTCAGAGGAAATAGCTCACATGGATTAAGTAACAGCCTTACCTCCAGGAGGAGACAGGAGTTCTAATGCATGCCTAGTATTAGTTGACAGTTACAGTCAAATCCAAATTTTTTTACTATTTCATAAAGATGACACAGCTATGAAAACAGCCATAATGATATAGAATATAGTAATTAGTCATACAGGCATATTACAAAATATCATATTGACTCAAAATAGTCAATACCACTGGGTGTCAACCTTTGATGATCAGTCTTTCAGCTATTCACATATACTGTCCACCTCTCCATTCCTGAGGATGTTTTCCCCAGTTGATTAATATATTGGATTTATTTTATCATTATTTTACTTTAATTGTTGGAAGTAAAGCCTGATATTTACAAGTAAGTCATTTTCATATTTTCTTTGTGTCTCAGTGGATACTGGTAGTTATATCCTTTGCTAATTCCATTTTTCTTTTTGGCAGGTTGAAACAGTAAATTGAGGATTAATATGGTTGGATTTTTGGATTTTGGCTTCTTTTATTATCCTTGGCCTTTGGCTTCTTTTTTATCTTTGTAATATTTGTACTTGCTCTTATTTTCCTTGAGGAAATATAATCTTTCATTTATTTCTTTATTCCTTTGGAGCCCCCCAGGTTAGTTCTTGATTCCTGAGTGCCAGGCAAATCTTGTTTTCCCTAAGGGCTCCTGTGAAAGCTACTAGTTATATGTGCAACACTATTTACATTGTTTCCGCTGTAGCTGGAAGATACTAAAAAGGATTTCATTCTTTTAACATTCTTTGGTACTGGTTTCTGCAGTACTTCTGCCAATTTGGTTTGATCTATGGACAAGGTGAGGGCTGAAACTTTGTGTCCAGTGCCAATAGTCCTCTTTGGATAAATCTTTAGGTTTTTAGTGAAGATTTCAGATTGATGGATTAAAATTTACTTCAAAATCTCTCTATGTATTGTGCATTTTCTTCCCATATCTCTAAGTATATGATGATCTGATAAACTTATGCTACCATCCAGCCTTGCAAAATTTCCTCCGAAAATACTGTGTTCATCATAATTGGAGGTGGGCTGGTGAATTGTTGATACCTAATGGCATTCTGGTGTACTAATATATGCTCATATAGCATATAATTCTGAGTGACTAAACAGAGTTAGACTAAGGCATCCAGGAAGTAGTAGGATAGATAGTCACAATTATTAGATTCATAAATAACTTTCCAAGATTAAATTACAATCCATCTGTAAAAAGCTAATCTAAAACGGTTCAATCCTGGTTGTAAGTTTAGCTGACCTGGGTGCAGTCAATGTAACCTCACCACTTGAACCAAGACTGCGCTTCTTCACCCAGGCATCATCAAAGTCTAATACCAAGCACCGTGCAAATTCAAATCCAAGAGGTACAGTGGGGTTAAAAGACTCTGATGAAAAGAAACTCTTCTTCAGTAAATTACATATATACTTATTAGTACGTAGCCACACCTGCTCTACTAAATTTTTACCCTCTGAAAGTATTTTGGAAATGTCATTTAGTCATAAAGCCCCTTTCACCAAGCTTGTCCTCCAGTCATCTGAGCATACCATCAACCCACAAACCCCCGCTGCACAGAATAACATTAATATACCATAGCAAATTCAATTTATTCCAAGACTCCTGTGACACGTCCAAACATCGTTGATGGGCTCACATTTTTTGAGCTCGTGAGTTTGCCGTTCATGCCATAGACTTTGATCTTTGTATGTGCACGTACAATGTTGTACGCAATAATGAAATGGATAACTGTATCCATTAGATCCTCCAGGCTCTTGTGCAGCTTTGCCAATATCTCATTGTCATCCCTGCCACCTTCAATGATAAGTTGTGTAGCACATTGCTTCTATTTACTCAAGCAGGAGGCAAGGTATTCAACTTGTCAGGCTGAGTCTATGATAAAGGTGTATAAGAGTATTTACAAGCTTTAACTATGACTGTGACACGGTAAAAATAATTTTAAAGAGGATATAATTGATAATAAAAGTTTTAATTTAAGAATTTAAAGGGCTTTACTATAGAAATATAGTGGTGGTGAGCGCTGTTGAAAGCCCTGGGTGCAGCTTTACCTGTTGGATTACAATAATAAAGACTACAATACTTTAAATTAAGAGTATACCTGATTATTAACCAAGAGTAAAACTGTTTTTGACAGTTTACTACGTAGGTTATTTAAGAGCAGGATGAGGAAAGGGTTTTGGCAGTGAAAAGCCCTCCTTTTATCCTGAAATTGAGGTGAAAAGGTTATTAGACCTTTTCACGTAGAGGAAGTGAAGATTTTTCACTCCTCATGACAGGCTTGTGGTTTGCAAACAGCCTGTATACCCTGTATTGGGCTCAGATGTGGTTTTGAAACCACATCTGGGCAGTTTTCACCAATACAGGGTGAAAATTTTCATCTGGGGACCTCACAGCCTGATTCTGACGTGTATGACGCGTAGAATGCTGTACAGAAACTGTATGGGACCCCAGTATTGACTGACATATGAGGTATTAAAGTAAAAACATGCTTCTTCGTCTATTTGACACCTCATATTCATGGTTATAGGGTATTATCCCATGGTAAGGCTGTATATGACAGCAGGTGGGATTTTTACCTTAAAATTGCCATAACTCTGTCAGTTTTTGAGATATCAAGCTCAAGGTTGGTTCATTGAATAGCCCTGTATCAGCTCTATACAATGGTACCCAACTTGACATGGTTATCATTAAATATGGCAAAGTTATCCCATGTACAAGTGTTTTTATACATTGGCGTGTTTTGGGCAAAAAGCTGTATTAAGCTTGTTTGGCCAATAACTTCTGTTCTAGTTGAGATATGAGGAAATGGATGACACCATCAGATAGCCCTAATTTTGCTCTTTCCAAGAAGACCCCACTTTAAGTATCTCACACTAAAACTGTAAAAGTTAGATGAGAGGTGAATGTTTTGTTCACCCTTATTTGGTCTGAATTTGACCATAACTCAAGTAATACTGGTGCTAGCTCAGTTTGGCTAGTACCATTGGATAGACCTGGCTTAGAGCTTCATTTTGAATACCCATTTGATGGGGTTAAGCCTCTCCTTCTAGATTTTAGATGAGAGGTGAAAATTAAGGTTTATGCTCAGCAATAACTTTGAGCAGGAATAACTTTGTTATTTCTTGTCCTATGGTGATGGGACTTATATTTTCAGGAATAGGTGAGTTTCCTCTTTCTTTTGATACCTTTTGAGCTAATTTGGCTCAGTTCCATGTTTTGGTGGTATTTTGGCTGTACCATTGGTTTATGGTATTTTGGCTGTCATGCTTGTGCTCTGGTTTTGAGTCACAGGCTGACATACCCTCCCTCTAAAAAAGGCTCATCATTGATGAGACTGTTCAGTCCTCCTAGAGGCTCTGAATCTCCTTAAATGAAGGTTCCCATCTGGTATGGCATCCTCTGCCAACCATTTGTCTTTGTCAGCTGTCTGGTTCTTGAATCTGACTAGGTATTGTCTCTGATCCTTTCCATTAAGTCTGATTTTTCTGGCCCTGATGATTTTACTCACAGGTCCAGGAGAGTCTTCTACTTCCACTATTTCTGGTAGAGTGATGTTCTTCTTCCTGGAGGGGAATTTTTCCTCCTCTGTTTGGAAGTATGGCTTGACCAGGCTCACTGGAAAGACTGGGTGTTTCCTAGAAAACTCCTCAGTGAGCTTGACTTCTACTGCATTCTTCCCTATCAACTTAATGATAGTGAACGGCCCTACAAATGAGTCTCTCATTTTCTTGGGTCCTTTGAGATTGTTAAAGTTCAGTGTAGACACTAACACCTGGTCCCCTTCCTTGAAGTCAGGTTCCATATGTGATTTGTCCCACCTCTGCTTATTGTACTCTTTGGCCTCTGCTATGCATTTGGCAGCAGTATCACAGGCTTTCTTCCACATATCATGGAAGTCTTTGGCTGTGGGGTAGATGGTCAGAAGATTTTTCTTCAAGTGATCCACAGGTAACAGGGGATTCCACCCTTTCTCTACCAGTGCAGGTGTTTTTCCTGTGGTAGAGTGCTGGCTTGTATTATAAGCCAGTTGGACTGCTGGTAAGAGGGTGACCCAATCATGGGTATATCCCTCATGGTCCTTGTATTCCATGCCATAGGCACAGAACCTCCTGAGGATGTCCTCCATTGTTTGGATCATCCTCTCAGCTAGGCCATCTGTTTGTGGATGGTAAGCTGTGGAAAAAGCAAGCTTGGTGCCAAGCATGTCATATAAATTGGTCCAAAATTCAGATGTAAATTTTGGGTCCCTGTCACTAATTATGATCTTAGAGACTCCCCAGGTGGATATGATGTTATTCCAAAATAACAGAGCAGTGTCCATGGCTGTGTCCTCTTTATGTCATGGTAGACATCTCATGCTCTTGCTGAACCTATCAACTATGATTAAGCAGGCATTGTAGTTTTCTTTGCCTCCTGGGACAAGTCCTGTGACCCAGTCCATGTTGATGGTTTCCCATGGGTGTTTGGGTTCTTCTATGTGTTGAAGCAACCCATATTTCTCCCCATGTTTTCTATTTGCCTTCTGGCATCTTTCACAAGTGTTGATGTATTCACTCAACTCTTGCTCCCACTTGGGCCACCAAGCTGTGCTTGCTACCCTCTCCTTAGTCCTGTCCTCACTCATGTGTCCCATGTAGGGGCAGTCATGGCATTCCTGCAGGATTAAAGAGATGTGGTCTCTGTCTATCACTGTGAGTGCACTGGTGTGCTTGTCTGTGTGATAAATCAGGCCATCTATAAGGAAGAATTTATTGTCCTTATAGGCCCTCAACCAGGGTTCCTCCAGCTGGGTTTCCAGTTCTGGGCTCCTGTATTTTTGTTGAAGGAGTTGGAGTAGTATGCTACACTGTTTGTGTTTAGCATAAGATTTCAATACTGCATTGAAGAATTCATTGTGCAGTTCTGAGGAACTTATCCCCAGTATGGGGGTTTCTGTCCCTTCTGAATCAGTGTTTCCACTGTCAAGGGTACCACTCCCTGGTGCCCATTCAGAGAATCTGAAGTTCTTCTTCCTATCTATTTCCATAAAATGGATAGGAATTTTTGCAGCAACTTCAGGGTCATAAGCTGGATTGCTTTTGACATTGTCCAGTGGCCATCTGCTAAGGCCATCTGCATTGGTATGGCTTTTACCCTCCTTGTATATGATGGTCATGTTCCCTCTATACTCCTGGATGGCTATTTGCCATCTCAGCATGTGTCTATTAGTAGTCTTCATGTTTAGTAAAGACTTCAAGGCTGTGCAGTCTGTGTAGACTTCAAAGACTGCACCCTCCAAATAGTAATGGAGTTTTTCTAGAGCCCAGACTAGACATAAACATTCTGTCTGGGTGACCCCAAACCTGGCTTCTGAATCTTTCAGCTGCCTGGAGATGTAACATATTACACCTTCTCTTGGTTCACCATCCACAATCTGTCTTTGGTGAAGGGCTGCTCCTAGGCCTTGACTGCATGCTGCATCTATGTATAGCTTGAATGGTAGTTCAAAGTCAGGTAAGATGAGCACAGGAGCATTAGTGAGTTCATATATGATCCTCTCATATGCATCCCTTCTTTCCTTGGTAATTTCAAAAACTACATCCTTTGAGCATAACTTGTATAAACTACTAGTTATGTGTGCAAAGTTTTTGATGTGGTTTCTATAGTAGCTAGCAAATCCAAGGAAAGATTGCATCTCTTTGATGTTCTTTGGTACTGGCTTTTGCAGTACTGCTGCTACTTTGTTCTGGTCAATTGCCAGACTAAGGCCTGAGACTTTGTGTCCTAGAGCTAGTAGCTGTTGTTGGCCAAAATTACACTTTTTAAGTGAAATTTTCAGATTGATGGGTGTACATTTACTTAGCACTCTGTCTATGTATTGTACATGGTCTTCCCATGTCTCTGAGTATATAATGATATCATCAATATATACTACCATCCAGCCTTCCATTATTTCTTCTTGAAATATGGTGTCCATCATCCTTTGGAAGTGGGCTGGTGCATTCTTGATGCCAAATGGAATCCTGGTGTACTCATATATGCCCATATGGCATATAATTCTGAGTAATTTCATGGAGTTTGGTTTAACTCCATTTTGGTGGAAGCCCTTCATACAATCCATCTTGGTTATGTATTTGGCTTTGGCCAATTTATCCAAGGCATGAGGTATCCTTGGTATAGGATACCTGTCTGCTTTTGTGTAGTTGTTCAGGGCTCTGAAGTCTCCAAAGAGTCTAGACTTGCCATCATGCCAGGTGATTAGGACAGGAGTGGTGATTTCCACTATTTCATTATGTCCAATCTTCCTAATGACATCCATGTCCAGGAGTTCATTGATATGTTTCTCAATCTCTTTCCTGGTCTCCAGACTTGCTGGGTAAGGAGGTCTCCTTAACATGGGTGGATAAGGCCTTTCTACATCCAGATATAGTTCTATATCATGGCCTTTGATCTTGCCTAATGGTTCTTCACCAATGGCAAATGCTGGTCTATTCTTCCTCAGCATCTTCAGTAAACTTAGTTTTTGTTTACTGGTGAGGGTAGTGCTAAACTGTCCCTCTCTGAATTCTTTCAGAAGTTCTTCCAGTGGGTCCTGAGAAGATATCTGGTATATATCAAGAGAAAATTTCTTTTCCTTGTTAGTACCAATGGTAATATGCCTATTTTTACTATTGTAAAGATCTATGCCATACATCCTCTGGTAATCTGTTCCCAGTAAAAACCCTTGGATATGGGCATCTTCAAGCACTACAAACTCTGGGTTGAGTCTGATATTACCTTTTCTGTGGGGTATAATTATCTCTTTGATAATTGTCCCAATAGAGGTCATCTTTCCAGATGCACTCTTAAAGTTCTTTGCCCTGGTGGGCAAGAGTTCTTTTTCCCAGTTTGGGAAGTGGTTATCCAGATAATTTCTGGCCACTATGGAGCAGTGTGCTCCACTGTCAATGATCAATGGGTGCTGAGCATTGTCAATACATACAGTCATTTTTGTGGCTGTTCCATGTATGTATGCCATTCCTTTGGTTGGTGTAACCAGGAATGTTTGTGCATCTTGTGTGTGTTTACACAAGTTCTTGTTGGCAGTGTCTTGTGGCATGCCTGCTTCCAACTGTATATCCTGGATTTCTAGTGGGGTTTCCTCTTGGTATTCCACTAGAAATTCCTCTCTTGGGTCTTGATCCTCATCAGATGGTTCCCTGATGGCATCACCCATAGAGTCTGATTCAGAATCCTCTGTTGGAGGTTCTTCTTCAGGGACTTTTTCTATAGCATAGACTTTTTTCTTTGCTTTTGGGCAGTTGTTGGCATAGTGATCTGTTGAACCACAATTGTGACAAGAATTCTTCTTCTTTGCCACTTCTGCCACTCTTTCTCTGGGTTTGTCTTTAAACTCTACCCTGAAAGGTTGTTTCTCTTTGAAACTATTGCTTCTATATGGGGTGAATTTCCCTATATTAGTCCTTTTCCTTATGTCTTGTAAGGTATTGGCTATATCATCTAGAGTGAAATTTTGGTTGCATCTGCACTTTACTGCATGCCCTAGTTCTCCTGGCAGTTGTGTCAGAAGTTTATGATTCCTCATTTGAATGTTCATTTGAGGATCAATGGCTTTAAGTCTTTTAGACTGTCTAAGGCACCACTCATATGGATCTTTGTCCACAGAGTATTTGTCATTTTCAAATGACATGGTCTTTTGCCATATCCAAGTTCCATTACTGTACTTTTGGATTATTTGACTCTTCCACCATGGCCGATTTCTTCTGCCATGGATTTCTTTCATTTCAGTGTACCATATACTTGCATGACCTTTAAATGCAGTATTCAGTCTAGCAGTAATCCAGTAATCTGGTATGCTTGGTACATCAATGAAGAGTCCATCAATATAATCTATGAGTTCCATATGATCATATTCTCCTGATCCAGAGAATTTGGGCCAGTTTGAGGCCTCAGGAAGCTGTTTCAAGGCTTCCTTCTCTGAATAAGACATGCCATCTCCATCCTGGTATTGTGATGGAGATCTTGCCTTATTCAACAACATGGCATCTGGTTTGATGTCATCTGGTTGATATGGATTCTCTATAGCTTGGCCTTGTGGTTGGGGCTTCAAGCTATGGTAGGCATCAAACAATTTGTTGATGTCTTGGTTCAGACACTCCCTGTCCCTGCTACTATGGTGTTGTTCTTCAGAGACTTGATTCAGTCTCTTGTTGGTTTCTTCAGAGGCTTTGCTCAGTTGAGCATATCCTTCCTGAAGGTTTTTTACTATCTGCTCCAATGAGGCTTGAGTTTTTCTCATCCTCTCTTGGGCAGCTGCAAATTCTGTAGCCTGCTTTGCAGATTGCTCAGCATATTGGGACATTTGTAACCACAGTGTGTCACTGTTGATGTTACTCTCAGATGTGATAATGTCATTTTCAGTCTGAGTGGGGGTCATGTTTCTATTACTAGGACTACTGATTCTAGAGTGGTTTACAACTACTTCTGGTTCTTGTGTACTTCTTTTATCAAATCTAACAGCTTCTGGATCATGGGGTCTGACTCTTTCCTCCTCTGGTTGAAGGAGGCTTTGTTCTTGCCCTTGTTGCCTTGTCTTCTCCTGGAAACTTCCTGGAATTGTGAAGAATGGTGACTCTTGGCCACTGATCTGCTGGTTTCTGAATGGTGTGAAGCCACTGGAGAGCTGATTTGGCTTGCTCCTTGTGAACCTGAAGGAATCTGAGTAGGCCCTGTCTGGGTTAACTGTTCTTCTATAGCTTGGATAGTGGCTTGATTCTCCCTTATCCTCTGTGCCCTTGCCTCCAGGAGTCTGTGCTGCCTGGTAGGATTCCAACCCTTGGTGATTACCATAAGGTCTTTGAAGTCTATCTCTTTGAGACAGATCTTCTGGCAACTTGATCCCAGTTCTGCCCAGTGAGTTGCTAGGTTGAACCTCTTGTTGTCCATGCTCCATTGAAACAAATCTTTGAGGAGTTGGTGGATTTGAAGAACTTGATCCATATCCTTCCAGTCCTCTGGTTTGAGGTTTCTGTTGAATTGGAGTGTGAATGGCAAGGTTGATATTATCTCCCTCATTGTTTTGCCATCCACCACTGTGTCCAATGTGTCTTCTTTCAGGTCTTCTGGTTCTAGACATTCCTGCTCTGTCCTCTGGCTGGTTCCTTTGGAAGCCAAGGTCTCTGAGGTGTGCAGGGGACATATCAGTGTTTGCAAGCAGTCAAAAACTTTATGTTCTTAGGGTATTTACCTTTGACTGTGCGTTGTACAAATTTGTTATCTGCTCATTTGGGCAGTTTGCCTTTGGAAGTTACAACTGGGTTAATAATTGTAATCTTCCCTGTACAAGTGGTTAAGGTTGGTTTACCTTGTATTGATGCAGAGTTTCGTGGTTTTCTACTTCTCTGAGTGGCTATTGGTGTCCACTTCTTGGCTGTAATCAGGCCTTCACTAAGCCTTTTTCCTTTTCCATTGCTGCCCTCTGGTTCAGAGGGTGTCACTGGTATGTTGGCCTGTGACTGGGTCTCAATTGGTATGAAGTTTTCTTCCACTGAATCAAACAGGAAAAAGAGGGCTTATGTCAGTTAAGACTTCTTAAAAGGCTGGTTTTGCACGTCTAAGAATGGCCTCTGGGCTTGTATATTATTAGAATATGCCCTTCTATAATGACAGTGTAATTGAATTAACAATTTCACGTCAAAAATACAGCTTATGGTGCCCTGTCACACTGTTTGTGTGCCAGTATCCCACAGATACACTTGTGGTTTGCAAGTGTACTCTGTAAAAGTGGTTTGTATACAAGTGTTATTAAATTAACAATACACTTGACCACGCCTCAACTGATGGTTTTTCAGTCAGAGGTGTCCTTATTCAGTCAAGAATACAGGACTTTATTGATGGCTTATGTGTTTTTATATACAAAACACGCCAAAAATAATTAAATTCAGTGGGTATTAGCCACGTGAATAATACTCTTTAATATATGAGTATGTATAAAAAAGGATAAATATATATAATATATATATTTAAATAAAGAAATTACGCCTAAAAAAGATAAAAACAATGGTTAATAAGTCATAAAAAAGAGAAAAGACTTACTTGTAAGGTCCAAAAAGTCAAAAAAAAAACACGGCCAGGCCCCCAAAATGTCAGGCTGAGTCTATGATAAAGGTGTATAAGAGTATTTACAAGCTTTAACTATGACTGTGACACGGTAAAAATATTTTAAAGAGGATATAATTGATAATAAAAGTTTTAATTTAAGAATTTAAAGGGCTTTACTATAGAAATATAGTGGTGGTGAGCGCTGTTGAAAGCCCTGGGTGCAGCTTTACCTGTTGGATTACAATAATAAAGACTACAATACTTTAAATTAAGAGTATACCTGATTATTAACCAAGAGTAAAACTGTTTTTGACAGTTTACTACGTAGGTTATTTAAGAGCAGGATGAGGAAAGGGTTTTGGCAGTGAAAAGCCCTCCTTTTATCCTGAAATTGAGGTGAAAAGGTTATTAGACCTTTTCACGTAGAGGAAGTGAAGATTTTTCACTCCTCATGACAGGCTTGTGGTTTGCAAACAGCCTGTATACCCTGTATTGGGCTCAGATGTGGTTTTGAAACCACATCTGGGCAGTTTTCACCAATACAGGGTGAAAATTTTCATCTGGGGACCTCACAGCCTGATTCTGACGTGTATGACGCATAGAATGCTGTACAGAAACTGTATGGGACCCCAGTATTGACTGACATATGAGGTATTGAAGTAAAAACATGCTTCTTCGTCTATTTGACACCTCATATTCATGGTTATAGGGTATTATCCCATGGTAAGGCTGTATATGACAGCAGGTGGGATTTTTACCTTAAAATTGCCATACCTCTGTCAGTTTTTGAGATATCAAGCTCAAAGTTGGTTCATTGAATAGCCCTGTATGGGCTCTATACAATGGTACCCAACTTGACATGGTTATCATTCAATATGGCAAAGTTATCCCATGTACAAGTGTTTTTATACATTGGCGTGTTTTGGGCAAAAAGCTGTATTAAGCTTGTTTGGCCAATAACTTCTGTTCTAGTTGAGATATGAGGAAATGGATGACACCATCAGATAGCCCTGATTGTGCTCTTTCCAAAAAGACCCCACTTTAAGTATCTCACACTAAAACTGTAAAAGTTAGATGAGAGGTGAATGTTTTGTTCACCCTTATTTGGTCTGAATTTGACCATAACTGAAGTAATACTGGTGCTAGCTCAGTTTGGCTAGTACCATTGGATAGCCCTGGCTTAGAGCTTCATTTTGAATACCCATTTGATGGGGTTAAGCCTCCCCTTCTGGATTTTAGATGAGAGGTGAAAATTAAGGTTTATGCTCAGCAATAACTTTGAGCAGGAATAACTTTGTTATTTCTTGTCCTATGGTGATGGGACTTATATTTTCAGGAAGAGGTGAGTTTCCTCTTTATTTTGATACCTTTTGAGCTAATTTGGCTCAGCTCCATGTTTTGGTGGTATTTTGGCTGTACCATTGGTTTATGGTATTTTGGCTGTCATGCTTGTGCTCTGGTTTTGAGTCACAGGCTGACACAACTTCTCCCCATTCGAGTCCAAGAGGATCGGTGAAATTTGATGTTGGTGTGTAACAACCACTCACCAGGCGTAAGGGTATTCATCAATACACCCACTAAAACACCTCAAATCAGCAGATCCAGTATCTGCATCAGCATTCAGTTTCAGAAATCTTCATTCTGAAACATGCATACAGTTTGGTACATCAATACAGCCTGTCAATACCTGTACAGGTTTGATTCACCCAATACAGCTTCAATACGCCAGCATGAAACTGTATGATCACTCAAATACACCACACCTCTTGTACAGGTTCTGTACAGCTGTACAGGACCTGTATTGGTCAGACTCAATTCAATAATTCAATCCTCTCATGAAAATTCTTCCTCTGGATCAGGGCTGGTGTTTCTCACATATACCAGCCCCTCTTTCTCCCCCCTGGGGACTTTTCCCAGTTAATTAATTTAGTTTATTTATTATTTTATGAATATTATTATCCTTATTTTGGGTACTATATTTATTTAATATTAAGTTAGTCTTTGCATTTCTCTCTTTGCCTGTACAGTATGAGTTGGGTGGCCATATCCTTATTAACCCTTCTCTTTTCATTCTGACAGGTTAAAACAGTGGACTTGGACTTCTTTGTGGTTGGCTATTCTATTCTTTTATTCTTATTCTATTGTTGCTGCTTTCTTATATTCATTATTTTAGTAATTCATCTTTAACACTCTTAAGTGTATCCTTTCTTACCATATCTTTGAACCCTCCATAAGTGGGTCCCAGCTTACTGAGTGCCAGGCCCTCTTCACTTTGAAGAGCCCCTGTGAAATTAAATTAATTAACTCATATTGATTCTTTCTTTTCATTATTTTATAATCATTTCTTTCATTCATCAATTATGGCTTTTTAATGATCTTATGATTCTTAATGATTATGATTTTCTCTCTCATCAATTTTCATCTCATTCATTTCATTTATATGAAATTGATTCTTTTTTCTTTCTTAATCATTGCTGACCATTTCAGCACTTCATTTTATCTTATCAAATCAAGTTTTTCTGAGTTATCATTCAGGTCTTATTTAGGAATTATTGATTGGTGTAATTAATTGGATTATTCATTGGGATTAATTGGGGTTATTGATTCAGCAATTCAGGATTTCCATTTGGATTGGATTGATTGACTTTGATTCCTCAAGACCTTGATTCATATTGAAGACACTGATTTATTGATTGATTGAATATTGATTGATTGTTTATTTACTCAAGATTATTGATATTTGATGTGAATTTGATTTCTTGTTGATTATTGATTGAATTGATTTATTGTTGATTGAAGCTGCTTTCACCTCAAGAATTGAATTGATTCCTCAAGACTCATCAAGATTTTATTGTGAATGATTTGGCCAAGTTTTGATTTCTGTTCTCAATACTATCAAGTTTCTTTTATTCAACTTCTGTTCATAATGCCAGCTCAGCATAGTCCCCCAGCAAAGAACACTAGATCCCAAAAAATTCCAGCCGTTCTTACTCCTACAGAAAGTGCTCCTCTTGACCGCACACCATCAGTTCATCAACTGAGTGCAAACTTGAACAGAGGACCACCAATGGAAGGAGAAGCACCCTCAAGAGAAGGTGGAATGAAATTTAGAAGATCAATATCCTTTTCTGGACTTTTGGGTGGCTACCCTGGCATGTCTGAAGGTGCAAGAGCAAGATTAGGTCAAGTTGAAGATGAAGAGGGGGAAGAGTCTGTGGAAGAGGAAGATTCTGGGGAAACTGAAGTGGCAGATGCCTTGGCAAATGCTCCACAGGTGCCTCAGGGCTCTAATCTAGCCCTTTCTAGTCAACCTCTTGTCTCTCAAACTGATCCAAGTCTCCTCAAGATGATGGAGCAGATGACTCAATTCATGGGGCAGCTCACTCAAGCAGTTGCTCCCAGGGACAATTCCAAAGCCCCTGCTTTCAAGACTCCATCCATGAAGGCACCTGATTCTTTTGATGGTACTCAAGCTCATAAATTGAGAGGATTTATCCAATCCTGTCAATTAATCTTCCATAATGATCCAGCAAATTTCTTCTCTGACAGGAAGAAAGTTCTTTACTCCACTTCTTTTCTCAGTGGTAGAGCTGGGAAGTGGATTGAACCCTATCTCTCAAATATCTCCAATGAAGACCCCTCCTACCCCCTCAATAATTGGCCATTATTTGAATCTCAATTATTCACTCTGTTTGGTGACCCCAATGAAGTCAGGAAAGCTGAACAAGAGTTGGACAATTTGATGATGAAGGAAAGTGGTCATGTATCCTTGTACATTGCAGATTTCAGAAGCTTAATGTCAAGAATTGGAGATTGGGGGGAAAGATCTTATATCAATTTTTACAGAACAGGATTGGCATCAAGATTATCGGATCAGTTGGCTGCTCACCCTGGAGCTTTTGATACTCTTCAAGAACTTATGGATGTCACTTAAGAGTTAGACACAAGATATCATGAGAGGCAAAAAGAAAACGGTGGAAATCAAGAGAAGACGTTGCCAGTCAATGCATCCAATCAATCTAGGCCTCCTCAAAACTCATCTTCAAAGAGGCCTCACCAGAAGAAGAATAAGAAGGGCAAGCAGTTTTAATCTTCAAAGTACAAGCCTCATGCTGCTCTCCTCAATAAGGACAATAAATTAATTGGTTCTGAAAAGGAGAGGAGGATTAAAGAGGGGTTGTGTACTTATTGTGGTGGAAAGCACCCAATTGGGAAATGCTTCAAGAGACCTCAGAACAAGCCTGGGTCATCATCAAGAGGCTTCCCTAGCAAGCAGGGAAAAGCCTAAGTGGGAATCATGATGTGTTCAATGGTTCTCACTTATTTCCTTCAAGAGCACAATTGTGCACTCTGAATACTAGTGTCAAGAAATACTTAAAATTTCTTATTTTCTCTTCTGTCTCTGATATTTTTTATAGTATTCTCATTGATTCTGGTGCTACAAACTCTTTTATTGCAAAGAATTTTGTTCTCAAGTACTCATTGACTCCGTCAGAGCTCCCTGAAAAGATTTCTTTTTTCATTCTGGATTCTAATGAATCCCCTGCCTTTTTCATCACCCATTATACCAAGTGGTTTGTTGATTTACCTTCCTTCCCAAGCGTTGAATGGGATTTCTTTATCATAGATTCACCCAAGGGAGAAGACCTAATATTGGGCTATGATTTTCTTTACCATTTCAATCCCATTATTGATTGGAAAAATGGATTGATCACCTATGATTCTAGTCATAAGGATTCTAGTGGTATTATTTCTTCTACTAGTAATGACCTTTCCACTTCTGTCAACAGTGTTTCTCTGGTTAGTGAACTTAAAACACCTTCCCTTCCTTCTTCTGTCCATATCCCTTCCATCATTCCCTTTGAGTCATTATTTCCATTAAGAGATGAAGTCTTCAAAGAGATAAAGGATGTTGGAGAAGATGTTGCCATATCTTCACTTCATCTCTTTCAAGGGGATATGGACCTTCCTCATTTATCTTTTCATGCCTCCCTGGAGGAGCAGTGGGATGAGGAGGAAGAGCCAGAAGAAATTGAAACTGTGTTGAAGGTGATCCCTCCTGCTTACCACCAATATTTGGATTTATTTTCCAAGGTGAAAGCAGAGAAACTTCCTCCACACCGCGCCTGTGATAACCATATCAAATTGGAGGGTCTTCCACCTCCAATTGGTGTTATCTACTCCTTATCAAATCAAGAGTCAGAAACACTACGGGCCTACATTTCAAAGAATGTAGAGAAAGGTTTCATTAAACCAAGCTCCTCTTCAACAGGAGCACCTTTCCTTTTTGTTAAGAAAAAGGATGGAGGTCTTCATTTGTGTGTTGATTACTGCAAACTTAATTCTGTTACTAGGAAGAACAGCTATCCTGTTCCTGCTATGAATCAGGTCCTTACCGTATTCAACGGTTCCACTATCTTCTCCAAGATAGACTTGTGTGGTGCATATAACCTTCTGAGAATCAAAGAGGGGGATGAGCACATAACTGCCTTTAGAACCAAATATGGTAGTTATGAGTATTTGGTCATTCCATTTGGTTTGCCCAATGCTCCTGCTTCTTTCCAGAATCTAGTAAATGATATCTTTGCATATTTCTTGGAGGTGTTTGTTGTGGTTTATTTAGATGATATTATGGTCTTTTCCAGTTCTGAGGAGGAACATGTCAAACATGTGACCTCTGTCCTCTAAAGACTGAGGGACAATAATTTGTTTGCCAAAGCCTCCAAGTGTGTATTACATGCCTCAAATGTGGAATACCTGGGCTATGTTGTTTCATGTGATGGCCTCAAGACGCATTCTTCAAAGGTTCAGCAAATCCTCAATTGGCCTCAGCCCAAGAACATCAAGGCCCTTCAATCTTTTCTTGGCTTTGCCAATTTCTATTGTTGTTTCATTAAAAATTATTCTAAAAAAATCACTTCTCTCACTTCCCTCCTTAAAAAAGATTCTCCTTTCATCTTCAATGAGGAAGCTCTTAGTCAGTTTGAAGCACTCAAAGAAGCTTTCCCCTCTGCTCCTATCTTATCTCACTTCAATCCTTCTCTACCTACTATAGTAGAGAATGATGCTTCTAATTATGCTTTGGGTGCTGTACTGAGCCAGGTGAATGACTGTAAGGTGTGGATATGAAACTTTGATTAAAAATCAAGTACTTTTCCTGTCCTCAAAATTTGTATAAGGTAGAAATCAATTAAAAATAGTATGAAATATTATTTTTAAGAGAAAACACGCCAATTTTATTGTTTATAACTTTATTAGTATAAAACAATAATATTATAAAATTTATTGTTTTACCAACAATAAAAATTTATCCAAAAAATACTCTACAAGAGATATTTTAAGGCTACAAAAGAAATTTCTTCAAGAGCAATTTCAATTGGAATTAATTGAGCAAAGAACTGCAAGCAATTAACTAAAGAACAAAGTCTTTAAAAAGAATATTAAAGAGAAAACACGCCCAAAAGTGACCAGAGTGAATTTGGAAACAAAGTGACAAAGTTTACAGTGATGAAAGATGCTTTAATTCACTTTTGGGGTGGTTCAGGGGTAAAAATGATTATAAGAGTTACAAACAATGATTATAATGATTTTTTCACGTGGTTAAAAGGATTAAAATGATTTAAAAGTGGTGGTTGGAATCTTTGATTGATTGGTTTAACAGTTTTAAACTAATTAATAAAAGGAAAAGATTCTAACATGAAGAGAAAAGTGGGGCAAAGAAGACATTCTTTTATAGCCATCAATTCTCTTACTCCAAAAGTAAAATTTACTCTTGTCAGTCGTGAAAAACAGTCTGACAACAGAAAAGCCAATTATGGCATCATTGAACCCTGGTTTAGACCAAAAAGGGCTGGTTTAAGCCATTTTTAGCCATTTTTAGCCATTTTAGACCCTTAAATCAGCCATTACTATAGCAATACCAGGCCTAGAGCCTTCAAAACACGTCAGAATGTGTGTCAGAGGCGTAGAAACCAGTTAAAACTGTTTTCATTATGATTGTTTTATCTTAAGGGTAGTTTTACCTTCTTGGCAACAGCTAAAACTACCCCAGTTGGTATCAAAACCTCATCATCAATTGAGTCCACAGACCCTGTAACACAATTCCAGGCCAAAAGTGATGAACTTTTGCGTGAATTTTGACATCCCACGCCTGTCAGCAAGGATTTTGGGGGTCTAGCTCCCCCTTAGAGCTGGAGTTCCTTTTCCCCCCCAAATTTAATCTTTCCAATTTATTTTTCCTTTAATTCCTCATCATGTATTATACTTATAATTTACACATGTAATTCAATTCAATTGTACAGTACAATACAGTAATAATTGACACCTCATATGTAAATCAAAGTTCACTTATGTAATACACGCGCACATTTTGACATTTCAATTGAATTCAATTGAAAATACTTTAATTCCTCATAACTTCTAAACTAAACACAACACCTCAATTTTAACACGAAAATTGATGGTTAACACCACATGTGGTGTGAATTAAATTAAGGTTTTGAGGATTTTCAACTTTTGTATTGAAAATACTAAAAACTTAATTTAAGCTTATTTAGAGTTGAGTTACAAAAATTTCACTCAGAGGTGACCCCACCTGATTTTTAATGAGGAATCCAATGGTGAAATAAAATTTATATGTTTATTTATTGGATAAAAAGTTATAATAAATTTTATTTAACTTTTTTCCAAATTTATTTATTTTTTCACAATTTTGTTAAAATTTCATTTTTACTTAAATTTTTCAAGTATAAATGTAATTTTATATTTACAAAATTTAAAGTAATTTTATTTTTAAATTATAATTAATTTTTTATGTTTAATATAATTTTATATTTATATTTTTTTATTTTTATTTTAATAATATAAATAAATTTATTTTATTTATATTAATATGTTATTTTTTATATTTGTGGTCTTTTGGGTATATGAAATTACCTCTAAGGCTCACAATGACTCAGGAAAGCATCCCATTGCATTTGATAGTTGGAAGCTTATCCCAGCTGAGCTGAACTATGAAATTCATGAAAAGGAACTCCTTGGCATAGTTTGGGCTCTCAAGCGCTGGAGAGCATTCCTTCTCTCTCTATCCAATTCTTTTGAGGTCCTGAAAGACCAATCTTCCTTGCCGGACTTTATGTCTTACAAAGTTCTTACTCGTCGTCAGACCCATTGGGCTGAATTCCTTGCAGAATTTAACTTGACTATCACTTACCGCCCCAGCAGGCTGGCCACTTTGCCGGATGCCTTGTCACGTTGGGATGACGTGTACCCAGAGAGGGGGTAGGACTTCATCAGCAAGAATCCTAAAAACTTTCATCAAGTAATCAAGAAAGATGGATTTCAAGAGTCAAGATTATTTTAAATCAAAGTGGAAGTATTTTCAGATTTAGTTGACAAGATTCAGAAAGGAGTATGGCAAGACAAAGACTATAAAGAAATACTCAAGCAACTAGAAAGAGGTGAATCAATTCCAAATTGTTCTCTTGAACCTCAAGCCAAGTTGTTATTATTAAAAGATAGAGTGGTTATCCCAAGCAATGAAGAACTTCAACTCAATATTCTTCAAACGTGTCATGACTCACCTTTGGCTGGCCATCCTGGCCAGGAGAAGACCCTCAAGCTCATCAAGAGGGACTTTTATTGGGCTGGCATGAATCAATTCATCAAGGACTATGTTTCCTCATGTCAGCAATGCTCAAGAAACAAGAACATTAATCACAAGAAGTTTGGACTACTCAAGCCTCTTCAAATTCAATCTGGTCCTTGGAATTCCTTATCAATGGACTTTATCACTCAATTGCCCTCGTCAAACAACTTTGACTCAATTCTAGTAGCTGTGGACAGGTTCTCAAAAATGGAAATCTTCATTCTAACTTATGGAACAATCACTTCCCTGGACTTAGCTCAAATTTTCATTAGCCATGTATTTTCCAAGCATGGCCTTCCAGTCTGTATTGTCATTGATAGAGGATCTTTATTTGTTTCATCATTTTGGACTCAATTATGTCAGCAGCTCAAGATATAAAGATATCTTCCAGCTGCTTTTCATCCTGAAACAGATAGACAGACAGAGAGGGTAAATCGGATTCTAGAACAGTATATTTGGATGTATGTCAGCTATCATCAAGATGACTGGTAGACCTGGCTCCCTCTGGCTGAATTTGCCTATGATAATGAAGAACGTTCATCAACAAAGCAATCACCTTTTTTCACCATTTATGGAAGAAACCCCAGCCTTGACTCAATCCATATTTCTCAAGACTCACCTGCTTGAAAGTTATCAACCAAACTCCAATCAGTACAGCAAGTTGTAAAAGAAGAATTAGAGTCAGCAATAAGGAGATTCAAGAAGTATGCAGATAGAAATAGAGCAATTCCACCTAATTTCCAACCTGGGGACAAAGTATGGCTAGCTTCCAAGAATATCAAGACAACAAGAGCCACAAAGAAATCATCAGAAAGATGCTTGGGACCTTTTGAATTTCTGAAGAAGATTGGCAGCCATGCATATCACCTCAAGTTTCCCCAGCAATGGAAGACAGTTCACCCTGTATTTCATGTGTCCTTATTAGAACCAGTCAAGCAATCAACTATCCCAAATCGACATCAATTGCCGCCACCACCAGTCTTAGTGGAGGAGCAAGAAGAATGGGAAGTGGCTCAGGTTCTGGACTCAAAACCCAGAAGAGGTAAATTATGGTATCTTGTAGAGTGGAAAGGATTCAGTGAAGACCCAGAAAGAACCACTTGGGAACCAGCTTCCAACCTTACCAACTCACCAGAACTTGTCAAGGATTTCCATTCATTGTATCCAGACAAGCCTGGCCCATATACCTCAAGGGTTTGACTGTATGGTGCTTGGTGGGGAGAAGAAGTTATGAAAGTAAGTTCCTCTCCTGGCATGCACCTTTAAGGGGGTATTCTACCCATATGTTGTTGTAAGCATCACCTTGGCCACTTTGTGAGAACTTGTCAATTCTTTGTACAGGTTCAGGAAGCATACAACATCAATACCCTCTATTTGAACCTTATCAAGATATGGCCAAATGTTTCCTTCTTTCTTTGTCTTTTTCTTTCTCTTTTTATTTATCATTCCATTTATGCCAATCATCATAATTCAAGACATTCATTACTTCAAGTCATTTATGGGAATTCATTTCAGAAGTCATTTATGGCAATTAATTTCAGAAGTCATTTATGGCAAATTATTTCAGTTTTATGGTGCTTGGTGGGCAGTGGGAGTTATGAAAGTAAGTTCTATCTCCTGGTATGCATCCCTGAGGGTTCTACTTCTTGTAAAACATTACCTTGGCCACTCTGTGAGCATCAAATGCTTGGTTTTCATCTTTTCAGACATCTCTTGGCCAAAACAAGCAACTCACCACAAGAAGGACAAACCATCAGGAATTTCTTTATTTATGTTTCTTTACTCTCTTTTTCTTTCATTTTCTTTCTCTTCTTTACTTGTATAATTTTGTTTCTTTTTATTTCTTTAAAGCAGCAGCATCCCCTCCCAAATCATGTATTGGGAGGTTCCATTATTTTTTCATTTTTTTTTAGTATTTATAAGAGTGGGGATAGAAGTCAAACCAAACACAAACAAGGATAAAGAAACTAGTTATCTCTACCTAAATCATCAAAGGTTCTCTGGAAATCATTTATCAACTCATCTTCATACCAGACAAATTTGGCAGCCATCTCTTTAGAAGCAGTTCCTGGAATGATTCTATCATTGGCATACATGATCACCTCTCTGCTATTTCTATAAACCCTCCTGGATAATCTAGCCACAGCATCTTGATTTTCACTTGCCGCATTGGGATCTTCTCTGGTAACCTGGATAGGCCAACGATCCGTTCTTTGAAACACTTGAGCGGCAGGAAACGGTAAAGAAGACAAACCATCCCTTCTTCTACTGGAGTTGACGAGAGGTGGTTATGGGTGAGATTCTGGATGGTTGGACTGGTTATGGCCTTACTGCTGGATTCAGGGCAGGCCTAGCATTGGAAGTAGTTGGTGAAGGAGGAGGAATTTTGGAAGGAATGGAAGCAAGCATTGGTTGGCAGGTTCTGGGGGTACTGGGAATGACTTGGCTTTGGAATCTGTTGGCAAGAGGCTGAGTAGAGGAATTGCTGGATGGATGGCCAACTGAATGAGGAACCACTTCAACTTCTTCACCATCCAGCTCATCACTTCCCTCAGCATCTGGATCAGATGGGGAATCAGCAATCCTTCTTATCTTCTTCACTACCTTCACTACTTCATCAGTATTGGTCCTTGAGATTGGGACTTCTGAGCTGGAATATATGGGCCTACCACCGATTGGAATGGGCCCTCCAACATGAGTCCACCTGGCCACATCCCTCTGCCTGGAACCAGTCACTACATCAAAATATCAGTACCAATTCAATCAAGATATTCAAATCACTCACATTGAGAAAATCCTGAGGTTGCATCAGGAGTAGGTTCCTCAGAAGGGGGAATTCCTGCCCAAAAGGCCCATCCTTTCTGCTCCATAAATGTCTCCTGACGTTGGAAGAAGTCAACCCGGTACAACAACATGGTTTCTTTTCAATGAAGCAAAAATTGCATTTTGATGATTGGGGATTGTAATGTAGAAAGCAATCGTTACCCTTGGCCAAACATTCAGTACAGGCAGGATCAAGAACTTCAACTGCTGTGAACTCATCATAGGTGTGGGAGGGATCAAAATGACCAGAAGATGCCATGGAAGGGAAAGATAATTGACTGAAGACTCCAGAACCACAAAGAACAGATGGTGGCAGTGCAGAAGGAGAAGATTCAGTGAGTTCAGTCGGTTTGGAAGTCATACCTGAAGAATATGCAAGCAGAAGATTCAAGAGGTCAGAATCAATCCACTCCATATCAAGAAATTTCTTTTTGACCTCAAGGAAATGGGGGCCATAACTCAATTATGCCCCCCCTCAAAGCCCCCAAGGTGAGGATTCATACCCCTTTGGGGCTGAACTCATCACCCAGGGCCTCCCCTGAAACTTTGGGGAGGCTAGGATCTTGATGGTCCTGGACCCCATCAATGGGTCCAGGCCATGTATGGCGAGATTTGGATTTGGGCCAATTCTTGGCCCCTTGGTCACCCTGGGTCCCCAGCAAAATTGGGCCCAGGGGGACTCCAATAGCCCCGACGGACCACCGACCGGGGCGTACGGTACACGGCCCACGGACCGTTGGACCCCAAAAGACAAAAAATGGCCAAAATGGCCAAAATGGCCATAAATCATCAAATCATCAAAAATTACCAAAAAAAAAAAAAAAACCAAAAGGCCCAAAAGGCCATAAAATCAAAAATTATCAATATTCATCAGGGAAGAGGCCACAGCCCAAAAACATTATAGAGGGCTGTTTGAGGCAGTTTCCATGGACAATGGGGACAAGACCCCTTGGAGGAATTTTTTTAGGATTTCATTTTGATTAAGCCTTGCCCAATGAGTACAATTCATATACTCATTGGGCATCATTTTTTGAGAACAAGAGCTCAGTGGCCATCATTTTGGGATACATCCTAAGGCCATACTCCAAGGACAAGATTGATTGAATCAGAAGAACAAAAAGCATATTTTGAAGTGGAATACTTACTCAGAACTTGAAAGAAGGGGGGAATCAATTTAATTTGACAGAGAAGAATTGAAGAAGGATTTTCAGGATAATGGTCAAGAGGAAAAGAAAATTAAAAAGAAAGTTTTTGAAGAAATGTGGGGATATTTAGATGGCACTAAACAGTGGCAGGGTATTATGGTGTTCAGGAGCCCACCAGTTTCAAGAGGGGGATACTGTAACAACCACTCACCAGGGGTAAGGGTATTCATCAATACACCCACTCAAACACCTCAAATCAGCAGATCCAGTATCTGCATCAGCATTCAGTTTCAGCAATCTTCATTCTGAAACATGCATACAGTTTGGTACATCAATACAGCCTTTCAATACCTGTACAGGTTGGATTCACCCAATACAGCTTCAATACGCCAGCATGAAACTGTATGATCACTCAAATACACCACACCTCTTGTACAGGCTCTTTACAGCTGTACAGGACATGTATTGGCAAGACTCAATTCAATAATTCAATCCTCTCATGAAAATTCTTCCTCTGGATCAGGGCTGGTGTTTCTCACATATACCAGCCCCTCTTTCTCCCCCCTGGGGACTTTTCCCCAGTTAATTAATTTAGTTTATTTATTATTTTATGAATATTATTATCCTTATTTTGGGTACTATATTTATTTAATATTAAGTTAGTCTTTGCATTTCTCTCTTTGCCTGTACAGTATGAGTTGGGTGGCCATATCCTTATTAACCCTTCTATTTTCATTCTGACAGGTTGAAACAGTGGACTTGGACTTGTTTGTGGTTGGCTCTTCCATTCTTTTATTCCTATTCTGTTGTTTCTGCTTTCTTATATTCATTATTTTAGTAATTCATCTTTAACACTCTTAAATGTATCCTTTCTTACCATATCTTTGAGCCCTCCATAAGTGAGTCCCAGTTTACTGAGTGCCAGGCCCTCTTCACTTCGAAGAGCCCCTGTGACATGGTGCCACATAGGGTTTGGGTGCAATCACATTTTATGATACTAAACTAATGGATTAAAACATTAAATTTTCCCAAAACCTTTTAATTGGATTGGTGGGGTAAAGAAGGCTCTGAACCATTTCCAAGAAGGAGTGTTCAGATTTTGGAAGATTATCTGGAGTTTTTGCTGATTCCTTCATCAATTTGAGATTCCAAATGTTATTATTAAAAAATGCTTCTGTTTCTGTTGGCTTAGAAACTCTAACCCTATATATTGCAATCTATATCACAAGTGAACAGCCAATAATCATGTATCTTACACAATGATAAAACTCACCTGCAATCCAAGCTCCTCAAGCCAGGCTGGCAGTTTAAGCTCTCAGTTACTGATCACCTTAATACCAACAGGCAGGAATGTATGAGCATCATTTGTGGGTAGACTGTCCCATTTATTTTTGTAAATACTATTTATATTATCAAGCCCCCTTTTCCATGATTCTTGAGTAAGATTGGAATGATAAGTCAGATGTCTCCAAACTCTTTAATGTGGGATAAAAATATTCCTTGAAAATTGGGGGAGGATGACACTTTGGGCTCAGGGTCAGACATTATATCAGTCATATCTTGACCTATTGTAACATGTTTAATTGTCTCCATTTCTTGAAAGGCTTGAATATTTTGAGGAGAGGCAAGAGGGGTTTCATAATGGATTGCTTCATTGAGTATGGGGGGGCTTTCAGTATGCGGAGGTTCATTATAAATATGGTCCACATCAACATTGATCAGTTAATCACCTTGATCATGGGAATCCTTTGTGGCTTCAAAATTAGTGTGTTTTTGTTGGTTTTTTTGTGGCATGTATATTTGGTCTTTTTCCTAATCCTTTTCCTGGAGCTCCAATTACCACTTGACATCCTTCAGGTAGAGATTCTCCCACCTCCACACCTATCCATATATTGTAAGAAGCCATTTTCAACATTTTTGTATTGAAATAGTAATAGACTTATGGTTAAAATCAATTTTGAGGAGGCTCATTGCTTCAGCAATCTTTTGATGTACATAATCAGGGATTTTACTATCATTTTGAATTTTTTCCAGCCTTGGGACTGTTTGAGAAATGTTTGAGACAAATGGTTCCTTGGATGTAATTTCAACCTTGCCACTGAATATTACATCATCTTGCCCAGCATCTTCTGTTGATGAACAAGGTTCCACAGTCTTTTCCTTCTGATAGCTTTTGAAATTAGGTTTTTGAGAGCTTGGAGGCTGAGCTGAAATAAAGGCTATGACACAATATCAGGTTTTGAGAGATTCCAAATATTCAAGATGCATGGATACTCACATTCTGAATGAACTGGTGGATCTTGATTATTTTCATGTGACTGGCTCTCTACTTCAATTCCTAATTCATAACTACTGACCATATCAGAGATTTTACTTCCACTCTCTGGTGCTGAAGTTCCTTTTTCATGAAATTCAGTTGAATTTCCTGGGGTTGGGGGCATAGCAGAGGTAGTTTATTAAGTAAATAGATGGTGACAAGTTTATTTATAGCTTTATTGAAAATTGTGCAATAAAAAGATCAATATTGAAGAAAAAAGGCAGGAGTTCTGAAAGTGGTGGAAGTAAAATAAGTTCAAGATCACTGATTATTTTTTAGGTAATATCAATATTGAAGAATCTTGGAAAGCTTGAAAGAAGTTAAATATCAATTGAAATCAGTTCAATAGTTAGTGAATTTTCTAGAAAAAAGAAATTTCAGAACAACAAGCTGACCAAAAGAAACCTTCCCATCAACAGCCTTGGAGCCTTCCATCAATATCTATTGAGCTGGTCATGAATTTACAAGATATGCTTTGTTGGGAAATTCAAGGAGGTGATGTGTTGCAAATTATTTCATCTCATTCAAATGAAATCACTTCCCTGTGAGAAATTGAATAAATTTGACTAGTGAGAAACCTACTAAAGTCAGCTTTTGAACTATTCAACGCCCATGAGGTAAGGACTAAGCAAAGTGTTCCATTTGAATGATATGAAATAAACTGGTTTTTTTTGGGGAAACAGAAGATACAATTTGGGTTTTAAATAGTCCACTTATTGAGCTTCAATTTGTGAGTCTCATTAATTCAACGCTAACCACAACTTTGGGAATATCCCCACCAATTTCCCCAGAGAGCCTTTTCGAAGAGAAGGCCACTCAACATGTTTCCATGATTGCGTTCATCATGTATGCCAACTAGCCACAGTACCCTATGGATCTCATACCTGAGCGTAAGGATGGTAAGCGGCAGAGAAAGAATTAGGCGTAAGGGGGGTTAAGGGTGGCATCAGAGGCATATCTTGAGGGCGCTGCGGGAGCGTAAGGATTGTAAGTGGCAGAGAAGATGAGGCAGTGGTGAGGGCGGAGATGGGGGAGAATTGTAGTCTCATATTGAGAGTGTTGCAGGACTGTAAGGATGGTAGGTGGTGTTGAGGATTAGGCTGGTGTGGGAGCAGCATCAGAGGCATGTCAGGAGGAAACTGTGAGAGCATAAGGATGGTAATTGGCAAAGAGGATGAGGCATAACAAGGGTTGAGGGCGGTGTAGGAGGTATATCTTGAGGGTGCGGCAGAGCATATTGATTGTGAAAGGCAGGGGTGTGGAAGCGCAAGGAGTGATGAGGGCGGAGATTGAGGGTACCACACAAGTGTAAGCATGGTAAGCGGCAGAGAGGATGAGGAGGGTGGAGGGCGGAGTAGGAGGTATATCTTGAGGGCTTTGCGGGAGTGTAAGGATTGTACACGGTGGTGGTGTGGAAGTTTAAGGAGTGATTAGGGTGGAGATGAGGGGGAAGTGTTGCATTCACCTCTAGAGGGTGGTGTGGGCGTGTAAGCATGCTAAGGGTTGGAGAGGATTAGGCGGGGATGCGGAAGCCAATTCATGCGTGAGAGTAGGCATGGTAAAGGGGTGAGATGGCAGAAGTCTTCTCATGCCAAACTGCTTCCTTGCACCATGAGGTGTAATTACCAAAACCTTGCAAATATTGTTAGATAAATTTGGGCTTTGAGTGACATTCTCATGTGATGCATTTGACAATTGACGTTGTCTTGACGCAGAATTGACGTGACCCACTAAATCCAGTGACCATCATGTGACACTAACACGACTGAAGCAAGATTTTATACTGGCCGTGGTGCGACATGAAGCCAATCACCAGTGATTGATGCAAGATTTACCCTGGTGTTGTCTTTGGTGAACGGCTGCTCCTGGGCCTTTACTACAAGCTGCCTCTATATATAGCTTGAATGGTAGTTTCAAGTCGGTTAATCTGAGGACAGGTGCATTAGTGAGTTCATATTTGATCCTCTCATATGCATCTCTCCTTTCCTTGTTAATTTAAGAAACTACATCTTTTGAACAAAGCTTGTATAAACTACTAGTTATGTAGGCAAAGTTTTTGATGTGGTTTTTGTATTAGCTAGTAAACCCAAGGAAACATTGCATCTCTTTGATGTTCCTTGGTACTGGTCTTTGAAGTACTTCTACTACTTTGTTCTGATATAGGGCCAGGATAAGGCCTGAGACTTTATATCCTAGTGCCAATAGTTCTTATTGGCCAAAATTACACTTTTTAAGTGAAATTTTCAGATTAATGGGTGTGCATTTACTTAGTACTCTGTCTATTTATTTCACATAGTCTTCCCATGTCTCTGAGTATATATTGATATAATCAATATATACCACCATCTAGCCTTCTGATATTTCTTCTTGAAATATTGTGTCCATCATCCTTTGGAAATATGTTGAAGCATTTTTAATGCCAAATAGCATTCTAGTGTACTAATATATGCCCATATGACATATAATCCTGAGTAGCTTCATGTAGTTTGGATTAAGTCCATTCTTCTGAAAGCCTTTCATAAAATCCATTTTGGCTATGTATTTGGCTTTTTCCCCCGTGTCCAGGGCATGAGTTATCCTTGGTATAGGGTACCTCTCATCTTTTGTGTAGTTATTCAGTGTCCTGAAATCTCCACATAACGTGGATTTGAAATCATGCCAGGTGTTAAGGACAGAAGTGGTGATTTGGATTATTTCATTATGTCTTATCCTCCTGATAACATCCATATCTAGGAGTTCATTAATGTGTTTTGAATTTCTTTCCTAATTTACAGGCTTTCAGAATATGGTGGTCTTCTGAGCATGGGTGGATAAGGTCTTTCCACATCCAGATATAGTTCTATATCAGTCCCTCTTATCTTGCACAGAGGTTCTTTACCAATGGCAAAGGCTGGTCTATTTTTCCTCAGTATTTTCAGTAAACCAAGTTTTTGTTTACTGGTGAGGTTAGCAGTGAATTGGCCATCTTTTAATTCATTGAGAAATTATTCTAGAGGATCTTGGTTATACATATGGTATATATCAAGTGAAAATTTCATTTCTTTGTTTGTAACTATGGTAATGTGCCTGTTTTTACTATTTTAAATGTCAATTACATACATCCTTTGGTAGTCTGTTGCCAGTAAAAATCCCTGGATGTGAGCATCTTCAAGCACTACAAACTCTGGGATGAGTCTTATATTACCTTTCCTATGTAGTATGATTATCTCTTTCATAATGGTACCAATGAAACTCATCTTCTGTAAAAGGGGCTCTTCTAAGTGAAGAGGGCCTGGCACTCAGTAAACTGGGACCTACTTATGGAGGGCTCAAGATATGGTAAAAGGGAATACACTTAAGAGTGCAATAAGACAAGATTATTAATAAAAGAAATTTCAGAAAAGCAGCAACAAATAATAAGAGTAAGAAATAAAAGAGCCAACCACAAAAAAGTCCAAGTCAACTTTTTTAACCTGTCAGAAGGAAAGAGAAGGGTTAATAAGTATATGGCCACCACAATTCATACTGTAAAGGCAAAGAAGAAATGCAAAGACTAACTTAAAATAAGTAAATATAATACCCAAAATAAGGGTAAGACTATTCATAACTAATGAATCAACTAACTTAATTAACTGGGGAGAAGTCCCTAGGGGGAGAAAAAGGGGCTGGTATATGTGAGAAACACCAGCCCTCATCCAGACAGAGAATATTTATAAGAGGAATTGATTATTGAATTGAGTTTGAGCAATACAGATGCAGTACAAGAGAGGTTATGGTCTTGAGTGATCATACAGTTTCAGACTTGTGGATACAAACTGTATTGGATGAATCCAGCCTGTACAATAATTGACAGGCTGTATTGGGAAACCAGGCTGTATGCATGTTTTAGCAAGGAAGATTCCTGAAGCTTATTACTGATACACACAATGGACTTGCTGGTTTGGGGTGTTTGAGTGTATGTAAGATTGAATACCCTGACGCCTTAATAGTGGTTGTTACAATATCCCCCTCTTGAAACTGGTGGGCTTCTGAACACCATAATACCCTGCCACTGTTGAGTGGCATCTCAATATCCCCAAATTGTTTCTAACCATTTTTCTTTTGATTTTCTTCCCTCTTGGCCACTCTCCTCAAATTCCTCTTTTCTTCTTCATTTTCATCTTTTGATTAAAGTCCTTCCCTTATTTCTTGAGTAAGTTCATTCCAGCCTTAAAATTATGCTGTTCCTGTTGAATTCCTGCAATAAGACTTCTTTCCTTCATTGGCCTTGAATTGTATCCAAAAAATATGGCCATCAAGCTCTTCTTCTTGAATAATGATTAATAATGGGTATATGAACATGTACCTCATAAAGATCTGGCCAAAATTCCCTTTTTGGCCCTCTTCTTGCATTCAGCCTTGATTGGTCATTTGATAATTTAAAAGGGGGGTCTTGTCCCCATGATTCTTGAAGATATCACCCCAAAATTGGCCTTTGGGACCATTTTGGGTCAATGCAACACCTGTGGCCATTTTGAAATTTTTTGGTTCTAAACCCATTTTTGGTCAATTTATGGCCTTGGTGATTTGTTTCCTTTCCATGGTTTGTGGGGACTATTGGAGTCCCCTGGGCCCAAATTTTCTGGGTCTTCAGGGGGTCCATGGGACCAAAAAGATGCCCAATCCCTCAACATTACCTATATGACCTGGGCCCATTGGGGTGGTCCAGGAGGATATGAAGAAAAATGACCTCCAAATGTCTGAAGGGGAGGTCCTGAATTGTTGATTGGGGCTCAAGAGGCCCTTGGAACCCCACACCACCATTGTTGATGATTTATTCAGGCTTGATCTGCATAATCTGAAGGATTGAATTCTTCTGCTCCATAATCTCTAATCATGAGCTCCAAACTGACTGAACTCACAGAATATTGCCCTTCTGTGCTTCCACCATCTGCTCTTTATGGTTCTGGAATCCTCAGTTATTTGGGTTCACCTTGGTAAAGGTCTTCTTCTGGCCACTTTGATCATTCTCAAACCTAGGATGGCTACAGAGAAGTTGAAGTTCTTGATCCTGCTTGTACCAAGTGTTTTATGAAAGGAAAGGAGTGTTTCCAACATTTCAATCAGAAATCTTCAAAGTGCTATTTTTGTTTTGTTGGCAAGAAGCCATGTTTTCATCCTGGAATGCCGGCTTACAATGTCAAGAGATACTTGTGGAGAAAGAATGATGGGCCTTTTGGGAAGGAGTTACCAGGTTCTGAGGCCCCTACCCCTGATGATACTTTAGGGTATTCCAACTGCAAGTGTGGTGATTTTCTTGATTGATTTTGATACTTATATTTGGTATTAGTGACTGATTCTAATCAGAGAGAGGTGGCTAGGTGGACCAATGTTGGAGGGCCCATTCCAATTGGTGGTAGGCCAATTTATTCCAGCTCAGAGGTCCCCATCTCAAGTATCAATACTGAAGGTGGAATGAGAAGAATAAGAGGAATTTCTGATTCCCCCACCAATCCTGATGCTGAAGGTAGTGATGAGGTGTATAGTGAATAAGCTGAAGTGGTACTTAACTCTGATGGAGACCAATCCAGTACTTAACCTTCCCAACCTTCTGCCAAGAGATTCCAAAGTCAAATAGTACTTAATACCCCCAGAAATTTCCAACCAGTGCTTTCCACTGTTCCATCCTCTGTTCCTACTCTTTCACCAAGTCGTTCCACTGCTAGGCCTCACTTGGTTCCAACAGTGAAACCATCACCTATTCCTCAGTCCAGAAATTCCCCCATTGTCACCTCCATAACACTCCAACCTGGCGCCAGCTCCAGTAGAAAAAAAGAAGACTGATTGCCTTTTCTGTTTACTGCCACCCAAGTGTTTCAGAAAAGGCAACGTTGGCCTATCTGGGTTACCAGAGAGGAATGAAATATGATGAATGAGGGCCAAGATGCTGTGGCCAGGTTATTTTGAAGAGTTGATAAAAATAGTAGGGAGGTGATTATGTATGCTGATGATAGAACTATTTTTGGTAATGATTCTGAGGAGATGGCTGCAAAGTTTCCTTGGTATGAGGATGAACTGATTAATGACTTCAAGAGAGCTTTTGATGCCCTGGGTAGAGATAACTAGTTGCCTTGTTCTTGTTTGTGTTTGGTTTGCCTTCTATCCCCACTCTTATAGCCACTAAACAAAACAAAATAAAATAAAAATAAAACCTCCCAACACATGACATGGGAGGGGGTGTTGCTATTTTATAAAGAAATAAAAAGAGAACACAATTATACAAGTAAAGAAAGAAAATAACTTAAGAGAATAAGAGAGGAAAGAAAAGAAAATAGGGAAATTTCTGAGGTTTGTCCTTCTTGGGATGAGTTGCTTGATTTTGGCAATGGAATTTTTGAAATATAAAAGCCAAGCATTTGATTCTCACAGAGTGGTCAAGGTGATGTTTTTCAAGAAGTAGAACCCTCAGGGATGCATACCAGGAGATGAAACTTACTGTTACAACTTCCACTTCCCACGAAGCTCAATAAAATGCATAACTTTTCCATAATTGACTTTGAAGTAATTAATGTCTTGAATAATGATAATGGTACAAGTTGGAAAAAGAAAAGAAGAAATTTGGCCATATCTTGATGAAAGGTCCAAATTGGAGGGTATTGATGTTGCAAGGCGTTCTGAATCTGTCCATACCATTGACAAGTTATCAGGCTGAGTCTATGATAAAGGTGTATATTGGTATTTACACACTTAATATGACTGTGACATGGTGAAGATGATACAAAACATTTTTGATAATGATAATAGATGGTTTAAAATAAGATATTAAGGGCTTTATTATAATAATACAGTGGTGGTGAGCACTGCTGAAAGCCCAGGGCGCAGCTTTACCAGTTGCGTTACTATAATAAGAACTACAATACTTAAGTTTGAAGTATAACCTGTTAATTTTTCAAGAGTATAGTTGTTTTTGACAGTTGTACTACGTAGGATTTCAAGAACAGGATTGGTAAACCTTTTCTGGCTGTGAAAAGGGCCCTTTTTATCCTCAAACAGGGTGAAAAGGCTTCTAGACCTTTCCATGTAGAGGAAGGGAAGATTTTCACTCCCAAGTACTGAATTGTGGTTTTCAAAAATCCTGTATAGCCTTTATTGGGATCAGATGTGGTTTTTAAACCACATCTGGGCAACTTTCACCAATACAGGGGGAAAATTATTATCTGGGGACCACATAGCCTGATTTTGACATGTATTATGCGTAGAATGCTGTACAGAACCTGTATGGGACCCCAGTATTGAATGAAATATGGGGAATTGAAGTATAAAAATGCTTGTTTGTCTGTTTGACACCTCATAATCATGGGATGGGATATTATCCCACTAGAAGGCTGTATTGGCCAAACAGTGGGATTTTGACCTTTAAACAGCCTTACCTTTGTCAGTTTTTGAGACATAAACCTCAGAATTGGTTCTGTTTATAGCCCTGAATGTTTTCTACACAATGATACCTCCTTTGATATGGTTATCACTAAATATGGCAAAGTTATGCCATGTACAAGCTTTTTTGTACATATGTATGTTTTGGCATGAAGCTGTATGGAGCTTGTTTGCTGCATAACTTTTGTTCTAGGTGAGGTATGTTGAGATAAATGGAACCATCAGATATCCCTTATTGTCCTCTTTCCAAAGAGACCCCACTTTAGGTATCTCACACTAAAATTGTAGAAGTTAGATGAGAGGTGAATATTTTGTTCACCCTTATTTGGCCATAGTTTGGTCATAACTTCTGGAATTCTGGTGCTAGCTAAGCTTGGCTAGTACCATTGGATAGCCCTGACTTAGAGCTCCATTTTGAATACCCATTTGACAGGGCTAAGCCTCTTCCTCTGTATTCTAGATGAGAGGTGAAAATTAAGGTTTATGCTCAGCAACAGTTTTGAGCAGGAATAACCTTATTATTCTTTGTCCTATGATGATGACACTTGTATATCTAAAAAAGGGTGAGTTTTCTCTTCCTTTTGATACCTTTTGAGCTGATTTGGCTGAGCTCCATGTTTTGTTTGTATTTTGGCTACACAATTGATTTATGGTATTTGGCTGTCATGCTTGTGCTCTAATTTTGAGTCACAGGCTGACATACCCTCCCTCTAAAAAAGGCTCATAATTTATGAGACTGTTTAGTCCTCCTAGAGGCCCTGAATCTTCTCAAGTGAAGGTTCCCATCTGGAATGGCATCCTCTGAAAACCATTTGTCCTCATCAGCTGTCTGGTTCTTGAATCTGACCAAGTATTTTCTTTAGTCTTTACGATTAAGTCTGATCTTCCTGCCCTTAATTATTTTCCTCACTGGTCCAGGGGAGTCTTACACTTCCACTATCTCCGGTGTTTTGGGGTTTTTCTTCATGGAGGGGAATTTATCCTCCTCTTTCTGGAAGTATGGCTTGACTAAACTCACTGGAAAGACTGGGTATTTCCTAGAAGATTCTTGTGTAAGTTTGACTTCCACTGCATTTTTTGCTATCAAACTAATGATAGTGAAGGGCCCTACAAATAAGTCTCTCATTTTCTTAGGTCCTTTGAGATAATTAAAGTTCAGTGTGGACACTAACACTTTGTCTCCTTCTTGAAAGTCAGGTTCCATGTGTGATTTGTCCACCCTCTGGTTATTATATTCTTTTGCTTCAGCTTTGCATTTGGCAGCTGTGTCACAAAAATGCTTCCACATTTCATGGAAATCTTTGGCTGTGGGGTGGATGTTCAGAAGATTTTTCTTGAAGTGATCCACAGGCAATAGAGGATTCCACCCTTTCTCTACCAGTGCGGGTGTTTTTCCTGTGGTAGAGTGCTGAATTGTATTATAAGCCAGCTGGACTGCGTGTAGAACGGTAACCCAGTCATGGGTGTATCCTTAATGGTCCTTGTATTCCATGCCATAGGCACAGAATATTCTAAGTATTTCCTCCATTATCTCAATCATCCTTTCACCTAATCCCTCTGTTTGTGTATGGTAATCTGTGGAAAATGCAAGCTTGGTGCCAAGCCCATCATACAAGTTTGTCCAAAATTTGGATGTGAACTGTTGGTTCCTATCACTAATAATGATCTTTGGGACTCCACAGGTGGATATTATGTCATTCCAAAATAACAGAGCAGTGTTCATGGCTGTTTCCTCCTTGTGACATGGTAGGCACCTCATACTCTTTCCAAAACTATAAGCTATAATCAAGCAGGCATTGAAGTTCTCTTTGCTTCGTGGGACAAGTCCTGTGACCCAGTTCATGTTGATGGTTTCCCCTGGGTGTTTGGGTTCTTCCATGTGTTGAAGTAACCCATACTTCTTCCCATGTTTCCTATTTGCCTTCTAGCATCTCTCACAAGTGCTGATTTATTAACTCAACTCTTGCTCCCATTTGGGCCACCAAGCTATGCTCGCTACCCTTTCCTTGGTCCTGTCTTCACTAATGTGTCCCATATAGGGGCAGTCATGGATTTCTTGTAGGATCAAGGATATATGGTCTCTGTCTATTATTGTGAGTGCACTAGTGCGCGTCTTGCTATGGTAGAGCAGGCTATCTATGAGGAAATATTTGTTGTCCTTATGGTCCCTCAACCATGCTTCCTCTAACTGGGATTCCAGCTCTGGGCTCCTGTACGTTTGTTGAAGGAGTTGCAACAACATGCCACACTGTTTTTGTTTGGCATATGTCTTCATTACTGCACTGAAAAATTCATTATGCAGTTGTGGGGAACATATTCCCAATATGGGAGTTTCTGTTACTTCTTAATCAGTGTTTCCACTGTCTGGGGTACTAAGTTTTGGTTCCCATTCAGAAAATCTGAAGTTTTTCCTCCTATTTCTTTCCATTAAATGGATAGGAATCTTGGCTGCTACTGCAGGTTCATAAGATGGATTTCTTTTGACATTATCCAGTGGCCATCTGCTGAGGTCACCTGCATTGGTATGACTTTTACCTTCTTTGTATATGATGGTCATGTTCCCTATTTACTCTTGGATGGCTATTTGCCACCTGAACATGTGTCTATTGGTAGTCTTAATGTTTAGTAAAGACTTCAAGCCTGTGCAGTCTGCATAGACTTCAAAGACTGCACCCTCCAAATAATAATGGAGTTTCTCCAGAGCTCAGACTAAGCATAGACATTCAACCTGGGTGGCCCCATACCTCGCTTCTGAATCTTTCAGTTTCCTCAAGATGTAACATATTACACCATCTCTTGGTTCACAATCTACAATTTGTCTCTGGTGAAGGGCTTCTCCCAAGCCTTGGCTACATGCTGCATCTATATATAACTTGAATGGTAGTTCAAATTCAGGCAAGATTAGCACAGGTGCATTTTTGAGTTCATGTTTGATCCTCTTATATACATCCCTTCTTTCCTTGGTAGTTTCAAAAACTACATCTTTTGAACATAGCTTGTATAAACTACTAGTTATGTGGGAAACATTCTTGATGTGGTTTGTAAAGTAGCTTGAAAGCCCAAGGAAAGATTGTGTCTCTTTAATGTTTCTTGGTACTGGATTTTTAAGTACTGCTGCTACTTTGTTCTGGTCAATTGCCAGAATAAGACCTGAGACTTTATGTCCTAGAGCTAGTAGCTCTTAATGGCCAAAATTAAACTTTCTCAGTGAAATTTTCAGGTTGTGGGTATGCATTTACTTAGCACTTTGTCTATGTATTCCAAATGCTCTTCCCATGTCTCTGAGTATATAATTATGTCATAAATATATACTACCATCCAGACTTCCAATATTTCTTCTTAAAATATTGTGTCTTTAATCCTTTGGAAGTGGGCTGGTGCATTTTTGATGCCAAATGGAATCCTGGTATACTCATATTTTCCCATATGGCATATGATTTGTAGTAATTTCATGTAGTTTGGTTTAACTCCATTCTGGTGGAAAGCTTTCATACAATCCATCTTGGTTATGAATTTGGCTTTTTCCAGTCTGTCTAAGGCATGAGGTATCCTTGGTATAGGGTACCTGTCAACTTTTGTGTAGTTGTTCAGAGCTCTGAAATCTCCACACAGCTTAAATTTTTTATCATCCCAGGTGATTAGGACAGGAGTAGTAATTTCCACTATTTCATTGTGTCCAATCTTTCTGATGACATCCATATCCAGGAGATCATTTATATGTTTTTTAGTTTCCTTTCTGGGTATGAAGGTCTCCTGAGCATGGGTGGATAAGGTCTTTCCACATCCAGGTATAGCTCTATATCATGGCCTCTAATTTTGCTATGGGTTCTTCACCAATGGAAAATGCTGGTCTGTTCTTTCTCAGCATCTTCAGCTAACTTAGATTCTGTTTACTGGTGAGGGTAGTGTTAAACTGGCCCATTCTGAATTCATTCAGTAGTTTCTCCAGTCAATTCTGGGCAGATAATTGGTATATATCAAGTGAAAATTTCTTTTCCTTGTTGGTACCAATGGTAATGTTCCTCTTTTTACTATTGCAAATATCAATACCATACATCCTCTGGTAATTGGTCCCCAGTAAGAACCCTTGGATGTGGGCATCATCAAGCACTACAAACTCTGGGTTGAGTCTGATATTACCCTTCCTATGGGGTATAATTATCTCTTTGATAATTGTCCCAATGGAAGTCATCTTCCCTGATGCACTTTTAAAGTTTTTTGCCTTGGTGGGAAAGAGTTGTTTTTCCCAATTTGGGAAATGGTTTTCCAGGTAATTTATGGCCACTATGGAGCAGTGTATCCCACTGTCAATGATCAATTGGTGTGAACCACTGTGAATTCAAACAATCATTTTTGTGCCTGTTCCATGTTTAAGGTTTGAATATGACACTTTGATTACAATTCAAGTATTTTTCCTGTCCTCAAAATTTGTATAAGGTAAGAAATGATTAAAAATAGTATAAAATAGTATTTTTAAGAGGAAAAACACTGAGTTTATTGTATTTAAATTTATATAAAACAACAATATTATAAAGATTTATTGTTTTACCCACAATAAAGATTTATTCAAAAATACTCTACAAGAGATATTTAAGGCTACAAAAGAAATTTCTTCAAGAGCAATTGAAATTGGAATTAATTGAGAAAAGAACTGAAAGAAATTAATTAAAGGAAAAAAGTCTTTAGAAAATTATTTAAAGATAAAACATGCTCAAAACTGACCAGAGTGAATTTGGAAACAAAGTGACAAAGTTAACAGTGATGAAAGATTCTTTAATTCACTTTTGGGGTGGTTCAAGGGGTAAAAATGATTATAAGAGTTACAAAAAAGGAGTATAATGATTTTTTCACATGGTTGAAAGGTTTAGAATGATATTAAAAGGGTTGTTGGAATCTTTTATTGATTGGTTTAAACGTTTTTAAATAATTATAACAGGAAAAGATTCTAACATGAAGAGAAAAGTGGGGAAAAGAAGACATTCTTTTATAGCCATCAGTTTGCTTACTCCAAAAGTGAAATTTATTCTTGTCAGTCGTGGGAGACACTCTGACAATAGAAAAGCCAATTATGGCATCATTGAGCCCTGGTTTAGACCACAAAAGGGCTGGTTTTAGCCATTTTAGACCCTTCAATCAGCCATTCCTATAGTAATACCTGTTCTAGAGGCTTCAAAACACGTCAGAATGTGTGTCAGAGACGTAGAAGCCAGTTAAAACTGTTTTTACTAACATTGTTTTAACTTAAGGGTAGTTTTACCCTCTTGGCAACAGTTAAAACTGCCCTGGTTGGTATCAAAACCTCATCATCAATTGAGTCACAGACCCTGTGACTCAATTCCAGGCCAAAATTGATGAACCTTTGCATGGACTATGAGATCCCATGCCTTTCAGCAAGGATTTTGGGGGTCTGGCTCCCCCTTGGAGCTAGAGATCCTTTCCCCCCCCAATTTTAATCTTTCCAATTTGTTTTTTTGTTTAATTCCTCATCATGTATTATGCTTGTAATTTACATATGTAACTCAATTGAATTTTACAGTACAATACAGTAATAATTGATACCTCATATGTAAATTAAACTTCACTTATGTAATACACGCGCACATTTTGACATTTCAATTGAGAATAATTCAATTCCTCAAAGCTTCTGAACTACACACAACATCTCAATTTTAACACAAAAATTGATGGTTAACACCACATGTGGTGTTAATTAAATTAAGGTTTTGAGTATTTTCAGCTTTTGTACAGAAAATACTCAAAACTTAATGTAAGCTTATTTAGAGTTGAGTTACAGAAATTTTACCCAGAGGTGACCCCCCCTATATTTTTTATGAGGAATCCAATGGTGAAGTAATTTTCTTAAGTTTACTTATTGGATAAAAAATGACAATATGTTTTATGTAACGTTTTACCAAAGATACTTTAATTTCATTGATTTTATCAAAAATTCATTTTGACTTAATTTTTTCAAGTAAAAATGCATTTTCACAATTTTCAGATTTAATGAAATTTTTCTTTTAAATTATAATTATGTTTTCATTTTTATACATAAATTTGTATTTATATTTTAATTTTTATTTCAATAATATAAATAAATTTATTTTATTTATATTTATATCTTATTTTGTTATTTGTGGTCTTTTGGGTATATGAAAATACCTTTAAGGCTCACACCATGTATGTATGCCATTCCTTTGGTTGGTGTGACCAGGAATCTTTGTGAATCCTGTGTATGTTTGCGCAAGTTTTTATTGGCAGTGTCTTGTGGCATGCCTGCTTCCAACTGTATGTCCTGGATTTCTAGTGGGGTTTCCTCCTGTTATTCTACTAGAAATTCTGCTCTTGGGTCCTGCTCTTTATTTGATTTTTCTCTGATGGCATCTCCCATAGAATCTGATTCAGAATACTCTGTTGGGGATTCCTCCTCTGGGACCTTCTCAATGGCATAGACTTTTTTCATTGCCTTTGGACAGTTGTTGGCATAGTGGTCTGTTGAACCACAATTGTGACAAGAATTTTTCTTCTTGGTAATTTCAGCCACCCTTTCCCTGGATTTGGCTTTAAAATCCACCCTGAAAGGTTGTTTCTCTTTGAAACCACTGCTTTCATATGGGGTGTATTTCCCTACATTAGTTCTTTTCCAAACATCTTGTCAGTTATTTGCAATAACATCTAGAGTGAAATTTTTGTTTCTTCTGCATTTTACTGCATTCTCTAGTTCTCCTGGAATTTGTGTTAGGAGTTTGTGATTCCTCATCTGAATGTTCATTTGAGGATCAATGGCTTTAAGTCTTTTAGACTGTCTAAGACACCATTCATATGGATCTTTGTCCACTGAATACTTGTCATTTTCAAATGACTTGGTCTTTTTCCATATCCAAGTACCATTGCTGTACATTTGGATGATTTGACTCTTCCACCATGGCTAGTTTCTTCTTCCATGGATTTGTTTCATTTCTTTTTACCATATACTAGCATGTCCTTTGAATGCTGTATTAAGTCTAGCAGTGATCCAGTAGTCTGGTATGCTTGGTACATCAATGAAGAGTCCAAAAATATAATCTATGAGCTCCATATCATCATATTCTCCTGATCCAGAGAATTTGAGCCAGTTTGAGGCCTCAGGAAGCTGTTTCAAGGCTTCCTTCTCTGAATAAGACATATTATCTCCATCCTGGTATTGTAATGGAGATCTCGCTTTATTAATCAACATGGCATCTGTTTTGATGTCATCTTGGTGATATGGATTATCCATAACCTGGCCTTGTAGTTGGGGCATCATGTTATGGTAGACATTAAAAGTTTGTTTATGTCTTGATCCAGACAATCCCTTCCCTTTTTTCTGGGGTGTTGTTCATCAAAGACTAGATTCAGTCATTTTCTGGTTTCTTCAGAGGCCTTTCTCAATTGAGCATGTCCTTCTTGAAGGGGTTTAAAAATTTTGTCCATGAAGGCTGTCAATTATTTCATCCCCTCATGGCCTGCTTCAAGTTCTGCACACTGCATTTGAGTTTTCTCAGCATATTGGCAAATTTGTAAACACAGTGCATCACTTTTTACATTACTCTCAGGTGTGACAACATTATGTTTGATCTGAGTGGGGGCAATATTTCAATTAATGGGACTACTGATTCTAGAGTTATATACAACTACTTCTGGTTCTTGTACACTTCTTTCACCAAATCCAACAGCTTTTGGATCATTGGGTCTGACTCTCTCTTTCTTTGGTTGAAGGTGGTCTGGTTTTTGCTCTTGTATCCTTGTCTTCTCCTGGAAAGCTCCTGGGATTGTGAAGAATGGTGACTCTTGGCCACCGATCTGTTGGTTTCTGAATGGTATGAAGACATTGGAGAGCTTATTTTTCCTCCTCCTTGTGAGCCTGAAGGAATTTGAGTATGGCCTGTCTGGGTCAGCTGTTCTTCTATAGCTTGGATAGTGGCTTGATTCTCCCTTATCCTCTGTGCCCTTGCCTCCAGGAGTCTGAACAGCCTGGTAGGATTCCAACCTTTGGTAATTACCATAAGGTCTTTGAAGTCTATCTCTTTGAGACAGATCTTCTGGCAACTTGCTCCAAGTTCTGCCCAGTGGGATGCCAGGTTGAACCTCTTTTTTTCCATTCTCCATTGAAATAAACTTTTGGGGAGTTGGTGGAGCTGAAGAACCTGATCCATATATTTCCAGTCCTGTGGTTTGAGGTTTCTGTTGAATTGGAAAGTGAATGGCAGGGTGGGTATGATTTCCCTCAGTGTCTTGCCCTCCACCACTGTGTCCAAGTTGTCCTCCTCTAGGTCTTCTGGTTCTGGACAAGCCTTCTCTGTCCTCTGGCTGGTTCCTTTGCAAGCCAAGGTCTCTGAGGTGTACAGGTGACATATCAGTGTTTGCAAGCAGTCAAAAACTTGATGTTCTTAGGGTATTTACCTTTGACTGTGCGTTGTACAAATTTTTTATCTGCTGCTTTTGGAAATTTTCCTTCAGAGGTTACAACTGCATTAATTATGGTAATCTTCCCTGTACAAGTTTGAGTGGCAATTGGTGTCCATGTTTTTTCTGTTATGAGGCCTTCACTGTTCCTCTTTCCTTTTACCTTGCTTCCCTCTGATTCTGGGGGTGTTACTGGTACATTGGCCTGTGACTGGCTCTCTAGTGGGATGCAGTTTTCTTCCACTGAAATAAAACAGGAAGAGAGGGCTTAATGTCAGTTAAGACTTCTTAATATTCTGTTTGCGCATCTAAGAATGGCCTTTGGGCTTATATATTTCTATATTATGCCCTTGTATAATGACAGTGTAATTAAATTAACAATCCCACATCAGAATTACACCTTACAGATATCTGGTACACTGTTTGTATACCAGTATCTCATAGATTAACTTGAATTTAGCAAGTATAATCTGAGGAAATGTGGTATGTAAGAGGGTAATTGAATTTCCGATACACCCAACCACGCCTCAACTATTGATTTTACAGTAAGAGGTGTCCTTATCTAATAAAAAATGACTTTAATAGTGGCTTAAAGTGTTTTCATATGGAAAAAATGCCAAAAATAAGCGTTGCTGTGGTCATTTAACTATAATTAACCACACAACAATGTAATTTAATAAAGATGAAAAGTAGTGGTATATGGCATGTACCACTTTTAAAAAGATATATAAGATATGTATTATATATATTTTCTAAGAAATTACGCCTAAAAAGATAAAAAGATATGTCATAATATAAGAAAATAAGTTAAAAACTCACTTGTAAGGTCCAAAAAAGTCAAAAAACACCGCCAGGCCCCCAAAATGTCAGGCTGAGTCTATGATCAAGGTGTATATTTGTATTGACAAACTTTAACTATGACTGTGACACAGCAAAAATGGTATAAAGCGTTTTTGATAATGATAACGAATGGTTTGAAATAAGATATTAAGGGCTTTATTATAATAATACAGTGGTGGTGAGCGCTGCTGAAAGCCCAGGGCGCAGTCTTACCAGTTGTGTTACTATAATAAGAGCTCCAATATTCAAGTCTAAAGTATAACCTGTTCATTTTCCAAGATTATAACTGACTTTCAAATTTTTACTACATAGAAATTCAAGATTAGAATGAGGAAACCTTTTCTGGCTGTGAAAAGGCCCCTTTTTATCCTAAAATGGGGTGAAAAGGCCTCCAGACTTTTCAATTTAAAAGAAGTGAAGATTTTTCACTCCCTAGTACTGACTTGGGGTTTTCAAAAAGCCTATATAGCCTGTATTGGGCTCAGATGTGGGTTTTAAACCACATCTGGGAAGTTTTCACCAATACAGGGTGACAATTTTCATCTGGGAACCACATAGCCTGATTCTGGTATGTATTATGCATAGAATGCTGTACAGAACCTGTATGGGACCCCAGTGTTGACTGAACTATGAGGTATTGAAGTATAGGCATTCTTCTTTGTCTGTTTTACACCTCATCATCATGCTTATGGGATATTATCCCACTAGAAGGCTGTATTGGCCAAATAGTGGGATTTTGACCCTTAAAAAGCCATACATTTGTCAGTTTTTGAGACATAAACGTCAAAATTGGTTCTGTTTATAGCCCTGGATGTTTTCTACACAATGGTACCTCCTTTGATATGGTTATCACTAAATATGGCAAAGGTATGCCATGTACAAGCTTTTTTGTACATATGTATGTTTTGGCAAAAAGCTGTATGGAGCTTGTTTGCTCCATAACCTTTGTTCTGGGTGAGGTATGGGGAGATGAATGGAACCATCAGATATCCCTTATTGTCCTCTTTCCAAAGAGACCCCACTTTAGGTATCTCACACTAAAATTGTAGAAGTTAGATGGGAGGTGAATATTTTGTTCACCCTTATTTGGCCTTATTTTTCTCATAACTCCCGTAATTCTGGTGCTAGCTCAGTTTGGCTAGTACCATTGGATAGTCCTGACATAGAGCTTCATTTTTAAGACCCATTTTATGGGGTTCAGCTTCTTCCTCTGTGTTTGAGATGAGAGGTGAAAATTAAGGTTTATGCTCAGCAACAACTTTGAGCAGGAATAACTGTGTAATTCTTTTTCCTATGATGATGGGGCTTGTAAATTTGGGAAGGGGTGAGTTTCCTCTTTAATTTGATACCTTTGGAGCTAATTTGGCTCAGCTCCATGATTTGGTGGTATCCTGGCTATACCATTGATTTATGGTATTTGGCTGTCATGCTTGTGCTCTGGTTTGAGTCAAATGCTGACAAAAGTGCTCACAAAGTGGCCAAGTTGCTTCTTAAAGAAACATTTGGGTATAATATCACCTGAAAGGTGCATTCTAGGACATGAACTTACTTTCATAAAATCCAATCCCCACCAAGCACCAAAAAATCAAACTCAGGAGGTATTTGGGCCAGGCTTGTCAGGATACAATGAATGGCAGTCCTTGAAAAGGTCTGGTGAGTTGGTAAGGCTCAAAGCTGGTTCCCAAGTTGTTCTTTCTAGGTCTTTGCTAAATCCTTTCCACTCTACAAGATACCATAAATTAACTCTTGTGAGATTTGAGTCTATAACCTGACACACTTCCCATTCTTCTTCCTCCTCCACTAAAAATGGTGGTGGTGGAAATTTCATTTGATTTGGGATACTTGACTGCTTGACTGGTTCTAAGAATGACACATGGAATACAGGGTGAACTGACTTCCATTGCAAAGGCAACTTGAGGAGATATGCATGGCTTCCAATCTTATTCAATACTTCAAAGGGTCCCAACCATGTTTCTGAAAGTCTCTTGGTGGGATGGTTTAGTCTTAATATTCTTTGAGTATAGCCATACTTTGTCCCCAGGTTGGAAATCACGTGAAATTGTCCTCTTTCTATTTGCATAATTCTTAAATTCCCTTATTGCTGACTCTAATTCTTCTTTGACTACTTGCTTTACTGATTGGAGGTTTGTTGATAACCTTCCTGCAGGCTAGTCTTGATAAATAAAGATTGAGTCAAAGGTGGGATTTCTTCCATAAATGGTGAGAAAAGATGATTGTTTTGTTGATGAATGTTCTGCATTATTGTACACAAATTCAGCCATAGGGAGACAGATGTGCCAGTCATCTTGATGGTAACTGAGATAAATCCTAAGATACTGTTCTAGATTCTGATTTAACAACTCTGTCTGTCCATCTGTTTCAGGCTGAAAGGAAGCTTCAAGATCTCTTGACATCTTGAGCTTCTGACATAAATTGGTCCAGAATGATGAGACAAATAAAGATCCTCTATCACTAACAATACTGACTGGAAGGTTATGTTTGGAAAAGACATGGTTGATATAGATTTGAGCCAAGTCTAGGGAAGTGATTTCTCCATAAGCTGGAATGAAGATTGGCATTTTTGAGAATCTGTCCACAACTACTGAAACTGAATCAAAGTTGTTTGACAGAGGCAATTGAGTGATAAAGTCCATTGATAAGGAATCTCCAGGACCAGATGGAATTTGAAGAGGCTTGAGTAATCCAAGCTTCTTATGATTATTGTTCTTGTTTCTTGAACATTACTGAAATCAGGATGCATAGTACTCAATAAATTGATTCATGCCAGCCCAATGAAAATCCCTCTTGATGAGCTTCAGGATCTTCTCCTGGCCAAGATGGCCAGCCAATGGTTAGTCATGACACTTTTGAAGAATATTAAGTTGGATTTCATCATTGCTTGGGATTACCACTCTATCTTTGAATAATGATAGCTTGGCTTGAGGTTCAAGAGAATAATCTGAAGCTGACTAACATATTGCTATTTGCTTGATTATTTCCTTGTATTCTTTATATTCCCATACTTCTTCTTGAATCTGTTCAGCTAAGTCTGAGAATAATTTAAACTTGATTTAAAAGAATCTTGACTCTTGAATTCCATCTTGCTTGATTACTTGATGAAAATGTTTAGGATTCTTGCTGATGAAGTCCACCCCCCTCTCTGAGTACACATCATTCCAAGGTGGCAAGGCATCTGGTGAAGTGGCCAGCCTACCTGGGCAGCAAGTGGTATTGAAATGAAACTCAGAAAGAAATTCAGCCCAATGGGCCTGATGGTAATTAAGTACTTTGGAAGACATCAAATACTGAAGAGAAGAATGGTCTGTCAATACCTCAAAAGAATTGGAAAGAGAAATAAGAAAAGCTATCCAGAGCTTGAGAGCCCAAACGATGCCAAGGAGTTCCTTTTCATGGATTTCATAGTTGAGCTCAGCTGGAAAGAGCTTGCAACTATCAAATTCAATGGGATGCTTTCCTGAGTCATTCACCTGACTCAGCACAGAGCCCAAGGCAAAATAAGAAGCATCAGTCTCTACCATAGTTGGTAGAGAAGGATTAAAATGGGAAAGGATGGGAGAAGTGGTAAAGGCTTTTTTGAGTATTTAAAACTGATTATGAGATTTCTCATTGAAGAGAAAAGGAGAGTCTTTTTTGAGAAGGGAAGTGAGAGCAGTGATTTTTTCAGAGTAATTTTTAATAAAACAAAGATAGAAATTGGTAAAGCCAAGAAAGGAGTGAAGGTCTTTGATGTTCTTGGGCTGAGGCCAATTGAGAATTTTCTGAGCTTGTAAAAAATCCATCTTGAGGCCATCAATTGAAACAACATAACCCAAGTATTCCACACTTGAGGCACGGAATACGCACTTTGAGGCTTTGGAAACCAAAATATTGTAACTCAGTCTTTGGATGTGAGCCTTGAGGTATATCTTACATCCCAAATAGGCCACAATTATCTTAAACATAAATTCTAAACTATGCATAACCCATAAAGCATCCATATATTCAAAATTCATCATTTTTGATTTCAGAAAAGATGAATAACTTTTTATTGAGTAAGTAAATACATGGATTCAAGGCCAGATTTGGATTCTACACAAAGCTTCACCTAGGGTAGCTCCATAGAGTGAATAAGCTCAAATCAACTTTTTGAGGTGGTAATATGGAAAACACATCAATACCACATAAAACATCCATGAAAATTTTGGTTTTTCTCAATTTCATGCCAAAATAATGGGAATGTGGGAAATCCCATGTTACATATACACTAAGAATAGTGTTATGCATGTTTGTGGAACTTAATATTATGGCATTATTACATACACCTTTGGTACACCCATAGTGGATACCTCACTTGAAGCCTAAATTTCTATTTTGAGATAAAAAATAGTCAAGGGCAACAAAAGACATGAAAGAGAGGCAAGGTACCCAACTTCTGAGGCCTCAGAGGCGTGGAAATCTCTAAAGCTTGGATCCATGGCTTATTGTGGCCCAATGAGTATACTAAGAACCTTTTGGGAACTTAGTTAACAAGTCAAAACTTCATTATGTCATAAGAAAATAGCAAAAAAGCTGCTATTTTGATGTGCCAAGGAGGTAAAGAGCAACTTAGACTCCAGTAACCATGTCAATTCTTAATCACTTTCCATGGATGAACCCCAAAAGAGTAATTAAAACCCTTGTTGGACTCGTATCCATTTGATTACCTCATATAAACCTGTCATATAGTGTTATTTGCAATTCTATTTGGAAATGAGCTAAAAAATTCAAAAATTTATTAAAAATACAATTCTTAATGAATCCTTCTGAAACTTTCAGGACCAATCAAGAATAGTATGATTCATATAAAAACCAAAAGGAATAGAATTCATAATGAATATTTCTGAAACTTTCAGGACCAATGGAGAACAGTATGATCCATAAGGGACCCAAAAGGAATTACAGTTTCATAAGTAAGATTAAAAGTTTTACAATCCATTTTTGATGATTACATGTGAAACACTGAATCTTCAAAAATTTGAAGAAAGTACACTCTGTGATGAAATTATCAATAAAATTAATAAATTTGAGAAATCAATGATTATTTTGGAATAAAAAAAGATCTACAGTTGTTAATATTTTTATTCTTAACCACATTTGGGTTGGTAGTAACGTCAAAAGCCTCAATTAAGTAATCATGATCATCTTATGTGACAACAGATGATGCAATCAATAATTAAAAAAGTTTGATTGTTTTTTCACTCACTGGTTTTTCAGTCTGCTCCATGGCACGCCTCTGTGAGCTGTTTTTGACTTAAAAGAGGCCTCCTCTTGCTGTTTTTTCAAAATCATCACATTTTTTAAATATACCTTTAATACCAACAAGCAAGTATTAGTTAAGCTTTTCTTCAGTGTTTTATTCTTTCAGAATCATTCAGAAAGACATGAAATAATAGAAATTTCCTATATATTGTTGTAATCTTGTTATAAATCAGTTTCAATCCTGTAAATCCACAATTATCCGTCAAATTTCTCTACTATTATTTCTCAATAATTTCTTTGGAGTATTAGCGTGAGCCTTAGAGGTAATTTCATATACCCAAAAGACCACAAATACAAAATTAACATATAAATATAAATAAAATAAATTTATTTTTATTATTAAAATGAAAATTAAACTATAAATATAAAATTATATTCACAATTAAAAATTTAATTACAATTTAAAAATAAAATTTCATTAGAATTTTGAAATTGCAAAACTACATTTATACTTGAAAAAATTACGTAAAAATTAATTTTTAACAAAATTGTAAAAAAATAAACAAATTTGGAAAAAAGTTAAATAAAAATTATTATAACTTTTTATCCAATAAATAAACATATAAAATTTATTTTACAATTGGATTCCTCATAAAAAATCAGGTGGGGTCACCTCTGGATGAAATTTCTGTAACTCAACTCTAAATAAGCTTAAATTAAGTTTTTAGTATTTTCAATACAAAAGCTGAAAATCCTCAATAACTTAACCTAATTAACACAACATGTGGTGTTAACCATCAATTTTTGTGTTAAAATTGAGGTGTTGTGTTTGGTTTAGAAGTTATGAGCAATTGAAGTATTTTCAATTGAATTCAATTGAAATGTTAAAATGTGCACGTGTATTACATAAGTGAGCTTTGATTTACATATGAGGTATCAATTATTACTGTATTGAACTGTACAACTCAATTGAATTAAATATGTAAGTTATAAGTATAATACATGATGAAGAATTAAAGGAAAAATAAATTGGAAAGATTAAATTTGGGGGGGAAAAGGAACTCCAGCTCTAAGTGGGAGCTAGACCCCCAAAATCCTTGCTGACAGGCGTGGGATGTCAAAATTCACGCAAAGGTTGATCACTTTTGGCCTGGAATGGAGTTACAGGGTCTGTGGACTCAATTGATGATGAGGTTTTGCTACCAACTGGGGTAGTTTTAGCTGTTGGCAAGAGGGTAAAACCACCCTTAAGATAAAACAAACCTAGCAAAAACAGTTTTAACTGGTTTCTAAGCCTCTTACACACATTCTGACGTGTTTTGAAGGCTCTAGACCAGGTATTGCTATAGTAATGGCTGATTTAAGGGTCTAAAATGGCCAAAAATTGCTAAAAATGGCTTAAACAAGCCCCTTTTTGGTCCAAACCAGGGTTCAATGATGCCATAATTGGCTTCTCTGTTGTCAGACTGTTTTTCACGACTGACAAGAGTAAATTTTACTTTTGGAGTAAGAAAATTGGTGGCTATAAAAGAATGTCTTCTTTGCCCCACTTTTCTCTTCATGTTAGAATCTTCTCCTTTTATTAATTAGTTTAAACACTGTTAAACCAATCAATACAAGATTCCAGCCACCTTTTTTAAATCTTTTTGAATCTTTTAACCACGTGAAAAAACATTCTAATCATTGTTTGTAACTCTTATAATCATTTTTAGACCTGAACCACCCCAAAAGTGAATTAAAGCATCTTGCATCACTGTAAACTTTGTCACTTTGTTTCCAAATTCACTCTGGTCACTTTTGGGCGTGTTTTCTCTTTAATATTCTTTTTAAAGACTATGTTCTTTAATTAATTGCTTGCAGTTCATTGCTCAATTAATTCCAATTAAAATTGCTCTTGAAGAAATTTCTTTTGTAGCCTTAAAATATCTCTTGTAGAGTATTTTTTGGATAAATTTTTATTGTTGGTAAAACAAAAGATTTTTATAATATGATTTTTTTATACTAATAAAGCTATAAACAATAAAATTGGCGTGTTTTCTTATAAAAATAATATTTCTTACTATTTTTAATTGATTTTTTACCTTATACAGATTTTGAGGACAGGAAAAGTACTTGATTTTTAATCAAAGTCTCAGATCCACACCTTACAATTAGGGAGTGTTTTGTTTTAATTGTTAAAGTTTTTCTCTCATAATCGCTTTCTTCAAGGGTTATTTTTATAATTATTCTTGTAAAAGATAATTATATATTAAAATAATTTTATTATTTTAATCAAGAAGATTTATTATTAAATTCATCTAGTAATTGATTCTTGTAGACAATTACTGATTACTGTTATAATTACTAGGAGTGTATAACAAGTGGAAGAAATAATTAATTATTTAATTATTTAATTGTGGTTATAATAATTTTTATTTTTATATTTCGTAAGAACAGTCATAGTACTGTTGATTAATAGTAAGATTATCACCAGTTTCATAGACACATCTTACATTTGGGGGCCTGGCTGTGTTTTTTCAACCTTGTACCCTTAATTAATATATTTTTAAGCTTTGAAATATATTAATTCAATTTTTTTTCTTTCAATGTAAAGTTAAAATTACTTTTCTTTTTGAGATTATCTTGAAATGTTTTTCATTGAGGAATTTTGTTTAATTTCATATTGTTTTTACACGTGGCTTTTTGACATCCAAAAGCTTATAAAATTATTCTTTGAGCTACCCTGAATTGATTTTAATTCAAAATCTCAACTTTTAACATTTTTCTTTAATATTAAAAAATAAAAAACTTATAAAAAATCTTAAAAATCCTTTTAAAGTATAAAAATGATTTTCTTTTATCAAATTCTTTCTCTAGTGTCTTTAATCAAATACTGTTCAGCTGGTAACAGACTCAGTAAAAGATAAATCACCAACCCAGAAGCTTCAGAAGCAGAATCTGAAGACAGTATTGAAGTGCAAATTGCTAAAATAGGCACTTTATTTAAAACAGAACAAGTCAAACAACCATCAAAAGGTGTGTTTTTTCCATTTTCAATTCTTATTTTTCTCTTGAATTGACGTGAAAAATGCTGCATACCAGAAATGGAAGCAGCTATTCAGTCCAACCAGATGGACCTGGACAAGGAAGAGGTAAGACCAGAACAAGGTCTGCCAAGTCTCCCTCAAGAAAGACACATCTGGGTGATGCCAGAACTGCCCCCCATTCCCCAAGGTCTGTACCAACAAGTATTGATGTGAACTCTGAGCTTGAACTAATTGAAGTTAATGTTTTGAGGGCTGAACCACTTCCAAGTGCCAGCCATAGAAATATATCAGTTCCAATACAAAGTTTGGTTCAGAACAGCAAAGGAAGAGGATTGAGAAATATGCCCAAGCCTTTGGAAGCGGGACATGAACTCCTCCTTACACATCAAGAGCTTTCTGGGTCAGGAGAAGACCATAGAACTCTTAGGAGGGTAGAGGCCATTGTCTTGCAAAGATAAGGTCAAAAAGATAAAGAATTGGTTGAAGAACCAAAGTCTTTTATCTTTAGACCAGGAGAAGAAATTAGAAATGACCCCAGCTTTGGAAGAAGGCCCAGTGGCATCTACCAGCTCCAAACCAGCTGGACAAGCATCCACAGAGAAGCCCAAATGGCCTCAGAAGAAGAAGAAAGATCCCAAGAATCATCAAGTCAAAGGCAAAGGCAAAGCAAATTAGCCCCAAGATTACCCACAAGGGTACAGGATCCCCAAATTGGAGCCTTCAGCCATGAAAAGTGTCCTCAATATGGCCAGGACTCTTATTGAATTCACAGCCACAGAGCAGGAAAGGATGAACAGGACTTTTCCATGCAAATAAAGATGAAATACAATTTATTAAATCTAGTATGGATGTAGAACTTGTTAAATTTGATGCAAAGTTAAATAAAATAGAATCAGATATAAGTGCAGTTAAAAGAAATGACAAAAAATATACTGAGTGGTATAAGCTGACAAATGTCAGACTTGATTCAATTACCAATACATGTGACAGAATTGAAAGTAAATGTCAAGCCCAAAATGATAAAATGGAAGATGTTTCTATTTTAAACATCAATGATCAACTAAGAACTCTATAATATCATGTTTTGGAAATAATTAAAAATACCAATCAGTTTCCCACACATTTGGAAAAAAGGGACACTGAAAGGCAGAAGTTAAAGAATCAAATCATTGCAAATGTGAAGCAAATTCATAATAATTATGAACCACAAATGCCAAGACATTCTAAACCTTTGACTGAAGAGAAACCTTCTGTAAAAGGAAGTTTGACCCCATTTTTAGGAGATATTGCTATCCCTGCAAAAGATATTCCCAAACTGGAAGAATAGCCAATATTTTCTGGTGAAGGAGAATACAATCATATTGAGTTTGTCAGAAACATTGATATGTTTCAAGAAGAATTTTACATACCTGATGTAATGATAGTGGGAAAGCTACACTCTTTGTTTACCAGGAATGCAAAGAAATGGTATTACAAAATGAGACTAGATCATGGTAAACATGATTGTCCTTGGTGGAAATGGGAAATAATCACCAAATGGGCTAACAATTCTTTGAGATTTAAAAGGGAAAATGCTTTTAAAAGTTCCATTTTTAACTCAGAAAAGGATAAACCACTTACTTGGTTCCTCAACCAGAAAGAAATATTATCTGCCTTACACCCAGATATTTCTGACTCTATGATTAATATGAAAATATCAAGAAAATGTGGAGGAGAACTACAGCATGCTATCAAGTGCAGATGTGTAGAGCCCTGTTCAACAGAAGACTACATTAATGCCAGGTAAGATATCATTACTAGAACAAGAAATGGTAAAACCTTGACTAGAGTCCCTGTGGTATCAAAAATGGTCCCTAAAACTTCCATAGAAGACAAGAGGCCTGAAAGACCTGTCTTGAAGTGTCATAAATGTGGAAGCCCTTCATATTTGGCCAACACTTGCCCCAAAAAGGAAAATATCAATGAAGCTTCAGTCATTGAAGAAGTTCAGTGTACTGAAGAGAAAGAATAATCTGACCTAGATTCTGCAGTCTCTGAGTATACACCAGTAGAGTACTATCCCATTGAAAATATTACAGCTTTCTTTGAGGTCACAGAAGTCCATACTCACTTTTCACAGTAAAGTGAGTATTGTCATAACCTAATTAATATCCAAGTTGCCAGAATGTGTAAAACCAGACCTGCTTGGGGTAAAGGATACACTGCTGGAGAATCTTGTATTACATCAATCCTGATGAATAATATGGAAGACAGAGTAGGTTTGGATACAGGGGAGTTTTGTACTTGTGTAGGAAAAGATTAGCTTCAAGCCATACTTCCTGAATGGAAGAACCATCTGTTACCAATATAGGGTGTACAATTTAGTAGTTCCAGTAATAATATATACCCTTTAGGCAAATTGGACACTGATCTTGTATTTCCACATCCAGCAGGAAGTGTAAGAATGAAAACTGAGATAGTAGTAATGGAAAATTGCACATCTCAGCACATCGTTATTGGGAATGATTACTTGAACATTGATGGTATTGACATCAATAACCATAAAGATAGATATTTCACAATTGAAGAAAATAAAAAGACAAAAATTTGCTTTTTCCAATATTCCAAAGCAAATATCTGTGATATCTTCTGTTAAAGATACGTATAAGGAAGAATTTGTGGCTAATCAACTTGTTTAAGCTCAAATTAAGCCATCATTATCACCCAAAATGAGGCATGACCTTATTGATGTATTATACACATATATGAATGCCTTTGCTTCTGATAAAAACCATTAGGTGCTATTAAAGGGCATGAAGCTGGTATTACCCTTAATATTGACAGACCATACCCTCCAGTACTTAGAAGACCAGCTTATCCATCCAGTCCCAGAGCTAGAGAAGCCTTGAAAGAACATATCCAAGAGTTGATCCAGCTTGGTGTACTAAGGAAAGTACGCCATAATGAAGATGTTTAAGTGACAACACCTGTTATTATTTCTTGGAATGATGAATCAAGGATTGTTGGAGATTTTGAGTATTGAATACCTACAAAGTTCCAGAAAGGTATCCAATTCCTAGAATTCAAGAAACCTTGACTCAATTGTCTAAAGCCAAGTATATAACATAAATGGAGGCATTAAAAGGCTTTCATCAAAATGTTTTGATGCCCAAAACTAGGAAACTACTTAGAATTATCACTCACTGTGGAATTGATGAGTATCTTAGAATGCAATTTGGTATTAAAAATGCACCATCTCATTATAAAAGAATGATGAATACCATCTTCCCCACAGAATTCTCTGAAGGATGGCTTATCATTTATAATGATGATGTTATCATATGTTCTGACTCATGGGCTTTGCATCTTGAAAGACTTGAAAGAGTACTTGACAAAACTATAGGTGTGAATATGAAGATTTTTCTCAAGAAATGTAAACTTGGCTTTGCAGAACTTAAAGCTTTAGGAAAGAGTTTTTCTGGTTTAAGCTTGGGTATTGACAAAAATAAAGTGGCAGAGGTGTTACTTAAGCAAATACCCCTGAATAAGAAAAAAATCATGTCTTTTATTGGCTTTGCCAGTTCTTACAGACAACACCTGAAATACTTTGAAATCATAGCCAAGTCACTCTATAGAATCTGTGATCAACAGACAGTGTTTGAGATGACACAGGAAAAAATTAAAGCTTATGAGAAGATAAGGAAAGCTCTTAGATAAGCACCTTTACTCCTCATTCCTGACTGAAATATACCTTTTAAATTTTAGATTTATGCATGTGGATATGGACTAGGGGAAGCCCAACATCAAGTCCAAATTATTGATGACAAACCTACAGAGGGACCAGTTTGTTACATCTCAAGACAAATCAAACCAACAGAAGACAGATATGGTGCAAGCCAGATGCAGTGCTTATGTTTGGTATGGGCACTTGAGATATTACACTATTATCTTTATCGAAGTGTTTTTGAAATGATTACAGACTGTAATAACATGAAATCACTTCTTAACATGAAAACTCCTAACAGACATATGTTGAGATGGCAAATAGCCATTCAAGAATATAGAGGTAACATGACTATAGTCCACAAAGCAGGAAACATTCACAAGAATGCTGATGGACTTAGCAGGTGGGAATTAGCCAACACTCCTGATAACCCAGCTTATGTGCCTTTGGAAGCAGAACCACAAATTGCATTTGAAGGAATTAACATAACTTATATTTGGAATGGATTCTTTGAGAAGGTCAGAGAATCTTATAAGCAAGACAATAATTGCCATATCTTGACTTCCTTATTAGTTAAAGACCACAAAGATACATCTATAGTCAATTCCAAGGATGAGGTTTGGAAGAATTCCTATTCTGAAGAAAGATTTCACTTGCTTGATGGGATAATTCACCACAGAACCAAAAATTGTTGTGTAATGAAATTGTGTAACAGATTGCTTATCAATACCATTCTTCATGAATGCCATGATAGCATATACTCTGGACACCTGTCAGAGGACATAATACTTGGCAAAGTGAAGAACTGTACGTGGTGGTCATCTTGGAGGAAGGAAACCATTGAATATTGCCATACCTTTGATAGATGCCAAAAAGCAAACAGGAGTACAGGCAAGGAATTTGGAGGGATGATTCATATTCAAGAACCAAAATTCCCTTGGGAAGTTTTTCACATGGATTGGGTCACAGAAATTCCTCCAAGTGGTGACAGAAGCTATAATTCTTGTTTGGTCATTGTAGAAAGACTTAGCAAAACTCCCATATTGTTACCATATCATAAAGATGGCACTGCTATGGATAAAGCTCTTCTTCTATGGAGTAGTGTTATTTCCCATACAGAATTATTTAAGAATATTCCAAGTGACAGAGATACCAAATTTGCATCTGCACTTTGAACCAGTCTTCACAGATTGTTTGGGACTAAGCTATCATTCTCAACAGCATATCACCCTCAGACAGATTGGCTAGCAGAAAGAATTATTCAAACTTTAGATGACATGATCAGGAGATTCTCTGCTTGTGGGTTAGATTTCAAAGACTCTGATGGCTTTACCCATGACTGGTGCACTCCAATACCTGAATTGGAACTGGCATGTAAGACATCAGTCCATTCTTCTACAGGCCAAACTCCTGGTATGCTAGAAAAAGGATGGAATCCAAGACTGCCAGTAGACACACTGAAGAAATACTTGATTGACATTCATCCTACAGCTTGCAGCTTCGAAATAATGCTGGATAAAGTGAAACATCATGCAAAACAGAGTATGAATGATGCTTTTGAATATTCAAAACAGAAGTGGGACAAGAGTAATAAAGTACCAGACTTCAAAGTAGGGGACTTAGTTGTAGTTTCAACCTTGAATTTTAATAATATCAAAGGCCCAAAGAAACTTGAAGATTCTTATAAAGGACCTTCGTTTATTGTTGCCTCACATGGAACCAATGCAGTTCAAGTGGAATTGAGTGGTGATTTGGAACATAAACACCCCACCTTTCCAGTCAGCTTGATAAAACCTTATCAACAAGCTGACAAAGAATTGTTTCCTTTAAGTAACCCAGCTCCTTTTTCTGTACCACCATCGGAACAGAGTGAAGACAAAAAGATAAAGAAAGTCATCAAAGAAAGGAGACTTAGGGGTAAAAATCAAAGAGAATATCTTGTAAGATATAGAAATCCAGTACATGAAGATGGATGGCTGGCAGAATCAGAACTAACTGACTCAGATAAGCGCTTAAGCATATTTAGACATGAAAGAAGGCGACAAGCCTGAATATGTCTGTAAGTGTGCTTTAAATTATTTTATCTGAGTAGTTTCAAGAGGTTGGACAGTGGAAATTAACCCCCTTTGGGGCATTTTTCTTCTTGATACCCTTAGCAAAACTGTAGTACAATTTTATTTCTTGGTGGGAGGGAATGTGAGCCTTGAGATATATTTTACATACCCAAATAGGCCACAATTATCTTAAAAATAAATTCTGAACTTGGCATAACCCATAAATCCTGCATATATTAAAAATTCATCATTTTTGATTTCAGAAAATATGAATAACTTTTTATTGAACAAATAAATCCATGGATTTAAGGCCAGATTTGGATTCTACACTAAGATTCATTTAGGGCAGCTGCATAGATTGAATAAGCTCAAATCAACTGTTTGAGGGGGTAATATGGAAAATACTTCAATACCACATCATCAATGCCAAGTAAAAGATCCATGAAGATTTTTGTTTTTCTAAATTCCATTCTAAAATAATGGAAATGTGAGAAATACCATGTTAAATAAAAACCAAGAATAGTGTTATGCATGTTTGTGGCATTCAATAATTTGGTATTTGGTGGAAAAAATATCATTTCACATCCATTTCCAATAAGAATAGAACATTTGTCTGAATAATCTCTCAAGTCTTGAGTCTTTCTTATCAATATTTTCTCAAGGATTTCACCTAGTCAATCCTATTTTTTAATATGAACTTGTGCAAATTTTCTTTTCAGATATTTTCAAAGCTGTATTTAACCATCATGCATGCTTTGTTTTGCCTGATTACTTAATTTATCAAGCAGTAACTTAAAGCTCAAAGAAGTTGGGTGAATATCAACTACATCTTTCTTCAAAGTATCAACTGGAAGTTTAAGGTTCCAAACTTTTTCTAACATTGCAGGAGTCTTGCCTGTTGAAGCATGAATAAAAGTTTTGTAGGCTAATTCCAATGCTGGTATAAGAGTAAACCAATCATGGGTAAAGCCATCAGAATCTTCAAACTCCAGGCCATAAACACAAAAATCTTCTGATCATGTCATCAAGGGTTCGAATCATTCTTTCTGCTGGCTCATCTGTTTGTGGGTGGTATGCTATTGAGAATGATAATTTTGTACCCAAAGGCTTATGTAAATTAGTCCATAAAGCTGATGTATTTTTGGTACACCCTGTCAGCCTGTGACTCAAAACCAGAGCACAAGCATGACAGCCAAAATACCATAAACCAATGGTACAGCCAAAATACCACCAAAACATGGAACTGAGCCAAATTAGCTCAAAAGGTATCAAAAGAAAGAGGAAACTCACCTCTTCCTGAAAATATAAGTCCCATCACCATAGGACAAGAAATAACAAAGTTATTCCTGCTCAAAGTTATTGCTGAGCATAAACCTTAATTTTCACCTCTCATCTAAAATCTAGAAGGAGAGGCTTAACCCCATCAAATGGGTATTCAAAATGAAGCTCTAAGCCAGGGCTATCCAATGGTACTAGCCAAACTGAGCTAGCACCAGTATTACTTGAGTTATGGTCAAATTCAGACCAAATAAGGGTGAACAAAACTTTCACCTCTCATCTAACTTTGACAGTTTTAGTGTGAGATACTTAAAGTGCGGTCTTTTTGGAAAGAGCACAATCAGGGCTATCTGATGGTGTCATCCATTTCCTCATATCTCAACTAGAACAGAAGTTATTGGCCAAACAAGCTTAATACAGCTTTTTGCCCAAAACACGCCAATGTATAAAAACACTTGTACATGGGATAACTTTGCCATATTTAATGATAACCATGTCAAGTTGGGTACCATTGTATAGAGCTCATACAGGGCTATTCAATTAACCAACTTTGAGCTTGATATCTCAAAAACTGACAGAGTTATGGCAATTTTAAGGTAAAAATCCCACCTGCTGTCATATACAGCCTTACCATGGGATAATACCCTATAACCATGAATATGAGGTGTCAAATAGACAAAGAAGCATGTTTTTACTTCAATACCTCATATGTCAGTCAATACTGGGGTCCCATACAGTTTCTGTACAGCATTCTACGCGTCATACACGTCAGAATCAGGCTGTGAGGTCCCCAGATGAAAATTTTCACCCTGTATTGGTGAGAACTGCCCAGATGTGGTTTCAAAACCACATCTGAGCCCAATACAGGGTATACAGGCTGTTTGCAAACCACAAGCCTGTCATGAGGAGTGAAAAATCTTCACTTCCTCTACGTGAAAAGGTCTAATAACCTTTTCACCTCAATTTCAGGATAAAAGGAGGGCTTTTCACTGCCAAAACCCTTTCCTCATCCTGCTCTTAAATAACCTACGTAGTAAACTGTCAAAAACAGTTTTACTCTTGGTTAATAATCAGGTATACTCTTAATTTAAAGTATTGTAGTCTTTATTATTGTAATCCAACAGGTAAAGCTGCACCCAGGGCTTTCAACAGCGCTCACCACCACTATATCTCTATAGTAAAGCCCTTTAAATGTTAAATTAAATCATTTATTATCAATCTTATCATCTTTTAAAACCATTCTTACCGTGTCACAGTCATAGTTAAAGCTTGTAAATACTCATATACACCTTTATCATAGACTCAGCCTGACACACCCACAGTGGATATCTCACTCCAAGCTTAAATTTCTATTTTGACATGAAAAATAAGCAAGGGGGACAAAAGACATCAAAGAGAGCCAGGGGAGCCAACTTCTGAGGCCTCAGAGGTGTGGACAGCTCCAAATCTTGGATCCATGGCTGATCTTGGCCCAATCAGTAAGCTAAAGCCCTTTTGGAACTTGGTTACCAAGTCAAAACTTCATTATATCATAAGAAACTAGCAAATAAGCTGCTATTTTGCATGCCAAGGAGGTAAAGAGCAACTTAGACTCCTGTAACAATGTCAATTATTAATGGCTTTCCATGGATAAACCCCAAAAGAGTAATTAAAATACTTCTTGGACTAGTATCCATTGAATTACCTCATAGCAACCTGCCATATAGTGTTATTTGCAATTCTATGTAGAAATGAGGCAAAAACTTCAAAAATTCATCAAAAATAAACTTCTTAATGAATCTTTCTGAAGCTTTAAGGACCAATGAAGAACAGGATGTTGAATAAGGGAACCAAAAAAATGACAGTTTCATAAGTAAAATTGAAAGTTTTACCTACAGTCCATTTTTAATGATTCCAGGTGAAACACTGAATATTTAAAAATTCACAGAAAATACACTCTGTGATGAAATTGCCAAGGACAATGATAAATTTGATAAATCAATAATTTTTTTTGATTAAAAGAAGATTTAAAGCTGTTACTCGTTTTATTCTTAACCATATTTGGGTTAGTAGTCATGTAAAAAGCATCAATTAAGTAATTATGATAATCTTACGTGACAACAGATGATGCAATCAATAATCCAAAAGGTTTTATTGTTTTCTCACTCACTTTTTTTTCAGTTTTCTCCATGGCACACCTCTGTGAGCTGTTTTTGACTTAAAAGAGGCCTACTCTTGCTGTTTTTTCAAAATCATCACATTTTTAAATATACCTTTATTACCAACAAGTAAGTATTAGTTGAAATTTGTTTAAGCATTTCATTCTTTCAGAATAAATCAGAAAGACGTGAAATCATAGAGATTGCCTATATATTGTTCTAATCTTGTTATAAATCAATTTTGATCCTGTAAATCCACAATTATCCGTCAAATTTCTCTACTATTATTTCTCAATAATTTCTTTGGAGTATTAGTGTGAGCCTTAGAGGTAATTTCATATACCCAAAAGACCACAAATACAAAATTAACATATAAATATAAATAAAATAAATTTATTTTTATTATTAAAATGAAAATTAAAATATAAATACAAAATTATATTCACAATTAAAAATTAAAATACAATTTAAAAATAAAATTTCATTAGAGTTTTGAAATTGCAAAACTACATTTATACTTGAAAAAATTAAGTAAAAATTAATTTTGAACAAATTGTAAAAAAATAAACAAATTTGGAAAAAAGTCAAATAAAAATTATTATAACTTTTTATCCAATAAATAAAGATATAAAATTTATTTCACCATTGGATTCCTCATAAAAAATCAGGTGGGGTCACCTCTGGATGAAATTTCTGTAACTCATCTCTAAATAAGCTTAAATTAAGTTTTTAGTATTTTCAATACAAAAGTTGACAATCCACAATACCTTAACCTAATTAACACAACATGTGGTTTTAACCATCAATTTTTGTGTTAAAATTGAGGTGTTGTGTTTGGTTTAGAAGTTATGAGCAATTGAAGTATTTTCAATTGAATTCAATTGAAATGTCAAAATGTGCACGTGTATTACATAAGTGAGCTTTGATTTACATATGAGGTATCAATTATTACTGTATTGAACTGTACAACTCAATTGAATTAAATATGTAAATTATAAGTATAATACATGATGAAGAATCAAAGGAAAAATAAATTGGAAAGATTAAATTTGGGGGGGAAAAGGAACTCCAGCTCTAAGTGGGAGCTAGACCCCCAAAATCCTTGCTGACAGGCGTGGGATGTCAAAATTCACGCAAAGGTTAATCACCTTTGGCCTGGAATGGAGTTACAGGGTCTGTGGACTCAATTGATGATGAGGTTTTGATACCAACTGGGGCAGTTTTAGCTGTTGCCAAGGGGGTAAAACTACCTTTAAGATAAAACAAACCTAGCAAAAACAGTTTTAACTGGTTTCTACGCCTCTTACACACATTCTGACGTGTTTTGAAGGCTCTAGACCAGGTATTGCTATAGTAATGGCTGATTTAAGGGTCTAAAATGGCCAAAAATGGCTAAAAATGGCTTTAACAAGCCCTTTTTTGGTCCAAACCAGGGTTCAATGATGCCATAATTGGCTTCTCTGTTGTCAGACTATTTTTCACGACTGACAAGAGTAAATTTAACTTTTGGAGTAAGAAAATTGGTGGCTATAAAAGAATGTCTTCTTTGCCCCACTTTTCTCTTCATGTTAGAATCTTTTCCTTTTATTAATTAGTTTAAATACTGTTAAGCCAATTAATGAGAGATTCCAACCACCTTTTTGAATCTTTTTGAACCTTTTAAACACGTGAAAAAACATTCTAATCATTGTTTGTAACTCTTATAATCAATTTTACCCCTGAACCACCCCAAAAGTGAATTAAAGCATCTTTCATCACTGTAAACTTTGTCACTTTGTTTCCAACTTCACTCTGGTCACTTTTGGGCGTGTTTTCTCTTTAATATTCTTCTTAAAGACTATGTTCTTTAATTAATTTCTTGCAGTTCATTGCTCAATTAATTCCAATGGAAATTTCTCTTGAAGAAATTTCTTTTGTAGCCTTAAAATATCTCTTGTAGAGTATTTTTTGGATAAATTTTTATTGTTGGTAAAACAAAAGATTTTTATAATATGATTTTTTTATACTAATAAAGCTATAAACAATAAAATTGGCGTGTTTTCTTATAAAAATAATATTTCTTACTATTTTTAATTGATTTTTTACCTTATACAAATTTTGAGGACAGGAAAAGTACTTGATTTTTAATCAAAGTTTCATATCCACACCTTACAATTAGTGAGTTTTTTGTTTTGATTCTTAAAGTTTTTCTCTCATAATAGCTTTCTTCAAGGGTTATTTTTATAATTATTCTTGTAAAAGATAATTATATATTAAAATAATTTTATTATTTTAATCAAGAAGATTTATTATTAAATTCTTCTAGTAATTGATTCTTGTAGACAATTACTGATTACTGTCATAATTACTAGTAGTGTATGACAAGTGGAAGAAATAATTAATTATTTAATTATTTAATTGTGGTTATAATAATTTTTATTTTTATATTTCGTAAGAACAGTCATAGTACTGCTGATTAATAGTACGATTATCACCAGTTTCATAGACACATCTTACATTTGGGGGCCTGGCTGTGTTTTTTGAACCTTGTACCCTTAATTAATATATTTTTAAGCTTTGAAATATATTAATTCAATTTTTTTTCTTTCAATGTAAAGTTAAAATTATTTTTATTTTTGAGATTATCTTGAAATGTTTTTCATTGAGGAATTTTGCTTAATTTCATATTGTTTTTACACGTGGCTTTTTGACATCCAAAAGCTTATAAAATTATTCTTTGAGCTACCCTGAATTGATTTTAATTCAAAATCTCAACTTTTAACATTTTTCTTTCATATTGAAAAATAAAAAACTTATAAAAAATCTCAAAAATATTTTTAAAGTATAAAAATGATTTTCTTTTATCAAATTGTTTCTCTAGTGTCTTTAATCAAAAACTGTTCAGCTGGTAACAGACTCAGGAAAAGATACATCACCAACCCAGAAGCTTCAGAAGCAGAATCTGAAGACAGTATTGAAGTGCAAATTGCTAAAATAGGCACTTTATTTAAAACAGAACAAGTCAAACAACCATCAAAAGGTGTGTTTTTTCCATTTTAAATTCTTATTTTTCTCTTGAATTGACGTGAAAAATGCTGCATACCAGAAATGGAAGCAGCTATTCAGTCCAACCAGATGGACCTGGACAAGGAAGAGGTAAGACCAGAACAAGGTCTGCCAAGTCTCCCTCAAGAAAGACACATCTGGGTGATGCCAGAACTGCCCCCCATTCCCCAAGGTCTGTACCAACAAGTATTGATGTGAACTCTGAGCTTGAACTAATTGAAGTTAATGTTTTGAGGGCTGAACCACTTCCAAGTGCCAGCCATAGAAATATATCAGTCCCAATACAAAGTTTGGTTCAGAACAGCAAAGGAAGAGGATTGAGAAATATGCCCAAGCCTTTGGAAGCGGGACATGAACTCCTCCTTACACATCAAGAGCTTTCTGGGTCAGGAGAAGACCATAGAACTCTTAGGAGGGTAGAGGCCATTGTCTTGCAAAGATAAGGTCAAAAAGATAAAGAATTGGTTGAAGAACCAAAGTCTTTTATCTTTAGACCAGGAGAAGGAATTAGAAATGACCCCAGCTTTGGAAGAAGGCCCAGTGGCATCTACCAGCTCCAAACCAGCTGGACAAGCATCCACAGAGAAGCCCAAATGGCCTCAGAAGAAGAAGAAAGATCCCAAGAATCATCAAGTCAAAGGCAAAGGCAAAGCAAATTAGCCCCAAGATTACCCACAAGGGTACAGGATCCCCAAATTGGAGCCTTCAGCCATGAAAAGTGTCCTCAATATGGCCAGGACTCTTATTGAATTCACAGCCACAGAGCAGGAAAGGATGAACAGGACTTTTCCATGCAAATAAAGATGAAATACAATTTATTAAATCTAGTATGGATGTACAACTTGTTAAATTTGATGCAAAGTTAAATAAAATAGAATTAGATATAAGTGCAGTTAAAAGAAATGACAAAAAATATACTGAGTGGTATAAGCTGACAAATGTCAGACTTGATTCAATTACCAATACATGTGACAGAATTGAAAGTAAATTTCAGCCCAAAATGATAAAATGGAAGATGTTTCCATTTTAAACATCAATGATCAACTAAGAATTCTATAATATCATGTTTTGGAAATAATTAAAAATACCAATCAGTTTCCCACACATTTGGAAAAAAGGGACACTGAAAGGCAGAAGTTAAAGAATCAAATCATTGCAAATGTGGAGCAAATTCATAATAATTATGAACCACAAATTCCAAGACATTCTAAACCTTTGACTGAAGAGAAACCTCCTGTAAAAGGAAGTTTGACCCCATTTTTAGCAGATATTGCTATCCCTGCAAAAGATATTCCCAAACTGGAAGAATGGGCAATATTTTCTGGTGAAGGAGCATACAATTATATTGAGTTCGTCAGAAACATTGATATGTTTCAAGAAGAATTTTACATACCTGATGTAATGATAGTGTGAAAGCTACACTCTTTGTTTACCAGGAATGCAAAGAAATGGTATTACAAAATGAGACTAGATCATGGTAAACATGATTGTCCTTGGTGGAAATGGGAAATAATCACAAAATGGGCTAACAATTCTCTGAGATTTAAAATGTAAAATGCTTTTGAAAGTTCCATTTTTAACTCAGAAAAGGATAAACCACTTACTTGGTTCCTCAACCAGAAAGAAATATTATCTGCCTTACACCCAGATATTTCTGACTCTATGATTAATATGAAAATATTAAGAAAATGTGGATGAGAACTAGAGCATGCTATCAAGTGCAGATGTGTAGAGCCCTGTTCAACAGAAGACTACATTGATGCCAGGGGGATGGGCGTTTTGTTTTCATTCTTAAAGTTTTTCTCTAGTGATAGGTTTCTTCAAGGGTTACTCTTATAATCATTCTGGTAAAAGACAATTCTATATTAAAAAAGGTTTATTAGGTTAATAAAGAAGATTTGTTATTAAATTCTTCTTGTAATTGATTCTTGTAGATAATTACTGCTTACTGTTATAATGAATAGTAGTGTATAACAAGTAAAAGAAATAATTTATTATTTAATTAGTTAATTGTGGTTATAATAATTTTTCTTATTCTATTTCTTAAGAACAGTAATATTACATTTGATTAATAGTAATATTATCAACAGTTTCATAGACACATCTTACATTGGAGAACAGAGGCCACATGTTTTACATGTTCCTCCTCAGAACCAGAAAAGACCATAATATCATATAGATAAACTACAAAAAATATATCCATGAAATCTGCAAAAATACCATTTACAAGATTTTTGAAAGATGCAGGAACATTGGTAAGGCCAAATGACATAACCAAATACTCAGAACTACCATATTTGATTATAAAGTCAGTTAAGTTCTCATCCCCCTCTTTGATTCTCATGAGATTATATGCACCACACAGGTCTATCTTGGAGAAGATAGTGAAATGGTTATGGTATGCCATACCTTGTTGGCCCAGTCTTGAGTGAAATTTAATTTATAGGACTATAAATTGAATTCTGGAGAAGAAATACAAATTGATAATTAAGCATTTAAAATGGGGGAAATCAGTAGTAAAACCAATTGAAACTCATATATAGGTCCAACCCCATAAGGAAAATCTTGAAAGAATAATCTATTTGTTTACAAGAATGACAATAAAATGAGGAAAAAAAGAAAAAACATAGCAAAAATGTCAAAGCTAACAGTGCAAGGGGTAGTGTAACACTCAAGTTACCCTAGCTCTGCTCAAAATTTGGATTGCTCAGCAATACATTTTTCAAACTGAGGATAATTCAATAAGAAATAAATTAAAACTGTATGAATCAACAGTCACAAGAAAAAAAAGAAATAAATTAATTTATGCAAGTAAAATCTATCAAAACCTTAAATTACCCAGCATATCTGTAGAAATACAAGCACAGCCACCCAATAAGCAAGTAAATATAAATTAAAACAGAATTAAACTTAAATGAAGGAAAGTTAAAACTCATGCAGGACAAATAGAATCCCCACAATACAGAATTCTCAACCTACACACCAGGGCAAATCTCACGTCAATCATCGGCGATTGACTTCACGTCGCACCGCGGTCAGTATAAAATCTTGCTTCAGTCGCGTTAGTGTCACTTTATAGTCACTGGATTTAGTGGGTCACGTCACGTCAGCGTCAAGACAACGTCAATCGTCACATGTGTCACATGAGAATGTCACTCAAAGCCCAAACCCATTTCAACACTATGCGCAACGTTCGTGTAGTTTCACCTCATTGGCTTCCGCCTCCCCGACGCTTAGCATGCTTACGCACCCGCACCGCCCTCCATCCGGATGAGACTCCGACACTGCCCGCCCCTCTCCGTCCTCACCACTCGCTACGCTTTCACACCCCCGCCCCTACCATCCTCACGCTTGTGTAGTACCCTCCCGACATGCCTCCGACAACGCTTACCATCCTTACGCTCATGTAGTGCCCTCCCGACATGCCTCCGACACCACTGATGACCCTTACGCTTGTGTAGTGCCCTCCCGACATGCCTCCGACACAGCTTACCATCCTTACGCTCATGTAGTGCCCTCCCGACATGGCTCCGACAACAGTTACCCTCCCTCCCGACATTCTCCCGACACTGCTTACCATCCTTACGCTCATGTAGTGCCCTCCCGACATGCCTCCGACAACAGTTACCCTCCCTCCCGACATTCTCCCGACACAGCTTACCATCCTTACGCTCATGTAGTGCCCTCCCGACATGCCTCCGACAACAGTTACCCTCCCTCCCGACATTCTCCCGACACTGCTTACCATCCTTACGCTCATGTAGTGCCCTCCCGACATGCCTCCGACAACAGTTACCCTCCCTCCCGACACTGCTTACCATCCTTACGCTCATGTAGTGCCCTCCCGACATGCCTCCGACAACAGTTACCCTCCTCACGCTTCCATATTACATCCATAGTGTACAGTACGGTGGCTTGTTGGCGTACACGATGAAGGCAATTGACAAAATATGCTGAGTGGCCTTCTCTGCCAACAGGACCTAAGGGGATATTGGTCAGTATATTCACCATGTTGTGACTAGGGTTTAAATCATGAGACTCACAAATTAAAACCTAATAAGTGGACTATTTAAGACAAGAATTGTGTCTCCTGTTTCGCCGACAAAACCATTTTATTTCATATCAATCAAATGAACACTTTGCTTAGTCCTTACCTCATGAGCATTGAATAGTTCAAAAGTTGACTTTAGTAGGTTTCTCACTAGTCAACTTTATTCAATGTCTCACAGGGAAGTGATTTCATTTGCATGATATGAAATAATTTGCAAAACATCGCCTCCTTCAATTTCCCGACAAATCGCATTTTGCACATGCCATTATTTTACTTGCACTTTTTTTCTTGAATTTGGATCTTTTATCCAAAAATTTTCAAACAAGTTATCAATCAACTCGTCACCATCTATTTGCTTACTAAACTACCTCCGCGATGGCCCAAACCCCGGGAAATTCAACGGAATTTAATGAACGACCAACTTCAGCCCCAGAGAGTGGAAGTGAAATCTCTGATATGGCCAGTAGTCATGAACTGGGAATTGAAGTAGAGAGCCAGTCACATGAAGATAATCAAGATCCACCAGCTCTTCCAGAATGTGAGTATACATCCATCTTGAGTATTTCTAATCTCTCAAAACCTGATATTGTGTCATAGCCTTTATTTCAGGTCAACCGCCAAGCTCTCAGAAACCAAATTTTAAAAGTTATGAGAAGGAAAAGACTGTTGAACCTTGTGCACCGACAGAAGATGATGGGCAAGATGATGTAATTTTCAGTGGGGAGGTGGAAATTATATCCAAGGAACAATTTGTCTCCAACATTGCTCAAACAATCCCAAGGCTCGAAAAAATCCAAAATGATAGTAAAATTCCTGATTATGTGCGTCAAAAGATTGCTGAAGCCATGAGCCTGCTCAAAATGGATTTGAACCGTAAGTCCATTACTAATTCAAAACAAAATTGATAAAAATAGCTGCTTACAATATATGGGCAGGTGTGGAGGTGGGAGAATCTCTACCTGAAGGATCTCGAGTCGTAATTGGATTTCCAGGCAAAGGATTAGGAAAAAGACCAAATATACATGCGACCAAAAAAACAAACAAAAAACGCCGTACCTTTGAAGCCGCAAACGATTCTCGCGATCAAGGTGATGAAATTATCAATGTTGAAGGGGACCATATTGATAATGAACCTCCGCATACTGAACCCTCCCCAATACTCAATGAAACAATCCATGATGAAGCTCCACATACAGAAAGTCCCCCGATACCCAATGAAACAATGCATGATGCAACCCCTCCCGCCTCTCCTCGGAATATTCAAGCCTTTCAAGAAAGGGAAACAATCAAACATGATACAATGGGACGAGATATGACTGATATAATTCCCGACGCTGAGCCCGAAGTCTCATCCGCTGCGAATTTTCAAGGAATATTTTTATCCCGCATGGAAGAGTTTGCAGGCGTTTTGAATTATCATTCCAATATTACTCAACAATCATGGAAAAGGGGGCTTGATAATATCAATAGGATTTACAAAAATAGATGGGACAATTTACCAACAAAGGATGCTCATACATTCCTGCCCGTTGGTATTAAGGTGATCAGTAACCGAGATCTTAAAATGTCGGCTTGGCTGCAGGACCTTGAGATGGCAGGTGAGTTTTTTTTTATCTTTGTGCATGATACTTGATTATTGGCTGTTGACTGGTGATATAAATTGCAATATACAGGGTTAGATTTTTTTAAGCCAACCGAAACAGAAGCGTTTTTTGATCACAACATTTGGAATCTCAAATTGATGAAGGAATCAGCTAAACCTCCAGATAATCTCGCAAAATCTGAGCACTCCTTCTTCAAAATGGTTCAGAGCCTTCTTTACCCCGCCAATCCAGTTAAACATTTTTGGGCAAATGTTATGTTTGAATCCATTAGTTTAGTCTCATACGATGTGATTGCACCCAAACCATATGTTGCACCAACATCAAATTCAACCGATCCTCTTGGACTCGAACGGGGAGCAGTTGAATACCTTGCCTCCTGCTTGAGTAAATCGAAGCAACGTGCAACCCAACTCAGCACTGAAGGTGGCGGGGCTGACAATGAGATATCCACAAAGCCGCACAAGAACCTGGAGGATCTAATGGATACAGTTATCCATTTGATGATTGCGTACAACATGGTACGTGCACATACAAAGGTCGAAGTTAATGGCATCAAAGGCAAACTCACAAACTCAAAAAAAAATGAGGCCATCAAAGATCTTTTGGCGTGTCACAAGAATCTTGGAATCAATCGAATTTGCTATGGTATATTAGCGGCATTCTGTGCGGCGGGGGTTCGTGGTTTGATGGTATGCTCAGATGACTGGAGAACAAGCTCAGTTAAAGGGGCTTTAGCACTAATTGACATTTCCGCAAAACTTTCAGAGGGTAAAAATCTAGTGGAGCCAGTGTGGCTACGTACTAATAAGTATATATGTAATTTACTGAATAAAAGTTTCTTCTCATCAGAGTCTTTTAACCCCACTGTACCTCTTAGATTTGATTTTGCACGATGCTTAGTATTAGACTTTGGTGATGCCTGGGTGGCGAATCGCGGGCTTGGTTCAAGTGATGAGGTCACCTTGACGGTACCCAGGTCAGCTAAACTCACAACCAGGATTGACCTGTTTTAGATTAGCTTTGTACTAGATAGATTGTAATTGAATTTTGCAAAGTTATTTATGAATTTAATAATCATGACTTCCTATCCTACTACTTCCCAGATGCCACAGTCTGAGTACCAATAGTAATTGTACGGCGGCATGCCTCCGTACATCATTGCAAAGACTCCGACAAGACGCAAGCTGAGTCAGGCGATGTGCCCGCGAGTAGCACACGCGGGTGCATTGCGGGAAGTCGCGTTTATCACTTCCCGCCAGCCCATAATAGGCCAAATGTTCCTGTGTCTTTCAAGAGGACTAGGATAGCTAGGGATCTGCAGCAGGATGCATATTGCATTTGCGTGTGCATGTAATATTCCAAATGGTTGGATTGGAAAGTGATTGCATGGGAACATCAATGTGGAAAATTGAATAATGCACTATCCACTGCAATTTTCAGGTTCAGGTATTTGAGATCGTGAATTTGCCAAGGTCAGGCGTGAGCTTTCTTTTTAGCCGCAATTAAAAAAGATTCATCCACCGCAATCCAATTTAGGTGATATTAAGAAATCAGTAATCATTCGGTTTCATTTCATTTTCTGCTGAAAGCATGCCATTCACGAAAAAAGGAAAAGAGCGTAAAAGGGAACTCGCGAGAAAGCGTCGGGCTGAGGAAGGAAAGTGTGAGTTACTCGCTTAATCTCAGTGTATATATATAGATATATATATATGCTTCCACATTTATGTGGCACCCTCATTGGGCCCCACTGAAGAACATGGGCTTTAGTCGGTTCAGATTGTGCCAATGTCATGTGGGCTCCAACAGGGAAGTCAAAGGATGTGTGCCGAAGAAAGCTCCTTGGCAGTATCTGATATCTTGTGTGCTTCAACACGTAGTGATCCCTCAACCACTCGGGAATAGTAGCAGATCCCAAAAGACAAATGAGCGCAAAACGACCCGAATGAATAGGTTGTTTTCCTCCTCTCGCCCAACAGCACAAATATCAATGCCAGTATCAGCAAATATCACCCCAAGTGAAATTCGGAGGCTTGTGGATGTCAATCAGATCAAACGCATTCACTTTGGGCGTGTGGCAATTTTCTCTTCAACCGGATTACTCATTGCCCTTGTCGAATTCCGACCATTCACAACAATGAGTGAAGTCAAGGTCAATCAATGGGATGAATTATCACAATTCCTATTTCGCGAAAAGAGTTTCACCGACCCTATTGCAACAAATGGAGCATTACTGGAGGGATTTATGTTCACGATTGGGTGGCGCAAATGCACCACGAAGAATGAACAATTTGGTCTGTATGGTAGTGCTGGCAAAATTGAAAATGCAAAAGATGAATGGCGGGACCGAGGTGCCAATCTTAGCTCGGTGGGTTGCATTCTAGGTCAATCCTTACGATATGTTGGGGATAATTTATTTCAGAAGATTCAAAATTGCTACAACTCATTGGGGGTTCCGTCTTTTGATCAAGTCAACTATGAAGGCGATATTCCGGCAAATCAGGGTGCATTCGAGTTCGCTTCCGCACTCACTTTCACCATGAATGGATTCAAAAACGCACCTCATGTTGATAAGGATGCATCGCTGTATGCTTCGGGATGGTGGTTTCAAGCTGATAAGCGGACCGGCCAAATTCAAAGAGATGCGTCAAAGCGGTGTACAGGGGGAAAATTGATTTTCCCAAATGAGCATTTTTGGATTGATCTATCCGCATGTCATGGGCTCATTCAGGTAGTGTGGGCCAGTAGTACATTTGTTCATTATACTGATCCAGCACAGGACAATGAAAGCACGACACTAGTGGGTATGTCCGCACAATGCTCAAGCAGGTTAGCAAAAACAATGCGGCAAAAAAGCAATGGCTATTATGAGATTGGCGAGAGAGCGGGCTATCAAATCAGGGATGGTAATACAATCTCATGCCGATTCAAAGAATGAGGAGATTTGCAATTGGGTTGGGTAAGTAATGGTGAGGTAAGGCAGAGGACAATATACACCAGGATTGGATGGATTCGAGTGCGGGAGATGGGGTGTCTCACATGAAAAAGGGGTGAAGTGGATTATGTACGGTGGCATGCCATCGTACATCTGTCCTGGTTTGTTGCTATTGTCCAGGATGCCAATGCTTCACACGCGAATCCTCATGCTTGTGCAGGTTCTGACAATGCTGAAAGTTCCTTACGCCTATGCGGGGTGCCAACGCTACACACGCCAATCCTTGGGCCTGTGCAGGCTCCCAAAAATTTACACGCCAATCCTTACGCCTTTACAGGCTTTTGACGATTCACACGCCAATTCTTACGCTTGTGAAGCTTCCCCACAATGCTGAAATTTTCTTTAGCCTGTGCAGGATCCCAAGAATTCACACGCCAATTCTTACGCCTGTGCAGGCTCCCAAAAATTCACACGCCCATCCTTATGCTTGGGGAGGGTCCCAAAAGTGCTAAAATTCCTTACGCCTGTACAGGCTTCCGACGATTCACACGCCAATCCTTACGCTTGGGAAGGTTGCCAACAATGCTGACAAATTCTTACGCCTGTGCAGGCTCCCAACAATTCACACGCCAATCCTTATGCCTGTGCTGGCTCCCAACAATTCACACGCCAATCCTTATGCCTGTGCAGGCTCCCAACAATTCACACGCCAATCCTTACGCCTGTGCAGCCTCCCAACAAGTCACACGCCATTCCTTACGCTTGTGAAGGTTCTAGACAATTTAAACAATTCAATACATGAGTAAGACTAATAGCGTGTGACCATAGGAAAGGCCATGTTTCACGAATCTGGACTCGATTGCTCACATACGGGAACCTCCCGCTTTTTTACAGTTAGGAATGGGTATGGCTCTAAACCATGGAAGAAGAAAATATACGAGAGGATAACAGCAACTATTGGCGCATTTTGAGAAAAAGAGGTTCACGAAAACAAATACTCACTCAAACTCTTGGTGGGGCACTTACAAAAATAATTCTCACGCAATCAGGGTTTTTCTCTAAGGAGGAAATAAGTAATTTTTACGTGAACAAAGAATGTAATAGAATTTGAACATAACAATAATTGAAGACAAATATTTTATTCAAAAGAAAGTATTACAAAAAATAAAAAGAGGAAATAATGGGATTTTTTTTTTAATTTTTTATTTTTCGAGGAATTTGGAGACTATCCCGGTTATGTCCTCCTTTGGATAAGCCTCCAGTGCCTGGGCAAGGAGGCGGTTTAGTTCGTCCCGGAAGTCCCGGTGCATCTCATTTCGATGAGTTGCATCCACGAAAGGAATCATGTGGAGCAAGCGACGATGCTCCAACAAGATTCGGTTGATCAAATCGTGGACGATTGCTCAAGGAATCATTAGGGTCGGTCGCAGGTCGGTGAATTCCTGGCGAGCGTCATCGTGGGAATGAGACGAGCTTGGCACCGGGGGGGAGGAGGCGTTGGGGTTCTCGGGGGCACTGGAAGGGATCTCTGGGGAGGGAACCGGGGTTGGAGTGGAGGGGGGGGGAATGGAAGGGGAAGGTGGGCGAGTCGGGTAAGAAGAAGGGGGAGGGGGAGGGGGATGGGGAACTGGGGATCCCACGGGCGTATCGTCGATGATGATTATCGAGCGAGGAGTGGCGGGACGATCTGGAGACGGTTGAAAAAATGGTGAGGAAAAGTTGAGAAGAGTGAAGAAGGAGAAGTGGTGACTTACCAAAAGGTTCCTCCATGGATTGCGTAGGAGCCACCTCAGGTTCTGGCTCACGAGTCGTATCGTGCTCAGGTGGTTGGGACGATGGACTCGGGCCAGGAATAGGTGGCTCTTCGGTTTGGGAGGGTTCTAAAAAAGGAGTAAGTGTCAGTTCACTCGACTCGAAAGTGAAAGTGAAAATGAAATGAAACTTTGGCTGCTTACCACGGAATAATTCCTCAGACCATCGGGTGCCACTCAGGCCTGGAGTGGGTTGCCGGGGGGTTTGCTCGCGAGGCAAACTGGGAACGGGAGAGTCGTGTCGGGGGGGATTCGGGGGGTTTGGTTCTATGAGTAATGGAAAAAAGTCAGTATTATTGCGTGAAGAGAAATGAGATAAAGAGGAGAAATAAAACTTACTTTGGCGTTTGAATCCCATCGGTGATAAGACATGGTGACGATCAGCCCAAGCTCGAATGTCCTCTCGCCATCGCCAACCTTCATCGGCCGGATAATCACTTCGCTCCGGTCGAGGAGTGAAGTGACCATCGGATGGTGGCCTAGGAGGGGGAGTGGACAAATCGATACTGGAGGGGACAGGGCTAATCGTCCGGAATCGTTCCCGTTGGCCTGTTTGGGGGCCCGGCCTCCATTCACGCTCGGAAATGGTTTCATCATCGTCGACCACAAAGGAGTCCTCGCGAGGGCGTCTTGGGCGAGAACTCGTCTGGCCTCGTGGTCAGAAGGGGCGGACAACGAACAAACATTTCTTGTGTGCTTGTCGGAAAGCATCACAAGCGTCGTTCGTCGTCGAGGAACGAATGCAGGGGATGCCCCGCTTGGTGCATAACGTGCACGACATCTAAAAACAAAACAAAACAGGTTAGTAACTGAATAGAAAGTAAGCAATCAAGAAAGAAAAGGAAGACATACGATGATTTATATAAATATAAAACGGAATCAAATTAAAGACGCTCTAGTCGGAAGTTTTTAAAAGTCTGGAAGGAAGTCGTGAAGAAAGAAAAATATTAATATCGGTACATAATGTTGACTAAAGTTTAATTGGAGAAAACGTACAAAGTAGATAGAAGTGGGGTTCTGAAAGTATTAGCAGGAAAAACAAAAAGCGAGCAGGAAGGGGAGTGGGGTTAGTCGAGTGCAAAAGAAAAGACTGGAAAGGCAGGAAGACGAGGGGGAATACGCACAAGAAGGAAAAACGCGGGTGAGGTTGAACGAAGTGGAGCGGGTGAGAAAGAAAGTGAAGTGCGTGTCGTGTGAAGATGGTCTTTTATACCAAGGTGAAGCTGAGACGATCTCAGCAGTTGCAGCACCCGCAAAAGTCTCAGCTTCAAGGCGTGTGGGCAAAATTGAAGCTGAGTCTCAGCAAATGCTGCAACTGAGAGGTGAAATGCTCGCGTGAGGCAGAAGAACAATGGGGGTCTGGCTGAGTATTGCAATTTTTTGAATTGTCAAGCTGAGTATTGCAATTTACTGAATTGTCATGCTGAGTCAAATCCCCTTTGTTTCCTTAAATTGCCACCCGATCACCCAGGAGGGTGGTCGTGAGGCCCTTATTGATTGTGCATTGTGGGTGCAATGCACAAGTGACCGCGGCAAGATCACCGGCCTTATGGCTTGGTGATAGTCTTTGAACAAAGGGGGGGGCTGTAAGACAAGTGAATACAGCGTGAGCTTGCCTCGACCCATTGCTCAGGTTTGCTTTCGGGTCATAATTGAAATGCTCAGTGGCTGAACATTTGAATTGCACAGTAATTGAACAATTGATATAACAATATCAAATGCACCGCTGAGTATTGCAATTTATTGAATTGTCAAGCTCAGTCACATCCCCTTTGTTTCCTTAAATAGTCACCCGATCACCCAGAAGGGTGGTCGTGAGGCCCATGTTGAATGTGCATTGGGGGTGCAATGCACAAGTGACCCATGCAGAAAAGCACCCGGTGCATTTGGTCACAAGTGACCGTGGCGAGATTACCGGCCATATGGCCTGGTAATAGTATGTGAACAAAGGGGGGGGCTGTAAGACAAGTGAATACAGCGTGAGCTTGCCTTGACCCATTGCTCAGGTTTGCTTTCGGGTCATAATTGAAATGCTCAGTGGCTGAACATTGGAATTGCACAGTGATTGAGCTATAGATATAACAATATCAAATGCACCATGCTGAGCCATTGCTCAGTCGTTTTTGTATGCGCGCACTCTGAGCATTTGGCACAGCATCGGATGACATTTCAGCAAGGTGCAGCATTTCACACGCTTTGGTGAAGTGCTCCAAACTGAGCCTTCCAGTGAGCTATTGCAGAATTAGTTCATTCCATGGCTTTACTGAGCACTTTCACACGGTGCTTTTGACCATGACATGCTCAGCTTGCGTGTGCAAATCGGGTGAAACGCAATGCTGGGAATGTGGCACATGAGCTACGTAAATGCAAACGATGGGAAGGTGCATGCACATTTGCTATATGCATGCAGGCTCAAGTAGTATTACACCTTCCTGATCTGTACAGTACAGTCAACACTGTAGTACGCAGTACACCTTTGTAAATGTGTACTGCGGGGCAGAGCAAAAAGCTGTTCAACAATGTAACATGCAATCACGTCAAGCCATCGAGTCATATCTCTCACCTGCATCCCTTTGATGCACCTTGTTGGACAGCTCTGCCTAACTACGGCACAGATGCGCATGTAATCCAAGTTAATGTAAGTGGGTCATAATGGGATGACTTAATATTTGGGTCATACACAAAGAGTTGATTCACTCCGGTGCCATTGTTGGGGCAAACAATGACTGGCCCGCTTGTTCATTGTCGGGCAGCCACACGCTTTCATACGCACCCCCAATGGGTCATACGCATGCAACTTTCACACGCCTGGAAGACATTTTACTGCCAGTCTTCCAGCTGCCTATTTTCTTGGTCGGGTTGTCAGCTTGACTGCAGACGCTCACCCGCTTGCGCGTGGAAACCTGAGGCCAATCAGTGTGGATTTGCTTCAGCCTCATCCACATTGGAATAACAATCCCAGCCTATGATTGCTGAGGCTGGTCATGTTTGGGTGGGTATCTCCCACCGCGGGTCATTTTCTTCACGTTCTCACACGCCCCGCCAAGTTGTGGCACCTGGCTTGCAGCCAAAAAATCCCTTGGGCGTGTGGCCTCTTTCTCCGGAGTTCTGTATGCGCGTGAGGCAAAGACCCGGATGCCAATCTCGGTGGATTAGTACTCGCCTCAAACGCCATAGGGGTGAATGTATATGTGGATCACGGCTCACGGCTGGCGCCCCCTTTGATCATCCCACACATTCCCCCCTGAAAGCCCAGTATGCATCAGTCAGTAAAAAACTTCAGGCAAAACCAAAGTCATGTTTGGTGGCATGCCACCGAACATATCTCACCCGCCCACACACAAACATCCCCACAGTGAGATTGCCCTTTGAAACTGCCAAAATTGCCCAGTAGGTCCCTGTGCGAGAATTGAACTGGGGAATATATGCATCCATGTTTGCTGTCACACCAGGGAACATGCTTCTAATATGCCCTCCACAATAAGTTGCTACAACCCACCCAATTTCGGATGTGCTAATGTCAACCTTGTTCCACCAAAGGTTTCGTAACTTGCTGCAGATCCAGCAGTCATAATGGTGCACCCACATTTTGGCCACCTTGCCTTGATATATGCCCCAAATCGGATATGAAAATTATGTGCCCAAGAGGCCCACCTCCATCAAGACCATGCACGTAACCACAGGCCATCCCCCTTTTGGCCTGTTGCTGCCACTCATATAAGTTCCCCACCTGCGCTTATTCCTCTTCATTCCCTTTAGCTAACCCTTCCCGATCATATAATTCCCAACTGTCCCCAAATAATTTAAAATAGCCATCATGTCAACCCCTTCACAACCACTTTGCATTGGGATGATTAATATTCGTATTCAAATAAATAGTGATATAACCTTAAAGCCTGAGAATTCCCACTTAGGTTCTTGGATTATCCTATGGCACAATCAACACAACATATTCGTATATCTCCCCAATCACCAGCATGCTATTGGCTCTCTCCCGGGAACCCTTTCCCAAACGTTGATACCATTCCTTGGGGCACCAAAAACGTTCATGCACTGTGGTCCTGGTGGGGCATGGATTGAAAATTGCCAATCCAATCCTACTCAAATATTATTCGTTGAGGGAGTATTTATGACTGATGCCAATGATCCCTCCTCATCTCAGAAACCCAATCGAGCATTGATGTTCTTCACATGGTATCCAAACATTCTATTCATAATGGAAAGCTCTCGAACACAAGATTTCAAGCTTAAAATGCCCAAAGAATATGACTGTACTACTCATTGTCAATGTCAACTCTTTACTCCGACATTTCCCGCTTCAAACTCGACGCCTGCTTCATATCCTGCTGTTTCATCATTGATTTCCAAGCAAAAACTGATACAATTACCCAGTGGATCAGACCTCCCCATGATGACCCCGCCCCATTCCATTATTCAAACCCCCCTCCTCCCTCATCAAAAGACCGGACTAGCTTTTCTCTGGGATCGAGAAATCCCCAATGGCCAATCAGCCCGTAACCTTTGGGCAACCTCACCCCCAGGATCCACTTTTAATGCCAGGCACATCATTACAAACAAGGTCGTTAGCTCATTTGAATCCCTTTCGACCAATACCCCTCTTGGAGGACTGCTTGCGGATGATATGGGATTAGGTAAAACCATTCAGGCCATTGCTCTAATTGGTACCTCCAAGGAGCGGATGATTGCAAACCCCCATCGCTCCACGCCCACCATGATCATCTGCCCCCCTCGCTTAATTACCAACTGGCAATCAGAAATATCCAAGCATGCTCAGGCTGGAGCACTGCATGCCAAAATCTACCATGGTCCCACTCGTCACTCATTATCCCAAGCCGACATCTTAAAATATGATATCATCATCACTTCTTACAATACTATCACCCAAGAATTTAAGCAAACCAATCCCTCTACATCATTCATTTTTCAAATCAATTGGCATCGTATAATCTTGGATGAAGCACAGTGAGTGGCTGAGCTTAAATGATTCAAATTACCTTTTATATCCAATAACCCTTGCGCCCTCTTATAGCTATATTCGCTCTCAATAAACTGCCACTCACCGTGCCATTAATAGCCTCCTTTCATCCCGTCGAATATGTTTAACGGGCACACCTATTCACAACACCATTTATGACCTTTTGGGCATAATATCCTTCATCACTCAACCCCAGAGCGCCGATCAAGATAATTGGTCACCATTCATCCTGAGTAGTCTTTCAAAAGGTTGCAATGATATTTTGCATTTGGCATTGCGGCATTTAAGTTTGCGCCGCACCAAAACCACACATCTCGAATCTCTCCCCACTATTAGCCATCATTATGAGCTGCTCCCACTCAACCCGACCATGCAGCAAGAATATTCCACATTATATGAAGAATTCCTATCATCCAAAAGCAAAGGACCAGGAGAGTTTTTCAGAAATATTAATAAGCTGCGAATATGTTGTAACCATCACATCATGCTTAACACAATTGCGGAGGCGGAGCTGGAAGACCCCGAGGGCAGGAGCACTCAGGATAACTCCCCAAGAATCACACGAACTATTGTGGATGTGGAAACATGCATGATGAGTAGTAAAATTGCACACCTCCTACAAAGCTTAATGAAGAACAAACAAACAAGGTGTGGTCCAACGAAATCGGTGGTTTATACCCAATGGACCCAATTTCTAGATTTGTGCGTTAATTCTAATATGCATCCATTACCAATTGACTCCATCTGACTTTTTTATATTGTAGAATTGGTATTGCTCTTGCCCATCACTCTATCCTTTCAGCACGAATTGATGGAACAATTACACCACGAGCGCAGGACAAGGCGCTTGAGAATTTCTTCAATAATCCTGAATGTGAAGTACTGATTGCATCCATTGCCGCGGCTGGAACTGGCCTCAATATAACTTGTGCTAATATAGTCTATTTAATGGTGAGGGGCCCCCCAAAATTCTCCCCTGATTTTCGGACCCTGACATCCACATTTCCAGGAGCCTAATTGGAACCCAGCCATTGAGGCTCAGGCTGTTGATCGTCTACATTGTATTGGCCAACAACGACCTGTACAGGTCATCCACTATATCACTCCTCATTCAGTTGAGGTCAACATGCGGAAGGTACCTTTCAACCTCATCTTTCACTTGATTGTATTACTATTCTGAAATCCTTCCTTATGGGAATGCCATATTCCAATCACCAATAGGTCCAAGAAAAGAAAAAATCATTAACTGCGTGAGCCTTACTGATATTATATAATTTGTGATTGACAAAGTTGATAACTCCTGTTGACTCTGGCACAGGTCCACAATTATGAACACCATGAGCTGGATCGAACTTCTTCAATATTTCCTCAATGAAAATGAGCAATAGAGTATTATTGCAAGTGAGACGGTGATACATTTCAATTCATATTGTCTATATTCTAACATATTTAGCAAGTTGTTGCATCCTTAAGAGATAATAATCAGATTTTATTACACCTGCACAAATAATTCACAAAATTTTAATTTGTCACAGTGCTATACCGTGACAAATTACTAAGTTATTGCAGAGCATCACCATTAGGCCTAATAACTGGCATGTCAAGTATCTTGAGGGCGCTAGTCTGCATCTTACTACAGCCTTTGAGCCAATCTTGATCAAATACCTGAAATGATAGGCCTTCTGGAATATCACCATCATCTGTCGATCGTAATTCTGGCAATCTATCAATAGTTTTTTTACCCTTTTTTTTAATCCGATTACAAAACTCTATGTCTCTATCCATTTTCAATACCAAATCATTAAATAACTGGGAGCGCCAGCGTAATCCCACTTTGCGGTAAACTTGACGGCCATTTTCCAGTACCTCCTCAGTATCTGAGCATACTCGAGGGTCATTGAATTGTGATGCTAGAATGGGAAATTTAGCCGTATCACACCATTCACGACGGCGCTCACAGGTCTGCACATAATCAAGTAGATCATCATCAGACTTGGTCCACAATGAAGAAGAGATACAGTAACTAACTCTTTGACGAATCTTTGCGAGCTTTTGATTCTCCTTCTTTTTTACCAAATACTCCGCATCCTTTTGAATAGACTTCCATTCTCTTTTCAAATAAGTGAAATATCGCTCCATTAAAGCCGGCACGACCCCATAGTTGTTATGATCCTTGTTCCAACAGTAGTGATGATACTCAGTGCTGACAAGTGCGAGACGGAATGTACGGTAAAACACCATAGACATCAGCTCGTTGAACGGATGTTGCCATGAGCTCTCCCAGTCCCAAGTGAATCGCTTTAGTCCTAGCTTGTGCAGCTCATTTTCGCAGTAGCTTTGGAAACCCTGAGACTGAACCTGTGTTGATGGCTCATTGAACACATCCTCGGGGACATATCCGAGATGACCAGCCACTTGAATTGCAATTTCACGCTCTTCTGTGCTGGGTGGTGCTGGTAGTGAGGAAAAATCCTTATCCCTAACTTTGAGTAGGAACAGGCAATGTGCGTGTACTGCTGATCTCATTCCATGGACATTCTCTGGAAGTTCTGCCTTCAGCCATTTTTGTTGCTCCTTCTGGCTTGCACGTTTCGCCACATTGTGAGCTTTGCGGGCCTGGTTCCTTTGCTGTCTGACCTCGGATTGTTCAAGCATACTCTGGGCGAGGCCCAGCTGAGGATGGGTGAACTCACTATTTGATTGAGTGCCTTGCTCATGCGCTGTGAAATTGTCCCTCCTTGGTTCATCATTTCTTTCACTTTGAGTCGGAGACATGTTCTCATCCTCATCATCCACCATTGTTGCTCTTGATGTACTGGCATGACCCGTTCTTGGTTTGGAGGCATATGGATGATGACGTCCAGTGACTTTCTCTTTATGGACCAGAGGTGAAGACGCATAAAGTTCATCCCCTGCTATGCAAATCATCAGTTAACACATCAAAACATTAATGAAGACTGGTCATCCTCACGATCTTCAATTGGCTCCTGAGATCGGACTGACTTGCCTTTAGGTGCCATATCTAACCCATGAAACAAACATATCAAATTGTGAATAAGTTTCTACTCCAAAATTCAAATGACTTACTTTGATGAAGCGTCAATACTGGATTTCCCTCCGACAGACCTCTCCAAGATACATTTTCCAAAGGTCTTTTTCGTCGCCCCCCATCCACGCGCCTTTCATCACCCACATGAACCTGCGATCCTGATGGAATATTGAGGGTTGGCTGTTTACTTTGGCCAAAGGGATCCTGGGATGCGACTGGATTCCGACCGGGATTAAGGAGGAACTCACGTGGAAATTTTGATTGGGGATTAGCGTGTGAGGAGATTTGAGGTGTGCCTTCTGGCCCCTGAGACACATGAATTTGTGTATTAGTGGGATTCGGGGGAATTGGAGTGACGGAAATATTTGGGATCGACCAAGTGCTTGAAGTTGGAGCCTTTGGATTGCCCACATCAATGTTAAGACCTGATACATTCATTGAGGATGCGATAGGGGTTGTGAGAGGAATGTTGGGACTCAATGGTGACTGTGTTTGAACATATTCTATGCTAGATTCACTATTTGAGTCATGAACAGAACCTGAACGGGATTTATGTGACTTGAAAGATGACATAAGGGCCGAAAAAGTACACTAATATTTTTAACTAGATAAAAAACCTCAGTATTATGATAAAATAGAGTGATATGAGATGAAATCTTTTCAAATTTAGAATAGAGAAATTCTATGAATAGTTGGAACTAAGTGTTGTGTGGAAGTCAGATAAGACTCTTTTGAGGAGAATCCTCCCTGCCTCCTCTTGAGCTCCTCCGCTTTTGTCGGAAACCACCCTGCACGGCCTACCAGCATATAATGTGATATTTCCTTGATCTCAAAGGGGACCCATCATTTATAAGTAATCATATTCAGTACCATTTATGCCTCCCCATTGTCACATTTTGTGAATTATCCAAACTTCCCATATATGCATTGAAATTCCACAACATTGTACATCTGTAAAGGGGTATATTCATGAAGGATTTACCCACAAAAGAGACATCACCTTTTCCCGAAAGGCAAGACAATCCAAATCACATTCCAACTGATTGAAAGCCCGCCGCACTCAAACCAAATACCAAGACTTTAGCTGCACTCCAACCCCTTATGTAATAGAGTTATATAGTTATGTCTGTAATAAGGTTTAAACCATGTACGATGGCGTGCCAGCGTACATGGATTAAATGTTAATCCCCTCAATTCAATGGTAACACTTCACTAATGGAACCCCCTCAATGGTCAAACCCGCACTATCACAATGTGTAAATAAACTAGAATATGTATGAGCATTGAGCAGCATGGCATTTTACCCAATTAAACGCCTAACCAATTCCGCCATCCAGATGAGACATGTTAAACTTTATCCACTGCAGCTCATGCTCCATTACAAATGGGATAAAATCCTCAGCTGGCTCAAATCATCTCCCCCTTCATAAATAATCACTGAATTTTATTTCCAATTAATAACACTCCTAAAAACTTTCACATCAACCATAGATATTTATACACAAACCAACCGTACTCCCAATTCCTGCAATAATGACAACCCGGCCATATTCCTCAATGCGTATATGCATGTGTCAACACTGCTCAACTCAAACACACTCTTCCCCTGAGGGTGATAGGCAAGGAGTTGCCTTCACACCTTTCCAATATAAACAGCACATTAAAAAGCTCAAATCAACCATTGCACCCAAATCTCTTCCAAACATCCCTACTTCTGCATCAGGATCTGGGTGCCCACAAATTCTATTGGATCAAATCTTCCCAGCTGATTATTCATGTTTGACCCAAAGCACTTTCCCAACTCCAGCGGGTCTCAATTCAACTGCACAGAAACCATATAGTGGCAGTCAAACCCTTCCCCCACAAGACCTAGGAATGATAATATCTGCCATTCTATCATTAAGGTATAATTTACCCCGCAGGGCTTCACGCATACTCAACCCCGCCCTGAACCTGCTGATCAAGTCCAGTATCTCAAGCTCAGCTGGTCCCCCCGCTCCTGCATTCCATATACCTCAAGATCTGAGTACCATATTTGAACATCTCCAATTGGAGCCAGTGATTCAAAACTATATATGTTGTCCTCAATGTTTCTCTCTTAATGGCCTTACTGAATCAGTCACAACTGACCAACCCCACTGTCAACGCCATAATGACCCAAATGATCATGATCCCCCTTGCACACAATCATTAGGCAAATTCATCTATTCATCTGAACCCCACACCCAAAACACAACCAACATGAATCAAAAATTTATACCAACAAAACATTTCATTTATCAACCATTCAAAAATTGGCTTGCCAGATTTCTCCAGCGGGCTGGAATTATGGACATTCTGCATCAACATCAACAATCCCAAACTCCCGAAGATTCCCCAAAACGTGACGTCTGGGATTGATTGGTCTGGAGACGCTTCACTGGCACTAGAAATATCCATGACCCCCCATTCATGTCCATTCCTGGTGCATTGGCCTTCTCCATATATGTGGACTGGTTTAATGCACATGGAAAGTCAACCCGGTTGGCTAGCATTGGACCTATCATGCTTATTTGTCTTAATCTCCCCCCAAGTGAAAGATTGAAGCCCGAGAATGTCTATGTTGCAGGAATCATCCCTGGTCCGAAGGAGCCAACTGCGCTTCAATTGAATTATCTATTAATGCCACTCATCAACGAGCTCAAAGAGCTATGGCAAGGTTACCATTTTGCACCCACCTCAACAGGTCCATCAGGATCCTTTATCCGTGTTGCCATCCTCACAGCCATTGCGGATGTGGTTGCCATGCGCAAGCTTACTGGATTTATTTCCCATTCAGGAAACCACTTTTGTAATTTTTGCACCATTCACAAAGCTCAAATTGAAGAAATTGGTCCTCAATTTCACTACACGCGCTCATACCAAAGTCATAAATCAACCATTGCCAAATGGCTTCGGGCAACCCCACAACAAAGACAAGCAATTTTCTCTGAGTATGGAGTGCGATATTCAATTTTGGAAGACCTTCCGTATTGGGATGCAACCAGAATGGTTAATCTTGACATAATGCATAATTTAATACTTGGAATTTTGAAGGATCATGCAACTTTCAAATTGTGCATTCCAGAGGCGAAATCAAAAATTTACTTCAGGTCCCGCAGGAAATCCAATGACACCAACAGTTCAGACTCAGATTCCAAGACCTCCAACAGCTCTCTTGATAAAATCACATTGAGAGAGGCCCGCTCCCTGAGAAGAGACGCAGCAAAAATAATAAATGAGCCACTCCCCACTACTTCCCAATGCCCACCCCTAACACAGAACATCCATCTAGTGGTTCTGCGGAGATTCCTTCATTTGATGCCGATTACATCCCCACTTCTGAAATACCCTCTGAATTGGATATCACTGCACTGAGTGATCACCAGATCAAGGGTGAGGCTCTTGAGCATCTCCGACAAATCATATCTGAGACCATAATTCCCTCATCTTGGACAAGAGTTCCCCGCAAAATGGGTTCCCCCTCTCATGGTAGCTTAAAAGCCGCTGAATGGGCTCTCTTATATAAGGTCTATATTCCATTTCTAATGCTCAGTCAACAGATGTCATTAGATGCACACCAATCTGCCAACACTCAAAGAAAAATGGGTCAGTCAGAAGAACTTGCAAATGAACTAGCCAAGAATACATTCCATTTGATTAGTGCTATCAACATTGCCACAAGCTGGACTGTTTCAATAGATGATGCGACTGCATTTGCTGAACATTGGAAAAAATTCCGCCTTTCCAATCAACACCTGTTCCCAAAACAGAAAAGTAAACCAAATCATCATTTTGCTGATCATATTCCCGAACTCTTCCAACGTTGGGGCCCAGCACAAGCCTCAGCCACATGGGGTTATGAGCGCTTGATTGGAGTATTTGCAAAGATGCCAACAAATAACAAGATATGTACGTCAATTAATAAGATCAATATATTCACATTGATTAAACACCTGAACTGAATAAGACTAACTTTTTGCAACTCTGAATAGATGATATAGATAAAACCTTACTTCAACATATCTGTCGATGTTCCAACCTTTCCGTTCTGCTGAAATCCCCATCTGTGCCATGTGAAATAAAACAGCTTTTCGAATCACAGCCACCTGCCGTGTTCAATCACCATAAATATAACAAGCCATCCCGCCATGACCAACCAAATTATGATTGCCTGGTTGAGTACTTACAGACTTTTCATGCAACAAGGGAAATAGTTGATTGGATCAGCTTAGACACTACGGTGCAATCCACAAGTCCTCCCACTTCAAGGATTGTCTCACCTTGGTATTTTCCAGTTTCAAACATTAATATTGGGAACAATATATTTTCAACTGAATCCAAAAATATCAGCAACAGTGTGATATGTTTTCTGAGGGGCAACTCACGACAATTTGGTATTATTGATAGCATTTTCAAAGTCTCTGAGCCATCTAGCATACTGAACAATAACTTTCTGATTTTAAAAACTTTAAAGATTGATGTGAATTTCCTACCAGATTGGCCGTATCTCAATATTTATAAAGCTGTTGGTTTTGATGATGGACACTTGATTATATCAGAAGAAGAAATAGAAGGTAACTGTGGATTGTATGATAACAAAGCTCTGTCATGTGGACTGCTTGTAATGATAAAGCCGTTATTTCATGATATTTAGTCTACAAAAATGCAAATCTCTCAGATTCATTAGCAATTTTGCTAGTGAAATAATTGCCTCAAAATTTAGTGACAGAGACATGCCATTGTGACAAGCAAAGCCCATTATTTCACATTGCCACAAAGAACTTACTATTTTCACATTGGGTACAGTGTGAATAAGCCAAGTCCAATGATCAAATGACCCACACACTCACCCTTCACAGCATCCAAAATTTCTAACTGTGCCATCATCATGTTGGAAGCGGAATCGGCTTTTGCGTACCCACACCCGCATGTGCACCCGCACGCGCCAATGCACACGCCAATGCACACGCCCACGCACCCGCACGCGCCAATGCACACGCCCACGCACCCGCACACGCAAACGCACCCGCCCCCACGCATGCACACGCACACTTCATGGATGACCTGGTGAAGTCAAACCCCCCGCCTACATCAAGACTGGCTGAAGGACATCTTTGATGTGTGTGTGTGCAAACAGGCGGGTCTGGTGTAATTTTTACCAATCATCGGACGGTTGTGGGATGATCAGGTGGTGAGGAATCTGAGTTGAAGGCACAGGGGAACCAATATTATTGGATGTCACAGGATTTGGTGTAAGACCAGAGTGTGACGTGTGCTCGACGTTCACTTGATTTTCGCTTGACGTGAGCTCGACTTTTATCCTGCTTGACGTTTGCTTGACGTGAAGTCAATCGCCGACGATTGACACGAGATTCGCCCCGGTGACAGCTCAAACAGTGCACAGACCTATGGTGCAATAACTGTACAAAATCATCTCATCCCACCAAAAAAATGGTGCAATAACTTCAAGAAAGGCCACAATCAAAATTTTTTAGCAAAGAAAGCTTAGCCACATTAAACAAACATGCACAAAAATGTTTCAATCAACTGAAGATAAGGTGCAATATGTCCAAAAAATGACACCATCTTAAAATTCCTCACCAGCAAAAACATCTCAGATTACATAATTATATGTAAGAATGGTGCAATCAACCATACAAATGATATCTCACTACTATAAAGAACTATCCCAGCCAAAGAAAGTGGAATAATTCTAAGTGCCTTGTTTTTGAGTGCCTCTATGGCAAGCCCAAAGAATATAAATAAAGGTCCTCTCTCCCTCATTTTTCCTCTTTTCCCAATGCAATTGATTATATACCAAGAAGGAGAATAATTATTCATCCCTCACTAGTAGGTTAATATAGTATTATTATTAAATGGGAATGATATACCAAGAAGGAGAATAATTTATCCATCCCTTACTAATAGGATAATCTCGTTCTTATATTGAAGTGTTATAGACTTATGGATTTAATTCATAGTGATTTCTAATGAATAGTATTTAACAGAAGGTCTATTTTATATTTTTAATCCACCCTATGTTTAAATTATGAGTTTTATAATTGTCATACTATCAATAATACTCATAATATTGAGTTTGTCCCCATAACCTGTACATTATGAAGGAAAAATAATCTTATTATGTCTTCATATTAAAAAAAACTTTACAAATAAATATTATTTTATGAAAAATCTACACTTCTATTATACTATATCACTGATATATCTAACAAATATCCATTCTATATTAAGAAATATCCTAAAAATATATTATTAAAGGTCTTGTTTTTATAATATATTAGCAATTACCCTCTCAAAAAAACTAATTATTATAAAAGATATAACATTAAATTAACTTACCCATATACTCTATATTAGTACTATTATGTTAAATCAAACTCTTATACTATTAAGTTCTTACCCTTAAATCATATTAACCTATCATTTAGGAATTATTATTTTATAGTTTTTTTAACTTATAAGTTAATTATCTGATTATTGAATAGGTATGATGGAGACTGCTGAAAATTCTTCTCTAGTTGTAAAGCCACAAGCTCAAATCTTGAATTTTGAGGCCTGTAGGGAATTTTTAAGTATATTGAGAGGGGAAGCTAAAACAACATTGGCACCCTTGGTTACAGAATTATTTGAGAAATCAAAAATTGTTTGCCTGTCATTTCCCCCTCAAGGACTGCCTTATCCAATCCCACACTAAAAGGAGTTCCACATCTGGTGTCCCAACAGTGGCATTTCAACTTCAACATTCAACAATCAGTCAATAATCAAGAAAGAAGATACTAAAATCAGCCTACCTCACATAGTTTCATTATTTATAAAGAATTAACCATCAAAACATTTATAAAATCTGGAATCTGGAAACAAATCACATTCCAAATCATCATCATCACAATCACAATTATCAAATCAATCATACCATTTTTATTATCCAGTAAAAGAAAGAACACCAGAAAATCAAACACCTCAGGATTTTGATTTACTCATTGAAAGACACAGAACAGAACAGAAGGAAAAGGAAGAATTAAGGAGATTTTTATTCAAGCTAATCCAAGAAGCAAAGAAAAACAAGAAAAGTAGAAAAGAAGTCAAAGGATCAGTTTACCAAGTAGAGATGAATCAACAATCAACATCTGACTTACCGCCATTACCTGAAGATACTGTAGAAGGACAGTATGCAGAAGAAAGTGCAGAGGAAGATCAAACAGTACAAATACAAAGTCTTATGAAACAAATGCAAGAATTATTATTAACAAAAAGCAAAAAGAAAGGAAAAAGAAGAGAACAAGAATCTTTTAAACTTGGAGCTAGTCCAAGTAAACCCACATTACCAAGGCATGTTAGGCGTGAGGATTCACCAATATCACCTAAACCTGGTCCTAGAGCAATCTCTGCTCCAGCAACAGAGCCAAGAACTCAAAGAATTCCAAGGAGAGTTTTTTTCACTACACCTAATAACCTAAATCCATTACAGCAGAAAGTTCCAAGACAAGAAGGACCTGTAATTAAAATTAAAGCAAAAGATTAAAATCCAAATTTTGATGAGGAAGAAGTAGAGAAGTTTATCAGGAAAGTGGAAACAATACCTCAAATTGAAGGAGTCCCAGATGAAGACCTAGAAATGCAAATGGTATTTTGGACTACAGAACCAAGAATTAGTGATGCAATTGAAGCTATGACAGGTCATCAAGAAGGAAATTGGACACAGCTTGAGAAAGATCTCATAACAAAATGGGGAGGAGTTGAACCTGAAAAAAGATACAGAAAAGACTCACTCAATATACTTTTTAATGATACTCAAGAAGATGGAGGAATTGTTAGTCTATCAAAATGTAAGAAATTTATGGGAGAATATGAAACTATTGTTCCTTACTTATCAAGATACAGGTATATTCCTCAAGACAACATGTTTCATGAAGCTTTATTTCAATGTCTTTTGGCTGATGTTATAGGAGCCATAAGTAAGGAAGTTCCTGAAGATAATGTCATTGTTAGAGCTGAATATGGAGTATACCTTATTGTCACAGGGGCTCTTATGGAAGCAAGAGGGCCTGGCACTCAGGAATCAAGAACTCACTTGGGGGGCTCCAAAAGATAAAGGAATAATAAAGGTTTAATTTCTTTAAAGAAGAAGAATGGAAAAGACAAGTATGCCAAAGATAAAAGAAAAGAATAAGAAGCCAAAGGCCAAACATAATAAAGGAAGCCAAAGGCCAAGAAGCCAACCAAGTGAATCCTCAATTCACTGTTTCAACCTGCCAGAAAAGGAATGGAATTAGTAAAGGATATGACCACCAATATCCACTGACAGGCAAGGAAGAAAAGGAGAAAGGGTGCTAATTACTGACTTGAGATTATCAGTATTAAATTTAATAAGGTAAAAGAAAATAAATTTAAGATTAAATCCAATATATTAATTAACTGGGGAAAAAGTCCCCAGGTGATGAAAGGTGGCCGGTATATGTGAAAACTTGAAATATTGCTCCTAGAAGGTGAATCAATGACTTTATTGTTAGAATCGGGAAATACAGTTCTGGGAATCTTGAAATTTGAACTGTGTGATGGAATTCACACAGTGGAATATGAAATGGCCCAATTGGGCCAAGGCCACACAGGTTGATTGAATGAGGCCTGTACGGATGAATTGAGTTGTCCAAGGAGTATGGAAGTACTTGATGCCTTGACAACTGATTGCATTGATGTAATACCTCTTGAGAATTGGCCCTTTTGAATAATCCTGAATAATGTACCAACCCAACTCCTGCAGATACAGGTGGCTGGGATCCTTGAAGAGTCTTCTGATTGCTGCCATAACTTGCCAGACTGATGAGCTGAATAATCCTCCTTTGAAATAGGTGTTGGATTTTGAGACCTTTATATGGAAAGATGAAAATGGGTCCTGAAAACGTCACCATTGGATTGCTGAGCAAAAATGGTGCATAATGGTATATGATACCATATATGCACCATGCCTGCAACCTCAAGTACGGATGGTATGAAGGAATGGAAAGAATTCCCCATAAGTTGAGGGAAAGGCTGACTGAGCTGATCTTGTGGCCTCTGGTGGTTTCCAGAGGCCATGGCTGAGATATTGGTCCATGGTGGTCCATGGCCACAAAAGGGTCCTATGGGATTTATGGCCAAAATTGTGTCCATGAGGTTTTTGGCCAATTTTGGGTCCAAGGAATTGGTGACAAAAAGTGGCTCAGGTGGGCCCAATTGTGGTTTGGGACCCACCTGGTCTTGGAGGCTAGGTGGCAGCCCCTTTTGGCCTCATTGGATTAGGCCAAAAGGGGCCTAATTGGCCTACAGACCGTACGGACCGTAGAAGCTGTAGGGGGCTTAAATGGGCCAAAAAGGCCATTTAGGCCAAAACCCCACTAATGAAAGGGGTTGGCCAGACACCAATGGTAATGGCTAGGGAGCCTGAAGGCCTGGGGGTTGGTGAGGTGGAAATTGGCCAAGAAGGCCAATGATGGCAGGATATTGCCTGAGGCCATAAATGGCCATTGGAATGGGTTATGGCAGAAGAGCCATAGAAAACCCAAGGGGGCCAATTGGCCATAAATGTAATGATGTGACTAATTGGCCCCAACTTGGCTCCAGGTTGGATTGCCACAACCATCAAGGAGGAGGGTCAAACTCGTGGTCGTGACAGTACCCTCCTACCTTGAATGGTGAGCTCCTGAGCACCAAGATAAGGTAGAAGCCTGTTGAGGCTGTTGAGACAGATTGAACAGAGGGATTCCAGAGATATTTGAATCTTGCAAAGAAAATTTTGAACTGATAATAATGTTGGCATATGAATTGAGGTTGATGTAGTCTTCTCTTTATATTTGGCTTTGAAAATGTTGAAGGATTGAATTTGACGTAGAATTTTGGCATAAGATTATAATAAAAGAAATTTAAAGAAAAAGAAAAAATAAAGATAAAGAAACAGATATAAAGAAATGAAAAGAAAAATAAAATAAACCAAAGAAAAATGAATTTTGAGGGGGAGTCCAATCTTCATCACGGATTTTGATGGTTGATTTGAAAGTGGCCAGGGACCTGGATAAAAGAATTTGATGCCAGGTGCTCACAGAGTGGCCAAGGTGATGTTTTGAAAAAATTGTAGACCCCTCTGGGAAGTGCACACCAGGAGAGGAACTTACTTTTACTAGTTGCCACTCCCGCCAGTGCCATAAATCAGAATATAAATGTCATAAAGGAATGTATTTAATTGGAAAACTTGGAAAGGAAAATAAAAGTGAAATGGTCCATTTTCACAAGTGAAAGATTGCCATGATTTGGAATTGATGTTGACAGCCAGGCCAACAAATCTGTGTCCAAATTGCAAAGTGCTCACAGAGTGGCCAAGGTGATGCTTACAAAAAAGAAGAGTAGAATACCCCTAAAGGTGCATACCAGGAGTGGAACTTACTTTTGGTAATTCCTCCCCCCACCAAGCACCATAATGAATCAATCTTTTGAAGAATTGGGTCCTGGCTTGTCAGGATACAAAGAATGGAAATCTTTGACAAGTTCAGGGCAATTCTTGAGGTTTTTGGCTGGTTCCCAAGTGGATCTTTCTGGGTCTTGACTGAAACCTTTTCATTCCTCCAGATACCATAATTTTCCTCTCTTGAGCTCTCAATCCAGTATTCAAGAGTCTTCCCATTCCTCCTCTTCTTCAATGATAATTGCAGGAGGAGGTTCTTGATGCCGATTTGGGATTGCTGATGTCTTGACTGGTTCCAAGAGTGAGATATGGAAGACTGGGTGGATGGATTTCTATTGAGAGGAACGCTTGAGGTGGTAAGCATGAGAACTGACTTTCTTCAAGATTTGAAAAGGACACAACCATCCTTTGGATAGTTTTTTGGTGGGTCTGGTTGATATGATATTCTTGGAAGAAAGCCATACCCTGTCACCAGGATTGAAAACAGGTGGACTTGCTCTACCTTTATCTGCATACCTCTTAAATTGGTTTATGGCAGCTTCAAGCTCTCTATTGACATCTTTCTGTACTGATTGGATTGTTGTTGATAACTTTCCAGCGGGAGTATCTTGAGTGATGTGAACTGAATCAAATTGTGGATCTCTTCCATAAACAGTCAAAAACGGGGATTGCTTGGTTGAAGAGTGATCAGAATTATTGTAGGAAAATTCAGCCAGAGGGAGCCAGATGTTCCAATCATCTTGATGATAACTGACATACATCAGAAGATACTGTTCTATTATCTGATTTACCCTCTCTGTCTGTCCATCAGCTTCTGGATGATAAGCAGTTGACAAGTCTCTTGAAATCTTGATCTGCTGACAAAGATTGGTCCAAAAAGAAGAAACAAAGAGTGAACCTTTATCACTGAAAATGATTAACGGAAGGCCATGCTTTGAGAAGATATTATTGATGAATAAATGGGCCAAATCCAGGGAAGTGATTGAAGACATTGTTTGAATAAAAACCGCCATTTTTGATAATCTGTCCACTATGACCAGGATTAAATCAAAGAAATTGGACAGCGGCAGTTGCGTGATGAAGTCCACTGAAAGACAAATCCAAGGACCATTTGGAATTGGAAGAGGTTTGAGGAATCCAAACTTCTTATGATGAGTATTCTTGTTTCTTGAGCACTGTTGACAGGATAAAACATAACCCTTGATAAATTGAGTCATGCCAGACCAGTGGAAATCCCGCTTGACAAGTTTGAGAGTCTTCTCTTGGCCAGGGTGGCCAGCTAGAGGAGAATCATGACGCTTTTGAAGAATACTAAGTTGAATTGTGGAGTCATTTGGGACTACCACCCGATCTTTGAAGAGAAGAAGTTGGGAAGAGGAATCAAGAGAATAATCTTGGACAGATTTACCTTTACCCAAATCTTCAAGGGTACTTATGTACTGAGGATCTTGCCATAATTTCTTCTGTATTGAATAAATCAAATTTGAAAAAGATTCCACCTTGACTGCAAAATACTTTGAGGGTTGAACTTCATCTTGCTTAATGATTTGTTGAAAATTCATTGGATTCTTGCTTATGAAATCCTCCCCCCTCTCCGGATAAACGTCGTCCCAACGTGATAAGGCATCCTGAAGAGTAGCTAGGCGGCCAGGGCGGTGAGTGATTGAAAAATGAAATTCAGAAAGGAATTCAGCCCAACAGGCTTGACACCAAGTGAGCACTTTGGAGTTCATGAAGTATTGAAGGGAAGAGTGATTGGTGAGAACTTCAAAAGGGGAAGACAGTGAAAGAAGAAAAGCCCTCCAGCGCTTGAGAGCCCAGACAATGCTAAGGAGTTCCTTGTCATGAATTTCATAATTGAGCTCTGCTGGGATAAGCTTGCGGCTGTCAAATGCAATGGGATGTTTTCCTGAGTCAGAGACCTGACTCAGTACAGCACCCAAAGCATAATCTGATGCATTGGTCTCTACAATGGTGGGTAGAGAAGGATTGGAGCGGTGGTGAAAGCCTCTATGAGTTGGTGAAACTGACTGAGAGCTTCCTCATTGAGGGTAAAACATGAATATTTCTTGAGGAAACTGGTGAGTGAACTGATCTTTGAATAATTCTTGATGAAAGGGTGGTAGAAATTGGCAAAGCCAAGGAAGGATTGAAGAGCCTTGAGGTTTCTTGGAGGCAGACAATTGAGAATCTGCTGGACTTTTGCTTGGTCCATCTTGAGGCCTTCAGAAGAAACTACATAACCAAGATATTCCACACTTGAAACATGAAACAGGCATTTGGACGCCTTCGCAAAAAGGTTATTGGCTCTGAGTCTGGAAAGAACAGTGGACACATGAGTGACATGTTCTTCCTCAGATTTGGAAAAGACCATAATGTCATCCAAATAAACCACAACATAAAAATCAAGAAGATCTTGAAAGATATCATTGACAAGATTTTGAAAAGAAGCAGGAGCATTGGTCAGCCCAAATGGCATAACCAAGTACTCATAACTGCCATATTTAGTTCTAAAACAAGTCAAGTGTTCATCACCCTCCTTGATTCTGAGCAGGTTATATGCACCATGAAAATCAATCTTGGAGAAGATAGAGAAACCATTAAAAACATTGAGAAGCTGATTCATAGGGGGAACAGGATACTTGTTCTTCCTAGTAACAGCATTGAGTTTGCGGTAATCAACACACAAACGGAGGCCATCATCTTTCTTTTTGACAAAGAGGACAGGGGCTCCTGTTGAAGAGCAGCTTGGCCGGATGAAACCTTTCTCTACATTCCCTTTAATGTAGGCCCTGAGTTTATCTGACTCTTGTTTGGATAAAGAGTAGATCACCCCAACTGGAGGTAGAGACCCCTCCAGCTCAATATGATGATCACAGGCGCGGTGAGGAGGGAGTTTTTCTGCTTTCACCTTGGAGAGTACATCCAAATGTTGGTGATAGACAGAAGGGACAACCTTCATCATGGTTTTTACTTCTTCTGGCTCTTCCTCTTCATCCCACAGCTCCTGCAGGGAGTCATGTTAAGATGAAGGAGGAAGGTCCATATTCCCAAAGAAGAGATGAAGTGAATATACAGAATTATCTTCTCCAAAATCTTGAATCTCTTTGAAGACTTCATCTCTATCTGATAGTAATGACTTATGGGAATTAAGGGAAGGAATATGGACAGAAGATGGAAATGATGGTGTTCTAGAATCACCAACCAGAGCTTCATATGATTTGGCAGAAGAAGAGTCATTACTGAAAGAATTAGAAGGATCACAATAGTCCTTATTATCAGCATTAAGGGTGATCAGCCCTTGCCTCCAATCAATAGAATGATTAAAGGGATTTAGAAAGTCAAAGCCAAATATGAGGTCTTCTCCCTTGGGATTATCAATGACTAAAAAGTCCCATTCAAAGCTTGGGAAGGGAGGGAGCTCAACCATATATTTAGTATGGTGAGTCACAAATAAGGAAGGAGACTCAGAGGAGTCAAGAATGAAAAGGGGAATCTTCTCTGGAAGCTCTGACGTAGTCAATGAGTACTTGTGAACAAACTGCTTTGAAATAGATGAGTGTGTAGCCCCAGAATCAATGAGAATATTGTAAAAACCATCAGAAAGAGAAGAAAAAACAAAAAATTTGAGAGAATTTTTGACACCAGTATTCAGAATGCACAATTGTGCTCTGGAAGGGAAACTGTGAAGACCATTGCATATAACATGGTCTCCACTCAGACTTTTCCCTGGCTGGGAATTTGGCCTGACAGTTGGGTAAGCTTGTTTTGAGGCCTTTTGACACAGGACACAAGACTATGCTTCCCACCACAATAAGTACACAAGCCCTCCTTGATTCTTCTTTCTTTTTCAGAACCTTTCAGCTTGAAGTCCTTATTCAACAAGGAAGAGTGGGGCTTTTCCCGCTTTTGAGCATAAAAATTCTTCTTCTTGTGACTTGAGCTTTAGGAATTTTGATGATGAGAAGAACATGACTTTTAGGCTTCAGGCTTTTTCTGTTGATGATAATTCTTCTCCTTTTGCCTCTTATGGTACCTGGTATCAGGTTCCAGGGTAACATCCATTAAGTCTTGAAGAGAATCAATATTTTAAGGATGGGAGGCCAATTGATCCAGAATCCTGGATGGCAATCCCTTCCTGAAATGATGGATGAGAGCTCTTTCACCCCAATCCCCGATTCTTGAGACTAAGCTTCTAAAATCAGCAATTTATAGTGATACATGCCCTCCTTCTTTCATTCTTAAGGAATCCAACTCTGCTTTTGCTTTTCTGACTTCATTTGGGTCCGCAAATGAAGTGAAGAGTTGTGATTCAAATAAATTCCAAGAATTGAGAAGGTATTTGGGATCTTGATTGGTGAGATTGGAAACATAAGGCTTAATCCATTTTGCAGCCCTGCCAATAAGAAATGAAGTGGCATAAAGATCCTTCTTCCTGTCTTGAGAGAAGTTTGCCGGATCATTATGAAAAATTAATTGACAAGACTGGATAAAGCTTCTGACTTTGAAGGGCTGAGTCCCATCAAAGCATTCTGGTGCCTTTATAGAGGGAGTCTTGAAGGCTGGTGGTCTTGATGAATCAGAAGAAGAAGCTGCTTGAAGATTGGCCATAATCTGAGTCATTTGCTGCATAATGCCCAATAAAGATGGTTCAGATTGATGAGAGACAGGCTGCTATACTGGGCTAGAGTTGGTCCTCCAGTACCTTGGGATGCCCCCACTGGAGCAGGAAAACCTTCAGTACCATCAGACTCTTCCTCTTCTGCAGAATTCTCCACCTCCTCTTCAGCATCTTCACCTGGACCTTTGAAACTAGTCCTTGAAATGCCTGGAAAACTGCCAACTACCCCTGAGAAAGAATTTGATCTTCTTGGCACTCTTCCTTCCTTCCTGGATGGTGCTTCTCCTTCCATGCGGGGTCCTCTATCTAATTGGGCCCTCAGTTGAGGAACTGCTGGGGTGCTATCAAGAGGAACCCTTGGAGTAGGAGTAAGAACAGCTTGATTTTGAGCCTGAGATCTGGGCTGTCTTGCAGGAGGTGAGTGTTGGAGTAGCATGATTGAATAAGAATAAAAAATAAAATTTAAATGAGTATGATCAAAACTTGAGGCAAAACCGAAATAATCTTGAGGATCAAATCAAATCAAATCTTGAGGGGAAAAATCAATGAATCAATTAAAATCTTCAGGTACGTCAAGTCAATCAAAATCAAATGAGTCTTTAAGTCAAAATCAAATGAGTCTTTAAGTCAAAATCAATATCAATGATAATCTTGAAGTCAATAAAATCAATCAATCAAAATCAATTAAATCAAATCTTGCAGTGAAAAACAATCAGTCAAATGAATTCTTGAGCCAAAATCAATTTATGTCAAAGTCTTGATGTGAAATTCAGCAAAATCAATGAGAAATCTTCAGGTCAATCAATTATCTTGAAGTCAATATAAATTATGTCAAAATAGTCGATCAAAACAATAATCAAGTGAATTATTCCTGAAAATCAAAATTCTTGAGGAATAAATCAAAATGAATCCTGATATGAAGAACGTGTCTGAATAATTTGATGAATAATCTGAAAATCAAATGATAATGCGCTTGAATGAAGGATAAAAATGAGATTGATGATTGAGAGTAAGAATAAAAAAGGATAAACACACAAAAAAAAAGGGTCAGCTTCCAATTTTCAGAATGAAGAATGAATGAGAGAAAATTGAGAGATGACAAAGAATCATTAAATTAATAAGTGTTAAAGAGTCATAATTTTGATGAATTAATGAATGAAATTTATGAATAATGAATGAATAAAATGATGAATAATGAATGAATAGGATTAAAAGAAATTATGAGTTAATTAATATAACATCACAGGGGCTCTTATGGAAGCAAGAGGGCCTAGCACTCAGGAATCAAGAACTCACTTGGGGGGCTCCAAAAGATAAAGGAATAATAAAGGTTTAATTTCTTTAAAGAAGAAGAATGGAAAAGACAAGTATCCCAAAGATAAAAGAAAAGAATAAGAAGCCAAAGGCCAAACATAATAAAGGAAGCCAACCAAGTGAATTCTCAATTCACTGTTTCAACCTGCCAGAAAAGGAATGGAATTAGTAAAGGATATGACCACCAATATCCACTTACAGGCAAGGAAGAAAAGGAGAAAGGGTGCTAATGACTGACTTAAGATTATCCGTATTAAATTTAATAAGGTAAAAGAAAATAAAGTTAAAAATAAATCCAATATATGAATTAACTGGGGAAAAAGTCCCCAGGTGATGAAAGGTGGCTGGTATATGTGAAAACTTGAAAGATTGCTCCTGGAAGGTGAATCAATGATTGTATCGTCACAATTGGGAAATACAGTTCTGGCCATCTTGAAATTTGAACTGTGTGATGGAATTCACACAGTGGAATATGAAATGGCCCAATTGGGCCAAGGCCACACAGGTTGATTGAATGAGGCCTGTACGGATGAATTGAGTTGTCCAAGGAGTATGGAAGTACTTGATGCCTTGACAACTGATTGCATTGATGTAATACCTCTTGAGAATTGGCCCTTTTGAATAATCTTGAATAATGTACCAACCCAACTCCTGCAGATACAGGTGGTTGGGATCCTTGAAGAGTCTTCTGATTGCCGCCATAACTTGCCAGACTGATGAGCTGAATAATCCTCCTTTGAAATGGGTGTTGGACTTTGAGACCTTTATATGGAAAGATGAAAATGGGTCCTGAAAACGTCACCATTGGATTGCTGAGCAAAAATGGTGCATAATGGTATATAATACCATATATGCACCACGCCTGTAACCTCAAGTACGGATGGTATGAAGGAATGGAAAGAATTCCCCATAAGTTGAGGGGAAGGCTGACTGAGCTGACCTGGTGGCCTCTGGTGGTTGCCAGAGGCCATGGCTGAGATATTGGTCCATGGTGGTCCATGGCCAAAAAAGGGTCCTATGGGATTTATGGCAAAAAAATTGTGTCCATGGGGTTTTTGGCCAATTTTGGGTCCAAGGAATTGGTGACAAAAAGTGGCTCATGTGGGCCCAATTGTGGTTTGGGACCCACCTGGCCTTGGGGGCTAGGTGGCTGCCCCCTTTTAGCCTCATTGGATTAGGCCAAAAGAGGCCTAATTGGCCTATGGACCACGGCTTACGGACCATAGAAGACATAGGGGGCCTAAATGGACCAAAAAGGCCGTTTAGGCCAAAACCCCACTAATGAAAGGGGTTGGCTAGGGAGCCTGGAGGCCCCTAGAAGACAAAAGGACACCCCAGGCCCAAAATCAAAGATGAAGGCCTGGGGGTTGGTGAGGCGGAAATTGGCCAAGAAGGCCAATGACGGCAGGATATGGCCTGAGGCCATAAATGGCCATTGGAATAGGTTATGGCGTAGGAGCCATAGAACACCCAAGGGGGCCTATTGGCCCTAAATGATATGACGTGACCAATTGGCCCTGACTTGGCTCCAGGTTGGATTGCCGCAACCATCAAGGAGGTGGGTCAAACTTGTGGTTGTGACACCTATACCACCTATGAAGCCCCTCAAGAAGTACATTGAACAGGAATTGGAATCCAGAATATTATTAACCAAAAGATTCTCATCATCAAGAGATACGGGAAGGAATGTTACTGAAAATAAAAAGAAAGCTCACTTTAAGTAAGAGGCTTTCCCAGGAATTAATGAAGGAAATTACTGAATCCCGTAAAGAACAAAAAAGTGAAACCTAGAAAGCAGGCACATTGGGAAAATTAAGATTTCAAGAAATCTAAGACTCAACTGGAAGAATCAAAACGTGTATCCAAACCTCAAATTGGTGGGGATACCAATACTCAACTCAATATTCAGAAGTTCAAGCCAAGAAATGATATACCTCCATTCTCACAAAGGCATGTTCCCTATGCACCAGCACAAAAAATACCAATCCCTTATGTGAAATGTTATCACTGTATTAAGGAAGGACATTCAGTGAATAGATGCAGCTACCTCTTTGATGATCAAAATAAGAAATGGGTCAGCAGACAAGGAGGTGAGTTTTTGTTTCCCAATTGGAAAAGAGTTCCAACTGATGGGAAAATATCTCCAAAGAAATTGGTTTGAGAATTTGAAAAAGAGAAAGAAGAACTTACAAACGAAAGGAAAGAAGATGAAGCTAACAAAGAACTACCTAAACCCAATCAAATGAACATAATACCATTACAGAAAGATGATAGTTCAACTGCTATAGCCAAAGATTAAAACTGGGGAATTTGGCAACCACCAACTATATCATCAGCCAATGTGCCACTTTTGAATAATTATGGATTCAGAAATACTAAGCAAAGAACCTCAAGAACAGAAAATACCAATCAGGATTCTTTAAGATCACATCCAAAAGGGGAAACACCTATAAAGAAAAGACCAAATATACCTGGAGCTTATATTGAAGATGAGAAAAAGGAAGAAGAGAAAACAATTATTCCAACCAAATATAAGAAACCTCAACAGGTGGAAAATAAAAATTGAATACCTCCACAGCAACCTAAAGGTGATAACACTGAAAATACTCAAGAAAAAATCAATAAAGTCAAGAAAGGAAAATTTTTAAGGAACAAAAATAGATATCAAAGAAATTATGGCACAAATTATCTAAAAGGTATTGGATCAGAAGATAAATCTTACCTTAGAAAAAATTTTAGTTATGTTACCAAAGTTTTTCAATCAATTAAAGGATCTGTCAGAAGAAGAAGAAACCGCTATTAATTCAATTCATACAAAGGAAATTCAAATCACACTCATAAACCATCATCTGAGGAATTATGAACAACCAAAATTACATTATGCCTGTCCATTTGGGATTAATGCCAGTATCTTCAGGAGAAGAAGGAAATGAAATAATGGTATTAGTTGACACAAAATTAGAAGTGAATATAGTGCCAGAAGATTCAGAAATAAAAGCAGGACTTACCACAAGATGTCTTAGTATGAGTTTAAGAGTAATTGGTGGTCATTGTACCTCAATAGTTGTATTAGCAATATTTAGCCCAATCACTTGAGTTACTGGCAAAGAAAGAAATATAAATGTTTTTGTAGCAAGAGGAGCAGTTCACACAATATTGGGAAGACCCTTCCTAGCTGATAATAACATAAGATTAGACTTATCTCGACAGAAAGGGGAAATATTCAGCTATATAGAGGCAGATGGAAGAAGACTTTGCTTACCAATTTGTTTACCGCAGAAAGTAGGATGGAAAGAAGAAGCACCAACAGGAATTGAAACATGTGAAGTTTCCAAATTGGAATATTGCAAAGAATTACCAATAAGGAAAGAATCAAGCCCCAAAAATGAAGAAAATTTAGAGGAAAATTCTCATGAAGTACTTCATAGTAAAGAAGTAAAAAACTCTAAAGACAAGGGGAAAATTTAGGAGGAATTATCTCCAATCAATACAAAAAATGTCAATTCAAAGCCTAAAGAAATAAATCTTACAGGAATTTTAACCTCAAGAAAAGAAAATGGAAATATTTGTAGCCAAATATTTCAAGCCATCAATAGTAATAATTTCAAGAATACTGAAGAAATCAGAAGCAAACCATTAACAGAGCTTTTTTTCACCTATTAAATATTTGAATTCTATTTCAAAGGGAATATTGAAGAATAATTGGAAGTCAAGTATAAATCCAGTTGTAACAATAGTTAGTGTCCCCTCACAATCTAAAGATTTAAGTTCTAAAATTGATAAATCATCACTAAAATCATTAACAGAAATTTCCCTCAAATATAAAATTTCCAAAAAGAAGGACATTATTACTCCAAACCACCTCAAAGTTCAGCAGGAAAGTATTGTTATAATTCCAAGATCTGAAGAATCTGAAAGTTTAGATGAACTTTTGAGCTATACTATTGAAAACTCGCACTACAATAATGTCATTTATTCTCAAGAAATTTCCACATCTAATGAAGGATCCAGTAAGATTGATAAGAAAACTAGTTTTCATCAAAATGAATCAGTTCTACCTCAAGAGATAATTTATTCATCACTCAGATTCAATAAAGTACCTATTACAGGAGCTACACACAAAAATAAATTAAATAAATTTAAGAAGTCACAAATCTATTTCCCCTCAAATTTTGAAAATATTGTTCCTATAATTCTAATGGAAGGAATTAGTGGAGAAAATAAATCATGCCATGATATGGAAAATATTGATCCAAGACTTATCAGAAAAGAATTAGACTTAGCATAAACAATGGAAAACTCCATAGGGGGAAATGAACAAAATCAAGTAAAATATACAACTTTTTGTCTAGAAGAGGAACCTTCAAAAATGGAATTCCCTTGTTATACCTAAACAAGAAGAGATAAATAATGCAGTTTCAGTAAGTTCAGAACATCAATGAAGTTAAAATTGATGATTCAACAGATGAAAATTCAACCAATTCACTGTCTCAATTGAAAATTCAAGAAGGAGTTAAATAAACAGAAAACCTTACACTCACAAGAAAAACTCTCTGGGGAATCTTATAATAACTTAAATATTGAAAAGGGAATTAATTCAATATTCAAAAGGCTTCAATCTATCAGGAACCATCCCAGAAATGAATTCATAAAAAATACAATACACTCACCAAATATCTTAGAAAATCATGTCCCTGGATCAGATTGTGGAAATGAAGAAGAATTATTTTATCAAATGGAAATACAAGAAGAAGATTAAAAATAACAGAAATCTATACTTACTGAAGAAGAATTCCCTTGGGAAGGTTATACAAATTGGCAACCTCTTAGGAATTCCAACCTTGTGGATCACAACAAAAATAATTCTAGGAACAACTATGAATGTGAAAACCAACATGTTAAGTAGTTGGAGGATGCTGGTACACAATAGAGTAATAAATTAGAGATAATAAAAGATAAGAGTATTAAAAAGAAGAAGAAGACTAAGGAAGAAAAGGATTTTTTCTGGATTACTCAGAATAAAAACCTATGCCCAAGCTTTCAAGCCCATTTGGCAAGCAAGTATTAAATTTCAACACAAAATGAGGACTGGAGAGAAGATAATAATAGAAATGAAAATATTATCCAGGATTACTCTAATGCAAAAGAAGATTTTCAACATCAATATCTCAAGGAAGAAAGAATAAATGAGCTTACAGCTAAGAAGGCCAAATTCAAGAAAAGTCTTGACAACAAATTTTCACATTATCAACAACTTTTCTTTATAATAAAAAAGTTTCTTTTTGTTATATCATGAATTTTATTTTTATTTTTGTATCAAATATCCATAAAAAAATATAAAAAATATCAAATATCAAAATATATAAAAAGGAGTTTCAAGTGTATCAGTATCTCAATTTTATGTTTTTTATGTATCAAAAAGAAAACAAACACCTAACTAAAGAAATTAGGGTGGGTGTCTATTTCTTAAATCCATCCTTTATGATTTAGGTTTTTGCAATGAAATTCTGGGGAATTTCAGTTTTATTCTATAATTTTATCCTCATCTATATTCAATATCATAATTAATAACATCACTACACTCAAGAATAACAGCCAAGGTGAAGAAACAAAGAAACAAAATCAAGAATATATATCTGAAAGCTTCAAAGAAGTCAAATAATGAAATACAAAATCGAAGGAATATACAAATAGGGCCAAACAAAAAACATGGTCTCAAAACACACTTAGCAAGGGGGGTGACCAGTTTTGTTTATGGTTATTTTTTAGCTTTTTTTCACCTTCAAATTATCTTTTTAAAGGTTCAATTTATTAGAATGTACTAGTCACCCCCCTTTTTTTACAAAAAAAATAAAATTATTATTATTATTACAAACAAATTAAGATAATATACTAAGAATAAATAATAGAAAAGGAAAAACCTTATTAGAAGATAGTATGAAGAAGATGAAAGTCAAAAAAGAACAAATAATAAACAAAAAAATCAACAAAACATCAAGAAACCTTATGGGTCTTAATATCCTCAAATGATTGTTATCTTATAATAATAAAGAAATAAAGAATATATAATCAAAGGTATAACTGGCCAGGTTAAACCTCAATAAAAAAATTTTCTTTATAAAATTAATTTATATTACTTAATTAACTTTGAATATCAACAAAGTATATGTTTAAAAAGACACAATAATAATTATTTTTTCTGGGATAAGGGAGAAAAAGACATCCTTTCATATTAAAGATGGAGCAAGTTTCTTCCACCCACAGTTTAGCCCTCAAGCATGTTATCCACTGAAAGCTATGCAAACTCTCAATATACATCTTCTCAGCTCTTCAGCCCCATTTACAGTATAATTCATAAAGAATGAATTTCATAGATTACATCAGCCTTATATTTATTGATTTTCCAGATTAAATGAAAACTTCAATTTTAATGTTAACTCCAAACATTTAATGAATTTAATCTCATATTTTTTAGTTAAAATTAACTCTTAGCTCCACTCAACTAGCAAACACTAAGTTAAAAATTAATTTACCTTAATTCATTGACACATTTACTTTAACCACTTAAAACGAATTCATTGGTTAAAACTATAAGTTGAAATATTTTAACTTCATACATTACAAGTGAAATAAAGAATTAATAATAAGAAACAAAGCAAAAATAATAATAAGAAGAAGAAAAATGTTTGAATACCTTTTTATTTTATTTTAGTTCTTTACAAAATTTCACTTGCCAAAGTTGAAAGTAAATTCATAATACCTTGATTTTCTGGTTGCCCTTATTTATTTTTTTCCTTTTATTCTTTTTTACTTTTATTTTGTGATTTTTTTTCTTTACATTTACTATTTCCTAAAAAACAAAATAAAAAAAAACAGATCATTAAAATGGATCAAGAAGTAAAATCAAATTAGCAAGCTCACTAATCAGCAGAAAAGGGGAGGAAAACCATTATTTACTTTCCTAACTTGTCTTTGTCAGCAAAGGTACTGTTAAAAAAGAAAAAAAAGAGAAAAATAAATAAATAAATAAAGAGGAAAGGTATAAAAGCATAACACAAGCAAATAAATAAATAAAACTACTCTGCTGATTCATTTGAAATCTTCACTAAAGATTTTAAGGAAGCTTGAGGGCCCAATAAGGAACCGTTGTTGCCTGCGTTGTCAGGATGATTTTGGATGTAGTCATAAAAGTCATGGCAGTAGCGACGAAATAAATGATCAAATACATCAGAAAGTTGATGTAATTTGGAAATAGAATTGGAAGACGTCGTAGCCAAGATGAATATGCTGTCAGAAGAGAAATTGGAATTGACAGTGGCAATACATTGGGAAGTGACATTTCTGACCAAAGCAGGAGTAGAATGGTGGAAATTGGTTTTTTCCTCGGGCCAAGCAAGAGCTGATCCAGAGAAAGGCGTAATAGAGGTTGGCGGGGAAATTCTAGTCACGTTCAAGTTTGAATCAATGTTTGGTATACAATGGTTGGTGTAGCACTATCCACTGTGGAGGATAGCTATAGCCTAACGCCTGTTTTCATTGATATAAATAGACAATGCAAAAGACAACATTATTCATTAGTTTTTTGTGGAAGGATAAGATTAAAAAAAGGAAAAAGAAAAAGAAAGTACAGAATGAGGCAGTTAAAATATTGGAGGATGAAAATAACATCACCTGGTAGTGCAGTTCTCCCCCCATCTATTGAAACTTTCGTCCTTTGGGAAAAAACATTAAAAAAAATATAATAAAAGATAAAAGAGCAAGATTAGAGATGCAAACTTACAAATAAAAAAAGAAACAAAAGAAAACAAAGAACAAACATTAGCTGTAGTTAATGCAGTAATTGGAGATAGAAAAGCAATAAATTTAGGAAGTAGTGAGTCAGTGGGATGGAATCATTTGACAACAGAAGAATTCCAAAGGGGGTAATTTTGAGGATCATGGTACAGGTGGCGTCAAAGGGAATTTGAGCAATAAAAAACCATAGGCAAACAAACAGAAGACGGAGGTGTGGAACTAGAATACATGGCTTATTTGAAAATAAAATAGAAAAAAAAAAGTAATACATAATTAAAATATATTGAAATATAATAAAAAAAGAAAAAAAAGAAAAACAAAACCCACGGCAAGTGGATATAAGAAGTACAGCTGATTTATTTTGAAGTATTCACACCCAGATACTTCAAAAAAAATTGAAATCAAATTAATGTATATATATCTATAATTTTAACTAAGATTAATCAAATTATTTCAAGACATTTATTCAAATTATTTAGTTGATATTAGAAAATAAATAAAATAAAATAAAATAAAAATGAAAATAAAAAAATAAAAAAATAAATCAATAAATAAAAATATAAATTAAAAAAAAGATAAAAGAATAAAATAAAATAAAATAATCTTTTTAGATTTCTTGTATTATTACTTTAGTATAGTAAATTAAAATAAATAAAATGAAATAAAAGGAGAAAATGGAAAAATTACTATATATTTATATTAAATGAAAGTCATTATTATAAACAGTTGAAATTATGGTAAAATTATTAAATGGAGAGGCGGTGTTAATCCTCAATAACCATATAAAGGGGGCCATCTTCAGGATTAATAATAATAGTACAATAAAAAAAATAAAAAAAACAAAAAAAATAAAAAATAAAATAAAAAATAAAAAAAATAATAATAAAATAATCAACAGATATGTATATAAGGGAACAAAATGAAAAAGTGATACAAGAGGCCTACCATGACCTTAAATTAGTTTTTTTCTCAGAAGCAATTACATAATATACCTTAGCATTATTTTTTTATCATCTATATTACTTGACATCATTTTTATTATTAGCTTTTATTACTTAATAATATTATTATTATTATTCATTATTATTTCAGCATTATTATATTATTATTTCTTTATTACATTATTATCATAAAACAACATCATAAAGTCATATTAAATTGAATTCATTATTATAAAAAAGTAGGAATGATGGTACAATTATTAAATGGAGAGGGTATGGCACTACCATTAAAGGTTAATTTCAGCCAACAGCAAAAAATGAAGATAAACCCAATTGAAAATACAATAAAAAGAGGAAAGGTGCTAGATAAGACCTTAAACTGTCAAAATATTTCATTTTTTTATATTTTTTCAACAAAATCTATTCAAGAATAGGTCCTTGACAAGACCTTGAACTGTCTGAATAATTTCTTTATTTTTTTATCAAATTATTACCTCAAATGACTCAAGCTGTGGTCCTTAGTATGGCCTTAAACTGAATTATTATTCATCAAGATAAGATCAATTTTTTATCATGAAAATACTCTTTAACAAATAAATAAGCAAACAACATAGAAAATAGAAATAAACCAATAAATGAAAATCAAATATCTCAATATTAAAATGATCAAAATAGTCATACTACAAAACAAAAATAAGAACAAGAAGAAGAAAACACAAAATAAGAAACAATGGAGATTAAAAATAAATATAAAAAGCTACAAACAGGAAATATCAAGTGAATTCATCAGAATATACATTTAAATAAATAAATTTTTGATGTATGAACCCAGAATATTCCTCTTGAAACTGGAATGCAGGGGACAGCATTAAATGGAGAGGGGGATGTGGTATTCCATACATTGTTGGCTCAGTTTCAAGGGCTTTTTCATTTATATGACCATAAATTGAATCCAGAAGAAAGAAAAATTAATAATTAATCATTTAAAATAGGGGAAATTAGTATTAAAACCAATTTTAACCCATATCTAGGTATAATCCCATAAGGAAAATCATTGAAGGATAGTCTATTTTATTACAAAAGTAACAATAAAATAAGGGGAAAAAGGAAAACATAGCAAAAACGTCAAAGCTAACAGTGCAAGGGGTAGTGTAACACTCAAGTCACCCTAGCTCTGCTCAACATTTGGATTACTCAGCAATACAATTTCAAACTGAAGATCATTTAAACAAGAAATAAATTTAAACTGTATTAATCAACAGTCACAAGACAAAAAAAATAAATGAATTAATTTATGCAAGTAAAATCTATCAAAACCTTAAATTTCACAGCATATCTGTGGAAATACAAGCACAGCCACCCAATAACCCAGTAAATATAAATTAAAAACAGAATTCAATTTAAATGAAGGAAAGTTAAAACTCATGCAGGACAAATAGAATCCTCACAATACATAATTCTCAACCTACTGTTCAAACAGTGCACAGAACTATGGTGCAATAACTGTACAAAATCATCTCATTGCACGAAAAAAAATGGTGCAATAGCTTCAAGAAATGCCCCCATCAAAAATTCCTCAGAAAACAAAGTTGAGCCACATTACATAATCATGCATAAAAATGCTGCAATCAACTGAAGATAAGGTGAAATATGTCCAAAAATGACACCATCTTAAAAGTCCTCGCCAGCAAAAACATCTCAGATTACATAATCATACATAAAAATGGTGCAACCAACCAAACAAATGATATCTCACTACTATAAAGAATCATCCCAGCCAAAGGAAGTGGAATAATTCTAGGTGCCTTGTTTTTGAGTGCCTCTATGGAGATCCCAAAGAATATAAATAGAGGTCCCCTCTCCCTCATTTTTCCTCTTTTCCCCATGCAATTAATTATATACCAAGAAGGAGAATAATTATTCATCCCTCACTAGTAGGTCCATCTGGTATTATTATTAAATGGGAATCTTATACCAAGGAAAATAATTCATCCATCCCTTACTAGTAAGGTAATGTAGTTATTTTATCCAAGTATTATAAACTTATAGGTTTAATACATAGTGATTTCTAATTAATAGTAGTTAAAAGAAGGTCTACTTTGTATTATTAATCCATCCTATGTTTAAATTATTAGTCTTATAAGTATAATACTATCAATAATACTCATAATATTTAGTTTATCCCCATAACCTTCACAGTATGAAGGAAGAATATTCTTATTATATTTTCATATTAAAAAAGAATTTTACAAATAAATATTATTATATGAAAAACTTAGACTTATATTATATTATATCACTCATATATTTAAAAAATATACATCCTCTCTTAAAAAGTACGTCAAAAATATATTATTAAGGTCTTTTCTTTATATTATATTAGCAATTACCCTTCCAAAAAAATCAATTATTATAAAAGATATAACATTAAATTAGCTTACCCATATACTCTATATTAGTACTATTATATTAAATCAAACTGTTATACTATTAAGTTCTTACCCTCAAATAATTCTATATCATTCTTTAAGAACTATTATTTTATAATTTTTTTGAATTATAAGTTACTTATCTTATTATTCAATAGGTCTGATAGAGACTGCTGAAAAATCTTCTCTAATTGTAAAGCCACAATCTTAAATAATGATTTGTGAGTCCTGTAGGGATATTGTTTAGTATATTCAGAGGGGAAGCTGAAACACCATTAGCACCCTTGGTTACAGGATTATTTCAGCAATTCAAAACTGTTTACCTGTTATTTCCCCCTCAAGATCTGCCTTATCCAATACCACACTAAAAGTAGTTCCACACTGTTGAATATTGTAAGTAGCTGGTTCATAGGAGGAACAGGATACCTGTTCTTCCTAGTTACAGCATTGAGTTTGCCATAGTCAACACACAAATGAAGGCCACCATAATTTTTCTTAACAAAAAGGACAGGTTCTCCTGTTGAAGACAAACTTGGCCTTATTAAACCTTTCTCTACATTCTCTTAAATGTAGGCCTGCACTGCTTCTGACCCTTTATTTGATGATGGGTAGATAAAAAAAACTGGAGGTAAAAGACCCTACAGTTTGAAAAGATGGTCACAGCCGCAATGTGGAGGAAGTTTCTCTCATTCCACCTTGGAGAATAAATCCAAATATTAGTGATATGCAGGAGGGACTATCTTCAACACAGTTTCACTTTCTTCTGGCTCTTCCTCCTCATCCCACAGCTCCTTCAGGGAGGCATGAAAAGATAAATGAGGAAGGTCCACATCCCCTTGAAAAAGATGAAGTGAAGATATAGCAACACATTCTCCAGCATCTTGTATCTCTTTAAATGCTTCATCTCTTGATTGAAGTGATTACTGAAAGTGCATGATGGAAGGGATATGGAAAGAAGAAGGAAGGGAAGGTGTCTTAATTTTTCCAACCAGAGTAACACTGTTGACCACAGTGGCCAGGTCATGACTAGTTGAAGAAATAATAAAACTATAATCATAGGTGATCAATCAATTTTTCCAATCAATAATAATATTAAAATGGTGGAGGAAATTATAGCCCAATATTAGGTCTTCTCCCTTGGGTTAATCTAGTAGAAACAAGTCCCATTAAAAGTTTGGGAAGGAACAAAAGTCAACTACCCACTTGGTATAAAGGGTGATGCACAAGCCGGGGGATTCATTTGAGTCCAAAATGAAAAGAAGGATATTGTCAGGGAGCTCCAACATAGTCAATGAGTACTTGTGAACACAATCCTTTGCAATAAAAGAGCATGTTGAACCAGAATGAATGAGAATACTTTAGAAAATATCAGAGACAGAAGAAAAAATAAGAAATTTTCAATATTTCTTGACACTAGTATTCAGAGTGCACAATTTTTCTCTTGAAGTAAATAAGTGAGAACCATTGAATACAGCACAATTCCCACTCAGGATTTTCCCTGCTTGCTAAAGAAGCCTCTTGATGATCCAGGCTTGTTCTGAGGTCTCTTCAAGAATCTTTCAATTTGATGTTTTCCACCACCATAAGCTCATAAGCCTTCTTTAATCCTACGCTCCTTTTCAGAACTGATTAATAAATTGTCCTTGTTGAGGAGAGCAGCATGGGGATTATCCAAAGTTTGAGATTTCTTGCCATTCTTATTCTTCTTGTCGTGAGGCCCCTTTGAAGATGAGTCTTGAGGAGGCATTGAGAAATCGGATCCAGTGACAGGAGACTTCTTTTCTTGATTGCCACCCCTTTCCTCCTTCCTCTCATGATATCTGGTATATAATTCCAAGGTGAGGTCAAGGCTTTCTTCAAAAGTATCAAAGGTGCCAGGGTGAGAAGCCAACTGATCCAATGATATTGATGTAAATACTCTTCTGTAAACATGCATATATTCCCTTTATCCCCAATCTCCAATTCTTGAAATTAAACTTCTAACATAAGCAATGTACAAAGAAACATGGCCAATTTCCTTCATCCTCAAATTGTCCAAATGTTGTTCAGATTTCCTGAATTTATTGGGATAAACAAACAGAGTCAATAATTGGGTTGCAAAAAACTGCCAATTTTTGAGGAGATAGAAAGAATTTTCATTGGAGATATTTGAGAGGTAGGGCTCAATCCATTTGGCAGCTCTACTGGGAAAAAAATAAGTTGATTAAAGATCTTTCTTCCTGTCAGAGAAGAAATTTTCTGGATCATTATTAAAAATCAATTGACAGGATTGAATAAATCTTCTCAACTTATGGTCTTGAGTACCATCAAAAGAATCAGGTGCCTTCATTTATGGATTCTTGAATGCAGGAGCTTTAGAATTGTCCCTGGGAGTAACTGCTTTAGTGATTTTCCCCATGAATTGAGTCATTTGCCCTATAATTTTGAGAAAATTTGGTTCAGACTGAGAGACCAGAGGTTTATTAGAATGGGCTATATTTGAAGCTTCAGAAGCCTCAGGGTCACCTGCCAAGGCAGCTTACACTTTAATTTTCTCAGACTCTCCCCCTCTTCATCTTCAGCTTCCCCAAATCAACTTCTAGGTCCTTGAGAAATGCTTGAATAGCCACCCAACAAGCCAGAGAATGATCTTGATCTTCTTGACTTCACAACTCCTCTTCTAGAGGGTTCTTCTCCTTCCATTTGTGGTCCTCTGTCTAAATTTGCATTCATTTGATGAACTGATGGTGTGCAGTCAAGCGGAGACCTTGCTGTAGGAGTGAGAACAGCTTGATGTCTTTGGGATCTTTTCTTCTTTGCTGGGGGCTATGCTGGACTCAAATGATTAAGGTATAAGGAAAGTAACCTGATGGTACTTAAAAAAAAGGATCAAAGCTTGGTCAAATCAATACAAATAAAACTATTGATGAAACTTGTGGAATAAATTAGCAGTCTTGAGGTGAAATAAAATTCAATCAATAAATCAATCAATTCAGTCAATATCCAAATTAAATAAGATCAAATATAAATAGAATCTTGAATAATTGAAAAATCAATAAATCAATCATTTCAATCTAAAATCAACGCCTTGAGGAATCAATCAGTCAATCAATATCTTTGGGAATAAACTTAATATATTGATGAGTTAAATCAATCAATAATCAAAATCAACTCTAGAGGATCAATATGTTATCTTGAGGAATTCAAATCCATTCAATCAACCCAATCCAACCAAAATCATGAATTGCTTAATCAATAGCCAAAACTAATCCCAATCAATCAACCGATCAAGAAAAACCTGATAGGACCTGAATAAGAAAACAAAAGAAAATTTGCATTTGATATAGAATTGAGAATGAAAGTGAACTGGTCAGCAATAATTAAAAGATGAGAAGAATCAAATTTCATTTGAATAGAATGAATGAGATGAAAATTGATGAGAGAGAAATCATAATCATGAAAAATCATAAAATCATAAATGAGTCATGATTGAATAATGAGAGAAATTATTCTAAATGAATGAAAAGAAGAAAAAATAATGAGTTAATGAATTTAATGTCACAGAGGCTCTTCTAAGTGAAGAGGGCCTGGCACTCAATAAACTGGGACTTACTTATAGAGGGCTCAAGATATGGTAAAATGGAATACATTTAAGATTGTAATAAGAAGGAAAGTGAAGGGTTAATAAGGATCTGGCCACCACAACTCATACTGTACAGGCAAAGAAGAAATGCAAAGGTTAACTTAAAATCAATAAATATAATACCCTAAAATAAGGGTAAGAATATTCATAAAATGATAAATCAACTAAATTAAGTAACTGGAGAAACATCCTCAATGGGGAGAAAGAGGGGCTGGTATATGTTAGAGTCACCAGCCCTGAGCCAGACAGAGAATTTTCATTAGAAGATTTGATGATTGAATTGAGTCTTTCCAATACAGGTCCTGTACAGCTGTACAGGATCAGTACAAGAGGATTGGTGGTATTGAGTGATCATACAGTTTGGGGATGGTGTATCCAAACTGTATTGGGTAATTCTAGCCTGTACAAGTATTGACAGGCTGTATTGATGAACCAGACTGTATGCATGTTTCATCACAAGAAGATTGCTGAAACTGAATGCTGATACACACAGTGGATTTTCTGGTTTGAGGTGTTTGAGTGGGTGTAAGTATGAATACCCTTACCCCTGATTAGTGGTTGTTACAAATACAAATAACAGTTCTAATATGAAAAATATGTGAAAGTGGGAAACAACAAAGAATAATAGTAAATAATAAAAAGGCCAAGCACAAAAAAGTCCAAGTCCACTGTTTCACTTTTTCAGAACAAAAGAGAAGGGTTAATAAGGATATTGCCACCACAACTCTACTCAAAAGGTGAGGAAATTCAAAGACCAAGTTAATACCAATAAATAAAATATTTTAAAATAGGAATAAGATTATTTACTAAGTGATAAATAAGACTATATTCATTAACTTGAGAAAAGTCCCCAGGGGGGAAAGAGGGGCTGGTGTATGTGAGAATCCACCAGCCCTGATCTAAACAGTGAATTTTCTTGATCATTGTCAATACAAACAGTCACCTTTTTGGTTTTTCCATGTATATATGCCATCCATTTGGTTGGTGTGACCAGGAATGTTTGTGCATCCTGTGTATGTTTGCACAAGTTTGTATTGGCAGTGTCTTGTGGCATGCCTGCTTCCAACTGTATGTCCTGGATTTCTAGTGGGGTTTCCTCTCGGTATTCTACTAGAAATTCTTCTCTTGGGTCCTGCTCTTTATTTTATTGTTCTCTGATGGCCTCCCCATAGAGTCTGATTGAGAATCCTCTGTTGTGGATTCTTCCTCTGGGACTTGTTCAATGGCTGGACCTTTTTCTTTTCCTTTAGACAGTTGTTAGCATAGTGGTCTGTTTACCAGCAAATGTGACAAGAGTGTTCCTTCTTGGCCACTTCTGCCACTCTTTCTTTGGGTTTATCTTTGATTTCCACCCTGAAGGGTTGTTCCTCTTTGAAAATACTGCCTTTTTATGGGTAATATTTCCCTGTATTTGTTCTTTTCCTTAAATCTTGAAAGGTATTGGAAATTTCATCCACACTGAAACTCTGGTTGCATCCGAATTTTATTGCATTATGTAGTTCTCCTGGCATCTGTGTCAAGAGTGTGTTATTCTGCATTTGAATGTTCATTTGGGGATCAATGGCTTCAACTATTTTAGACTGTCTGAGACACCACACATATGGATCTTTGTCCACAAATTACTTGGCATGTTCAAATGACATGGTATTTTTCCATATAAGAGTAACATTGCTGTACTTTCAGATCATTTGAGTCTTCCATCATGGCCAGTTTTTTCTGCCATTGATTTCCTTCATTTCTGTGTATCAAATACTATCATGTCCTTTGAATGCTGTATTGAATCTAGCAGTAATCCAGGAATCTGGTATTCTTGGTACATCAATATAATCATTGAGCTCCATGTGATCATATTATCCTCCAGAAGAGAATTTTGGCCAGCTTGAGGCCTCTGGAATCTGTTTCAGTGCTTCCTTCTCTGAATAAGTCATGTCATCCCCATCCTGGTATTGTGATACAGATCCTTTCTTATTACACAACAAGACATCTGGTTTGATGTCCTCTTGATATGGATTTTCCAAAGCATGACCTTGTGGTTTACGCTCCATTTTTTGGCAGACATTAAGCAATTTAATTATGTCTCGATCCAGACAATTCTTGTCTCTCTTGCAGTGGTATTGCTATTCAAAGATTTGATTCAGTCTTTTATTGGTTTCTTCAGAGGCTTTGCATAATTTAGAACAGCTCTCTTGGATGGCTTCTATTGCAGCATCATGTAAGATGGTCAATTCTTTCAACCTTTGATTGCTCCTATGGATTTCATCAAAATTCTCTTGAATTTAAACTGAAAATTGGGACATTTGTAACCACAGATGATTCGTTTTTAAGTTACTGTTGGGTGTAACAACATTGTATACATTCAGAGTGGGGGTAATTTTTCTATTAATAGGGCTACTGTCAGGTTGAGTCTATGTTGAAGCAGTAATTAGGCTATTTACAACTAGACCTTTGACTGTGACACGTAGAAAATGATTTAAGATAAGAGTATTTGGAGTAAAATGAAGATTTATAATATAATTGAAGGATTCTACTATTAAAAAATAGTGGTGGTGAGCGCTATTGAGAACCCTGGGTGCAGTCTTACCAGTTGGATTACTATGATAAGAGCTACAATGATTGAAATTATAATTATACCTGATTATTACCCAAGAGTAAAACTGTTTTTGACAGTTTACTACGTAGGGTATTCAAGAGCAGGATGGGGAAACAATTCTGGCTGTGAAAAGCCTCCTTTTTATCCTGAAATGGGGTGTAAAGGGTACTAGACCTTTCCACGTAGAGGAAGTGAAGATTTTTCACTCTCTGGGACTGGCTTGTGGTTTGAAAACAGCCTGTATAGCCTGTATTGGGCTCATATGTGGGCTTAAAACCACATCTGGGCAGTTTTCACCAATACAGGGTGAAAACCTTCATCTGGGGACCTCACAGCCTGATTCTGACGTGTATGACGTGTAGAATGCTGTACAGAAACTGTATGGGACCCCAGTATTGACTGACATATGAGGTATTGAAGTCAAAACAAGCTCCTTCATCTATTTGACACCTCATATTCCTTGCTATGGGATATTATCCCATGGTAAGGCTGTATTGGTCAGAATGTGGGAGTTTGACCTTAAAATAGCTATACCTTTGTCAGTTTTTGAGATATCAACCTCAAAAATAAACCATTGTGTAACCCTGTATGTGTTCTACACAATGGTACCTGATTTGATATGGTTATCATGAAATATGGAAAAGTTATGCCATGTACAGGATTTTTGTACATATGCGTGGTTTAGGCAAAAAGCTGTATTGAGCTTGTTTGCCCCATAACTTCTGCTATAGTTGAGATATGGGGAAATGGATGACACCACCAGATATCCCTGATTGTGCTCTGTATAAAAAGACCCCACTTTAAGTATATTACACTAGAACTGTAGAAGTTAGATGAGAGGTGAATGTTTTGTTCACCCTTATTTGGCCTGAAATTGACCATAACTCCAGTAATATGGGTACTAGCTCAGCTTGGCTGGTACCATTGGGTATCCCTGGCTTAAAGCTTCATTTTGAATACCCATTTGATGGGCTTAAGCCTCTTCTTCTGGATTTTAGATGAGAGGCGAAAATTAAGGTTTAGGCTCAGCAATAACTTTGTTATACTTTGTCCTATGGTGATGGGACTTATATTTTCAGAAAGAAGTGAGTTTCCTCTCTCGTTTGATACATTTTGAGCTAATTTGGCTCAGCTTCATGTTTTGGTGGTATCTTGGCTATACCACTGGTTTTTGGTATTTTGGTTGTCATGCTTGTGCTCTAGTTTTGAGTCACAGGCTGAAATACCCTCCCTCTAAAAAAGGCTCATCATTGATGAGACTGTTCAGTCCTCCTAGAGGCTCCAAATATCTCTAGATAAAGGTTCAAAAAAATTAAAAGCAAGTCATCAAATTTATTTTTGGAGGAAGGCCAGCTCAAAAGAAGAAATACACAAAAATCTACAAGTAGTTTTGTCAAGTCAGAGTTCTCAAAGAGGAATATTAAAATCATTACATGAAGAAATGGGACACAGAGGAGTAAATGAAACATACAGAAGAGTTAAAGAAAGATTTTGGTGGGAAGGAATGAAGAAAATAGTTAAAAAATGGGTCAAATCTTGTAAAACTTGTCAAAAGAGAAGTGATTATCACCAAAAAGAGGAAGGAAGAATCTCATTCACCTCAACATTATTTGAAAGATTCAGTATAGATTCAGCACATGTAAAAGCAGGAAGATGGAAGTATTTAGTAGTGGCCAGGGATGATTTCTCAGGATGGCCAGAGACAATTGGTTCAGTAAAGCTTACAGCAAAAGTCAGTATCAGAATAGTTCACTTGTGAATGGATTTGCAGGTATGAAGCCCCAAAAGAGGTCACAGTAGATGGAGGGCCTGAGTTTGGAAAGGAATTACAAGATGCAGTAAAAAAATCAGGCTCAAAGATAAGGGTAACAACACCCTACTACCCTGAGTCACAAGGAATGATAGAAAGGGCGCATAAAAAATTGAAAGATGCATTGGCAAAGATGTGTGGTGAAAATGGTTCAAAATGGAAAGAATACTTACCTTTGGTTACATTGGCTGACAGAATATCAACCAAAGGAACAACAGGTTACTCCCCATTTGAGCTTGAATTTGGTCAAAAGGCAGTACTAAAAATAGACATTGAAGCAAAAACATACTTATCAATTGAATGGCACAAAGTCCAATCAACAGAAGATTTATTGGAAGCAAGAGCTGAACAGCTATCAGGAAAAGAAGAAATAAGAAAAAGGGGAAAAGAGAAATTAAAAAAGGCCAGGGAGGATTCAGTAAAATAATGGGACAGCAAATTAGCACATCAAATAAGAAAGCCAATTCATCCAGGTGAAATTGTTCTTGTATACAATAAAGAATTAGAGTCACAATGGGGATTATCTTTCAAGAATAGATGGGATGGACCCTATAGAGTTGTGAGACAAATAAAAAATTGTGCATATGAGCTGGAAGAATCAGATGGTACAAAGCTAGCAAGAAGGTTTGCAGCAAGTCAAATAAAGAAGTTCTATCCAAGAGGAAAAGAGTTGGACTCAGAAGGAGAAGAGGAAGTTGAAGATGAATCTCAATTTGAAGATTAAGAGGACTTTGATGAATAAAAATTCTTTTATTCAAAAAAAAGGGGGGAAATGTTTGTTTTTTTTTGGAAAAAAGTAAGTGGATTATCACCTTGAGTGCTGGGGACAGCATTAAATTGAGAGGGGGACGTGGTATTCCATACCAGTTCTTCCAAGGTTCAAATCCTCAATTTCAAACCAAAAACTTTGATCAATCATAATAATAATATGTATATATATATAAAAGAGATAAAGATTAAAAGTGAAAGATAAAAGTAAAACAATTGCAAGAAAAAGGAAGAGAATTATATTAAAATAACAAAAATAAGTATTCCACTGGAATCTACATCAAAGTTTACCTATAGTCACATATTGCCTCAACCCCATAATGTCAATAATTTTCTAGATATCATGGATTAAAGAAGAGAAATGATACTATACACTCTATACTAGGTACAAGAATATGCTTAAAGATAATGCAGCTTGTCTAAATATTCAATATGAATAAACATGTGTAATATTACATAATTGATACCATTACTCTTACAACATCATGTGTTACATGTCTTGACATAAAAAAAACACTTACATATAAGTTAACATAGTGTTACATTACTCAATCACCACTTAAACTCCCATAACCAAACATTACAGGTATTTTTTGCAAATTAAACTTTACATAGAGAAATACTCAACTAAATACAGATCAAGGCTGTGAAGAAGAAAAATAAGGTTAGTAGAGATAAGAATACAGTTTTAAAAAAATAGTGCAATGAACCAAACATATGGTGCAATATCTGTATCAAATGACACCATTCCAAATTTAACCACGAGCAAAAATGTCTCAAGGCTGTGAAGAAGAACAATAAGGTTATTAGAGATAAGAATACAGTTTTTTAAAATGGTGCAATCAACCAAACATATGGTGCAATATATGTATCAAGTGACACCATTCCAAATTTAACCACTAGCAAAAATGTCTCAAGGCTGTGAAGAAGAAAAATAAGGTTAGTAGAGATAAGAATACAGTTTTTTAAAATGGTGCAATCAATCAAACATATGGTGCAATATATGTATCAAATGACACCATTCCAAATTTAACCACTAGCAAAAATGTCTCAAGGCTGTGCTCTGACAATAATAAGGTTCAGAATGGTGCAATAAACCAAACATATGGTGCAATATCTTGATCAAATGACACCATTTTTAATTTACCCACCAGCGAAAATGTCTCAAAATGGAATTTTAGAAGTCCCTTGTTTTTGGAAGGCTTTATGGAGGGCCCAAAAGGCATAAATAAATGGCCTCTCTCCCTGTTTTTCCCCCCCATGCTTCTGATTCAGACAATAATCGTGAGGATCAATCCATCCCTTCACTAGTAGGATAATCTAGTATTCATATTGAAAAGGATCAGTAGCAAGGCTCAGTATCTTATAGTATTATTTATTATTAATTAATGAAAGATCTTTATAATATTAATGAAAGAGTATAATATTATTTAATAGTCTTACCATTATAGTAGTAGTTTTGAAGTAGTGTTTGAAGATATTATCATTAGTGATCTTATCTAATTTATCAATAACCCTTATTTATAGAACGGATATCATCTTACCCTTATACCTTATATCATAAGCCTTTTGGGTATATTGGATTATATTCATATTGATCCTAATAGTATTAAATTACTATTATATCATTTATATCTTACCTTTATATTAGACAAAGCCACCCTTAAAGAATTATCTTACCCTTAAATTATTGTATCTATATTGATAGTATTATTAAAACACCTTTAAAAGTATTAGCTAGGTATCAAGATTATTATTAATATTAATAGTTATATTAAACAATATTCTTTAAATATCTCAGGTATTGAAAGAAGGAGTATTAGAAGAATTAATTGAAAAGAATTATCATCAATAACCAGAAAGTTAAGGAAACCTAAATTATTACAAAAAATATTATTAACTATTACCATTATTATCATAATGATATTTTATTGACAGACTGATAGAGACTGCTGAAGAAAATTCTCCAATTGAAAAGCCACAAAACTAAATAATTAATTTGTGATCTCATCAAAAGGGTATATTTTTCTGTATATTCAGAGGGGAAGCTAATACACCTTAGCATCCATGGTTAATGGCTAATTCTGAAATTCAAAAAAGACTCACCAATAATTTCCCCCTCAAGGTACTGCCTATGATTTATCCCACAACAAAAGTAATTCCCACATCTGGTGTCCCAACAGTGGCCTTCCAATCTCAAGTATCATTAATAAGATCACATTATCAATATTAGAAATTATAAAAAAAATCAAAAAGAATCAATCAAAAAAATAACTAACAATTAAATCATTGCTTTAGATCACAATTATCATGGAGGAATCATCATCATCAAAGAACGCTCTAACCTTGAAGGAAGAATTGGAAAAAATCAGTCCAGAATTGAAGAATCAGGTCAGGAAGAAAGTGAAGAAGAGGATTTTTTTATTTAGAAAATGATGAAGAATTTCAGAAGAAAAGGTTAGAATTATAGAAGGCTATGGAAAGAGCTGCAAGAAGACATGGAAAGAAGACAAAATCAATTCAATTCTCACCTGAAACTACTGGGGATGCAGCTATTGAAAGAATGCTCAGACCCCAGCAACCATCACCATCACCAACTCCAAAGACATTTGGGACATCCACACCAGGAACATTGCCAAGAGCTGCAAGATTTGCAAAAAGGGTAAATATTACAACACCAACTCAGCAACCTGAAAAAGTTACAATACCTACAAGAAAGATTGTTAAAATAAAGGAAAAAGATTATAACCTCAACTTTGATGGGAGTGATGTTGAGGATTTTATCAAAAGAGCTGAAAGGATAGCATCAATTGAAGGAGCCAATGAAAGGGATTTTGGCCTTGCAAATAGCATTCTGGAGTGAAGATAAGGATATCAGATATGAAATTGAAGGAATGCCAGGATATGAAATGGAGGATTGGGATCAATTGAAAGAAAATGATCAGTAAATGGGGAAAGGTGGACTCAGAAAGAAGACACAGGAAAGATTCATTAACAAGACTATTTAATCAAACTCAACAGGAAGGAGGAGTCAAAGGTTTGTCCCAATACAGAAAGCTTTTTGGGGAATATGACATAATTTCAAAATATCTTCTTAAGTATGGGTATATCAAAAAGGAAAATGATTATCATGAAGATGTCTTTGATTATTTATCACCAGAAATTAGAAGTAGTGTTACTAAAGAAATGATCAAAGACAGGACCATGGTTCAAGCAATGGATGGAGGATATATCTTACCTGAGATGGATATCCTCAGAAATTATATTAAGGCAGAATTAGAGGCAGCAGTAGTTATTAAAGGGAAATCACAACTATCAAAGTCAGATGAAATTAAATGCAAAAAGAAAACCAGATTTTAAGATGAAAGCTGGGAGGAGGTTATCATGCAAATGAAAGAGATTACAAAGAAAATAAAGAATCTACCAGCTCAAGAGGCTCATGTCAATGAAGCCCCAAAAGAAGTGAACCCAATGAATGATGTTTTGGACCAGCTGAAAGAACTATCAGAGGCTGTTAATCCACCAAAGAAGGTCTGGAAGGATAAACCAAATCCACAAGGATTAGGCTTAGCACCAAATGAACAACCATTCAGACAAAGAAATACTCAGGAACCTTTACCTGCAAATTATCAACCTTATGTTCCAGCACAACTGTATCCAAGACCACCCTTAAAGTGCTATTACTGTTTTGAAAATGGTCATTCATTGACAAGATGCAGCTACCTGGCAGAAGATATGGAAAAAAGAATTGTCAGTAGGCAAGGATTAAATTTCCTTTACCCTAATTTCCAAAGAGTACCCTCAGAAGGAACCAAATCTCCAAAGGATTTAGTCAGGGAATTTGATAAGGAAAAAAAAGAAATTTCAGACAGGATAATTGAAAAGGAAAAGCCTCTATCAAGACCAGAAGATCAAAAGATAGTTGAGCTGAAAAAGGAAGAAAAAGAAGTTTCAATTGCTCAAGTAGAAGACTGGGGTAATTGGGAACCACCAATAGTATCTTCACCCACTGAGACTTTGGAAACACATGAAACTCTCAGACAGACAAAGCAAAGATTAGCTAAGAAAGAAAGCCAAAATAGAGAAGATTCTCAAAGTAAAAAACCTATACTACCAGGAACCTATGATGAGGATGAGGCTCAACAAGAGATGAAGATTATTGTTCCAGCCAAATATAAAGATAAACAAACAAAAAGAGATGAAACATTTGAAGGAACTGAAAGTAAAGAAAAAAGAATGTTGAAGAGGAAGGTGACAAGTTAAATAAAAGGATGGTTCACCACCAGACTGAAAAAAAGAAGTCATAAAGGATAAGAAAGACTTCAAACCAAAATTAGCAATTGAAAATGTGATAAAGAAAATCTTGGAACAGAAAATTAACTTAACCTTGGAAGAAATATTATCAGTTTCCCCAACCTTTATTCACAGGCTGCATGGGATTTCTCTTGAAGAAAAGGAAGCTTTGAAATCAGTTAGCACTTTGGACATTAAAGAAGATGTTATTTCTATAAAGATTAAAGACTTTGAAAACCAAGACTTCATTATGCCTGTTCACTTGGGTTTATGCAAGTATTTGTTGGAAAAGCAGAATATCCAGTAATGGCACTATTAGATACAGGATCAGAGCTCAACATAATCACTGAAGATGCAGCAAGAAAAGCCTCTCTTCCAAACAGAAAGCTCAACATGAATTTAAGAGGAATTGGAGGACATACAACATCATTAATTGGATTAGCTTAATTCACACAAGTACTCTTGCCTTCTGGAGAAGAAAAAGAAATTCATTTCTTCATTGCCAAGGGAGCAGTACATACAGTCCTTGGAAGACAATAACATTAGATTGGACTTTTCACAGAAACAAGGTGAAATATTTAGCTATCAAGAGGCAGATGGTAGAAGATTATGTATGCCAATATGCAAATCCCATATGTTAGGATGGCAAACAGGACCAATGGAGCTTTGTTCAATGGAAAAATGAAGGATTGGTTTAGCAAAGTAAAATTAAAAGAAGCTGAAGATAAATCCAAAGCAAAAATAAAAAGTATTTTTAAGTCAACAAAAAACAAAGATTATCGAAATATAAAGTCTATGGAATGTAATTTAGATGAAAGATTATCCAGAATGGATAGGGGAATAGAGAATGAACCTCAGGAGGAAGCGGAAGGAGACCAAGAGGTAGAAACACAAGAGCCAGAACAGGGACCATCAACAGAAGCACTATCAAACCAAATAAAATCAGAAGAACCAAAGTCATTAGCCTGGTACTTAGACAAGGAAATAAAAGAAAACAAGGAATGGGCTACATTTGATCCCAAAAAGTGGGAGGAATGGATCAACAGAAATCTACCACCTTCAAGTGAATATGAAGATTTTTTTAAAAATAAAAACCCTCAAGTAAACAACTTAAGCTTAAGCCCATGCCCTGACTTCTGGAAAATTGGTGATGAACCTGAAAACAACAAAAGTTATATATGGAAACAAGATGAAAAATCAAATTGGTATATGGAAGAAGTTAATTAAGCAGAGAAAAAGGAAAATAAAATTAGCCATAAACCAATTGACACCAATGGTATGTTATATCAGGTTATGGTTAATGGCTCAGAAATCATAGAAGGACAACAAATACATAGTAGAAAGAATATGTTTGACATATTTTCCAAGCAAAAATACCCACAAGATATGGAAATTGAAATGAAGCCAGAAATGAAAAGTAAGCAACACTGTGAAGACTTATTGGGAGATCTTAGAAATAAAATGAATGACTGTTTCAAAGATGAAGAATCTATGAAGCAATACAATAAAGAGCAATATAATCAAACTGATGAATTCCAAATACATGAAATCTCTCAAGATCCTCCAAAGAAGACAATAAAGCACTCTCATGCTTATGAAAATCTTTGGGAGGCCTAAAATAATCATGACTCTTTAAAAGAAATCAAACCAAGATTATCTTCAGATTAAAAGCCAGAAGAAAATTTGATAGAATTCGAAGTCTCACCATTGCAAAAAGATCTCATTAACACTATTCTGTCATATGATTTAAACCCAAAAAGCCCATGGAGAATTGATAAAGACAAAGAAATGGACTTGGATAAAGAAAGTTTCTTGAAGTATTATGATGAAATGTCATACTGGAAACTTCCAACACCTGAAGAAGATCCAGATTTCATAATTCCTCCCTACATTGGATTAAAAGATATATACATTGAGGGTCCATCAAGAACAAAAGGAGGAAAATGGTTGAAGGATATTCCAGGATATGACCTGTCAAAATTAGACTTCATGGAACTATTTAATGAGGAAGGAATTAAGGGTAATTTGGAAAACCAGTATTGGGAGGAAGTTTTTTCCTTTGATGAACAAATAAGGAAGGCTCTTTATGATGGTAGAATTTGGCCACAAGAAGACTTCAATTTGCATAATATGGAGCTTCTTGGTGGAAATCGTTTCTGAGAAGATTATGGATACCTCTTTATACACAAAGAAGAAGGATTCATAAGGTATTGGAAAGGTAATACCCTAGAAGAAAGGAAGAAAGGAAGGAAAATACTGGGAGAAATAGCCAAGGATATGTGTGTGAATAGAATTCTTCAGAAAAAATAAAAAGGAAAATGGGTTTCATGAATTGAATATATTTCTTTTGAAAATGTAAAAAAAGAGAAGGGAAAGTTCAAAAAAAAAAAAAAAAAAATATCAAAATTGAAAAAAAAATATATATAAACTCAAAAAAAAAAAAAAATTTAATAAAAAAAAATATATATGAATGATGATTTGCGTATGCAAGAGTTTTAACTGTAAAAGTATCATAAGGCTATGTTTAAATTAAAAAATAGGGGTGGGTGTCTATTTTTTATTCCACCTCTAATGGTTTAAGCTTTTGGGATGAAATCCTTGGGAATTTCACTATCAATTTCTATTCAATTTTAATATCAACATCATTAATTTCATAACCTTTTAAAAACAGAAAAAAAATTGATAAGATCATAATCTTTAATAAAATTATCAAAAAATCAAGATGCCAAAGCTTGGATGTTATGGGGATGAATTGTTGGAGGATGAAGAGATTTTGGATCAAAGGCAATTGAAGAAGCAATATGAAGAATTCATTTTTGAGCATGAGGATGAATTTCAAGAATGTCAGTCATCAAGTCACCAATCAAGAGAAGAAAAGGAAAATTGGAAGAAATAAGGTTGTTATTGGAGGAACTTAGAGTTTTGAATGAAAAATTAGCTTATTATAGAAATTACTTACCATCAATGAGAAAAGTACAGCTGAAGCCAATTCTGAAAACCTCCAGCTTACATAGTTCAAAAACAAAGAAGAGAAGAAAATCAGTAAAATTCAATTTAAATAATCAAGTCCAGTACTTTTGGCAGTGACTTCCTGCCTTATCAAAGAGGCCCGAAATATTTCTTACCTTATTACTTAAAACTTCAATTGATTCAATCTTTTGGAAGTGACTTCCTGCCTTATCAAAGAGGATTAATTCTTTCAGAAATATTTTAGTGAGATTATTTATTTCATCCACCTTTACCAAGAAGCTATTGTAATTATTAATATTTTTTAACATCAAGAAAACATTAGAAATTTCTTTTATCATAATTTATATTTTATAATTATCATTTCTGAAACTGATGAAGCAGACAATACCATCTGTATCTATTGGTCAAACTCAGAAACAAATGAAGAAAGCCAAGAGCTCTTGATCAATCAAAATTTTCAAGGAATTAACAATGAAGACCAAAGATGGGGCTTACCAATTATTGAATCCTTCAAGATACCAATTATTCAAACTATCCCCTTTATTGAATTTGAAGATCTATTTGGAAATGAAGATATTACTCAAGACACGCCTACAGAAGCCTATTTAAGCCAGCTTCCTGGATCAAACCTTTCAAAACTAGAATTTATGGGTATACTTAACTATGATGGAATTAAAGGAAGTCTCAATAATGACTATTGGAATGAAACTTTCTATATGGATTCAGATATAAGGAGTAGTCTTTACTGGGGAACAATACAAGCTCAGAGATGGTTTTTCCTGGAATAATATCAAGTGGAGGGTGAAAACATTAAATGGAGAGGGGATTGTTATATTATTGAAAAAGAGCTGGATTTTGATTTAGAGGATAAAGTCTTCTAGTTAATAATTATAATGACGAATCACAAGTTTTTTTTGAAGGAAGAAGAATGGAATAAGTTATGGAAAGAAATTGTCAGCAGCAAGATTGAAATGAAAATGAATAAGAATCAAGATTATTTTGAGAAAATCATTCTTCAGAAAATTAAAGGCCCAGCATGGCTTTAAACTGCAATTCAACTATTTGGTTACTGTTTATCTTACTCTATTTTAAGTCAGTTCATCAAAAAAAATATATTAACACATGCAAGTACCAATGATACATGATGGCCCAGCATGGCCTTAAACTGCAAATTTAATTTCTGAATTTTCTGTAATAATATCAAAGAAAACATATATATATATATATATATATATATATATATATATATATATATATATATAATCTATTAATAATCAATGAATGAATGAAGAAAAAAAATCTATATATAACTAATAAAACAATAAAAATTAATAATTGATATAGAGAGCAGAAGTGATAGTTGTGGTAAAGATATTTCAATTAGTATGAAAAAAAAGAAGAAGAAAAAAAGAGCTGGTTATAAAATTCATCTAGAAAGAATGTTTTAGTTTTTTTATTCTGTAATAGTATTAGTAGTTTTTCATACTTAAAAAAAATAGGGGTGGTTAACTATTTCTTATACCACCCAAAGCACAAGTGGCTATAAGTTTTGGGGAAAGTGGGACTTTAACAATGAAGCATCAGTTTATAAATTTAATCAATCAAAATCAATTGAATCAATTGTCTTGAAAGAATTCACATATTAAATGATAATTTATTCAAGCTTATTTTCCATTAACAAAGTACTTCGATATTTCTTGAATTCCCAATTTCATGAATAATTACCTTTCATCACGAAAAAAAAATTCCTCATAATTGCACTTCTTCCAAAGAAGATTGTTGCTTTTTTAAAAAAAAAGAAAATCAAGTTATAATTTCAAATAATCATTTCAAAATATAATTCAACAAAATAATCTGAAAACAGGGAAGATTTGATCAGTATTATGTTGAAATTGAAAATAAAAAAAAATAAGTTTCATTAACTTACTAATACAAGAATAGAGCTCAAATTAATATTGAAGATCTCAAATATACAGCACAAAATTTTGTCATTTTTCACAAAAAAAAAGGAAATGCTGAACAAAAAATACTTCAAGGTTTTTTTCACTACAAGAAGACAATATATTTTACAAGAAACAAAAAAGCCATTGATCAGTTATGTATAGTATCAATCCTCAAGAGAAATTATAAAGAAACTTATCTTAACATTCTAGAACTGAATCAATCAGGAATCCAAAATGAAAATAATTAACCTAAACTACTCAACACAGATACATGCTACATACATACACACAGCATGCACACACACATAGTGTCAGGCTGAGTCTATGATGAGAGTATTAAAAGGTATTTACAACTCTTAAATATGACTGTGACACAGTAAATGAAGGTTTAAAAGACTTTTATAAGAGTTAAAGATGGTTTAATTTAATGATAAGAGGGCTTTGCTATAAGGAATATAGTGGTGGTGAGCCCTGTTGAAAGCCCTGGGTGCAGCTTTACCTGTTAGTTTACAATAATAAAGACTACAATACTTTAAGTTAAGAGTATACCTGATTATTACCCAAGAGTAAAGTTGTTTTTGACAGTTTACTACATAGGGGTTTCAAGAGCAGGATGAGGAAACAATTCTGGCTGTGAAAAGCCTCCCTTTTATCCTGAAATGGGGTGGAAAGGGTGCTAGACCTTTCCATGTAGAGGGGGTGAAGATTTTTCACCCTCCAGGACTGACTTGTGGTTTGTAAACAGCCTGTATACCCTGTATTGGGCTCAGATGTGGTTTTGAAACCACATCTGGGCAGTTTTCACCAATACAGGGTGAAAACTTTCATCTGGGGACCTCACAGCCTGATTCTGACATGTATGATGCGTAGAATGCTGTACAGAAACTGTATGGGACCCCAGTATTGACTGACTTATGAGGTATTGAAGTAGTAACATGCTTCTTTGTCTGATTGACACCTCATAATCAGAGTACAACTGTATCCTGTCATAATACAGCTGTATTGGCCATATTGTGGGATTATAGCATTCAAATGGCCATTACTCTGTCAGTCTTTGAGATATCATGCTCAAAGTTGGTTCATTAGATAGCTCTGTATGAGCTCTATACAATGATACCCAATTTGGTATGGTTATCATTCAATATGACAAAGTTATCCCATGTACAAGGTTTTTGTACATAGGCGTGGAATGGGCAAAAAGCTGTATTGAGCTTGTTTGCCTCATAACCTTTGTTATAGTTGAGATATGAGGAAGTGGATGGCTCCATTAGATATCCCTGATCGTGCTCTTCCCAAAAAGACCCCACTTTAGGTATCTCACACTAAAACTGTAGAAGCTAGATGAGAGGTGAATGTTTTGTTTGCCTGTATTTGGCCTGAATTTGACCATAATTCAAGTAATACTGGTGCTAGCTCAGTTTGGCTGGTACCATTGGATAGCCCTGGTTTAGAAATTCATTTTGAATACCCATTTTATGGGGTTAAGCCTCTCCTTCTAGATTTTAGATGAGAGGTGAAAATTAAGGTTTATGCTCAGCAACAACTTTGAGCAGGAATAACTTTGTTATTCTTTGTCCTATGGCGATGGGACTTATATTTTCAGAAAGAGGTGAGTTTCCTCTCTCTTTTGATACCTTTCGAGCTGATTTGGCTCAGCTCCATGTTTTGGTGGTATCTTGGCTGTACCATTGGTTTATGGTATTTTGGCTGTCATGCTTGTGCTCTGGTTTTGAGTCACAGGCTGACACATAGCATATACATAGAATCCAACTCACAAAGAGGGGTGACCAGCTTTTTTTTTAATTTTTTAATTGTTTTTTTTTATAAAAAAATAAATAAAAAAAAAACTGGCCACCCCCCCTTGCTTTAAAAAAGAAATTAAAAGAAATAAACAAAATAAAACCAAATCATGAGGAAGGTGGAAGCAATGTAGAAAATAAATATAAAGCTATATTGGATGAGATAATATTATACCATAACTATCATAATATTATAATATTGAAAATAAAATAATAATAACATAAAAATAATATTATAATACTATAACTTTAAATTTAATAAATGCAAAAACAGCTGTATTAAAAGGGAAATGTCCCTTAATGATGAACAAATATAATAATCTTATTGATTTAACATTATAATATTTAGAATATAATTTTAACCTTAAAATATATATAATGACAGATATCATCAAGGTTATTCAAAAGATAAATATACAGAGGCAACTGGCCAGGTTGACCCTACATAATTTAGTTTTTTAACCTCACTGGGTTTAAAGCATAACAAAAATTTAGAATATTTTTCTCTAAATATGTAAATAAAAAATTACTTTGAAATAAATTACTATGTAAAGCATGGGAGAGTCGCTTGAAAATGTAGCTCCTTTTATATTGATGAGAAGAGCATTTTGCTCACCCACAACTTGACCATCATAACACTAGAAATAAAATAAACTTGTTGGTTCTTTGCAAATTTTTTAGTTTAACTTATATTTTGAATTAATTTTGAAGTTTAATTTATCTTTAATTAACTTCTTCAATATATAAATACATATAAATAAATATATATCAATATAAATTAATATATATAAATATAAATAAATAAATATAAATATAAATCAATATATAGAAATATAAACATATATACAAATACAAATAAATATAAATTTATATAAATACACATGAATATAGATAAATGCAAATTTATATAAATAAATATATAAAATACAAATAAATATAAATAAATATTAATACACACAAATAAATATGAATAAAATTCCAATTAAATAAATATACATATAAATATAAATAAATATAAATATAAATATAAATATATATAAATACAAATACATATACTTAAATATAATCAAATTTGAATAAATAGAAAAATAAATACAGATTAATATTAATATATATGAATAAAGATATATATATATAAATATATATAAATATCAACCAAGAAATATAAATAAATCAAGATATATAAGTATAAATAAATAAAAATAAAAAGAAATATATATAAATATAAATATAAATAGATACAAATAAATATAATTCAATAAAAATAAATTGATATATATAAATAAATATAAGTTTATATAAATACAAATAAATATATATAAATACAGATATAATTAATCACAATTAAGTACAGTACAAATAAATACAAGCTAAATATAAAAAATACATATAAATACATATACAATTATAAATATAAATAAATAAATATAAATATAAATATAAAAATATAAAAAATATAGATATAAATAAATCTAAATATAAATATATATAAATATATATAAACATGAATAAATATATAAAATCAAATAAAAATTAAATCAAATAAATAAATGAATGAAAAGAAATAAAAAACAACCATCAATAAATAAAAATACAGTTATTAAACAATCAAAAAAAAAGAAACAGTAACGATAAAAAATAAAAACAAAAAAAAAAAAAAAAAACTAATTATATAATAAAATGAAAACAAATTTTACTTACAAGTATTTTGTTTTTTTAAAAAAATAAAATTAAATAAAATACTCAAAAAAAAAACAAGATTGCTCAAGCGATTAAATATAAAACAAATTAATAAAAAAAAGAGACTAGAAGCAATTAGAAAAGAAACAGAGTACAGGGCATTACTGTACTGTACTAAAAAAATCATCATCATACAAAAAGAAAAAAAAAACATATAATGAAAAAAAAAAAAACACTAGTAAAAAAAATTAATTAAAAAAAAAACATTTATTAAATATTTAAAAAAAAAAACCTATAGTTTTTTTTTAAAAAAAAAGCAAAGATCGCTCAAGCAATAAAAGTATTAAAAAAAATTAATATAAAAAAAAATAGACGCGATTAAAAACAAAAGTACATTACAGTGCACTAGTGCAGTATGATACTGTACTGTACAGTAAAATTATTCTACTGTTGTACAGTGGGCTACAGAAAACACCCGAACGCTGTAGATAAATTCTCAACCTCTGGGCCCGCGCACCCCAATTTTTTCCCACTTTCTTTTCTTTTTCAATTAATCCAAGTATCTTCATACTTGTTTTTTTTCATTTTATTGATTCATTCCTCAAACGACTTGCTAAATCATCAAAATGATTCTTGTTTCTGTTTCTAATCACACTACTCATCTCTTCGACATCTTATCCAATCTTTTGGTTTCTATTAAATCAAAAATGATTATTTCAACCTTGAAATTGACTTCATTTGTTTTGCTTATCGTCTATGATGACGATGATCACCCAAAGTGAGTTATTTCATCTTTTTCAAAGTCTTGGCTTATATTTCACTGAACCATTGACTATTGTCTTTTAAAGCAATATAAATTTTGTATGTAGCGTTGGCAATTATGTCTTCAAAGATCATTGCCATTTGCTACTCAAGATACTGTATAACCTATTTTGATCATTGTAAGTTTTTTTTATATTCAAAATATTCATTAATTGAACTAAATTTTTTAATTGATAATTAATAGGATGCCTCATCTCAATGAAGGCACTTGTGGACGGATTGTGGGGTTACGTGAAGCAGGCTTATCAATTCGTGCAATTAGTCAAAAGCTCAACATTGCTACAACAACAATACATGATACAATCAAAAAATACAAAGAACGACAAACTTTTAAAACCTTACCTATACCTGGACGACCTCAAAAACTCAATGACCGAGACAAATGCCAGCTTTTGAGAGTCATAAAGCAACACCCATGCAAAAACCTTGCAAACATCAAAGAGATGATTACAGCTGAGGTCAGCATTGGAACAGTTCGTAAAGCCATACATGAACTAGGCAAACGTTCATGTATAGCAGTGAAATAACCTTACCTTACTGAAAACCACATTGCTCGTTGACTCCAATTTGCCAGGGACCATCAACATTGGACGGTCAATGATTGGCAAGCAGCTATCTGGACTGACGAATTGGTTTTTGAATTGGGAAAGAAATCGATGCAAACAAGAGTGTGGCAATTACCAAACGAGAAATATAATATTGATTTCATGCAGGTTAACCATTGCTCTGGTCGTCGGAGCATTATGATATGGGGTGCCTTTTGTGGACAATTCCAATCTAACTTGATAATACCGCCAACACAGCAACGAACAGCGCAAAACTTCGTTGATAATGTTTACATACCAGGATTGATACCTTTCATTGAAGAACTTGAAGAACTTGGGCTTTACAAATGAGAAAACCTCATCCTCATGGAGGATGGGGCACCAATCCATTCAGCACGAATCAGCACTGAATGGCGAGCAAACAATAACATTCAAAAGGTCGTTTGGCCGGCTAACTCACCCGATCTCAACCCCATCAAGAACCTCTGGTTCAAGATGAAGTATACAGTTACTACTCTTTACAATCCAAGAACCATGGACGAACTCCAAGAAGCAATTTGTATGGCCTGGGATTCAATCCCAGTGTCTCATCTGGATGCACTGCTTGCATCCATGCCACATAGGATGCAAGCAGTCATCCACAACAATGGTGCTCCAGTGCAATGGTAGGAGCAACCAAATTTCTTACTTTTCATATAAAAAAAGTTATTATCAAATTAAACAAGATTATTATTATTTTGTTATGAATTATCTAGCCTATTATTAACATGAAATACAGATTTATTATTGCAATGCTACTTAAACATTAAAAAACTGTGAGAAAAAAACTGAGAGCAAAAAAATTGTGCGAAAAAAAATAAGCACAAAAAAAACAGTGCCCTAAGAAAGTGTTTGGATCTTTCTTGTAGGGCGCTGTACAGTACTGTACAGTACACTACTGAAAAAAAAGATAATAAAAAAAAAACACATGAGCAATTAAAAAAAAAAAGTTATCATTATAATCTTGTAACTAAAAAAAATTATATAAAAAAAAAACATTCACAATAAAAAAAAATAAGTCCAGTACAGTATTTTAAAACTAATAGACTGTATTAAATAAATTAAATACAATAAGAATGAAAACAAAATTAAGTTTTTTTTTGGAATTAAAAAAAAAATATTAAAAATTAGAAAAATTACCATTCTGTGCTGTATTGTGATTTAAACTCAGTCCTAAAAAAAATAGTAAGATAGAAATTTTAATAATTCACAAACAATAAAAGTGCACTAAAAAAAGAATTTCTTTTTGTAAAAGAAAAATGAAAAGGAATAATTATTATTCTCTATCATTGTTAAAAGATAATTGTATTAAAGAACATACAATATAAATATATTATAATATTAATCAAAAAAAAAACAAAGCAAAAGTTATAGAAGTATGATAATAATTTAATGAATAAAAAAATAATTGAAATTTGGAATGAAATCCTTCATTCCTGTGATTATAAAAAATATGATTCAAAATAAATAATAGTAGTGAAAATAATAAAACAAAACTGGTTCCCCATGACCTAAAACTGGAAAATTATTCCTCTACTTATTATATATTTCAATTGATACTTAATTTCTAATCAAGATAATATGATACTATATAGAAATATTCATTACCACATAAGCTATAAGATTGATTATAGTAGGACCTTAAAGAAACAGGTCCACCATGACCTTAAACTGGGAATATTAAAATCTCAATACTATAAAATATTACATATAAAAAATTCATATATATACATATAAATAGATATAAATATATATATACTCAAAAAAGAAAAAAGAAGAAAAAATAAGAATTATCACTTAATTAAAGATGAGAAATATGATTTTTATTATTAATATTATTATTAAGAAAATCTCATTCAGAAAAGAGAGGCTTTAATGGTCTTCCTGCTCTAGGTGGCACTTGGACAACTGGTCTGTATGTACTTGAAAATACATATACACTGAGCAGCCAAGGTTAGACCTGGTCTGATGAGGGGAAATATCTCTGAGTTGATTAGAGCTATAGCCTTGTAGACTGCCATTATATAGTGTCAGGCCACCACAAAAATTGAACCCTCTTCTTACTATGAATAAGACTAATAATAATAATAATAATAATAATAATAATAATAATAATAATAATAATAATAATAATAATGAGAATAATAATAATAATAATAATAATAATAATAATAATAATAATAATAATAATAATAATAATAATAATAAGAATAATAATAATAATAATAATAATAATAATAATAATAATAGAGCTAAAGAATTAAAATTTGGTAACAAACTATTACAAGAATCAAAAAAAAAACTAGAGAAACCAGCTCCAGAAATTTAAATGGAGAGGGGGTCTTATCCCACACAATGAAGATTAATATTACAGATAGAAAGAAGAAAGAAGAAGAAAAACTATATCTTAATAGTATCTTGAAAGCTCAATCATGATATGAAGAATTTTCATAATAATGAATGGAAGATGATAAATATAGACTGGCTTTCCTTTAAGCTCATCATAAAAACATCCTGAAGGCATTTTCAACTCTAAAATTATGAGAATTTCTTTCAATATATGAAATTGGCAATTTAATGAATCAATGAAGGGAGTAGTGGAATGTTAAGTCCTTGTATGACTTAAAAGTACAGGGGTGGCACACCTGAGGGCTTAAAATCTATTTCTTTATTTTAGTCCATGAAAGGAGTAGTGGTATTAAAGAAATAATATGAAAAAAGAAGAGGTCAGATTTGAAATAGTTCAAATAAAATCCTCAAATATATATGATAAGTTGGCCAAAGAATAAAATATTGAAGAAAGAAGGAAAAAAATGTAGAATTGAAATATTCAAGGAGATTGGTAATTACTGAAAAGAAGAAAGAAATATCTATCAACCCAAACATTCTATGAATTATTAAGCCTCAAGGTAGCTTAAGTTGATATTAGTATAAGGAATCTTTCAACTTAACAAAAATGAAATAAAATAAAATAAAATAAAATAAAATAAAATAAAATAAAATAAAATAAAATAAAATTAAATAAAATTAAATAAAATAAAATAAAATAAAATAAATAAAATAAAATAAAATAAAATAAAATAAAATAAAATAATATAAAATAAAATAAAATAAAATAAAATAAAATAAAATAAAATAAAATAAAATAAAATAAAATAAAATAAAATAAAATAAAATAAAATAAGATAAAATAAAATAAAATAAAATAAAATAAAATAAAATAAAATAAAATAAAATAAAATAAAATAAAATAAAATAAAATAAAATAAAATAAAATAAAATAAAATAAAATAAAATAAAATAAAATAAAATAAAATAAAATAAAATAAAAGAAACTGCCCTTGGATCAAGTCAAATTGAAGACCAGGAGGTCCTCAGCATGACAGTAAACTGCTCCCTTGTGAAAAGATGGACAAGGGGTCTTATTGTCCTTTTATGACATAAAAAGGCAGGATTTTGTATACCTAAAATACAGGGTCTGCACACCTGAGTTGTAGGGTCCTGTATGACCTTAAACTGCAACCTCAAATGTATGGACAGAAAAATATAAAAGAAGTGAAGATTTATTTAATTGAATAAATTATTAAAATAAGGAGAAGAAATAAAGAAAATAGAAGAATTGATACTATATTGATTTCAACTTAACCAGTTTTAAAAAGAAAAAATATATAAAAAAAAAATAGAAATATCAAAGAGAAAAACAGAACCATTTCAGTGATATTACAAAATGGATTACCAAAATAATGCAGCAAAATACAAATCATTACTCAAGAAGGTCAAACCAGTTAATGAGCCTATGCCACAAGACATAAATCCTCCTTTAGGACCGCCACCATTATCAAGAGACCCTTATAATACACCACTATCACCAAAACCACCTAGATTTATGGTCACATCAAAAATAACACAAAGAAGATTTGAATTGATAAATTTTGGACCACCTGGATGGCTTTTAGAAGAAGAAAGGAGTCTTCTGATGAGTATCATAGTTTTAAGAGAAAAAGCAATTGAATTCAGTGCAGAGGAAAGGGGTTTACTGAAACATTCATATGGAAAACCCTACAAAATACCAGTAATACCACATACACCTTGGAAAAAGAAGCCAATACCAAAACCAAAGCCCATAATACCCCAGTTTATTGAATTGGTAAGGGAAAGTATTAGAACAGGATTGTATGAGAAGTCTACCTCTAGCTATAAAAGTCCAGTATTCTGTGTTGCAAAGTCAAATGGAAAACTTAGAATTGTCCAGAATTTACAGGATCTTAATAAGGTAACAATTAAAGATGCAGGATTACCACCACATATTGAAGAATTTGAAGATGCCTTTTCAGGGAGAGCTTGTTATGGACTGGGTGACATAATGGGAGGGTATGATGAAAGAGAATTAGACATTTCTAAAAGACCCTTAACTACATTTGAAACACCACTTGGAAGGCTAAAACTCACAAGATTACCACAAGGAGCAACCAATTCTGTTGCAGTTTATCAAGCCCAAACAACTTGGATACTTCAAGAAGAAATACCAGAGAATGTAGGAATTTTTATTGATGATGGAGGGATAAAAGCTCCAAGATCAACATATAATAATGAGGCTTTACAAGAAAATAATTTGATAAGAAGATTCATTTGGGAATATGAAGTTACATTAGAGAGAATTTTATTCATAATTGAAGAGGCAGGACTTACCATATCAGGTATCAAATTTGCATGTTGTGTTCCAGCATTGGATATAGTAGGGCATGTAGTTTCTTTGAATGGAAGAAAAATTTCAAAGCAGAAGATCAATAAAATACAAAGCTGGCCAAAGCCCCTCAATAAAAAGGAAGTAAGAGGCTTTTTGGGACTTTGTGCATAGGTGAGAATGTTCATTCAAACTTTCTCTCAGCTTGCATCACAACTAAGAAGATTAACAAGAGATGATGAAGAATGGGAATGGAATACTAAATGTGATGAAGCATTTGAAAAGTTAAGAAAAATTGTAGGGGAGGAAATGACATTAAAAAATTTGGATCATGAAAAGGGAGCAGGGAAGATTAAATTAGCATTAGACTCAAGTATTATGGCTGCAGGAGCAGTACTTAATCAAGAAGACAAAGAAGGAAAGGACAGACCAGTTCTTTATGAATCAATCACATTCTCAAGATTGGAATCAAAATACTCACAGCCAAAGCTGGAGTTATGTGGCGTCCCCAAAATTCTCAAGAAACTCTAAACAGTACTTTGGGGACAGCATTTTGAGCTACAAGTAGACGCAAAAGCCTTAATTGAAATGATAAACTCACCCTGTTTGCCAAATGCCCCAATTACCAGATGGGTTGCATTTATTCCATTGTTTTCTTTTGACTTAGTTCATAAGCCAGGGAAGACCTTCACAATGGCAGATGGGCTGTCAAGAAGACCTCAGTCAGAAGATGAAGAAAAAGAAGAATCTGATTTTGATGAAGAACAAGAATGGATAAAATCACACCCAGGGTTTGGAGTAAAACATAATAATATTATAAAATTGGCAGGAACAAAGCTACCATCAAAGCAAAAAGGATTTTGGAAAATAATGGTGGAATACTTAAATAGATTGAAAGGGCCCTTTGGTAGTAAAGAGGATGACTTCAAAAAAATTAAAAGGAAGTCATCAAATTTCTTTTTGGAGGAAGGCCAGCTCAAAAGAAGAAATACACAAAAATCTACAAGTAGCTTTGTCAAGTCAGAGTTCTCAAAGAAGAATATTAAAATCATTACATGAAGAAATGGGACACAGAGGAGTAAATGAAACATACAGAAGAGTTAAAGAAAGATTTTGGTGGGAAGGAATGAAGAAAATAGTTAAAAAATGGGTCAAATCTTGTAAAGCTTGTCAAAAGAGAAGTCATTATCACCAAAAAGAGGAAGGAAGAATCTCATTCACCTCAACATTATTTGAAAGATTCAGTATAGATTCAGCACATGTAAAAGCAGGAAGATGGAAGTATTTAGTAGTGGCCAGGGATTATTTCTCAGGATGGCCAGAGACAATTGGTTCAGTAAAGCTTACAGCAAAAGTCAGTATCAGAATAGTTCACTTGTGAATGGATTTGCAGGTATGAAGCCCCAAAAGAGGTCACAGTAGATGGAGGGCCTGAGTTTGGAAAGGAATTACAAGATGCAGTAAAAAAAGCAGGCTCAAAGATAAGGGTAACAACACCCTACTACCCTGAGTCACAAGGAATGATAGAAAGGGCGCATAAAAAATTGAAAGATGCATTGGCAAAGATGTGTGGTGAAAATGGTTCAAAATGGAAAGAATACTTACCTTTGGTTACATTGGCTGACAGAATATCAACCAAAGGAACAACAGGTTACTCCCCATTTGAGCTTGAATTTGGTCAAAAGGCAGTACTACCAATAGACATTGAAGCAAAAACATACTTATCAATTGAATGGCACAAAGTCCAATCAACAGAAGATTTATTGGAAGCAAGAGCTGAACAGCTATCAGGAAAAGAAGAAATAAGAAAAAGGGGAAAAGAGAAATTAAAAAAGGCCAGGGAGGATTCAGTAAAATATTGGGACAGGAAATTAGCACATCAAATAAGAAAGCCAATTCATCCAGGTGAAATTGTTCTTGTATACAATAAAGAATTAGAGTCACAATGGGGATTATCTTTCAAGAATAGATGGGATGGACCCTATAGAGTTGTGAGACAAATAAAAAATTGTGCATATGAGCTGGAAGAATCAGATGGTACAAAGCTAGCAAGAAGGTTTGCAGCAAGTCAAATAAAGAAGTTCTATCCAAGAGGAAAAGAGTTGGACTCAGAAGGAGAAGAGGAAGTTGAAGAGGAATCTCAATTTGAAGATGAAGAGGACTTTGATGAATAAAAATTCTTTTATTCAAAAAAAAGGGGGGAAATGTTTGATTTTTTTGGAAAAAAGTAAGTGGATTATCACCTTGAGTACTGGGGACAGCATTAAATTGAGAGGGGGACGTGGTATTCCATACCAGTTCTTCCAAGGTTCAAATCCTCAATTTCAAACCAAAAACTTTGATCAATGATAATAATAATATGTATATATATATAAAAGAGATAAAGATTAAAAGTGAAAGATAAAAGTAAAACAATTGCAAGAAAAAGGAAGAGAATTATATTAAAATAACAAAAATAAGTATTCCACTGGAATCTACGTCAAAGTTTACCTATAGTCACATATTGCCTCAACCCCATAATGTCAATAATTTTCTAGATATCATGGATTAAAGAAGAGAAATGATACTATACACTCTATACTAGGTACAAGAATATGCTTAAAGATAATGCAGCTTGTCTAAATATTCAATATGAATAAACATGTGTAATATTACATAATTGATACCATTACTCTTACAACATCATGTGTTACATGTCTTGACATAAAAAAAACACTTACATATAAGTTGACATAGTGTTACATTACTCAATCACCACTTAAACTCCATAACCAAACATTACAGGTATTTTTTGCAAATTAAACTTTACATAGAGAAATACTCAACTAAATACAGATCAAGGCTGTGAAGAAGAAAAATAAGGTTAGTAGAGATAAGAATACAGTTTTAAAAAAATAGTGCAATTAACCAAACATATGGTGCAATATCTGTATCAAATGACACCATTCCAAATTTAACCACCAGCAAAAATTTCTCAAGGCTGTGAAGAAGAACAATAAGGTTATTAGAGATAAGAATACAGTTTTTTAAAATGGTGCAATCAACCAAACATATGGTGCAATATATGTATCAAATGACACCATTCCAAATTTAACCACTAGCAAAAATGTCTCAAGGCTGTGAAGAAGAAAAATAAGGTTAGTAGAGATAAGAATACAGTTTTTTAAAATGGTGCAATCAATCAAACATATGGTTCAATATATGTATCAAATGACACCATTCCAAATTTAACCACTAGCAAAAATGTCTCAAGGCTGTGCTCTGACAATAATAAGGTTCAGAATGGTGCAATAAACCAAACATATGGTGCAATATCTTAATCAAATGACACCATTTTTAATTTACCCACCAGCGAAAATGTCTCAAAATGGAATTTTAGAAGTCCCTTGTTTTTGGAAGGCTTTATGGAGGGCCCAAAAGGCATAAATAAATGGCCTCTCTCCCTGTTTTTCCCCCCATGCTTCTGATTCAGACAATAATCTTGAGGATCAATCCATCCCTTCTCTAGTAGGATAATCTAGTATTCATATTGAAAAGGATCAGTAGCAAGGCTCAGTATCTTATAGTATTATTTATGATTAATTAATGAAAGATCTTTATAATATTAATGAAAGAGTATAATATTATTTAATAGTCTTACCCTTATAGTAGTAGTTTTGAAGTAGTGTTTGAAGATATTATCATTAGTGATCTTATCTAATTTATCAATAACCCTTATTTATAGAATGGATATCATCTTACCCTTATACCTTATATCATAAGCCTTTTGGGTATATTGGATTATATTCATATTGATCCTAATAGTATTAAATTACTATTATATCATTTATATCTTACCTTCATATTAGACAAAGCCACCCTTAAAGAATTATCTTACCCTTAAATTATTGTATCTATATTGATAGTATTATTAAAACACCTTTCAAAGTATTAGCTAGGTATCAAGATTATTATTAATATTAATAGTTATATTAAACAATATTCTTTAAATATCTCAGGTATTGATAGAAGGAGTATTAGAAGAATTAATTGAAAAGAATTATCATCAATAACAAGAAAGTTAAGGAAACCTAAATTATTACAAAAAATATTATTAACTATTACCATTATTATCATAATGATATTTTATTGACAGACTGATAGAGACTGCTGAAGAAAATTCTCCAATTGAAAAGCCACAAAACTAAATAATTAATTTGTGATCTCATCAAAAGGGTATCTTTTTCAGTATATTTAAAGGGGCAGCTAATACACCTTAGCACCCATGGTTATTGGCTAATACTGAAATTCAAAACATACTCACCAATAATTTCCCCCTCAAGGTACTGCCTATTTTTTATCCCACAACAAAAGGATTTCCCACAGTGTGAGGCTCTTCTTCCTGGAGGGAAATTTACCCTTATCTGTTTGGAAGTATGGCTTGACCAAACTCACTGGAAAGACTGGGTGTTTCCTGGAAAAATTCCTTTGTGACCTTGACTTCCACTGCATTCCTGCCTACCAGCTTAATGATAGTGAAAGGCCCTACAAATGAGTCGCCCATATTCTTGGGTCCTTTAAGATTGTTGAAGCTTAGTGTAGACACTTACACCTGGGCCCCTTCCTTAAAGTCAGCTTCCATGTGTTTCTTGTCCAACCTCTGCTTATTATAATCTTTTGCCTCAGCCATGCATTTAGCAGCTGTGTCACAAGCCCTCTTCCACATATCATGGAAGTCTTTGGCGGTGGGGTGGATGGTCAGAAGATTTTTCTTCAAGTGATCCATAGGCAACAACGGATTCCACCCTTTCTCTACCAGTGCAGGTGTTTTTTGTGTGGTAGAGTGCTGACTTGTATTATAAGCCAGTTGGACAGCTGGTAGAAGGGTAACCCAGTCATGGGTGTATCCCTCATGGTACTTGTATTCCATTCCATAAGCACAAAACCTTCTGAGGATGTCCTCCATTGTTTGGATCATCCTTTCAGCTAGACCATCTGTTTGTGGATGGTAGGCTGTGGAAAACGCAAGCTTGGTGGCAAGGATGTCATACAAGTTGGTCCAAAATTCAAATGTGAATTTTGGGTCCCTATCACTAATGATGATCTTAGGGACTCCACAGGTAGATATGATGTTATTCCAAAATAACGGAGCAGTATCCATGGCTGTGTCCTCTTTGTGGCATGGTAGACACCTCATGCTCTTGCTGAACCTATCAACTATGATCAAGGAGGCATTGTAGTTTTCTTTGCCTCCTGGGACAAGTCCTGTAACCCAGTCCATATTGATGGCTTCCCATGGGTGTTTGGGATCTTCTATATGTTGAAGTAACTCATACATCTTCCCATGTTTCCTATTTTCCGTTTGGCATCTTTCACAAGTGTTGATGTATTCACTCAACTCTTGTTCCCACTTGGGCCACCAAGCTGTGCTCGCTACCCTCTCTTTGGTCCTGTCCTCACTCATGTGTGCCATATAGGGGCAGTCATGGCATTCTTGCAGAATCAGAGAGCTGTGGTCTCTGTCTACCACTAAGAGTGCACTAGTGTTTTTTTCTCTGTGGTAGAGCAGGCCATCTATAGGAAACAATTTGTTGTCCTTATAGGCCCTCAACCAGGGTTCTTCCAGCTGGGATTCCAGGTCTGGACTCCTGTACTTTTGTTGAAGGAGTTGTAGTAATATGCCACACTGCTTGTGTTTGGCATAAGACTTCAGCACTTCACTAAAGAATTGATTGTGCAGTTCTGAGGAACTGATTCCCAGTATGGGGGTATCTGTTCCTTCTGAATCAGTGTTTCCACTGTCAAGGGTACCACTCTCTGGTTCCCATTCAGAAAATCTGAAGTTCTTCTTCCTATCCACTTCCATGAAATGGATAGGGATCTTGGCTGCAGCTTCAGGGTCATAAGCTGGCTTTTCTTTGACATTGCCTAGTGGCCATCTGCTAAGGCCATCTGCATTGGTATGGCTTTTACCTTCCTTGTATATGATGTTCATGTTCCCTCTATACTCCTGGATAGCTATTTTCCATCTCAACATGTGTCTATTTGTGGTCTTCATGTTTAGTAAAGACTTCAAGACTGTGCAGTCTGTGTAGACTTCAAAGACTGCACCCTCTAAATAATAATGGAGTTTCTACAGAGCACAGAGTAAGCATAGGCATTCAGTCTGGGTGGCCACATATCTGGCTTCTGAATCCTTCAGTTTCCTAAAGATGTAACATATTACACCCTCTCTTGGTTCACCATCCACAATTTGTCTTTGGTGAAGGGCTGCTCCTAAGCCTTGGCTACATGCTGCATCTATGTATATTTTGAATGGTAGTTCAAAGTCAGGCAAGATGAGCACAGGTGCGTTGGTTAGTTCATGTTTGATCCTCTCATATGCATCCCTCCTTTCCTTGGTTATTTAAAAGACTACATCTTTTCAACGAGAGATGGATAAAATACTGGTTATGTGGGCAAAGCTTTTGATGTGGTTTCTATAGTAGCTACCAAACCCACAGAAAGATTGCATCTCTTTGATGCTCTTTGGTACTGGTTTTTGCAGTACTTCTGCTACTTTATTCTGGTCAATTTCCAGACTAAGACCTAGGACTTTATGTCCTAGAGCTAGTAGCTCTTGTTGGCCAAAATTGCAATTTTTGAGTGAAATTTTCAGATTGATGGGTGTACATTTACTTAGCACTCTGTCTACGTATTTTACATGGTCTTCCCATGTCTCTGAGTATATAATGATATCATCAAGATATACTACCATCCAGCCTTCCAATATTTCTTCTTGAAATATTGTGTCCACCATCCTTTGGAAGTGGGCTGGTGCATTCTTGATGCCAAATGGCATCCTGGTGTACTCATATATTCCCTCATGGCATATTATTCTGAGCAACTTCATTAAGTTTGATTTAACTCCATTTTGGTGGAAGCCCTTCATACAATGCATTTTGGTTATATATTTGGCTTTTGCCAGCTTATCCAAGGCATGAGTTATCCTGGGTATAGGGCACCTGTCTGCTTTTGTGTAGTTATTCAGAGCTTTGAAGTCTCCACACAGTCTAGACTTGCCATTATGCCAGGTGATTAGGACAGCAGTGGTTATTTCCACTATTTCATTATGTCCAATCTTCCTGATGACATCCATGTCCAGGAGCTCATTGATATGTTTTTCAATTGCTTTCCTGGTTTCCAGACTTGCTGGATAAGGAGGTCTCCTAAGCATGGGTGGATAGGGACTTTCCACATCCAGATATAGTTCTATATCATGGCCTTTGATCTTACCCAGTGGTTCTTCACCAATAGCAAATGCTGGTCTGTTCTTCCTCAGCCACTTCAGTAAACTTAGTTTTTGTTTACTTGTGAGGGTAGTGCTAAACTGTCCCTCTCCAAATTCCTTCAGAAGTTCTTCTAGTGAATCCTGAGAAGATATCTGGTATATATCAAGTGAAAATTTCTATTCCTTGTTAGTACCAATGGTGATGTGCCTATTTTTACTGTTGTAAATTTCTATGCCATACATCCTCTGGTAATCTGTTCCCAGTAAAAACCCTTGGATGTGGGCATCATCAAGAACTACAAACTCTGGGTTGATGCTGATATTAGCCTTCCTCTGGGGTATAATTATCTCTTTGATAATTGTCCCGATGGAAGTCATCTTCCCTGATGCACTTTTCAATTTATTTGCCTTAGTGGGAAAGAGCTGTTCTTCCCAGTTTGGGAAGTGGTTATCCAGATGATTTCTGGCCACAATGGAGCAGTGTGTTCCACTATCAATGATCAGTGGATTCTGAGCAGTGTCAATACATACAGTGATGTTTGTGGCTGTCCCATGTATATATGCCATTCCCTTGGTTGGTGTAACCAGGAATTTTTGTGCATCCTGTGTGTGTTTGCACGAGTTTTTATTGGCAGTATCCTATGGCATGCCTGCTTCCAACTGGATGTCCTGAATTTTTAATGGGGTTTCATCTTGGTATCCCACTAGAAAATCTTCTCTTGGGTATTGATCATCATCAGATGGTTTGCTGATGGCATCACCCATAGAGTCTGATTTAGAATCCTCTGTTGGGGATTCCTCCTCTGGGACTTTCTCAATTGCATAGACTTTTTTATTTGCCTTTGGACAGTTGTTGGAATAGTGGCATGTTGAACCACAATTGTGACAAGAATTCTTCTTATTTGCCACTTCTGCCACTCTTTCTCTGGGTTTGTCTTTAAACTCTACCCTGAAAGGTTGTTTCTCTTTGAAACCACTGTTTCTATATTGGGTGAATTTCCCTATATTAGTCCTCTTCCTTATGTCTTGTAAGGTGTTTGAAATTTCATCTAGATTTCAATTTTGGTTGCATCTGCATTTTACTGCATTCTATAGTCATCCTGGCAGTTGTGTCAGAAGTTTGTGATTACTCATTTGTATGTTCATTTGAGGATCAATGGCTTGAAGTCTTTTAGACTGTCTAAGACACCACTCATATGAATCTTTGTCCACTGAGTATTTGTCATTTTCAAATGACTTGGCCGTTTTTCCATATCCAGGTTCCATTACTGTACTTTTGGATGATTTGACTCTTCCACCATGGCCAGTTTCTTCTGCCATGGATTTCTTTCATTTCTGTGTACCATATAATAACATGACCTTTAAATGCTGTATTGGGTCTAGTAGTAATCCAGTAATCTGGTATACTTGGTACATCAATGAAGAGTCCATCAATATAATGTATGAGTTCCATATGATCATATTATCCTGATCCAGAGATTTTGGGCCAGTTTGAGGCCTCAGGGAGCTGTTTCAAGGCTTCCTTTTCTGAACAAGACATGCCATCTCCATCCTGGTATTGTGATGGAGATCTTGCCTTATTCATCAACATGGCATCTAGTTTGATGTCATCTGGTTGGTATGGATTATCCATAGCTTGGCCTTGTGGTTGGGGCTTCAAGCTATGGTAGACATCAAACAATTTGTGTATGTCTTGATCCAGACAATCCCTGTCCCTTTTGCTGTGGTGTTGTTCTTCAGAGACTAGATTCAGTGTTTTGTTAGTTTCTTCAGAGGCTTTTATCAATTGAGGATGTCCTTCTTGAAGATTTTTAACTCTTTTTTCCATGGAGGCTTGTAATTTTTTCATCCTCTCATGGCCAGCTTCAAGTTCTGCAAACTGCTTTGCAGATTGGTCAGCCTATTGGGACATTTGTAACCACAGTGCATCACTATTTAAGCTACTCTCAGGTGTGACAATGTTTTGTTCAATCTGAGTGGGGGTAATGTTTCTATTACAGGACTAGTGATTCTAGAGTGGTTTACAGTTACTTCTTGTTCTTGTGTACTTCTTTTACCAAATCTAGCAGCTTCTGGATCATGGGGTCTGACTCTTTCCTCCTCTGGTTGAAGGAGGCTTTGTTCCTGCCCTTGTTTCCTTGTCTTCTCCTGGAAACCTCCTGGAATTGTGAAGAATGGTGACTATTGGCCACTGATCTGCTGGTTTCTGAATGGTGTGAAGCCACTGGAGAGCTGATTTGGCCTGCTCCTTGTGAGCCTGAAGGAATCAGAGTAGGCCCTGTCTGGGTTAACTGTTCTTCTACAGCTTGGATGGTGGCTTGATTCTCCCTTATCCTCTGTGCCCTTGCCTCCAGGAGTCTGAACTGCCTGGTATGATTCTAACCTTTGATGATTACCATAAGGTCCTTGAAATCTATCTCTTTGAGACAGATCTTCTGGCAACTTGCTCCAAGTTCTTCCCAGTGAGATGCCAGGTTGAACCTCTTGTTGTCCATGCTCCATTGAAACAAATCTTTGAGGAGTTGGTGGAGCTGAAGAACTTGATCCATATCCTTCCAGTCCTCTGGTTTGAGGTCCCTGTTGACTTGGGGTGTACAAAACAGGGTTGATATTATCTCCCTCATTATTTGCCATCGACCACTGTGTCCAAGGTTTCCTCTTCCAGGTCTTCTGGTTCTGGACAAGCCTTCTCTGTCCTCTGGCTGGTTCCTTTGCAAGCCAAGGTCTCTGAGGTATACAGGTGACATATCAGTGTTTGCAAGCAGTTAAAAACTTTTTTTTCTTAGGGTATTTACCTTTGACTGTTTCCTGTACAAATTTGTTGTCTGCTGATCTGGGCAGGTTACCTTTAGAGGTTACAACTGGGCTAATTATAGTAATCTTCTGTGTACAAGTGGTTAAGGTTGGTTTACCTTGTATTGATGCAGAGCTTCATGGTTTTCTACTCCTCTGAGTGGCTTTTGGTGTCCACATTTTGGCTGTGATAAGGCCTTCACTTAGCCTCTTTCCTTTACCCTTTCTGCCCTCTGGTTCTGAGGGTGTCACTGGTGTGTTGGCCTGTGACTGGGTCTCAAGTGGAATGTAATTTTCTTCCACTGAATCAAGGTAGGAAAAAGAAGGTGCTGGTTTTGCATGTCTAAGAATGGCCTCTGAGCTTGTATGTTACTACAATATACCCTTTATAATGACAGTGTAATTGAATCTACAATTCCACGTCAGAATTACAGCTTTTGGTACCCTGTCACACTGTTTGTGTGCCAGTAACCCACAGATTCACTTGTGGTTTTCAAGTGTAATCTGTACAAGTGGCTCTGTATAAGTGTAATTGAGTTAACAATACACTTAACCACGCCTAAACTGTTGGTTTTACAGTCAAAGGTGTCCTTTTTCAATCAAGAATACAGGAATTATTGACAGCTTATGTGTTTTTATATTGAAAACACACCAAAAATAAAGGTTTTTGTGGGTATTAACCACGTGGCAAGTACTCTTATAATATGAGTAAGAAGGTGGTATATATAACAAAAAAGGAAAAAAATATATAATATATTTTTTCAAGAAAATTTACGCCTAAAAAGAATGAAAAAACTGTCAGAAAGTGAGGAATAAGAGAAAAAATCACTTATAAAGGTCCAAAAAAAGTTTAAAACACGGCCAGGCCCCAAAAATGTCAGGTTGAGTCTATGTTGAAGCAGTAATTAGGCTATTTACAAGTAGAACTTTGACTGTGACACGTAGAAAATGATTTAAGATAAGAGTATTTGGAGTAAAATAAAGATCTATAATGTAATTAAAGGGTTCACCATTCAAAAATAGTGGTGGTGAGCGCTATTGAGAACCCTGGGTGCAGTCTTGCCAGTTAGATTACTATAATAAGAGCTACAATGATTAAAATTATAATTATACCTGATTCTTACCCAACAATAAAACTGTTTTTGACATTCTACTGTGTAGGGTATTCAAGAGCAGGCTGAGGAAACAATTCTGGCTGTGAAAAGCCTCCATTTTATGCTGAAATGGGGTGGAAAGGGTGATAGATCTTTCCACATAGAGGAAATGAAGATTTTTCACTCTCTGGGACTGGATTGTGGTTTACAAACCGCCTGTATAGCCTGTATTGGGATCAGATGTGGTTTTGAAACCACATCTGGGCAGTTTTCACCAATACAGGGTGAAAAGTTTCATCTGGGGACCTCACAGCCTGATTCTGAGGTGTATGACGTGTAGAATGCTGTACAGAAACTGTATGGGACCCCAGTATTGACTGAAATGTGAGGTATTGAAGTAAAAACAAGCTCTATTGTTTATTTTACACTTCATATTCATGGTTATGGGATATTATCCCATGGTAAGGCTGTATTGGTCAGAATGTGGGATTTTGACCTTGAAACAGCTATACCTTTGTCAGTTTTTGAGATATCAACCCCAAACCTATACCAGTGTGTAGCCCTGTATGTTTTCTACACAATGGTACCTTATTTGATATGGTTATCATTAAATATGGCAAAGCTCTGCCATGTACAGGATTTTTGTACATATGCGTGGTTTATGCAAAAAGCTGTATTGAGCTTGTTTGCCCCATAACTTCTGCTATAGTTGAGATATGGGGAAATGGATGACATCATAAGATATCCCTCACTGTTCTCTTTCTCAAAGACCCCACTTTAGGTATCTCACACTAAAACTGTAGAAGTTAGATGAGAGGTGAATGTTTTTTCACCCTTATTTGGCCTGAAATTGACCAAAACTCCAGTAATATCGGTGCTAGCTCAGTTCGGCTGGTACCATTGGATAGCCCTGGCTTAGAGTTCAATTTCCAATACCCATTTGATGGGGTTAAGTATCCCCTTCTGGATTTCAGATGAGAGGTGAAAATTAAGGTTTATGGTCAGCAATAACTTTGAACAGGAATAACTTTGTTATTCTTTGTCCTATGGTGATGGGACTTAAATTTTCAGAAAGGGGGGAGTTTCCTCTTTTGTTTGATATCTTTCTAGCCAATTTGGCTCAGATCCATTTTTTGGTGGTATCTTGGCTATACCACTGGTTTATGGTATTTTGGCTGTCATGCTTGTGCTCTGGTTTTGAGTCACAGGCTGACAGCTACTGATTCTAGAGGTATTTACAAATATGTCTGACGCTTGTGTACTTCTTTCACCAAGTGCAACAGCTTCTGGATCATTGGGTCTGACTCTCCCTGCCTGTGGCTGAAAGGTTTCTTGTTTTTCCCTTTTTATCCTTGCCTTCTTCTTGAAACTACCTGGGATTCTGAAGAATGGTGACTCTTGGCCACTGATCTGCTGTTGCCTCAATGCTGTGGAGCCACTAGAAATTTGGGTTGGTTGACTCCTTGTGAGCCTGAAGGAATCAAAGTAGGCTCTTTCTGGCTCAATTGTTCTTCTATATCTTGGATAGTGGCTTGATTTTCTCTTATCCTGGTTTCCCTCTCCTCCAGGAGTTTGAACTGCCTGTTGGGATTCCATTCTTTGGTGATTACCATAAGAATTTGGAAGGTTATCTCTTTGAGACATATCTTCTGGAAGCTTGCTTGAAGTTCTTCCCAGTGTGATGCCGGGTTGAACCTCTTGTTGTCCATACTCCATTGGAATAGATCTTTGAGGAGTTGGTGGAGCTGAAGAACTTGATCCATATCCATCCAGTTCTCTGGTTTCAGGTTTATATTGAATTAGATGGTGAATGGAAGAGTGGGTATTATTTCCCTCAGTGTCGTTCCATCCACCACTGTGTCCAAGGGGTCCTGTTCCTGGTCTTCTGATTCTGAACAGGACTTGTCTGTCCTCTGCCTGGTTCCTGAGGTGTACAGGGGCATATCAGTGCTTGCACGCAGTCAAAAACTTTATCTTTTTAGGGTATTTACCTTTGACTGTGCCTTGTACAAATCGTTTATCCACTGCTTTGGGAAATTCGCCTTTGGAGGTTATAACTGGTTTAATTATGGTAATATTCCCTGTACAAGTTATCAAGGTTGGTTTACCTTGGATTAAGGCAGAGTTTTGTGGTTTTCTACTTCTCTGGGTGGAAATTGGTTTCACTTCTAGGTGGTAATGAGCCTTTCACTGTGCCTTTTTCCTTTTCCCTTGTTTCCTTCTGTTTTTTAAGGAATCACTGGGATACTTCCTTGTGACTTGGTTTCAAGTGTTATGAATTTTTCTTCCACTGAATCAAAGGAAATGAGGACTTATGTCAGTTAAGACTCTTAAAATCCTGTTTGCACATCTATGAATGGCCTCTGGGAAACATATTACAATATTATGCCTCTTTATTATGATATGGAATTGAAATTATCAATTACAGGTCAAAGATACTTGTTTTTGAATGTATGGTGTACAGTTTGTATCCCAATATCTCACAGATTAACCTGTAATTAACAAGTGTAATCTTATTAGTGGTTATTAAAGGGAGAAGTGAAATTATCAATATGTCCAACCACGCCTCTGAGCTGCTATTTACAGTACTGAGGGTTCTTTTTAATTGAAAAAGAATTTACCAATGTTTTTTTAAGTGTTTTGACATCAAAAACACACCCAAACTAGTCTTGTAGTGATTAAATTATAACCAAACCACATGAAAAAGCAATAAAAAAGAAAAAGCACAGTGGTATATGATTATATACCACTCAAGAGAAATAATACATTATTTTTTTTAAGATTTTATGCCTAAAAAAATAAACAATGATGTCAAAGAAGAAAAAGTAAGAGAAAAAACTCAATTTTACTCCAAAATTAGCTAAAAGAGTTCAAAAACATGGCCAGGCCTCCAAATTGTCAGGCGGAGCCTATGATGAAGTGTTAAATAAATGTATATACAACTTTAAATATGGCTGTGACACAGATATTTAGGTTGAAAAAGGGTCTATATTTGATAATGTAAGGGCTTTACTAAGAGGAATAGTGGTGGTCAGCATTGTTGAAAGCCCTGGGTGCAGTGATACCAGTTGGGTTACTATAATAAGAGATACAATACACCAATTAAGTTATACCTGGTATTTTTGCAAGAGTATAGCTGTTTTGGACAGTTTTACTATTTAGGAATTCAAGAGCAGGATGGAAATTCCTCTTCTGGAAGGGAAAAGGCCTCCTTTTATCCTTAACTGGGGTGTAAAAGTCCTCTAGACCATCAACATAGAGGAAGGGAAGGTTTTTCACTTCAGAGTACTGGATTTTGGTCTAAACAAGTCCTGCATTCTATGTAATGGGCTCATATGTGGGGTAAAAACCACATCTGCGCAGTTTTCCCCAGTAGAGGGTGAAAGGTTTCATCTGAGGACCACACAGCTCTCTTTTGACATGTATGGCACATAGAAAGCTGTACAGAACCTGTATGAGACCCCAGTATTAAATCAAATATGTGGTATTGAAGTATTGAGGATTATATTGCAGCTTCCTCTGGTATTATGTTAATTTCTGATCCAGTATCACCAAATTCTATTGTAGGATACTATTCTCTTCCAATAAATACTTTCATAAGTCCAATTCGGCATGCATTATGTAATCTTGGGGTATCATAGTCCCTTAGCTTTAATGAAAGTAATCTTTCTTGAATATTTGATGTATTATATGATTTTATCACATCTTCTTCTTGGGAAGTTAAATTCTTTGATTTCTTAATAAAGGTTGGTTAGGTTGATAATAGTTCTTCAAGAGTAAGATTTATGTTTTTCTCAAGTATTTTCTTCATCAAATGTTCAATTCTTGGCTTTGGTTATTGACTGTGGCTTTTACCTTGTTTTTTAATTCCATCTTTTGGGAATCCTGTTTTGGTACCTCTTTATTACCTTCCTTTAAAATTAATTCAAACTCTTCATTATCTCTTTCCTTTCCTTCTTGGGTTTTCTTGTATTTTGTTGGAGTTTGAACTCTTATTTTCTGTTCTTCCTCACATCCTCTTTCTGAGTTTGGCTTTGACTTTACTTTCTTTCAGCCCTTTGCCTTATTTCCTTAAGGCCAACATTCAATTTAAAAGTTTCATTTTGTGATGATGTTGGAGGATGTTTCCAGTTTCCCCCTTCCTCTATGTGAGCTAAAGCTATTGCCTTCTCACCTTTTCTTTCCTCAATTACTGTAGTTTCTTGCTTCTTTTGGGGTGGATTTGATTTTTCCATCATTTTATTTGCAAACCCCTCCTGTTCTTTAGCAAGCTTTCTCACCAATTCCTTTGCCAATGTAGGGCCTTATGTGGGTACTCTGAAAATTTGGAAAAAGATATGTTCCTCCAAACTTCAAAACAGTTCTTCTCTTCAATTCTTCTGTGAGTTTATTACATATTATTGTGGAATTTCCTTCTTCTAAGCAGTGATAACACTTCAGTGGCTGTCTTTGAGCCATTTGAGCTGTGACATGTTGTTGATAACTTGACAATATTGATGGTAAAGGATATCTTGTCCTGAATGGATGTCATTTTTGCTTGATTTTCTGATCTTTATTATTGCTTGCTTTTTTTCCTTTTGATATTCAACTACTTCTGAAAGGTTTTTGAGCTGATTCCGTACTTACGTAATCAATTCCTTCCCATTATCCTTTGATCACTGTTCTTGTGGCTGAGGATTTTGAATTTCTTGGGTAAGATCTTTTATTTTATTCAAGACTTCTTCCTACCTTTCCTCTTTCAACCTAGCCTTCTTTTCTTGTGATTTCCTTGTGAAACTTGCTTCTGTTGAGTTGATACTTTGGCTTCTAAATCTTGTTCCATATATAACCTCAATATTTTCAATCTTGAAATTATATAGCCACCATCCAAAGCTTTCACCATAGCCTTATGATTGATAATTTCCTTATAAGTATATTCTTGAACACTTGAAGAAACTCTAACCAATCTTTCTTGATTTTAAATAGTATCTCCTTGTACATATTGATAACTCTTGAGATAATTAATAATGTATTCATATTCCCCAATGAGTATTTTTTATTGTATCATATTTCTAATTCTTCCATCTTGTTGAATATTTACAAATGACTTAGTAATTGAGAAAAGCTTGAATGTTCTTTCACATGAAAGTGTTCCCCATCTTCTCTTACAATTCAATTTGAATTCCTCCCCATCTTCTCTTACAATTCAATTTTAATTCCTCCCCATCCCCAGTTTCATATCCATGCATTTCTTCTATATTGTAACCAATATTTTTACCTTTGGACTAAAAGTATATTTGTCTTGCTATAACCCTTCCACTTACTGCTTCATTTTCTGCTATATTTTCCATTCTTTTAATAACTCTTTCCACTTTATTTCCATCAAACAATAGGCTATAATGCTTTGGTCTAATCTTGAAAATGGGTGTATTATTTATTGGTATTTCCTGTTGTAATGGTCTTGAAGCCTGTGCATCTATATTAACCCTCTTTGGTTGATTATCTGGTCTTTTTTCAGTAAATGTTGTTGAGGCCATGGGCCTTGAAGATTGTTATGGTGATCTTTTTTTCTGAAAATTCGTGGAATTCTTATAGCTTCTTTCATTGGTATGTTTTCTGTGGTAGAACTTAATTCTTTTATTTGTTCTTATTTCTTAAGTATCTTAATCAATTATTGTTGCATTTCCAACATTTTTTGATGAAGTCTTTCTGCTTCAGACATATCTTCTTGTCCCTGAATGTTTTTTCAGTCATATTTTCTTCCTTGGATTCATGGGGATTATGTAATATCTTGGATGGTGATTCTGACTCCACATTAATATCTTCTTTGTTTTTCACTTTTCTTTTTGAATTTCAAATAGTTGCTTGAGTAATTTTAGAAAATAATCTGTAGCTATCTTTTGGTCCTTCTTCTTGCTTCTGGGTTTACCAAATGGTATAATTCAATCTACGGGTGATTCTTCTCCGGGTGGTGTATCTCCTCTTATTGAATAACAATGAAATAATTTTATTGAAGCGCTTGATGGTGCTTATGATTTAAAATTTTGTTGTTTCTCTTATTCCAGATTAAAGTGATAGGCTTTTAAAATTTTTGATTTATAAGAGGCTTTTTTATGAATTGAATTTGAAGGTTTTCTTAATGACTTATTATTGATTTTTGAAGCTGTTGGCCACTATTGGGACACCAGATGTGGGAACTCCTTTTGATGTGGGATGAAATAAGGCAATACCTTGAGGGGGAGATTATTGGTAAGTCTGTTTTGAATTTCAGAATTGTACAATTACCATGGGTTCTAAGGTGTATTAGCTGCCCCTTTAAGTGATACTGAATAGTCAGCCTATTGAGAATCACAAAATCAATCAAGATTTGTGGCTTTAATAGATAGAGAAGACCTATAAGAAGTCTCTAAATAAGAACTATCAATAAAACTACAGTAAAAACTCTGATTTTAAACTAAACCTTTTGATAAAATAAAGACTAGCTTTTTGTGTTATTTTAATATTACTCATAAGAATAGTATCTTATGGTACTAAGCTACTGAGCAAGGGTACTTATATTTTAACTATAGTTATACTACTATTCTTCACCAATACTTAGCTATGGAGCAAGGCTGATGAGCTTTAACTATGGCTATACTACTATTTTTAAATAATACTAAGCTACTGAGCAAGGCTTTTAAGCTTTTCAATATGGCCAAACTACTATTATTCAGCAATACTATGCTATTGAGCAAGGCTACTGAGCTTTTCACAACTCAAAATCTACTACTCTTGATATTTTTCTAGTTCAGGAATGGTTGTCATCTTGGATGGTGGGAAATTTCACCATGATTTTTGCAAGAATGAGGGAGAGAGGACCTCTATTTATACCTTTTGGGCTTCCAGTGAGCTCCTCAAAACAGGGTACTTTTAAAAAATCATAGTTGAGGGTTTTCAGCTGGTGAGGTGTTTAGCTTTTGTATAGAAATTTGTTTTCTGAAATAATTATGCTGGTGGTATTTTTCTTATTAGAATCATGTGATGCTATTGAGATAATTTGGCTGGTGAGATTGGTTTTTTTTCAAGGAAGTCGAGAAAATACAGCTCCTAACAATTGATCTTTTGTCTAGTCATATGATATATTTGAGAGGGTGAAGCTGGTGGTGTTTTATTGAAGGTGGGGAAATTAATTTCTTTCTATTTTATTGTATAGAATTAATGACTAATCTTAGCTTTGAAAGTAACTATTGAGGGAAATCTGCTGGTGGTTTTTTTTAGGATTTTATCATTTCATATGGAGATTGCATCAGCTCTATAAAGGCTGATGTGTGTTATTATTACTATAAAACCTTTGTTCTTGGAAAATACATTGTCATTTTCTGCATAGCCTTGAGGTATTTCTTCTTTCAATTGAATCAAGGTGGGGGGAATACAGTTCTGATGCTAGGGTCCCTCTTGATATATCTGTATTTAGATTAACTCCTTTGAACTTCATAATTTTTTATTGATGATGGAATAACATGGAGCACCTTTGTGATTTTACACAGTTTGGATAAGATCTTGAGGCTGGGCATTTGTAAGGTGTGGATATGAAACTTTAATTAAAAATCAAGTACTTTTCCTGTCCTCCAAATTGGTATAAGGTAAAAATCAATTAAAAATAGTAAGAAATATTATTTTTAAGAGAAAACATGCCAATTTTATTGTTTATAAATTTATTAGTATAAAACAATAATATTATAAAAATTTATTGTTTTACCAACAATAAAAATTTATCCAAAAAATACTCTACAAGAGATATTTTAAGGCTACAAAAGAAATTTCTTCAAGAGCAATTTCAATTGGAATTAATTGAGCAAAGAACTGCAAGAAATTAATTAAAGAACAAAGTCTTTTAAAAAGAATATTAAAGAGAAAACACGCCCAAAAGTGACCAGAGTGAATTTGGAAACAAAGTGACAAAGTTTACAGTGATGAAAGATGCTTTAATTCACTTTTGGGGTGGTTCAGGGGTAAAAATGATTATAAGAGTTACAAAAAATGATTATAATGATTTTTTCACGTGGTTGAAAGGATTAAAATGATTTAAAAATGGTGGTTGTAATCTCTTATTGATTGATTTAACAGTGTTTAAACTAATTAATAAAAGGAAAAGATTCTAACATGAAGAGAAAAGTGGGGCAAAGAAGACATTCTTTTATAGCCACCAATTCTCTTACTCCAAAAGTAAAATTTACTCTTGTCAGTCGTGGAAAACAGTTTGACAACAGAAAAGCCAATTATGGCATCATTGAACCCTGGTTCAGACCAAAAAGGGCTGGTTTAAGCCATTTTTAGCCATTTTAGACCCTTAAATCAGCCATTACTATAGCAATACCAGGCCTAGAGCCTTCAAAACACGTTGTCACAGCCAAGGAGGCAGGGGCATTTCCAATCATCATCAGCAAATCATTATATCATGGATACCCTTCAAAACCCAATCAGCAAGGGGGTTTCATTCAAGACTCTCCAAATACAGTTTTCATACAGGCAAGATCCAAATACAGTTTCAAACCTCAATACAGTTTCATACAGGCAAGACTCAAATACAGGATTCACCAAATACAGGCCTGTAATCAATACAGGCGCAAATACCTGTATTGACTGTATAACCTGTATTGGATTCACCAATACAGGATTCAATCCCACATCCAACTTCTTCCAGCATACAGACAAGTATCTCAACACTCAAATTCCAAGGCTGGTATTTCTCACATATACCAGCCCCTCTTCACCCACCTGGGGGTTTTTCCCCCAGTTAATTAAAATAGTTGATTTATTATTTAATATTATTTTATTCTCACTTTGGAATATTATTTTATTATTTACTAAGTTAGTCTTAGCCTTCCCTCACCTGTTCAGTAGAGTCCTGGTGGCCATATCCTTATTAATCCCTTTTCTCTTTTCTGAACAGGTTGAAACAGTGACTCAGGATTATTTGTGGTTGGCTCTTTATTATTGCTTTTGCTTTGTCTCTCTTATCTTTTATACTTATTATTTTATGACTAGGAATTTATCCTCTTACTCCATTACTCTCATCATTTGAGTATTTCCTTTTGAGCCCTCCATAAGTAAGTCTGTTCACTGAGTGCCAGGCCCTCTTCATTTTAGAAGAGCCCCTGTGACATTATTTTAATTAACTCATAATTGCTTCTTTTCTTTCATTCATTTTATTCATTTCTCTCATTCTTCAATTATGATATTTTCATGATTTTATGATTTTATGATTTTATGATTTTTATGATTTTTATGATTTTTTCTCTCTCATCAATTTTCATGTCATTCTTTTCATTCAAATGAAAATTGATTCTCTTTCTCATTTCAAAATTTCTGCTGACCATTTCACTTTATCATTATCATTCTCATTTCTCCTTTTTGTCTGAATTCAGGTTTATCAGGTTATTTGAGTGGTATTATTTGGGTTAATTGATTATTCATTCAGGGATTTTATTGATTTGGGGTATTCAGTGATTTTGGATTTTGGAAATTTCTCAAGATTATTGATTTATTGATTGATTCCTCAAGACATTGATTTCACCTCAAGATTTTGAATTGACTTTGATTGAATTGATTTGATTGACTTGATTTGACTACTCAAGATAACTGATTTATCCTCAAGATTTGATTTAATTGATTGATTTGAATTTGATTCCTCAAGAAAATTGAATTGACTTTTGAAGATATTGATTGAATTCCTCAAGACTTAATTGATTTGATTTTGATTGACTTGATTTGACTTATTGATTGAAATTGATTATTCATAAGAATTTGACTTTGTCATATTCACTCTTCAAGATTTATTCATATTGATTCACTTCAAGATTATTGATTGATTTCTCAAGTTCATCAATATTTTCATTTGATTGTTTTGGTCAAGCCTTATTTTATTCAAAGTATCATCAAGTTTTATTCATTCTTCTTTTATAATGCCAGTTCAGCATAGCCCTCCAGCCAAGAATACTAGATCCCAGAAGATTCCAGCTGTTCTCACTCCTACAGCAAGGGCTCCTCTTGACCGCACACCATCAGTTCATCAACTGAGTGCAAATTTGGACAGAGGACCACCAATGGAAGGAGCAGCACCCTCAAGAAGAGGTGGAATGAAATCTAGAAGATCAAGATCCTTTTCTGGACTTTTGGGTGGCTATCCTGGCATGTCTGAAGGTGCAAGAGCAAGATTAGGGGAAGTTGAAGATGAGGAGGGGGAAGAGTCTGTGGAAGAGGATGATTCTGGGGAGACTGAAGTGGCAGATGCCTTGGCAAATGCTCCAGAGGTGCCTCAGGGTTCTAATCTAGCCCTTTCTAGTCAACCTCCTGTCTCTCAAACTGAACCAAGTCTCCTCAAGATGATGGAGCAAATGACTCAGTTCATGGGACAACTCACTCAAGCAGTTGCCCCCAGGGACAATTCCAAAGCCCCTGCTTTCAAGACTCCATCCATGAAGGCACCTGATTCTTTTGATGGTACTCAAGCTCATAAGTTGAGAGGATTTGTCCAATCCTGTCAACTAATTTTCCATAATGATCCGGCAAACCTCTTCTCTGACAGGAAGAAGGTCTTGTACTCAACTTCTTTTCTTACTGGTAGAGCTGGCAAGTGGATTGAACCTTACCTCTCAAATATTTCCAATGAAGACCCTTCCTACCTCCTCAATAATTGGCCATTATTTGAATCTCAATTATTCACTCTGTTTGGTGACCCCAATGAAGTCAGGAAAGCTGAACAAGAGTTGGACAATTTGAGGATGAAGGAAAGTGGTCATGTTTCCTTGTACATAGCAGATTTCAGAAGCTTAATGTCAAGAATTGGAGATTGGGGGGAAAGAGCTTACATTCATGTGTATAGAAGAGGCTTGGCATCAAGATTGTTGGACCAATTGGCTTCTCACCCTGGAACTTTTGACACTCTTCAAGAACTTATGGATGTCACTCTAGAATTAGACACAAGATATCATGAGAGGCAAAAGGAAAAGGGCAGTCATCAAGAGAAGAAGCCTCCAATCATTGGATCCAATTTCTCCAAGCCTCCTCAAAGTTCATCATCCAAGAAGCCTTATCACAATAAGAATAAGAAGGGGAAGAATTTTCAAATGTCCAAAGACAAGCCTCATGCTGCTCTCCTCAATAAGGACAACAAATTAATTGGTTCTGAAAAGGAGAGGAGGATTAAAGAAGGCTTGTGCAATTATTGTGGTGGAAAGCACCCATTTGAAAAATGTTTCAAGAGGCCTGAGAATAGGCAAGGATCATCAGAAGGCTTCCCTAGCAAGCAGGGAAAAGCCTGAGTGGGAATCATGATGTGTTCAATGGTTCTCACTTATTTCCTTCAAGAGCACAATTGTGCACTCTGAATACTAGTGTCAAGAAATCTTTAAAATTTCTTATTTTTTCTTCAATCTCTGATATTTTTTATAGTATTCTCATTGATTCTGGTGCTACAAACTCCTTTATTGCAAAGAATTTTGTTCTCAAGTACTCATTGACCATGTCAGAGCTCCCTGAAAGGATTCCTCTTTTCATTCTGGATTCCAGTGAATCCACTTCCTTGTTCATCACCCATTATACCAAGTGGGTTGTTGATTTACCTTCCTTCCCAAGCTTTGAATGGGATTTCTTTATCATAGATTCACCCAAGGGAGAAGACCTAATAGTGGGCTATGATTTTCTTTACCATTTCAATCCCATTATTGATTGGAAAAATGGATTGATCACCTATGATTCTAATCATAAGGATTCTAGTGGTATTATTTCTTCTACCAGTAATGACTTTTCCACTGCTGTCAACAGTGTTGCTCTGGTTGGTGAACTTAAGACACCTTCCTTTCCTCCTTCTGTCCATAACCCCTCCATTTTTCCCTCTCAGTCATTACTTCCATTAAGAGATGAAGTCTTCAAAGAGATAAAAGATGTTGGAGAAGATGTTGCTATATCTTCACTTCATCTCTTTCAAGGGGATATGGACCTTCCTCCTTTATCTTTTCATGCCTCCCTGGAGGAGCAGTGGGATGAGGAGGAAGAGCCAGAAGAGATTGAAACTGTGCTGAAGGTAGTCCCTCCTGTTTATCACAAATATTTGGATGTATTCTCCAAAGTGAAAGCAGAGAAACTTCCTCCACACCGCGCCTGTGATCATCATATCGAACTGGAGGGTCTTCTACCTCCAGTTGGTGTTATCTACTCTTTATCAAGAAATGAGTCAGAAACACTACGGGCCTACATTTCAGAGAATGTAGAGAAAGGTTTCATTAGACCAAGCTCCTCCTCAACAGGAGCACCTGTCCTTTTTGTTAAGAAAAAGGATGGTGGTCTTCGTTTGTGTGTTGACTACCGCAAACTTAATGCTGTCACTAGGAAGAACAGGTATCCTGTCCCTCCAATGAATCAGCTTCTTACCGTATTCAACGGTGCTACTATCTTCTCCAAGATAGATCTGCGTGGTGCTTATAATCTCTTGAGAATCAAAGAGGGGGATGAGCACTTAACTGCTTTTAGAACCAAATATGTCAGTTATGAATATTTGGTTATGCCATTTGGCTTAACCAATGCTCCAGCTTCATTCCAAAATCTTGTGAATGATATCTTTGCAGATTATTTGGATGTTTTTGTTGTAGTGTACTTAGATGATATTATGGTCTTCTCTAGCTCTTTGCATGAACATGTTAAACATGTGGCCTCTGTTCTCCAAAGACTGAGAGACAATAATTTGTTTGCTAAAGCCTCAAAGTGTGTATTCCATGCCTCAAGTGTGGAATACTTGGGCTATGTTGTTTCAAGTGATGGCCTCAAGATGGATTCTTCAAAGGTTCAACAAATCCTCAATTGGCCTCAGCCCAAGAACATCAAGGCCCTTCAATCCTTTCTTGGCTTTGCCAACTTTTATCGTTGTTTCATTAAAAATTATTCCAAAAAAATCTCTGCTCTCACTTCCCTCCTTAAAAAAGATTCTCCCTTTATCTTCAATGAGGAAGCTCTTAGTCAGTTTCAGATACTCAAAGAAGCTTTCACCACTGCTCCTATCCTCTCTCACTTTAATCCTTCTCTTCCAACTATTGTAGAGACTGATGCCTCTGATTATGCCTTGGGTGCTGTACTGAGTCAGGTGAATGACTCAGGAAAGCATCCCATTGCATTTGATAGTCGCAAGCTCTTACCAGCTGAACTCAACTATGAAATTCATGACAAGGAACTCCTTGGCATAGTTTGGGCTCTCAAGCGCTGGAGAGCCTTTCTCCTTTCTCTTTCTGATTCCTTTGAGGTCTTGACAGACCATTGTTCTCTCCAATATTTTATGTCTTCTAAAGTCCTTACTCGTCGTCAAGCCCGTTGGGCTGAATTTTTGTCTGAATTTCACTTTGTTATCACTTACCGCCCAGGCAGGCTGGCCACTTTACCAGATGCCTTGTCACGTCGGGACGACATGTACCCAGAGAGGGGGGTGGATTTCATCAGCAAGAATCCTCAAAACTTTCATCAAGTTCTCAAGCAAAATGAAATTCAAGAGTCAAGATTCTTTTCCATAAAAGTTGAAATGTTTTCAGATTTAGTTGATCAGATTCAAAGACAAGTATGGCAAGACAAAGACTATAAGGAGATCCTCAAGAAATTAGCAAGAGGAGAATCAGTCCCAGACTATTCTCTTGAACCTCAAGCAAAATTATTATTGTTCAAAGATAGAGTAGTTATTCCAAGCAATCATGAAGTTCAATTGGACATTCTTCAAAGGCGTCATGATTCACCATTGGCTGGCCATCCTGGCCAGGAGAAGACCCTCAAGCTCATCAAGAGGGATTTTTATTGGGCTGGCATGAATCAAATCATCAAGGACTATGTGTCCTCATGTCAGCAATGTTCAAGAAACAAGAACATCCACCATAAGAAGTTTGGATTACTCAAGCCTCTTCAAATTCCATCTGGTCCTTGGAATTCCTTATCAATGGACTTTATCACCCAATTGCCCTTGTCAAGCAACTTTGATTCAATTTTAGTAGATGTAGACAGATTTTCAAAAATGGCAATATTTATTCCAACTTATTCAACAATCACTGCTTTGGATTTAGCTCAAATATTAATCATGTCTTTTCCAAACATGGTCTTCCAATCAGTATTGTTATTGATAGAGGTTCATTATTTGTTTCATCATTTTGGACTCAATTGTGTGAGCAGCTCAAGATATCAAGAGATCTTTCAACTGCCTTTCACCCTGAAACAGATGGACAGACAGAGAGGGTAAATCAGATTCTAGAACAGTATCTTCGGATGTATGTCAGTTACCATCAAGATGACTGGCACACCTGGCTCCCTCTGGCTGAATTTGCCTATAATAATGCAGAACATTCATCAACAAAACAGTCTCCATTTTTCACTATTTATGGAAGAAATCCCAGCTTTGATTCAATTCACATTTCTCAAGATACACCTGCTGGAAAGTTATCATCAAAACTCCAATCAGTACAGCAAGTTGTCAAAGAAGAATTAGAGTCAGCAATAAAGCGTTTTAAGAAGTATGCAGATAAAAATAGAGCAATTCCACCTGATTTCCAACCTGGGGACAAAGTATGGCTAGCTTCCAAGAACATCAAGACAACAAGGCCCACCAAAAAGCTTTCAGAAAGATGGCTGGGACCCTTTGAAGTTCTCAAGAAGATTGGCAGCCATGCATATCACCTCAAGTTGCCTCAACAATGGAAATCAGTTCACCCTGTTTTCCATGTGTCCTTATTAGAACCAGTCAAGCAATCAACTATCCCAAATCGACACCAATTGCCACCACCTCCAGTAATAGTGGAAGAGCAAGAAGAATGGGAAGTGGCTCAGGTTCTGGACTCAAAACTCAAGAGAGGTTCATTATGGTATTTAGTGGAGTGGAAAGGATTCAATGAAGACCCAGAAAGAACAACTTGGGAACCAGCTTCCAACCTTACCAACTACCCAGACCTTGTCAAGGATTTTCACACTTTGTATCCAGACAAGCCTGGCCCAAATGCCTCAAGAGTTTGATTTATGGTGCTTGGTGGGGATTGGAGTTTATGAAAGTAAGTTCCTCTCCTGGCATGCACCTTTAAGGGGGTATTCTACCCAAATTTGTTGTAAGCATCACCTTGGCCACTTTGTGAGCACTTGTCAATTCTTTGGACAGGTTCAGAAGGCCTTGCAACATCATACCCTCAAGATTTGGACCTTTTCAGCAAGATGTGACCCAATCTTTTATTTTATTTTCTCTTCTTTCTTTAATCATGCCATAAATCATCTTTCAAGAAATTCATTATCAAATTCATCTTATGGCATATTTCAATTTTCATTTATGGTGCTTGGTGGGGAGTGGAAGTTATGAAAGTAAGTTCCATCTCCTGGTATGCATCCCTGAGGGGTCTAATTCTTGTAAAACATTACCTTGGCCACGCTGTGAGCATCAAATGCTTGATTTCATCTTTCAGAATCTTTTGGCCAAAAATCAAGCAACTCACCACAAGAAGGACAACCCTCAGGCATTTCTTATTTCTTTCTTTACTCTCTTTTTCTCTCAATTCTTTTTCATTTTTATTTTTTATTTTTTATTTTTTATTTCATTTTCTTTTATTTGTATGATTTATTTTTTCATTTCTTGTTTCAAAAGCAGCAATCATAACTCCCATATCTTGTTTGGGGAGTGAATTTATTTAATAATCAAGAGCAAACACTAGTAATGGTAAAGACCAGCTACAGATAATCCTCATCAAATTCCTTCAATGTTTCTTTAAACTTCATAACCAAGGCATCTCCAAATCACAAAAGGCGGGGAACCAGAGGCAGTGGAGTCAAATATGAATGTCAGCCTTGAACTCATTCCTCAAGATCAAAATTGAAAGCCAAAACCCAATCAGCAAGGTGTTTATGGCAATTGACCAATCAAGGAGGGGATAAGAAGAAGATATTCAAGAAAAGAAATCAAGCTCATAGAGGAAATTGTTTCAAAATGGCCCAACTGGCCAATTTCATCAAGATATGCACTTTGGCACAATTGGCCATATCAGACCTCAAAACATCAAAACAGCCATTCTTCTTCAATTCTTATCATAATATGCTTATTTGTGCATATTGGGTAATTTGCGCATTTTGCGCAATTTTGTGCATTTGCGCACTTTTGCACATTTTTGCGCAAAAGGGCCTTTTTTCTTGTCAAAAGCCTTCAAAAGGCCTTTTTGGCCAAAATCATTATAATTGCGCATTTGCGCATATTTGCGCATTTTGCGCAAAAATGCGCAAAATGGCCAAAACCCACTTTAGGCCATTTTTTCACAAAAAATCAGTTTTTCCATCATTTTCACCAGTTATGCCACATATGGCATATTTGCGCATTTGCGCATTTTGCGCAAAATTTGCGCACTTTGCGCATTTTTGCGCATTTGCGCATATTTGCGCATTTTGCGCAAAAATGCGCAAAATGGCCAAAACCCACCTTGAGGCCATTTTTTCACAAGATTTCAGTTTTTTCATTACTTTCACCAATTTATGCCAAATATGGCATATTTGCGCATTTGCGCATTTTTTGCGCAAATTGGCCAAATAACCCATTTATTCACGTTTTCAGGGTTTTTGGCCAGGACTACTCATTTGGTCCAAAATTTCAAATGTTGGCCACCTTATGCCAACACTTTAAATTCAAAATTATGATGATTTCAAGTGGTCTTGGGACAAAAAACTCAAATCAACCACCTTTCAAAAGGCATGAGGACTCAAGAAAAATTGATGAAGACACTCAAGACAAGATGAAAGAAATTTTTTATGAAGATTGAAGGCAGTTTTGAATGAAACAGAGGGAATTCAGACTCAAAATCAAGGGGAAAATACCTACAAATAGTTAAATGAAGATTGGTTTGAGTATTGATTGAAGAAGAAGTTTTAAGGGGAAAATCTTAAGGAATTGGGGAAAAGAACTGTTTGAATTGATTGCAAGCTCATCAAGACTCACTATACTTATGGTGCTCAGAGCTCACCACTTTCAAGAGGGGGATAATGTCACAGCCAAGGAGGCAGGGGCATTTCCAATCATCATCAGCAAATCATTATATCATGGATACCCTTCAAAACCCAATCAGCAAGGGGGTTTCATCCAAGACTCTCCAAATACAGTTTTCATACAGGCAAGATCCAAATACAGTTTCAAACCTCAATACAGTTTCATACAGGCAAGACTCAAATACAGGATTCACCAAATACAGGCCTGTAATCAATACAGGCGCAAATACCTGTATTGACTGTATAACCTGTATTGGATTCACCAATACAGGATTGAATCCCACATCCAACTTCTTCCAGAATACAGACAAGTATCTCAACACTCAAATTCCAAGGCTGGTATTTCTCACATATACCAGCCCCTCTTCACCCACCTGGGGGTTTTTCCCCCAGTTAATTAAAATAGTTGATTTATTATTTAATATTATTTTATTCTCACTTTGGAATATTATTTTATTATTTACTAAGTTAGTCTTAGCCTTCCCTCACCTGTTCAGTAGAGTCCTGGTGGCCATATCCTTATTAATCCCTTTTCTCTTTTCTGAACAGGTTGAAACAGTGACTCAGGATTATTTGTGGTTGGCTCTTTATTATTGCTTTTGCTTTGTCTCTCTTATCTTTTATACTTATTATTTTATGACTAGGAATTTATCCTCTTACTCCATTACTCTCATCATTTGAGTATTTCCTTTTGAGCCCTCCATAAGTAAGTCTGTTCACTGAGTGCCAGGCCCTCTTCATTTTAGAAGAGCCCCTGTGACACACGTCAGAATGTGTGCCAGAGGCGTAGAAACCAGTTAAAACTGTTTTTACTATGATTGTTTTATCTTAAGGGTAGTTTTACCCTCTTGCCAACAGCTACAACCACCCTAGTTGGTATCCAAACCTCATCATCAATTGAGTTCACAGACCCTGTAACTCAATTCCAGACCAAAAGTGATGAAATTTTGCGTGAATTTTGACATCCCACGCCTGCCAGCAAGGAATTTGGGGGTCTAGCTCCCCCTTAGAGCTGGAGTTCCTTTTCCCCCCCAAATTTAATCTTTCCAATTTATTTTTCCTTTAATTCCTCATCATGTATCATACTTATAACTTACATACGTAATTCAATTCAATTGTACAGTACAATACAGTAATAATTGACACCTCATATGCAAATCAAAGTTCACTCATGTAATACACGCGCACATTTTGACATTTCAATTGAATTCAATTGGAAATACTTCAATTCCTCATAACTTCTAAACTAAACACAACACCTCAATTTTAACACAAAATTTGATGGTTAACACCACATGTGGTGTGAATAAATTAAAGTTTTGAGGATTTTCAACTTTTGTATTGAAAATACTAAAAACTTAATTTAAGCTTATCTAGAGTTGAGTTACAAGAATTTCACTCAGAGGTGACCCCACCTGATTTTTTATGAGGAATCCAATGGTGAAATAATTTTTATGTGTTTATTTATTGGATAAAGAGTTATAATAATTTTTATTTAACTTTTTTCCAAATTTATTTATTTTTTCACAATTTTGTTAAAATTTCATCTTTACTTAATTTTTTCAAGTATAAATGTAATTTTATACTTACAAAATTTTAATGTATTTTTATTTTTAAATTGTAATTAATTTTTTTATTTTTAATATAATTTTATATTTATATTTTGTTTTTATTTTAATAATATAAATCAATTTATTTTATTTATATTAATATGTTATTTTTGTATTTGTGGTCTTTTGGGTATATGAAATTACCTCTAAGGCTCACATTCCCTCCCCCTAAAAAAGAATATTACTTTGTAATATTGGTATTTCTAGTGTGTCTGAACCTCCTGAGGAGTTTGGTAGCTCCTGGTATATCTTTTTCTTCTAACCATTCATCTTCACAAGTTGGGTCACTGTACCTAACAAGGTATTCCCTTACTTTCTTGGTTCTTAATTTCCTTTCTTTAAGAACTTTGGTAATTTTCTTAGTACCAGATGTCTCAATAGGAGGTATAACTTGGGGAATCTTATTCCTCAAGGGGAATTTCTCAGCATCACTACATTTATATCGCTTCATCAAGATCACTGGAAATGTGGGATGCTTATTGCTAAGTTCTTCAGATAATTCTACGTCAACAGCATTTTCCCCATGGAGGGCTTTAATGACAAAAGGTCCTGAAAAGGAGTCTTTGAGATTTTTAAATCCTTTGATGTTATTGAAGTTTGTAGTGGATACTAGTACTAAATCCCCTACCTTGAAATCTGGAGTGGTATGAGATTTGTCCCATTTATCTTTAGCATATGCAAATGAGTCTTACACGCATCTTAATGCATGTTTTCTACCTCTTTCTAGTATTTGTTTGAAGCGGACAGCTGTAGGATGTATTTCAACCACATCTTTCTTTAAAGAATCTTTTGGTAACTTGGGATTCCATCCCTTTTCTAGAATAGCAGGTGTTTGATTGGTACTGGCATGAATTGATGTCTTATATGCCAATTCTAATGCTGGTAGACGAGTACACCAATCATGAGTGAATCCATCACAATCTTTTAATTCAAGGCCATATGCACAAACTCTTCTCACCATGTCTTCTAAGGTTTGCATCATCCTTTCAGCTAGACCATCAGTTTGTGGGTGGTAGGCTGTAGAGAAAGACAATTTAGTGCCAAATAATTGGTGAAGATTGGTCCACAGTACTGAAGTGAATTTGGGATCCCTGTCACTAATGGTATTTGTGAATATGCCAGTCCATGACACTACTCTATCCCATATCAAAAGAGCTGTATCCATGGCTGTATCATTTTTGTGACATGGTAAAAAGATTTGAGTTTTACTGAATCTGTCTACAATCACTAGGCAAGCATTATAACTTCTCTCACCTCCTGGTGGTAGGCCAATCACCCAATCCATATGGAAAATTTCCCAAGGTCTGCTGGGTTCTTGTATTTTGATCATATTTCCAAGTCTCTTGCAAGTGGATTTATTTGATTTTTGAAATCTGTCACAGGGTTTGCAGTACTCTTCAACATCTTTCTGCCATATTGGCCACAATATGCAGGTCTTTACTTTCTCTCTTGTTCTGTCTTCAGACAGATGTCCTGAAAAAAAATCACCTCCTGGTGGTAGGCCAATTACCCAATCCATATGGAAAATTTCCCAAGGTCTGCTGGGTTCTTGTATTTTGATCATATTTCCAAGTCTCTTTCCAGTGGATTTATTTGCTTTTTGACATCTGTCACAGGTTTTGCAATACTCTGCAACATACTTTTGCCACATTGGCCACCATATGCAGGTCTTTACTTTCTCTCTTGTTCTGTCTTCAGACAGATGTCCTGAAAAGGGGCTATCATGGCATTCTTTCAGTACAAGATTGATTAATGACCTGTCTACAACTGTCATGACACATGTGTGCTTGGTTCTGTGGTGAATTATACCATCCAGTAGGTGAAATCTTCCTTCATCATAAGATTTTTTCTATACTTCATCCAAGGCATGTATTAGAAAGTTGTCTTTACAGTCTTTGTTAAGTAATTGGCATAAGATGCTACAATTCTTATCTTGGGTGTAACTATTAGTGACATCCTCAAAGAAGGTGGTGTTCAAGTCTGTAACACTTATTCCTTCTATTGGGATTTGTGGTGAAGCTTTTTCTGTCACATAAGCAGTATTATCAATATTATTTGGTAATGGCCATCTGCTTAGTCCATCTTCATTTTTATGAATATTCCCATCCTTATGAGCAATAGTCATATTGCCTCTGTATTCCTGTATGGCTATTTGCCATCTGAGCATATGTCTGTTGGGTGTTTTCATGGTTTAAAGTGACTTGACAGCTGTACAATCTGTTATAACCTCAAAAACACATCCCTCCAAGAAGTAGTTCAATTTTTCTAAGGCCCAGACAAGGCATAGACATTCCATTTGACTTGTTCCATATCTGGCTTCAGTTGGTTTGATTTTCCTGGATATGAAACATATGGGTCCTTCTACAGGTTTATCATTTATGATCTGAACTTGGTGAAGTGCAGCACCCAGTCCATCCCCTGATGCATCAATATACAATTTAAAAGGCAATTCAAAGTCTGGCATCAGTAAGAGTGGAGCAGTGGTCAAGGCTTCTCTTAGAGACTCGAAATCTTTCACTCTTTCAACAGTCATTTCAAATACTGTGTCTTTGTCACACAATTTATAAAGTGGTCTTGCTATGGATGCAAAATCTTTAATGTGTTGCCTGTAATATCCTGCAAAACCTAAGAATGACTGAATTTCCTTCTTATTCTGAGGTATGGGTTTTAGCAATACTGCTGCAACTTTGTTTTTGTCAATTCCAAGGGACAAACCAGATACAACATGTCCTAGTGCTTTAAGTTCTTTAAATCCAAAATGACATTTCTTCAAGGAGATTTTCATGTTTACTGATTGAATTTTTGTCAAAACTCTGGACAATCTGTACATGTGCTCCTCTCAAGTTTTGGAACAGACAATAATGTCATCAATGTAAATAATTAACCATCCCTCTGAGAGTTCTTCAGGGAAGATTTCATTCATCATTCTTTGGAAGTGTGAAGGTGCATTTTTGATACCAAAGGGCATTCTTAAGTATTCATACACTCCACAATGAACAATAATTCTCAAGTATTTTCTTGCTCTTGGTGTCACCACATTTTGATGGAATCCTTTAAGGGCATCCATAGTGGTTATATACACTGCTTGAGATATTTGAGTAAGGGCAATTTGGATTTTTGGTATTGGGTATCTGTCAGGCACAGTTTAATTGTTCAGAGCTCTAAAGTCCTCAACCATTCTAGATTTTCGATTATGCCATGCCACTATGACTGGTGTAGTTATTTCTACTTCTTCATTGTGGCCTACCTTTCTTATTACACCAAGGTCCAGAAGTTCTTTGATATGAATTTCTAGAGCTTCTCTTGATTTTGGACTTGCTGGATATGCAGGTCTTCTTAAGAGTGGTGGATAAGGTCTCTCAATGTTAAGAATTATGTCAACTTCATGACCAATAATTGCTCCTAGAGGTTCTTTGTCTGAAGCAAATGCTCCTCTGTGGTCATACAAAAGGGAAGAAAGTTCATTTTCCTGTTTATCAGTCAAATGAAGGCTTATTTAAGCTTCATTCAATTTTTCAGACTTGAATTTCTCTAACTCTAAGTTGACTGGTGATACTTTATTTACTGTAATTTGTCTTTTAAATGGTAAAGAGGAAAATTTTTGGCGCTTATTGTCTCCAATAGTAAATTATCTGTCTTTATTGTTATGCAAATCTATCCCATACATGATTAAATAGTCATTTCCCAATATAAAATGGGTACTAGAGCAATTTTCCATAACAACAAATTCAACTGTGATTCTTAAATTCCCATTGATGTGTGGGAATATGACATTGGTCTCAAAGATTCCTAATGCTTTCATTGGGTTACTTGCACTGTTGAATTCTATACCATCAATTGGTAACAACTGGCCTTCAAAATTTGGTACACAAGTCTCAAGAAAAGATTTTCCAACACAAGAGCAGAAGGCTCCTGGGTCAAGTAAAAGCTTGGTGGGCTTGTTGTCAATCACCACTTCTGTTATACAGGAGTTACCAGCTGTATAACATTTCCCTCTGTTTGGTTTTGTCTTCATAGGTTGTGCATCTTGAACTTTTGATAAATCAACTTGACCATTGCTCAATTGTGACAAGTGGGAATAAGATTCCATGATTTCAAAAGTGGCATTGATATTTTCTACATCTTTTGAAGATTCAGAAAATATGGATGACTTATCATCTGAATTGTCTTCAATTATGTCTTCTTTTTCAACATCTGGTTCCTTTTCAATGTCAATTTCATGGATTTTCCCTCTTTTTGGACATGTATTGGATAAATGGGTGGTGCTTTGGCAAATATGGAACTTTCTGACTGTATCTGAAGATTTATACTTGCTATTACTAGAATTTTCTTTGGGGTTTTTGTTCACAGAATCTTTCCAAGGTGTATTAAACCTTGTTTTGAGATTCACCCTACTAGAACCAATTTTGGTTCTGGTGGTTACTTCTTCTAATATATTGATAATATCTTCTGCTGAAGATTGTTCAGTAGTCCTGCTTTTGACAGCATGCTCTAAGTCACCTCCACATTGTCTCAGAATTTTTCTATGGATCATAAATTCTGACATGTCAGGATATAATGCTGTTAATCTGTCTTTTTGTTGGCAAAACCATGGTAAAGCTTTGTCTTTATCAGCATTAAATTTGGCAGATTCAAAGGCTGTTTCAACTTTAAACCTCCAAGAATCATTTTCCCATTTGTTGATGATTTGGGTTTTCCACCAAGTCCAACTCTGGTGTCCATGTGCTTGTCTTATTTTGATGTACCATCTGTGAGCTGATCTGGTAAACAAGGTGTTAAACCTGGCTGTTACCAATCTGTCTGGTAATTCAAAATCCTCTTTGATCATGTCAATAACTCTAATGAATTCCATATGGTCATACTCTCCTTCATCACTGAAGTGAGGCCATTCTTCAAGTTTTGGAACTTCTTTCAAGAGTGCTTGGCCCATTGATGGTTCTGAGTTATGAAAAGAAGTGGATAATTCATTTTTTAATTGTAAATTATCAGGATCCAATACTTGTGGATTTGAAATTCTTGTGCCCTCATTTTGATTTAGAGGTGTAGAAATTCTTGGTAAGGTGTTCAGTATTTGTTCAATTTCATTTGCTTTACTGTTGCTACACCTTTGGGAATTTCTGTATTCATGTTGGAAGCTTTGTATTAAATTTATTACTTCAATTTTATACATGTCTTCCTTATGTGTTAGTTCTTGCCATAACTCTGTCTGTCTTGTGTTATCAGCAGTGACTTGATTCAATTGCATTGATAATTTTGATACTTCTTCTTGTGAAGCATCAAAACACTTTTTCAAGGCAATGGTATATGTCTTTACTTCAGTAAATGAATTTGAGATGTCATCAGTTATTTCATCAATATTGAATTTAGAATATTTATCTGTTAATTCTTTAATAATGGCAGATTGTTCATTTATTTTTTTGCCAAAAGAGTTATCATTATTGGAAATTTAAGTTGTTCTTAAAACTTTTTCAAAACAAATAAGTGTTTCATTAATTTGGCAAAGACTCAGGTTGTTTGTTTTAATGTTGTTACAAATGGTTTCATTTTTATCAGAAAGATGTTTTTTCACGTCATTTATAGCATCATACAACTCTGGGATGGAATCAAATATATCAGAAATCATTTCTGGAATTTTAACCTGACTTCCTCTTTCTTCTGTAATTCCATCATGGTTCTGGCCATCTGAAATACATTTTCCATGGCATCCTGTTGAGGCTTTGGGATTCTGTAGCCCTGGCTGTAAAGTTTTGGGGCTGGTGCCTTCCCTTTGCCCTTGTTTGGAACTTGTGGCTGTTTTTTCACATTGGAATTGCTGGTGCTGGCCACTGGGGCTGTTTTTGGCACTGGTTTGGGTGGTGTAGGGTTGTTTTTCTTCCATTCTAGAGTCAACAGCATCATGTTTTTCTTCTCCATCAATGGATGCCATCCATTGAGCAATTTGCAAGTGTTGGGATGGCCCAGGAATTTCCTTACTGTCAGGTAAGAATTCATGCAATTCTTCCACAGGTCTGCAAGGATCTGGTACTCTTTGAATTGAAGTGCATTGTTGTATGCACTGTGGCTGGCTTTGTATATGTCCACAGAGGCTTGTTGTGGTGGTGTCAGCTCTTTTTGAAGGTAAAATGGTATTATCAGCTTCAGAATGACCCATTTTAGTTGTTTGGAAGTCATCAACTGACCCTTTTCCTTCTGTACCTGATTGGCCTCTGCCATAATAATGTCTATTACCTTTCTGGGAGCTGCTTGAGGGGTTATAGCTGGCTCCTGACCTGGTTGAAGGCATAATTATGGTTAAAAAGGCTTAAAATAGTAATTTTACATCAAAAAACTTACTATTGGCCAAATCTTTGGCTTTCTGAAGAGTATTACTTATGTCCAAGTTAATTAATTCAGAAGATATTGGTTCAGGTTGGTTATTATGAGTCACAATAACAGTACTATTATGGTCTGAATTAATAGTACTAGCAGGAATAATGCTGGTGACTGTTGAGGCTGTTTCAATGTTTTCTTGTCTTACCACGTTGTCAGGCACTAAAATCAATGAAAAAACCAATTAATTAAGTAAAAAAAGAATATTTTCAAAAAGAAATGAAAATATAAGCCTCACTTATAATATGTAAAAAAAATATTTTTTATGGATTTTTTGATTATAAGTATTTTTTTATATGTTTTTATATTTTTCAATATAAGAAAAAAGATTTAAAAATAGTAAAAAAAAATGTCACAGGTAAAATATCACGGCTGGGCCCCCAAATTTAAGGTGTGAATATGAAACTTTGATTAAAAATCAAGTACTTTTCCTGTCCTCAAAATTTGTATAAGGTAAAAATCAATTAAAAATAGTAAGAAATATTATTTTTAAGAGAAAACACGCCAATTTTATTGTTTATAACTTTATGAGTATAAAACAATAATATTATAAAAATTTATTGTTTTAGCAACAATAAAAATTTATCCAAAAAATACTCTACAAGAGATATTTTAAGGCTACAAAAGAAATTTCTTCAAGAGCAATTTCAATTGGAATTAATTGAGCAAAGAACTGAAAGCAATTAATTAAAGAAAAAAGTCTTTTAAAAAGAATATTAAAGAGAAAACACGCCCAAAAGTGACCAGAGTGAATTTGGAAACAAAGTGACAAAGTTTACAGTGATGAAAGATGCTTTAATTCACTTTTGGGGTGGTTCAGGGGTAAAAATGATTATAAGAGTTACAAACAATGATTATAATGATTTTTTCACGTGGTTGAAAGAATTAAAATGATTTAAAAATGGTGGTTGTAATCTTTTATTGATTGGTTTAACAGGGTTTAAACTAATTAATAAAAGGAAAAGATTCTAACATGAAGAGAAAAGTGGGGCAAAGAAGACATTCTTTAATAGCCACCAATTCTCTTACCACAAAAGTAAAATTTACTCTTGTCAGTCGTGAAAAACAGTCTGCAACAGAAAAGCCAATTATGGCATCATTGAACCCTGGTTCAGACCAAAAAGGGCTGGTTTAAGCCATTTTTAGCCATTTTAAACCCTTAAATCAGCCATTATTATAGCAATACCAGGCCTAGAGCCTTCAAAACACGTCAGAATGTGTGTCAGAGGCGTAGAAACCAATTAAAACTGTTTTTACTATGATTTTTTTATCTGAAGGGTAGTTTTACCCTCTTGGCAACAGCTACAGCTACCCTAGTTGGTATCAAAACCTCATCATCAATTGAGTTCACAGACCCTGTAACTCAATTCCAGGCCAAAAGTGATGAAATTTTGCGTGAATTTTGACATCCCACGCCTGCCAGCAAGGAATTTGGGGGTCTAGCTCCCCCTTAGAGCTGGAGTTCCTTTTCCCCCCCAAATTTAATCTTTCCGATTTATTTTTCCTTTAATTCCTCATCATGTATTATACTTATAATTTACGTATGTAATTCAATTCAATTGTACAGTACAATATAGTAATAATTGACACCTCATATGTAAATCAAAGTTCACTTATGTAATACACGCGCACATTTTGACATTTGAGTTGAATTCAATTGAAAATACTTCAATTCCTCATAACTTCTAAACTAAACACAACACCTCAATTTTAACGCAAAATTTGATGGTTCACACCACATGTGGTGTGAATAAATTAAAGTTTTGAGGATTTTCAACTTTTGTATTGAAAATACTAAAAACTTAATTTAAGCTTATTTAGAGTTGAGTTACAAGAATTTCACTCAGAGGTGACCCCACCTGATTTTTTATGAGGAATCCAATATTGAAATAATTTTTATGTGTTTATTTATTGGATAAAAAGTTATAATAATTTTTATTTAACTTTTTTCCAAATTTATTTATTTTTTCACAATTTTGTTAAAATTTCATTTTTACTTAATTTTTTCAAGTATAAATGTAATTTTATACTTATAAAATTTTAATGTATTTTTATTTTTAAATTGTAATTAATTTTTTATTTTTAATATAATTTTATATTTATATTTTGATTTTTATTTATTTTTGTATTTGTGGTCTTTTGGGTATATGAAATTACATCTAAGGCTCACAGCATTATTGTTGGCTGTGATGAACCTCCATTTTTAATATTTAGATATCTTTTGCATAGTTTTTCATTATCATATGTCTGTTGTTTTATTGGTAAGTGTGAGCCTTAGAGGTATTTTCATATACTCGAAAGACCACAAAAAACAAAATAAGATATAAATATAAATTAAAAAAAATTATTTCTATTATCAAAAAAAAAAATCAAATATACATACAAAATTATACACAAAAATAAAAACTTAATTATATTTGAAAATAAAAATTACATTGAATTTTAAAATTGTGAAAATGCATTTTTACTTGAAAAAATTAAGGAAAAATGGATTTTTAATAAAATTAATGAAATTAAAATATTTTTGGAAAAAAGTTACGTAAAATATATTATGAATTTTTATCCAATAAGTAACCTTAAAAAAATTACTTCACCATTGGATTCCTCATAAAAAATAAGGTGGGGTCACCACTGGGGAAATTTTCTGTAACTCAACTCTAAATGAGGTTAAATTAAGTTTTAGTATTTTCTGTGCAAATGTTGAAAATGCTCAAAACCTTAATTTAATTAACACAACATCTGGTTTTAACCATCAATTTTTGTGTTAAAATTGAGGTGTTGTGTGTAGTTTAGCAGTTATGAGGAATTGAAGTATTTTGAATTGAAATGTCAAAATGTGCATGTTTATTACATAAGTGAACTGTAATTTACATATGAGGTATCAATTATTACAGTTGTGTACTTTAAAACTCAATTGAATTTTATATTTAAATTACAAGTGTATTACATGATGAGGAATTAAAGACAAAATAAATTGGAAAGATTAATTCTGGGGGGGAAAGGTACTCTAGCTCCAAGGGGAAGCCAGACCCCCAAAGTCCTTGCTGACAGGCATAGGATGTCAAAATCCACCCAAAAGTTCATCACTTTTGGCCTAAATTGAGTCACAGGGTCTGTGACTCAATTGAGGAGGAGGTTTTGATACCAACTGGGGCAGTTTTAACCGTTGGCAAGAGGGTAAAGCTACCATTAAGCTAAAACAATCTGAGTAAAAACAGTTTAAACTTGTTTCTATGTGTCTGAAACACATTCTCACATGTTTTGAAGGCTCTAGATCAGGTATTACTATAGTAATGGCTGATTTAAGGGTCTAAAATGGCTAAAACCAGCGTTTTTTGGTCTAAACCATGGTTCAATGATGCCATATTTGGCTTTTCTGTTGTCAGAGTGTTTTCGACGACTGGAAGGTGTAATGGTTACTTTTGGATTAAGGAAATTGATGGCTATAAAAGAATGTCTTCTTTGCCCCACTTTTCTCTTCATGTTAGAATATTTTCCTTTTATAATCAGTTTAAACACTGTTAAACCAATCAAAAAAAAAAATTCCAACCACCATTTTTATATCATTTTAAAACATTTAACCACGTGAAAAATCATTATAATCATTTTTTGTAACTCTTATAAGCATTTTTACCTTCTGAACCACCCCATAAGTGAATTAAAGCATCTTTCATCACTTTTAGCTTTGTCACTTTGTTTCCAAATTCACTCTGGTCACTTTTGGGCATGTTTTCTATTTAATTTCCTTTTCAAGACTTTGTTCTTTAGTTAATTGCTTGCAGTTCTTTGCTCAATTAATTCTAATTAAAATTGCTCTTGAAGAAATTTCTTTTGTAGCCTTAAATATCTCTTGTAGAGTATTTTTGGATAGATATTTATTGTTGGTAAAAAAACAGGTCTTTATAATATTATTCTTTTATAATTATAAAGTTAAAGACAATAAAATTGGCGTGTTTTCTCTTAAAAATACTATTTCATATCATCTTTTAATTATATTTTACCTTCTACAAATTTTCAGGACAGGAAAAGTACTTGATTTTTAATCAGAGTTTTGTATCCACACCTTACATTTGAGGGCCCAGCCCTGAAATTTTACCTGTGACATAATTTTTTACTCTATCTTTAATTTTATTTCTTATGTTGAAAATTTAAAAAAATATAAAAAATACTTATAATTCAAAAAATCCATAAAATATATTTTTTTTTGAATATTATAAGCAAGGCTTTATTTTTTTCATTCCACTCTTGAAGAAATTTTTTTTACTTAATCAATCAGCTTTTTTATTAATTCTAGTGTCTGAAAAGGTGGTCAGACAAGAAAATATTGAAACTGCCTCAACAGTAACAGGCATTATTCCTGCAAGTACGGTGAATTCTGACCATAATAGTACAGTTATTCTAACTCAAAAAGATCAACCTGAACCAATTTCTTCTGGATTAATTAACTTGTATATAAGGAATACGCTTCAGAAGGCAAAGAATTTGGCCAATAGTAGTGTTTTGACGTAAAAATACTATTTTTAAGACTTTTAATCACAAAGTATGCCTTCAACCAGATCAGGAGCCAGCTATAACCCCTCAAGCCGGTCCCAAAAAGGTCATAGACGTTATTATGGCAGCAGCCAATCAGTTACAGAAGGACAGGGGTCAGTGGATGACCTCCAAATTAATAAATTATGTCATTCTGAAGCTGATAATAATATTTTACCTTCAAACAGAGCTGACCCCACCACAAGAAGCCTCAGTGGACATATACAAAGCCAGCCAGATGGCTTAAAACAATGCATTGCAGTTCAAAGAGTACCAGGTCCTTGCATATCTGTTGAAAACTACATGAATTCTTACCTGACTGTGAGAGAATTCCTGGGCCCTCCCAACACTTGCAAGTTACTCAATAGATGGCATCCATTGATTTAAAAGAAGAACATGATGCTTTGAACAGCAGAATGGAGGAAAAACAACCCTCCACCACCCAAGCAAGTGCCGAAAACAGCCCCAGTAGCCAGAAGCAGCAATTCCAACATGAAATGCAACCTGTCACAGGGGCTCTAGTGGAAATACAAGAGTGGCCTGGCACTCAGCAATCAGGGAACTCACTTGGAAGACTCCAAAATAATAAAGAATAAAATAATAAGAATGAATTCCTCTAAAAGATATGCAGGTACAAGATGAGATGCAAAAGAGGAAAGGGAAGCCAAATGGCCAAAGAGCCAACCAAGTAAGTCCTTAATCACTGTTTAAACCTGCCATAAATGAATAATGGAATTAGTAAGGATATGACCACCAAATATCCATTGACAGGCAAAGAAAGAGAAAGAGAAAGGTGCTAAATGACTGACTTAATAAAATCAGTATTTGCTTAACTAAAATGAAAAGAAAATAAAGATAAAATAAAATCAAAGTATATTAATTAACTGGGGAAAAACCCCCCAGGGTGGAAAGGGTAGCCAGTATATGTGAAAAGTTGGGAGCTTGAGTGCTTCAGGCTGAAAACTGATCTGTATTGATCCTTGAGGCTGTATTGATTGTTTTGGGAATTGATACAGCTGGCTAATATTGAAATTGAATTGGGTTGAATGAACTTCCCTTGCTTGAAAATGAAATACAGTTCTTGAAGGATCCAGACTGTATTGAAATGAATATGGTTGCCAAGATGGATTGAGTGGAGCTTTGACACTTGACAACTTCTTTTGGAACTTCCTCTTGAATACACTTTGAGAATGAATTGACAGTATTCCATTGGAAGGAATACTTGGAGTGAGAATAACCAATGACTGCTTGATGGCGTCATTGGTCTTTGACGCTGAAACACTTGCTCTTGAGCCTTGATGATTCCTCTGAACGATTGGGTGCCTTGATGACGTGATGAGATGTTGGAATTTTGAAATGGCCATTTGATATTGCCACCATTGAATTGCTGTTGAAAAATGATGTACAATGATATATAACATCATTTACGGCATATTGGTTCATTGGCAAGAAGATTACGTCCAAAGGTCTTGAGATGGAAAGGCAGAGAGGAAAAGGATGGATGTGATGGCTTCAGAGCTTGGAAAGGTGTTTCTGGGCTCTTTGGGGTTTTTGGCCACTTTTGGGTTCTGAGCCAAAAACTGGCCCAAAAGGCGGGAAAGTGTCTTTTGGACACTTTGCGTCAAAGTGCGCAAAGTGCGCAAAAATGCGCAAAATATGCAAATGTGCGCAAATGCGCATTATGAGCCCAAATGGCCAAAACAGCCATTTGGGCCATTTCCCCTGGTTTTGAGGGAAATGACCAGGAATACCCATTTGGGCTTAAATTGCCGCTATGGGTTCTGGATTGAGGTGAAGGGCCATGAAGGCCCCAAAACACAAATGGTCATAAATGATCCATAAGATGATGACATGGCCATATTGGCCACTGGTGATGGATATGGCCAATTGGCCATAAAAGAACTGTGGCTTGAATTACCATATTGGGATCCAAGGAGGTGAATTGCCATGGTTGTGACACAACCACAACCTCAAGACAAGGGCAAAGGCAAGGCACCAGCCACAAAAACTTACAGCCAGCGCTACAGAATCCCAAACATTCAGCAGGATGACATGGAGAATGTATTTCAGATCGCCAGAGCAATGATGGGATTACAGAGAAAGGAGGAAGCCAGATTAAAATATAAGAAATGATTTCTGACATCTTTGATTGTATCTAAGGGTTGTATGAAGCTATAAGATACGTAAAAACTCATGTTTCTGATAAAAGTTCATCAATTTGCAACAATCTTATAACAAAAAACTTAAGTCTGAGCCAAAAAAATGAGACACTTATGTGCTTTGAAAAGTTTTGAAGAGAAATTAAAACTTCTAATAATGACAATTCATTTTGGAATAAATTGAATGAACAATCTATCATTTTTTTAGAATTAACAGACAAATATTCTAAATTCAATATTGATGACATAATTGAAAAAAGAATAAAACAAGCAATAAATACTATCAAAGAGGAGAATAAAAGTGTTCTTGAGAATATTTAAAAATAATTTACTGAAGTAAAGAAATATACAATTGCCTTGAAAAAGTGTTTTGACACCTCATAAGAGGAAATATCAAAATTAACAATGAAGCTGAATCAGATCACTCCTGATAATACTAGACAAACAGAACCATGGCAAGAATTAACACAAAAAGAAGATAATCATAAAACTAATGTAATGAATGAAATAAAAAGTGTACAACATGAATTCAGGAAATCCCACAGGTGTAACAATAGTAAAGTTAATGACATTGAACAATTACTTCACACCTTACCAAGAATTTCTACACCTTTGAATCAGAATGAGGGCACAAGATTTGCAAATCCACAAGTATTGGAGGTTGAAAACTCACACTTAAAAAATGAATTTTTCAATTTTTTTCATAACTTGAAACCATCAATGGGACAAGCAGTTTTGAAGGAGTACCAGAACCTAAAGAATGGCCTCACTTCAGTGGTGAAGGAGAATATGACCATATGGAATTCATCAGAGGTATTGACATGATTAAAGAAGATTTGTAATTACCAGACAGCTTGGCAAAAGCCAGATTTAACACCTTTTTTACCAGATCAGCTCACAGATGGTATATCACATTAAGACAAGCACAGGGACACCAAAGTTGGACTTGGTGGAAAACCCAGATTATCAACAAATGGGCCAATCATGCTTGGAGGTTTAAAGTGGAAACAGCCTTTGAATCTTCCAAATTTAATGCTTATTGAGACAAAGCTTTATCATGGTTTTTCCAACAAAAAGACAGATTAACAGAACTGTATCCTGTCATGTCAGAATTTATGATCCACAGAAAGATTCTGAGACAATGTGGAGGTGACTTGAGAATGCTATCAAACCCAGGACTACTGAAAAATCTTCAGCAGAAGATATTATTAATATATGATAAGAAGTAACCACAAGAACCAGGATTGGTTCTAGTAGGTTGAATCTCAAAAACAAGGTTTAATACAACTTGAAAAGGTTCTGTGGACAAAAATCCCAAAATAAATTCTAATAATGTTAAATATAAATCTGCAGATATAATCAGAAAGTGCCATATTTTCCAAAGCCAACCCATTTAGCCAATACATGTCCAAAGAAGGGAAAAATCAATGAAATTGACATTGAAAGAGAACCTGATGTTGAAAAAGATCATAATATAATTGGAAAAACTCAAATGATAAGTCATCAATTTTTTCTGAATCTTCAAAAGATATAGAAAATATCAATGCCACTTTTGACATCATGGAATCTTATTCCCACTTGCCACAATCAAGCAATGGTCAACTTGATTGGTCAAATATTTAAAATGCACAACTTATGAAGACCAAACCAAAAAGGGGAAAGGGATATACACCTGGTAACTCCTCTATAAAAGAAGTGGCAACTAAAAGTAAACCCACTAAACATTTACTTGACCCAGGGGCCTTCTGCTCTTTTGTTGGCAAATATTTTATAAAAGCTTGTGTACTAAATCTTGAAGATCAATTGTTGCCAATTGATGGCATAAAATTAAATACTGCAAGAAATTCCATTAAAGAATTGGGAATATTTAAGACCACTGCCATATTCCCACATATCAATAGAAATTGAAGATTCACTGTTGAAGTTTTTGTTATGGCAAATTCCTCTAGTACCCATTATATATTGAGAAAGGACTATTTAATCATGTATGGAATAGACTTACATAGCAAAAAGGACAGATAATTGACTATTGGAGACAAGAAGAATCCAAAATTTGCCTTTTTACCATTTAAAAGACAAATTACAGTAAGCAAAGTATTACCAGTCAACTTAGAGTTGGATAAATTCAAATTTGAACAGTTAAATGAAGCTAAAATAAGCCTTCATTTGACTGATGGTCAGGCAAATGAACTTTCTGCCATTTTATATAACCACAAAGAAGCATTTGAATGAGACAAAGAGCCTTTGGGGGAAGTTATTGGTCCTGAAGTTGACATCATCCTTAATAGGGAGAGACCTTATCCACCACTCTTAAGAACACCTGCATATCCAGCAAGTCCCAAATTAAGGGAAGCTCTAGAAATTCATATCAAAGATCTTCTAGACCCTGGTTTAATCAGAAAGGTTGGCAATAATGAGGAAGTAGAAATGACTACACCAGTCATATTGGCATGGCATAATGGAAAATCTAGAATGGTTGTGGACTTGAGAGCTCTGAATGCTTACACTGTTCAGACAGGTACCCAATACCAAAAATCCAAATTTCCCTTACCCAGATATCTCAAGCAGTGTATATAACCACTATGGATGCCCTTAAAGGATTTCATCAAAATGTGGTGACACCAAGGGAAAGAAAATACTTAAGAATCATTTTTTATTGTGAAGTATATGAATATTTGAGGATGCCCTTTGGTATGAAGAATGCAGCTTCACACTTCCAAATAATGATGAATGAAATCTTCCCTGAAGAACTTTCAGAAGGATGGTTAATCATTTACATTCATGACATTATTCTCTGTTCCAAAACTTTTAAAGAACATATGTAAAAATTATCCAGAGTTTTAAAAAAAATCCAATCTGTCAATGCCAGCCTGTGATTCAAAACCAGAGCACAAGCATGACAGCCAAAATACCATAAATCAATGGTATAGCCAAGATACCACCAAAACATGGAGCTGAGCCAAATTAGATCAAAAGGTATCGAAGGAAATAGGGAACTCACCTCTTTCTGAAAATATAAGTCCCATCACCATAGGATAAAGAATAACAAAGTTATTCCTGCTCAAAGTTATTGCTGAGCATAAACCTTAATTTTCACCTCTCATCTAAAATCCAGAAGAAGAGGCTTAACCCCATCAAATGGGTATTCAAAATAAAGCTCTAAGCCAGGGCTATCCAATGGTACCAGCCAAACTGAGCTAGAACCCATATTAATGGAGTTATGGTCAATTTCAGGCCAAATGAGGGTGGCAAAAACATTCATCCCCCATCTAACTTGTACAGTTTTAGTGTGAGATACTCAAAGTGGGGCCTGTTTAGAAAGAGCACAATCAGGGCTATCTGATGGTGTCATTTATTTCCCCATATCTCAATTATAGCAGAAGTTATGGGGCAAACAAGCTCAATACAGCTTTTTGCCTAAACCACGCATATGTACAAAAATCCTGTACATGGCATAACTTTGCCATATTTAATGATAACTATAACAAATGAGTACCATTATGTAGAACACATACAGGGCTACACACTGGTTAAGTTTTGAGGTTGATATCTCAAAGACTGACAAAGGTATAGCTGTTTTAAGGTCAAAATCCCACATTCTGACCAATACAGCTTTACCATGGGATAATATCCCATAACCATGAATATGAGGTGTCAAATAGACAAAGGAGCTTGTTTTTACTACAATACCTCTATGTCAGTCAATACTGGTGTCCCATTCAGTTTCTGTACAGCATTTTACGCGTCATACACGTCAGAATCAGGCTGTGAAGTCCCCAGATGAATGTTTTCACCCTTTATTGGTGAAAACTGCCTAAATGTGGTTTCAAAACCACATCTGAGCGCAATACAGGTTATACAGGCTGTTTGCAAACCACAAGCTAGTCCCAGAGAGTGGAAAATCTTCACTTCCTCTATGTGGAAAGGTCTAGTACCCTTTCCACCCCATTTCAGGATAAAAAGGAGGCTTTAAACAGCCAGAATTGTTTCCCCATCCTGCTCTTGAATACCCTACGTAGTAAACTGTCAAAAACAGTTTTACTCTTGGGTAATAATCAGGTATAATTATAACTTTAATTATTTTAGCTCTTATTATAGTAATCCAACTGGTAAGACTGCACCCTGGGTTCTCAATAGCGCTCACCACCACTATTCTTCAATAGTAGAACCCTTTTATTATATTATAAATCATCATCTTAAATTGAAACTCTTATTTTAAATCATTTTTCTATGCGTCACAGTCATAGTTCTAGTTTTAAATATGCTAATTACTGCTTCAACATAGACTTAACCTGACATTTTGGGGGCCTGGCCATGTTTTGAACTTTTTTTGCACCTTTATGAGTGAGTTTTTTCTCTTATTTCTCACTTTCTGACAATGGTTTTATTCTTTTTAGGCATAAATTTCCTTATTAAATATATATTATATATATTTTCCTTTTTTTTGGTATATATACCACCTTTTTTCTCATATTATAAGAGTACTTGCCACATGGTTAATACCCACAAGAACCTTTATTTTTGGCGTGTTTTACATATAAAAACACATAAGCCACCAATAAGTCCTTTATTCTTGATTGAATAAGGACATCTCTGACTGTAAAACCAGCAGTTGAGGCGTGGTTAAGTGTATTATTAACTCAATTACACTTATACAGATTACACTTGAAAACCATAAGTGAATCTGTGGGATACCAGCACACAAACAGTGGGACAGGGTACCAAAAGCTGTAATTCTGATGTGGAATTGTTGATTTAATTACACTGTCATTATACAGGGCATATTGTAGTAACATACAAGCCCAGACGCCATTGGTAGATGTGCAAAACCAGCATTTTGAGAAGTCTTAACTAACATAAGCCCTCTTTTTCCTACCTTGATTCAGTGGAAGAAAATTACATCCCACTTGTGACCCACTCACAGGCCAACACACCAGTGAAACCCTCAGGACCAGAGGGCAGCAAGGGCAAAGGAAAGAGGCTAAGTGAAGGCTTTATTACAGCCAAAAAGTGGGCACCAATAGCCACTCAGAGGAGTAGAAAACCATGAAACTCTGCATCAATACAAGGTAAACCAACCTTAACCACTTTTACAGGGAAGATTACTTTAATTAACCCAGTTGTAACCCCTAAAGGTAAACTGCCCAAATAAGCAGACAGCAAATTTGTACAAGGCAGAGTCAAAGGTAAATACCCTAAGAAAATAAAGTTTTTGACTGCTTGCAAACACTGATATGTCACCTGTATACCTCAGAGACCTCCGCTTCCAAAGTAACGAGCCAGAGGACAGAGAAGCCTTGTCCAGAGCCAGAAGACCTGGAAGAGGACAACTTGGACACAGTGGTGCATGGCAAAACAATGAGGGAGATAATATCAACCTTTCCATTCACACTCCAATTCATCAGGAACCTCACACCACAGGACTGGAAGGATATGGATCAAGTTCTTCAGCTCCACCAACTCCTCAAAGATTTGTTTCAATGGAGGATGGACAACAAGAGGTTCAACCTGGCATTTCACTGGGCAGAGCTTGGAGCAAGTTGCCAGAAGATCTGTCTCAAAGAGATGGACTTCAAAGAACTAATGGTAATCACCAAAGGTTGGAATCATACCAGGCAGTTCAGACTCCTGGAGGCAAGGTTACAGAGGATAAGGGAGAATCAAGCCACTATCCACGCTGTAGAAGAACAGTTAACCCAGACAGGGCCTACTCAGATTCCTTCAAGCTCACAAGGAGCAGGCCCAATAAGCTCTCCAGTGGCTTCAAACCATTCAGAAACCAGCAGATCAGTGGCCAAGAGTCACCATTCTTCACAATGCGGGGAGGTTTCCAGGAGAAGACAAGGAAACAAGGGCAAGAACAAAGCCTCCTTCAACCAGAGGAGGAATGAGTTAGACGCCATGATACAGAAGCTGTTATATATGGTAAAAGAAGTACACAAGAACCATAAGTAATTGTAAACTACTCTAGAATCAGTAGTCCTAGTTATAGAAACATAACCCCACTCAGATTGAACATAACATTGTCACACCTGAGAGTAACTTAAATTGTGATGCACTGGGGTTACAAATGTCCCAATATGCTGAGCAATCTGCAAAACAGTTTGCAGAACTTGAAGCTTGCCATGAGAGGATGGAAAACTTGCAAGCCTCCATGGAACAAATAGTTAAAAGCCTTCAAGAAGGACATGCTCAATTGAGAAAAACCTCTGAAGAAACTAACAAAAAATTGAATCTAGTCTTTGAAGAAAAACACCACAGCAAAAGGGACAGGGATTGTTGGGATCAAGACATAAACAAATTGCTTGATGTCTGCCATAGCTTGAAGCCCCAACCACAAGGCCAAGGTATGGATAATTCATATCAACCAGATGACATCAAACCAGATGCCATGTTGATGAATAAGGAAAGATCTCCATCACAGCACCAGGATGGAGATGGCATGTCTTATTCAGAAAAGGGAGCCTTGAAACAGCTTCCTGAGGCCTCAAGCTGGCCCAAATTCTCTGGATCAGGAGAATATAATCATACGGAACTCATAGATTATATTGATGGACTCTTCATTCATGCACCAACCATACCAGATTACTGGATTACTGTGAGACTAAATACAGCATTTAAAGGTCATGCTAGTATATGGTACACAGAAATGAAATAAATCCATGGCAGAAGAAACTGCCCATGGTGGAAGAGTCAAATCACCCAAAAGTACAGTAATGGAACTTGGATATGGAAAAAGACTATGTCATTTGAAAATGACAAATACTCAATGGACAAAGATCCATATGAGTGGTGTCTTAGACAGTCCAAAATACTTAAAGCCATTGATCCTCATATGACCATACAAATGAGGAATCACAAACTTATGACACAACTGCCAGGAGAACTAGAGAATGCAGCAAAATGCAGATGCAACCAAAATTGAACTCTAGATGACATTGCCAACACCTTACAAGACGTAAGGAAGAGGACTAATATAGGGAAATTCACCCCATATAGAAGCAGTGGTTTCAAGGAGAAACAACTTCTCAGGGTAAAGTTTAAAGACAAACGCAGAGAAAGAGTGGCAGAAGTGGCAAAGAAGAAGAATTCATGTCACAGTTGTGGTTCAACAGACCACTATTCCAACAACTGTCAAAAGGCAAATAAAAAGGTCTATGCCATTGAGAAAGTCCCAGAGGAGGAATTCCCAACAGAGGATTCTGAATCAGACCCTATGGGTGATGCCATCAGAGAACCATCTGATGATGACCAGGACCCAAGAGAAGAATTTCTAGTGGAATACAAAGAGGAAACCCTACTAGAAATCCAAGACATACAGTTGGAAGCAGGCATGCCACAGGACACTGCCAACAAAAACTTGTCCAAACATACACTAGATGCAAAAACATTCCTGGTTACACCAACCAAAGGAATGGCATATATATATGGGACAGCCACAAAACTGATTGTATGTATTGACAATGCTCAGCATCCACTGATCATTGATAGTGGAGCACACTGCTCCATTGTGGCCAGAAATTATCTGGATAACCACTTCCCAAACTGTGAAAAACAGCTCTTTCCCACTAAGGCAAAGATCTTTAAAAGTGTATCAGGGAAGATGACTTCCATTGGGAAAATTATCAAAGAGATAATTATACCCCACAGGAAGGGTACTATCAGACTCAACCCAGAATTTGTAGTGGTGGATGATGCCCACATCCAAAGGTTTTTAATGGGAACAGATTACCAGAGGATGTATGGCATAAACATTTACAACAGTAAAAATAGGCACATCACCATTGGTACTAACAAGGAAAAGAAATTTACACTTGATATATACCAGAAATCTTCTCAGGATCCACTAGAAGGACATCTGAAGGAATTCAGAAAGGGACAGTTTAGCACTACCCTCACCAGTAAACAAAAACTAAGTTTACTGAAGTGGCTGAGGAAGAACAGTCCAGCATTTTATATTGGTGAAGAACCACTGGGTAAGATGAAAGGCCATGATATAGAACTATATCTGGATGTGGAAAGTCCCTATTCACCCATGCTTAGGAGACCTCCTTATCCAGCAAGTCTGGAAACCAGGAAAGAAATTGAAAAACATATCAATGAACTCCTGGACATGGATGTCATCAGAAAGATTTGACATAATGAAATAGTGGAAATAACCACTCCTGTCCTAGTCACCTGGCATTATGGCAAGTCTAGATTGTGTGAAGACTTCAGAGCTCTGAATAACTACACAAAAGGAGACAGGTACCCTATACCCAGAATACCTCATGCCTTGGATAAGCTGGCAAAAGCCAAATATATAACCAAAATGGATTGTATGAAGGGCTTCCACCAAAATGGAGTTAAACAAAACTGCATGAAATTACTCAGAATATTATGCCATATGGGCATATATGAGTACACCAGGATGCCATTTGGCATCAAGAATGCACCAGCCCAATTCCAAAGGATGATGGACACAATAGTTCAAGAAGAAATATTGGAAGGCTGGATGGGAGTATATTGTGATGATATCCTTATATACTCAGAGACATGGGAAGACCATGTACAATAAATAGACAGAATGCTAAGTAATTGGACAACCATCAATCTGAAAATTCCATGCAAAAAGTGTAATTTTGGCCAACAAGAGCTACTAGCTCTAGGACATATAGTCTCAGGTCTTAGTCTGGCAATTGACAAGAATAAAGTAGCAGCAGTACTGCAAAAGCCAGTACCAAAGAGCATCAAAAAGATGCAATGCTTCCTTGGGTTTGCTAGCTACTATAGAAATTACATCAAAAACTTTGCCCACATAACCAGTAGTTTATACAAGTTATGCTCAGAAGATGTACTCTTTCAAGTAACCAAGGAATGGAGGGATGCATATGAGAGGATCAAAAATGAACTTACCAGCCAAGGCTTAGGAGCAGCCCTTCACCAAAGACAAATTGTGGATGGTGAACCAAGAAAGGGTGTAATATTTTACATCTTTAGGCAGCTGAAGGATTCAGAAGCCCAGTGTGGGGCCACCCAGACTTAATTCCTATGCTTAGTCTGGGCTCTGGACAAACCTCATTATTATTTGGAGGGTGCAGTCTTTGAAGTCTACACAGAGTGCACAGTCTTGAAGTCTTTACTAAACATGAAGACCACAAATAGACACATTTTGAGATTGCAAAATAGCTATCCAGGAGTATAGAGGGAACATGACCATCATATACAAGGAAGGTAAAAGCCATACCACTCCAGATGGTTTTAACAGATGGCCAATAGACAATGTCAAAAGTAATCCAGCTTATGACCCTGAAGTTGCAGCCAAGATCCCTATCCATTTCATGGAAGTGAATAGGAATGATAACTTCAGATTTTCTGAATGGGAACCAGAGAGTTGTACCCTTGACAGTGGAAACACTGATTCAGAAGGCACATAAACTCCCATACTGGGAATAAGCTCCTCAGAACTGCACAATGAAATTTTAGTGCAGTGCTGAAGTCTTATTCCAAACACAAACAGTGTAGCTTATTACTACAACTCCTGCAACAAAAGTACAGGAGTCCAGAACTCCAATCCCAGCTGGAAGAACCCTGTTTGAAGGTCTATAAGGACAACAAATCTTTTCTTATAGATAGCCTGCTCTACCACAAAGAAAAGCACACTAGTGCACTCAGAGTGGTAGACAGAGAACACATCTCTCTGATCCTGCAAGAAAGCTATGACTGCTCCTACATGGGACACATGAGTGAGGACAGGACCAAAGAGAGGGTAGAAAGCACAGCATGGTGGCCCAAGTGGGAATAAGAGTTAAATGAATACATCAACACTTGTGAAAGATGTCACAAGGCAAATAGGAAACATTGTAAGTATGGGTTACTTCAACATATAAAAGAACCCAAACACCCATAGGAAACCATCAACATGGATTGGGTTACAGGACTTGTCCCAGGAGGCAAAGAAAACTACAATGCCTGCTTGATCAAAGTTGATAGGTTCAGCAAGAGCATGAGGTGTCTACCATGCCACAAAGAGGACACAGCAATGGATACTGCTTGGTTTTTTTGGAATAACATCATATCTACCTGTGGAGTCCCTAAGATCATCATGAGTGATAGGGACCCAAAATTAACATCTGATTTTTGGACCAACTTGTATGACATGCTTGGAATCAAGCTTGCTTTTTCAACAGCTTACCATCCACAAACAGATGGCATAGCTGAAAGGATGATCCAAACAATAGAGGACATCCTCAGAAGTTTCTGTGCTTATGGCATGGAATACAAGGACCATGAGGGATACACCCATGACTGGGTTACCCTTCTGCCAGCTGTCCAACTGGCTTATAATACAAGTCAGCACTGTACCACAGGAAAAACACCTGCACTTGTAGAGAAAGGGTGGAATCCCTTGTTGCCTGTGGATCACTTGAAGAAGAATCTCCTGACCATTAACCCCACAGCCAAAGACTTCCATGATATGTGGAAGAGGGCTTGTGACACAGCTTCTAAGTGCATAGCTGAGGCAAAAGATTACAATAAGCAGAGGTAGGACAAGACACACATGGAACCTCACTTTAAGGAAGGGGACCAGGTGTTAGTGTCTACACTAAACCTCAATAATCTGAAAGGACCCAAGAAGATGAGAGACTCATTTGTAGGGCCTTTCACTATCATTAAGTTGGTAGGCAAGAATGCAGTGGAAGTCAAGCTCACAGAGGAATTTTCCAGGAGACACCCAGTCTTTCCAGTGAGCTTGGTCCAGCCATACTTCCAAACAGAGGAGGGTAAATTCCCCTCCAGGAAGAAGAGCCTCACACCACCAAGATAGTGGAAGTGGAGGACTCCCCAGGACGTTTTAGTAAAATAATCAGGGCCAGGAAGATCAGACTTAATGGGAAGGCTCAAAGACAGGACTTGGTAAGATTCAAGAACCAAAAAGCTGATAAAGACAAATGGTTGGCAGAAGATGCCATACCAGATGGGAACCTTCATCTAAGGAGATTCAGAGCCTCTAGGAGGACTGAACAGTCTCATCAATGATGAGCCTTTTTTAGAGGGAGGGTATGTCAGCCTGTGACTCAAAACCACAGCACAAGCATGACAGCCAAAATACCATAAATCAATGGTATAGGCAAGATACCACCAAAACATGGAGGTGAGCCAAATTAGCTAAAAGAGTATCAAAAGGAAGAGGAAACTCACCTCTTTCTGAAAATATAAGTCTCATCACCATAGGACAAAGAATAACAAAGTTATTCCTGCTCAAAGTTATGGCTGAGCCTAAACCTTAATTTTCACCTCTCATCTAGAATCCAGAAGAAGAGCCTTAATCACATCAAATGGGTATTCAAAATAAAGCTCTGAGCCAGGGCTATCCAATGGTCCAAGCCAAACTGAGCTAGCACCAATATTACTGGAGTTATGGTCAATTTCAGGCCAAATGAGGGTGAGCAAAACATTCACCTCCCATCTAACTTCTACAGTTTTAGTGTGAGATAGTTAAAGTAGCATCTTTTTAGAAAGAGCACAATCAGGAATATCTGATGGTGCCATTCATTTCCCCATATCTCAACTATAGCAGAAGGTATGGGGCAAACAAGCTCAATACAGCTTTTTGCCTAAACCATGGATATGTACAAAAGTCTTGTACATGGCATAACTTTGCCATATTTAATGATAACCATATCAAATAAGGTACCATTGTGTAGAGATCATACAGGGATACACACTGGTTTAGCTTTGAGGTTGATATCTTAAAAACTGACAAAGTTGTAGTTGATTTAAGGTCAAAATCTCACATTCCGACCAACACAGCTTTACCATGGGATAATATCCCATAACCATGAATATGAGGTGTCAAATAGACAAAGAAGCTTGTTTTTACTTCAATACCTCATATGTCAGTCAATACTGGGGTCCCATACAGTTTCTGTACAGCATTTTATGCGTCATACACGTTAGAATCAGGCTGTGAGGTCCCCAGATGAAACTTTTCACCCTGTTTTAGTGAAAACTGCCAAGATGTGGTTTTAAGCCCACATATGAGCCCAATACAGGCTATAAAGGCTGTTTTCAAACCACAAGCCAGTCCCAGAGAGTGAAAAATCTTCACTTCCTCTACGTGGAAAGGTCTAGTACCCTTTCCACCCCATTTCAGGTGAAAAAGGAGCCTTTTCACAGCCAGAATTGTTTCCACATCCTGCTCTTGAATACCCTACGTAGTAAACTTTCAAAAACATTTTTACTCTTGGGTAATAATCAGGTATAATTATTACTTTAATTATTGTAGCTCTTATTATAGTAATCCAACTGGTAAGACTGCGCCCTGGGTTCTCAATAGCGCTCACCACCACTATTCTTCAATAGTAGAACCCTTATATTATGTTATAAATCATCATATTAAATTAAAAACTCCTATTCAAAATCATTTTTCTATGTGTCACAGTCATAGTTCTAGCTGTAAATAGCCTAATTACTGCTTCAACATAGACTCAACCTGACAGTGAATATGAAAACTTCTTTAGAGAAATTCCATTTTGGGTGTAAAGAGCTTAAAGCCCTGGCACATTTAGTATCTTGTTTATCTCTTGAAATTGACAGAACCAGGGTTGCAGGAGTCTTGCTGAAGCCCACGCCTCAGACCAAGAAAGAAATTCAGTAATTCTTGGGTTTTGCAGGATATAACAGGAAACATATTAAAGATTCTGCATCCATAGCAAGACCTCTTTATAAATTATGTGACAAAGACACAGTATTTGAAATGACTGTTGACATAGTCAAAGCCTTTGAATATTTGAGACAAGCGTTGACCATTTCTCCACTCTTACTTTTCGCAGACTTTAAGCTTCCTTTTAAGCTTTCTATTGATGCATCAGGAGATGGGCTTGGTTCTGCACTTCATCAAGTCCATATTATCAATGATAAGCCTGTGGAAGGACCCATATGCTTCATATCCAGGCAAATCAAACCAACTGAAGCCAGAGATGGGGCCATTCAAATGGAGTTCTTATGCCATTTCTGGGCCTTGGAAAAGCTGAATTACTTTCTGGAAGTATGTGTCTTTCAAGTAATAACATATTGTACTGCTGTTAAGTCACTTTTAAACATGAAGACTCCTAAAAGGCATATGCTCAGATCGCAAATACCCATACAAGAGTATAGGGGCAATATGACCATTGTTCCTAAAGATGGGAATATTCATAAAAATGCAGATGGACTGAGCAGATGGCCATTACCAAATAATATTCATAACACTGCTTATGTTACATTGGAAGCCTCTCCACAAATTACTATAGCTGGAATCAGTGTTACAGACCTGAACACCACCTTCTTTAAAGAGGTAAGAAACAGTTATAATCAGGCCAAAAATTGTAGCATTTTATGCCAATTACTTACTAAGGACAGTAAAGAAAATTCTTTGATACATGGCTTAGATGAGATATGGAGAGAATCATATTGTGAAGGAAGATTCCACTTACTGTATGGTATAATTTTCCACAGAGCTAAGCATACATGTGTCATGACAGTTGTGGACAGATCCTTAATCAATCTTTTACTTAACGAGTGCCATTACATCTCTTTCTCAGGACATCTGTCTGAGGACAGAACAAGAGAAAAAGTGAAAAACTGCATATGGTGGCCAATGTGGGAGAACAATGTTTCATAGTATTGCAAAACCTGTGACAGATGTCAAAAGGCAAATGAATCCACTGGCAAAAGACTTGAATATATTATTATGATCCAAGAACCCAGGAGACCTTGGTAAATTGTCCATATGGATTGGGTAACTGGCCTGCCACCAGGAAGTGTGTTAGCTGGTGCCTCTTTTGTGGCTTCCAGACTAAAATACTAGGAATTTTAATAAATCAAAAAGAAGTGGAATAATATCAAATGTAATTAATAGATGCATCACTTGGTTTAATATGATGTACTGTTGGAATTGAGGCTTCAACAGTAGTAATAATTTGTAAAAGTGAATTTAATAACTTTAAAGGGGAGAGCGCTAATATTTCTAAAATAAAATTTAGGTAATTCTAATTGTAAGAATATATTCTGTTAAGAGCTCTGAGGATTAATTGAAAGAGAATTAATCCACTTTAAATATTGTATTTACAGATTCAAAATCAAAATAATATGAAATAAATTTTTTTTGAATGCGGAAAGATCTGTTATAGCAACATGAGCAGATATAACAACAATATTAATGACATAGTGGGAACTTTATACTATGACATATTTAGTAATTAGTCATAGAAACAAGAATTAATTCATATTATAATAATATGAAATTCAAGTATTTGAGATTTATACAAAATAATAAAGGAAAATGAGACAAAATTTTAAAGAAAATAATTGGACTCTGTATAGCAGGTAAAGATTGACAAGCTTGCAGGCTCACAGGGTGACAGAAATTGAAATGCTTGCCTAGTGATTGTTGACAGATTTAGTAAAACACCATTCTTTCTACCATGTCACAAGGATAATACAGCCATGTATACAGCTCTTCTGATATGGAATAGAGTAGTATCATGGACTGGAATATTGAAAAACATCCTTAGTGACAGAGATCCCGGATTCACCTCAGCACTATGGAATTCTTTTTGCCAACTATTTGGGACAAAAATATCCTTCTCTAAAGCCTACCACCCACAAACTTATGGTCTGGCTGAGAGAATGATACAGACCTTAGAAGCGATGGTAAGAATTTGGGCATATGGCCTTGAATTTAAAGATTGTGATGGATTTACCCATGATTGGTGTACTCCTTTACCAGAACTAGAATTGGCATATAAGACATCTATTAACGCCAGTAACAATTGAACTCCTGCTATTCTGGAGAAAGGAAGGAATCCCAAATTACCTCAAGGTTCCTTGAGGAAATAATTGGCTGAAATACATCCTACAGCTGCTATCTTCAAAGGAATGCTGGAAAAAGCTAGAAGGAATGGAGTGAGGTGCATGGAAGACTCTTTTTCATATTTTAAGGACAAATGGGACAAATCACATGCCACTCCAGATTTCAAAGTGGGAGATTTAGTACTTGTACCCACCACTAGCTTCAATAACATCAAACGATGTAAAAAGCTCAAAGATTCCTTTGCAGTACCTTTTGTCATTAAGGCCCTCCATGGAAAAAATGCTGTTGGAGTAGAACTTTCTGAAGAACTCAGCAATAAGCATTCTACATTTCCAGTGAGCTTGATTAAGCAATAAAAATCTAGTGGTGCTGAAAAATTTCCTTTGAGGAATAAAGTTCCCCAAGTTATATCTCCTATTTAATCATCTGGAATTAAGAAGATTTCCAAAGTTCTCAAAGAAAGAAAGTTGAGAACCAATAACGTAAGGGAATACCTTGTTGGGTACAGTGACCCAACTTGTGAGGATGAATGGTTAGCAGAAAATGACATACCTGAAGCTACTAAACTTCTTGAAAGGTTCATATACACTAGAAATAACAGTATTACAAGTTAATATTCATTTTTTAGGGGAGGTAATGTGAGCCTTAGAGGTATTTTTGTATACCCAAAAGACAACAAATAACAAAACAAGATATAAATATAAATATAATGAGTTTATTCATATTATCAAAATAAAAATTGAAATATAAATAAAAATCTATATATAAGATTAACAATGGAATTTTAATTTAAAATAAGAAATTACATTAAATTTTGAAATTGTGAAAATGCATTTTTACTTGAAAAAATTAAGTAAAAATGAATTTTTAATAAAATCAATGAAATGAAATTTTTTTTGGTAAAATGTTACATAAAACATATTATAAATTCTTATCCAATAAATAAACTTAAGAAAATTACTTCACCATTGGATTCCTCATAAAAAATAAGGTGGGGTCACCTCTGGGTAAAATTTCTGTAACTCAACTCTAAATAAGGTTAAATTAAGTTTTAGTGTTTTCTGTACAAAAGTGGAAAATCCTCAATACCTTAATCTAATTAACCCAACATGTGGTATCAAACATCAATTTTTGTATCAAAATTGATGTTTTGTGTGTAGTTTAGAAGTTATGAGGAATTGAAGTATTTTCAATTGAAATGTCAAAATGTGCGCGTGTATTACATAAGTGAACTGTAATTTACATATGAGGTATCAATTATTACAGTTGTGTACTTTAAAAACCCAATTCAATTGTATTTTTAAATTACAAATGTAGTACATGATGAGGAATTAAAGAAAAAATAAATCGGAAAGATTAATTCTGGGGGGGGAAAGGAGCTCTAGCTTCAAGGGGGAGCCAGACCCCCAAAATCCTTGCTGACAGGCGTGAGATGTCAAAAACCATGCAAAGGTTCATAGCTTTTGGCCTGGAAATGAGTCACAGGGTCTGTGACTCAATTGATGATGATGTCTTGATACCAACCAGGGTAGTTTCAACTTTTGCCAAGAGGGTAAAACTACCCTTAAGATCAAACAATCTTAGTAAAAACAGTTTTAACCGGTTTCTAAGTCTCTTACACACATTCTAACCTGTTTTGAACGCTTGAAACAACGTATTACTATAGAAATGCCTGGTTTAAGGGTCCAAAATGGCTGAAAATAGCAAAAAAAGGCTAAAAACAGCCCTTTTGTGGTCTAAACCAGGGTTCAATGATTCCATAATTGGCTTTTCTGTTGTCAGAGTGTTCTCCACGAATGACAAGACTAAACCTTACTTTTGGAGTAAGAAAATTGAGGGCTATAAAAGAATGTCTTCTTTGACTCACTTTTCTCTTCATGTTACAATCTTTTCCTTTTATAAATATTTTGAAAACCATTAAACCAATCAATAAAAGATTCAAACCACCCTTATTGAATCATTTCAAACGCTTTAACCACACAAAAGAATCATTATAATCACTGTTTGTAACTCTTATAATAATTTTTTCCCCTGAACCAGCCCATAAGTGAATTAAAGCATCTTTCATCACTGTAAACATTGTTACTTTGTTTCCAAATTAACCCTGTTCACTTTTGGGTGTGTTTTCTCTTTCAATATCTTTTTAAAAACGTTTTTCTTTAATTAATTTCTTGAAGTTCTTTGCTCAATTGATCCCAATTGAAATTGCTCTTGAAGAAATTTCTTTTGTAGCCTTAAATATCTCTTGTAGAGTATTTTTGGATAAATCTTTATTGTTGGTAAAACAATGAATTCTACTATATTATTGTTTTATACTTACAAAGCTAAAAACAATAAAATTGGTGTATTTTCTCTTTAAAAATACTATTTCTTATTATTTTTAAATAATTTTACCTTATACAGATTTTGAGGACAGGAAAAGTACTTGATATTGTATCAAAGTTTCATATCCACACCTCACATTTGAGGGCCCAGCCATGATACTTTACCTGTGACATATCTTTTCACTGTTTTGAAATACTTATAACTCAAAAAATCCATAAAAGAATAATTTTTTCATATTATAAGTGAGGCTTATATTTTTATTTCTTTTTTTAGATACCCTTTGTTTTACTTAATTAATTGGCTTTTTCATTCATTTTAGTGTCTGAAAATGTGGCAAGACAAGAAAACATTCAAACAGGCCCAACAGTTACCACAATTATTCCTGCCAGTACGGTTAATTCTGACCATAATAGTAATGTTATTGAGACTCAGAATAACAAAGCTGAACCAATTTCTTCTGAATTGATTAACTTGGATATAAGTAATACCTTTCAGAAAGCTAAGAATTTGGCCAAAGGTAAGTTTTTTGACATAAAATTACTATTTTAACACTTTTTAATAATAAAATATGCCTTCAACCAGATCATGAGCCAGCTATAGCCCCTCAAGCATCTCCCAAAAATGTCACAAACATCATTATGGGAGAAGCCAATCAGTTACAGAAGGACAAGGGTCAGTTGATGACCTCCAAATTAATAAATTGTGTCATTCTGAAGCTGATAAAACTGTTTTACCTTCAAAAAGAGCTGACACCATCACAAGAAGCCTCAGTGGACATTTAAAAAGCCATCCAGAAGGCTTACAACAATGCACTGCAGCACAAAGAGTACCAGATCCTTGCAGATCTGTGGAAAAACTGCCTGAATTCTCACCTGACTGTGAGAAAATTCCTGGGCCATCCCAACACTTGCAAGTTACTCAATGGATGGCATCCATTGATGGAAAAGAAGAGCATGATGCTCTTAAAAGAAGAATGGAGGAAAAAACCCCACCACCACCCAAACAAGTGCCAAAAACAGCCCCAGTGGCCTGCAGCAGCAATTCCAACATGAAAAAGCAGCCAGAAGCTCAGAATAAGGGCAAAGGAAAGGCACCAGCCACCAAAACTTACAGACAGTGCTACAGGATTCCAAAGATCAAACAAGATGCCATGGAAAATGTATTTCAGATGGCCAGAACAATGATAGAATTAAAAAAGAAGAAGGAAGCCAGATTAAAATATCAGAAATGATTTCTGATATTTTTTGATTCTATCCCAGAATTTCTTGAAGCTATAACCAACGTAAAAAGTCATATTTCTCATAAAAAGTCTTGAAATTGTAAAAATCTTGAAACAAATAGCTTGAGTCTGAGCCCAATCAATGAAACATTTATGTGTTTTGAAAACGTTTTAAGAACAATTAAAACATCCAATAATGATAGATATTTTAGCAATAAGATAAATGAACAATCTAACGTTATTAAAGAATTAATAGACAAATATTCTAAATTCAATATTTATGTCATAATTGAAACAAGAATTAAGCAAGCCATAAATATTATCAAGACATATGAAAAGAAAGTCCTTGATGAAATTTCAAATTCATTTACTGAAGTAAAGACATATACCATTGCCTTGGAAAAGTGTTTTGATGCTTCACAAGAAGAAGTATCAAACTTATCAATTAAATTGAATTAAGTCACTGCTGAAAATACAAGACAGACAGAGTTATGGCAAGAAATGACACATAAATAATACATGTATAAAATTGAAGTAATAAACTTAATATAATCCTTCCAACATGAATACAGAAATTCCCAAAGGTGTAGCAACAGTACAACTGATGATATTGAACAAATACTGAACACCTTACCAAGAATGTCTACACCTCTGAATCAAAATGAGGGCACAATAATTACAAATCCAGAAGTATTGGATTCTGATAATTTACAATTAAAAAAAGAATTTTCCACTTCTTTCACTCCCTTGGTACCATCAATGGGCCAAGCAATTTTAAAAGAAGTACCAAAACTTAAAGAATGGCCTCACTTCAGTGGTGAGGGAGAATATGAAAATATGGAATTCATAAGAGGAATTGACATGATTGAAGAAGAGTTTGAATTACCAGGCAGATTTGTAACAGCAAGATCTAACACCTTGTTTACCAGATCAGCTCACAGATGGTATATGAAATTAGGACAAGCACATGGACACCAAAGTTGGACTTGGTGGAAAACCCAAATTATCAACAAATGGGCCAATGATGCTTGGAGATTTAAAGTGGAAAAAGCCTTTGAATCTGCCAAATTTAATTCTGATAAAGACAAAGCTTTACCATGGTTTTGCAAACAAAAAGATGGATTAACAGCATTGTATCCTGACATGTCAGAAATCATGATCCACAGAAAGATTCTGAGACAATGTGGAGGTGACTTAGAGCATGCTGTCAAAAGCAGGACTACTAAACAATCTTCAGCAGAAGATATTATTAATATATTAGAAGAAGTAACCACCAGAACCAAGATTGGTTGTAGTAGGGTGAATCTCAAAGCAAGATTTAATTCACCTTGGAAAGATTCTGTTCAAAGTTCACTTAAGTAATACACACACACATTTTGACAATTCAATTGAATTCAATTGAAAATACTTCAACTCCTCATAACTTCTAAAATATACACAACACCTCAATTTTAACACAAAAATTGATGGTTAACACCACATGTAGTGTGAATTCAATTAGCATTTTGAGGATTTTCAACTTTTTTACAGAAAATACTTAAAACTTAATTTAAACTTATTTAGAGTTGAGTTACAGAAATTTCACTCTGAGGTGACCCCACCTAATTTTTTATTAGAAATCCATTGGTGAAATAAATTTTGTATGTTTATTTGTTAGATAAAACATTATGATAAACTTTATTTAACTTTTTTCTAAAATTATTTTATTTTGGTTAATTTTGTTAAAAATTCATTTTTACTTGATCTTTTCAAGTAAAAATGTGTTTTTACAACTTTCAAATTCAATGTATTTTTATTTTTAAATTAGAATTAAAATTTTGATTATTTATATAAATTCATATTTTGACTTTAATTTTCATTTTAATAATGTAAATAAATTTATTTTATTTATGTTTGTATATTAATTTTTTGTTTGTGTTCTTTTGGGTATATGAAAATACCTCTAAGGCTCACATATTGAGAGCCATGCATAAGGAGAGCACTCAAAATTTATCCCACTGTGCCTCATCATTTTTGATGAGTTGGCTTGTTTGGGTGATAGATTCAGCTTTGTATTAATCAACAATTATCTCCTCCTATTAGTGAAAGGCATTGGCATCCAGCCAAGCCAAGTTAGTCGTGAATTTTGTGCATCAAACACTAATTTATGCACAATAAACACTTCCTATTTTGTAATACTCAAATTATGGGAGTGCACATGCTGAGAAGAACCCATTATTCAACCTGCTATATGTCACAACCACAAAGAATGACCCTCCTCAATTGGTGTTGCATCAATCTCAGCCTGAAACCAAGTTGGGGCCAATTGGTCACACCATATCTTTTATGGCCAATTTGCCCCCTCTGGTGCTCTATGGCCTTTTGGTCATAACACCTGCTCCCCTGTCCATATCCTGCCATCATTGGCCTCCCTGGCCAACTTTCATCTCACCAACCCTCAGGCCTTTATCTTTGTTTGGGGCCTTTAGGCCGCCTACGGCCTGTGGGCCCTTTAGGCCCCTTCTGGGCTAATTCAATGAGGTAAAAGGGGCCAAAGGGGGAAGTCAACTAGCCCCCAATGCCAAGTAGGCCCATCTGAGCCAGTTTTTGACCATGGACCCAAATCCACCAATTTTGGCCAAGAACCCAAAGGACCCAATTTCCGACCAAGGACCACCTGTGGCCAATTTTCAGCCATGGCCTATGGTAACCCCCAGAGGCCACAAGCTCAGCTCAAATCCACTCTTCCCCTCAGCTCAAGGGGAATATTTCCCATTTTTACATGCACCCTGTACTAAAGGATGCAGGAGTGGTGCATATATGGTATTATATACCATTATGCAAAATTTTTTCTCAGCAATCCAATGGTGAAGTTTTCTGGACCCAATTCCATGTTTTCAAAGCAAGGTCCCAAAGTCCATCACCAATTTCAAAGCAGGACTCTTCAGCACATCAGTCTGGCAATCCATGGCGGCTATCAGAAGACCATTCCAGTACCCCAACCACCTGGTTCTGCCGGAGTTGGATTGGAACTTCTTCCAGGATTATTCAAAGGGCCATTCTCAGAGATTCTTCATCATTCAATCAGCTGTCAAGGCAGCAATTACTTCAATACTCCTTGGATAACTCAATTGGTCCATACAGGCAGCAATACATCAACCTGTATGTCCTTGGCCCAATTGGGCCAATTCATATTCCAGTGTGGGAATTCAATCACACAGTTCAATTTTCAAGATGGCAAGAACTGTATTGACCCAATTCAGACAATAAAGCTGGATGATTCACCTTCTAGGATCAGCCTCTCAGTCTTTCACATATACTGGCCACCTTTCATCACCTGGCGACTTCATCCCCAGTTAATAAATATATTGGCTTTATTTTTTTATCCTTATTTTCTTTTACATCATTGAAGTAAATACTGATAATCTTAAGTCAGTCATTTGAACCTTTCTTCTTTGGCTGGAAGTGGAGATTGGTGGTCATATCCTTTACTAATTCCATTGTTCTTTCTAGCAGGTTGAAACAGTGAATTGAGGATTCATTTGGCTGGCTCTTTGGCTTTTGGCTTCTTATTACCCTGGCCATTGGCTTCCTTTTCTTTTATCTTTGATATATTTTTCTTTACCCTTTTATTATCCTTTTAAGAAATATATTCTTTTATTCCTTTAATCTTTTGGAGCCCTCCAAGTTAGTTTTTGATTCCTGAGTGCCAGGCCACTCTTACTTTCATAAGAGCCCCTGTGACACTATAATGAGAAGATCAACAACATAGGTAAACAAACAAATGAAGCACCAAAAACATACAAATATCCTTCTCTTAGGAGCAAAGAGAAAACTCTGTTGCAAATGTAAGCTCCTCTTCCACAAACAGCAGGCTCAACAACAATATTTCCAACTATTTCCAAGAGAAATGGATAGATGAAAAAAAGAACAAACATCCATTATTACTATCTAGATTCTGCCTTATCCCTGCTCTCAGATATCAGAAGCAAAAAAGGGCTTGCTTACTCTGTTGTATGCTAATTTTCCCTGTATAGAATATCTTCTTTACTCCCATATTACTACACAACTATAATAGCCAAACTTCTGTGACTAAAACCAACTTTAAGTGACTATTTCACAACCATGGGATATACCCCCCATGGATGGATCGTGAAAAAACCCTGTAATAGCAATTGTATGGCCAATTGGCCAAATGACCTGCTTTAACACACCCAATGCACCTGCCCAATATTTACCTCCTGGCCCTCTACCATGAATGTTTAGCACCAGGGCTGTCAGGCTGAGTCTATGATGAAGGTGTAATTAGGCTATTGACCACTTTAACTACGACTGTGACACAGTAAAATCAGTTTAAAAGAAGTTTATAATGGATAATAAAAGTTTAAAATTGAATAATAAGGGCTTTACTATTGTGAAATAGTGGTGATGAGCACTGTTGAAAGCCCTGGGTGCAGGCTTGCCAGTTGGATTACTATAATGAAAACTAAAATACTTAATAATTCAAAGTACAACCTGATTCTTTTTCAAGATTATAACTGTTTTTGACAGTTTTACTACATAGGAATTCAAGAGCAGGATGGGAAAACCTTTTCTGGTGGAAAAACGGCCTCCTTTTATCCTAAAATGGGGTGGAATGGCCCTCTAGACCATCTGTCAGACTGAGTCTATGATAAAAGGGTAATAAGACTATTTGCAGATTTGAACTATGACTGTGACATGGTAAAATTCAATAAAAAAGGGTTGATCATAGAGAATAAGGGTTTTAAATTGAATATTAAGGGTTTTACTATTATGAAATAGTGGTGGTGAGGGCTGTTTAAAGCCCTGGGTGCAGCTTTACCTGTTGGATGACAATAATGAAAACTACAATAATTAATATCATAATTATGCCTGGTTATATTCCAAGGGTATGACTGTTTTTGACAGTTTTACTATGTAGGAATGTGAGAGCAGGATGAGGAGAGCATTTCTGGCTGTGAAAAGCCTCCTTTTTATACTGAAATGGGGTGGAAGGGCTGTTAGACCTTTCTACATAGAGGAATTGAAGATTTTTTCACTCTCTGAGACAGGCTTGTGGTTTGCAAGCACCTGTATAGCCTGTATTGGGCTCAGATGTGGTTTTGAAACCACATCTGGGCAGTTTTCATCAATACAGGGTGAAAGATTTCATCTGCGGACCACATAGCCCTCTTCTGACGTGTATGACGCATATAATGCTGTACAGAAACTGTATGGGACCCCAGTATTGACTGACTTATGAGGTATTTGAGTTTAAAAATGCTTCTTTGTCTGTTTGACACCTCATACTCATGGTTATGGGATATTGTCAGGATGAAACTATGACAAAGATGTAAGTAGGCTAATTGCAACTTTGACTATGTTTGTGACATGGTAAAAATGATTTTAAAAAGATTTATGAAGGTTTAAAATGGTTTAAAATCAAATTAAAGGGCTTTACTATACTGGGTATAGTGGTGGTGAGCGCTATTGAAAGCCCTAGGTTCAGCTTTATCTGTTGGGTTACAATAATAAAAGACTACAAGAATTAAAGATTGCAATTATACCTGATTATTTAACCAAAAGTAAAACTGTTTTTGACAGTCTACTACGTAGGTTATTTAAGAGCAAGATGAGGAGACAATTCTGGCAGTGAAAAAGCCTCCTTTTTATCCTGAAATGGGGTGGAAAAGGTGCTGGCCCTTTCCACGTAGAGGAAGTGAATAGTTTTCACTCTCTAGGACTGGCTTGCGGTTTGCAAACAGCCTGTATGGCCCTTATTGGGCCCAGATGTGGTTTTGAAACCACATCTGGGCAGTTTTCACCAATACAGGGTGAAGATTTTCATCTGGGGACCTCACAGCCTGCTTATGACGTGTATGACGCGTAGAATGCTGTGCAGAAACTTTATGGGACCCCATTATTGACTGAATTATGAGGTATTGAAGTATTAACATGCTTCTTTGTCTGTTTGACACCTCATAATCAGAGTACAACTGTATCCTGTCATAATACACCTGTATGGGCCATATTGTGGGATTATAACTTTCAAATGGCCATAAATCTGTCTGTTTTGATATGCCATGCTCAACGTTGGCTCATTGGATAGCCCTGTATGAGCTCTACTCAATGATACCCAATTTGGTATGGTTATCATTAAATATGACAAACGTATCGCATGTACAAGGTTTTTTGTACATAGGCGTGGTTTGGGCAAAACGCTGTATTGAGCTTGTTTTCCTCATACCTTGTTTTATAGTTGAGATATGAAGAATTGGATGGCACCATCAGATAGGCCTGATTTTGCTATTTTCAAAATGACCCCACTTCCAGTATCCCACACCAAAAATGTAGAAGTTAGATGAGAGGTGAATGTTTTGTTCACCCTTATTTGGCCTGAAATTAACCATAACTCCAGTAATATTGGTTTTAGCTCAGTTTGGCTGGTACCATCGGATAGCCCTGGCTTAGAGCTTTATTTTGAATACCCATTTGATGGTGTTAAGCCTCTCCTTCTAGATTTTAGATAAGAGGTGAAAATTGTGGTTTATGCTCAGCAATAACTTTGGGTAGGTATAACTTTGTTATTTCTTGTCCTATGGTGATGAGACTTATATTTTCAGAAAGAGGTGAGTTTCCTCTTTCTTTTAATACCTTTTGAGCTTATTTGGCTCAGCTACATGTTTTGGTGGTATCTTGGCTATACCATTGGTTTATGGTATTTTGGCTGTCATGCGTGTGCTCTGGGTTTGAGTCACAGGCTGACAGATATATCCCATGGTAAGACTTTATTGGACAAAATGTGGGATTTTGACCTTAAAGCAGTGATACCTTTTTCAGTTTGTGAGATATCAATCTCAAAATGGGTTCAGTGTGTAGCCCGGTATGTGTTCTAAACAATGGTACCTTATTTGATATGGTTATCATTAAATATCAGAAAGCTATCCCATGTAAAAGATATTTTGTACATATGTGTGTTTTGGGCAAAAGCTGTATTGGGCTTGTTTGCCCCATACCTTTGGTTCTAGGTGAGATATGAGGAAATGGATGACACCATCAGATAGCCCTGCTTGTGCGCTTTCCAAAAAAACTCACTTTAGGTATCTCACACTAAAACGGTAGAAGTTAGATGAGAGGTGAATGTTTTGTTCACCCATATTTGGCCTGAATTTGACCATAACTTCTGTAATACTGGTGCTAGCTCAGTTTGGCTGGTATCATTGGATAGCCCTGACTTAGAGCTTCATTTTGAATATCCATTTGATGGTGTTAAGCCTCTTACTCTGCACTCCAGATGAGAGGTGAAAATTGAGGTTTATGCTCTGCAATAACTTGGACCATGAATAACGTTGCTACTCTTTGTCCTATGATGATGGGACTTGTATATTTGGAAAGGGGTGCATTTTCTCTTTCTTTTGATACCTTTTGAGCTCATTAGGCTCAGCTCCATGTTTTGGTGGTATCTTGGCGATACCATTGGTTTATGGTATTTTGAGTGTCATGCTTGTGCTCTGGCTTTTGTAACAACCACTCACCAAGGGTAAGGGTATTCATTAACACACGCACTTAAACACCTCAAATCAGAAGATCCACTATATGCATCATCATTTAGTTTTAGCAATCTTCCTTGCTGAAACATGCATACAGCTTGGTACTTCAATACAGCCTGTCAACATCTGTACAGGCTGGATTCACCCAGTAAAGTTTGGATACACCATTATGAAACTTTATGATCACTCAACTTCACCACACCTCTTAGACAGGTTCTGTACAACTGTACAGTACCTGTATTGGCCAGAATAAATTCAATCATTCAATCCTCTCATGAAAATTCTCTCTCTGGATCAGGGCTGGTGATTCTCACATATACCAGCCCCTCTTTCTCCCCCCTGGGGACTTTTCCCCAGTTAATTAATTTAGCTTATTTATTACTTAATGAATATTATTATCCTTATTTTGGGTATTATATTCCTTTAACATTAAGGTAGTCTTTGCATTTTCTCTCTTTGCCTGTATAGTATGAGTTGGGTGGCCATATCCTTATTAACCCTTCTCTTTTCATTCTGACAGGTTTAAAAAGTGGACTTGGACTTGTTTGTGGTTGGCTCTTTTATTCTTTACTCTTATTTCTTTTGTTTCTGCTTTCTTATATTATTTATTTTAGTAACTCATCTCTTTGCCCTCTTAAGTGTATTTCTCTCTTACCATAAACTCAGCCCGCCAAAAGCAAGTCCCAGTTTACCGAGCCCCAGGCCCTCTTTACTTTAAAGAGCCCCTGTGACATTAAATTAATGAACTCATATTTGATTATTTGTTTTAATTCATTTCTATTCATTTTTTCTCATTCATTAATCATGACTCTTTAATGATCTTATGATTTTTCTCTCTCATCAATTTTCATCTCATTCATTTCATTCATATGAAAATTAACTCTTTCTACCTCTCTTAATCATTTCTGACCATCTCATTTCACTTCATTTTATTTCAATCAAATTTCTCTTTTTTTTTTCTATTCACCAATTCAGGATTTTATTTGGATTAATTTGATTGACTTTTGAATTCCTCAAGATAACTGATTTATCCGCAAGAATTAATTATTGATTATTGATTGATTTTGATGCCTGAAGATATTGATTGACTTATTGATACCTCAAGACTTTGAATTGACCTTGAAGACGTTGATTGATTGATTGCTTTTTGAATCCTTCAAGACTATTGATATTGAATTTGAACTTATTGTTGATTATTGATTGAATTGATTGATTATTTATTGAAGCTGTTTTCACCTCAAGAATTGAATTCATTCCTCAAGACTCATCAAGATGTTATTGTGATTGATTTGGCCAAGCTTTGATTTCTGTTCTCAATACCATCAAGATTTTATTCTACTTCTGTTCATAATGCCAGTTCAGCATAGCCCCCCAGCCAAGAACACTGAATCCCAAAATATTCCAGCTGTTCTCAATCCTACAGCAAGGGCTCCTCTTGACCGCACACTATCAGTTCATAAACTGAGTGCAAACTGGGATAGAGGACCACCAATGGATGAAGCAGCACCCTCAAGAAGAGGTGGAATGAAATCTAGAAGATGAAGATCCTTTTCTGGGCTTTTGGGTGGCTACCCTGGCATGTCTGAAGGTGCAAGAGCAATATTAGGGGAAATTGAACATTAGAAGGGGGAAGAGTCTGTGGAAGAGGAAGATTCTGGGGAGACTGAAGTTGCAGATGCCTTGGCAAATGCTCCAGAGGTGCCTCAGCATTCTAATCTAGCCCTTTCTAGTCAACCTCTTGTCTCTCAAGCTGATCCAAGCCTCCTCAAGATGATGGAACAAATGACTCAATTCATGGGTCAGCTCACTCAAGAAGTTGCCCCCAGGGACTATTCCAAAGCCGCTGCTTTCAATACTCCATCCATGAAGGCACCTGATTCTTTTGATGGTACTCAAGCTCATAAATTGAGAGGATTTATCCAATCCTGTCAATTAATCTTCCATAATGATCCAGGAAATTTCTTCTCTGACAGGAAGAAAGTTCTTTACTCAACTTCTTTTCTCACTGGTAGAGCTGGAAAGTGGATTGAACCCTATCTCTCAAATATTTCCAATGAAGACCCTTCTTATCTCCTCAATAATTGGCCATTTTTTGAATCTCAACTATTAACTCTGTTTGGTTACCCCAATGAAGTCAGGAAAGCTGAACTAGAGTTGGACAATTTGAGGATGAAGGAAAGTGGTCTTGTATCCTTGTACATTGCTTATTTCAAAAGTTCAATGTCAAGAATTGGAGATTGAGGGGAAAGAGCTTATATCCATGTTTACAGAAGAGGATTGGTATCCAGATGATTGGATCAGTTGGCTTCTCACCATGGAACCTTTGATACTCTTCAAGAACTTATGGATTTCACTTTACAATTAGACACAAGATATCATGAGAGGCAAAAATAAAAGGGTTAAAATTAAGAGAAGAAGCCTCCTGTTACTGGATCCAATCAATCTAGGCCTCCTCAAAGCTCATCTTCAAAGAGGCCTCACCAGAAGAAGAATAAGAAGGGCAAGCAGTTTCAATCTTCAAAGGACAAGCCTCATGCTGCTCTCCTCAATAAGGACAATAAATTAATCAGTTCTGAAAAGGAGAGGAGGATTGAAGAGAGGTTGTGTACTTATTATGGTGGAAAGCACCCAATTGAAAAATGCTTCAAGAGACCTCAGAACAAGCCTGGGTTATCATCAAGAGGCTTCCCTAGCAATCAGGGACAAGCCTGAGTGGGGATCATGATGTGTTCAATGGTTCTCACTTATTTCCTTCAAGAGCGGAATTGTGCACTCTGAATACTAGTGTCAAGAAATCTTTGAGTTTTCTTATTTTCTCTTCTGTCTCTGATATTTTTTATAGTATTCTCATTGATTCTGGTGCTACAAACTCTTTTATTGCAAAGAATTTTGTTTACAAGTACTCATTGACTCTGTCAGAGCTCCCTGAAAGGATTCCCCTTTTCATTCTGGATTCTAATGAATCCCCTGCCTTGTTCATCACCCATTATACCAAGTGGGTAGTGGACTTGCCTTTCTTCCCAAGCTTTTAATGGGAATTATTTATCATAGATTCACCCAAGGGACAAGACCTGATATTGGGCTATGATCTCCTTTACCATTTTAATCCCATTATTGATTGGAAAAATGAATTGATTACCTATGATTCTAGTCATAAGGATTCTAGTGGTATTATTCCTTCTACTAGTAATGATTTTGCCACTGCTGTCAACAGTGTTGCTCTGGTTGGTGAACTTAAGACACCTTCCCTTCCTTATTCTGTCCATATCACTTCCATTATTCCCTCTCAGTCATTACTTCCATTAAGAGATGAAGTCTTCAAATAGATGAAAGATGTTGGAGAAGATGTTGCTATATCTTCACTTCATCTCTTTCAAGGGGATATGAACCTTCCTCCCTTATCCTTTAATGCATCCCTGGAGGAGCAGTGGGATGAGGAGGAAGAGCCAGAAGAAATTGAAACTGTGTTGAAGGTAGTCCCTCCTGTTTATCACCAATGTTTGGATGTATTCTTCCAGGTGAGAGCAGAGAAATGTCCTCCACACCGCGCCTGTGATCATCATATTGAATTGGAGGGTCTTCTCCCTCCAATTGGTGTTATCTACTCATTATCAAATCAAAAGTCAGAAACACTATGAGCCTAAATTTCAGAGAATGTAGAGAAAGGTTTCATAATCTTAAGCTCCTCTTCAACAGGAGCACCTGTCCTTTTTGTTAAGAAAAAGGATAGAGGTTTTTGTTTGTGTGTTGACTACCACAAACTCAATGCTGTCACTAGGAAGAACAGGTATCCTGTTCCTCCTATGAACCAGCTTCTTACCGTATTCAACTGTTCCACTATCTTCTCCAAGATAGACCTCTGTGATGCATATAATATCCTGAGAATCAAAGAGGGGGATGAGAACTTCTTTAGAGCCAAATATGGTAGTTATGAGTATTTGGTTATGCCATTTGGCCTTACCAACGCTCCAGCTTCTTTCCAGAATCTTGTGAATGATATATTTGCAGACGTTTTGGATGTGTTTGTTGTAGTTTAGATAGATGATATTATGGTCTTTTCCAGTTATGAGGAGGAACATGACAAACATGTGGCCTCTGTCCTCCAAAGACTGAGGGACAATAGTTTGTTTGCCAAAGCCTTGAAGTGTGTATTCCATGCCTCAAGTGTAGAATACTTGGGCTATGATGTTTCAAGTGATGGCCTCAAGATGGATTCTTCAAAGGTTCAGCAAATCCTCAATTGGCCTCAGCCCCAAAACATCAAGGCTCTTCAATATTTTCTTGGCTTTGCCAATTTTTATTGTTGTTTCGTAAAAAATTATTCTAAAAAAATCACTGCCCTCACTTCCCTTCTCAAAAAAGATTCTCCCTTTATCTGCAATGAGGAAGCTCTTAGCCAGTTTCAATTACTCAAAGAAGCTTTCACTACTGCTCCTATTTTATCTCATTTCAATCCCTCTCTACCTACTATTGTAGATACTGATGCTTCTGATTATGCCCTGGGTGCTGTACTGAGCCAGGTGAATGACTAAGGAAAGAATCCCATTGCAATACTTTATGTCTTCCAAAGTTCTTACTTGTCATCAGGCCTGTTGGGATGAGTTTCTTTCAGAATTTCATTTCACTATCACTTACTGCCCAGGCAGGCTGGCCACTTTACCAGATGCCTTGTCATCTTGGGAAGACGTGTACCCAGAGAGGGGGGTGGACTTCATCAGCAACATTCCTCAAAATTTTCATCAAATAATCAAGCAAGATGGAATTCAAGAGTCAAGATTCTTCTCAATCAAAGTTGAAATATTTTCAGATTTAGTTGACAATATTCAAAAAGAAGTATGGCAAGACAAAGACTGTAAATAGATACTCAAGCAACTAGCAAGAGGTGAATCACTTCCAGATTATTCTCTTCAACCTCAAGCCAAGTTGGTATTATTCAAGGATAGATTGGTAATCCCAAGAAATGAAGAACTTCAACTCAATATTCTTCAAAAGCGCCATGACTCACCATTGGCTGGCCATCCTGGCCAGGAGAAGACCCTCAAGCTCATCAAGAGGCACTTTTATTGGGCTGGAATTAATCAATTCATTAAGGACTATCTGTCCTCATGTCACCAATGTTCAAGCAACAAGAACATTCATCATAAGAAGTTTAGATTAATTAAGCCTCTTGAAATTCCATGTAGTCCTTGGAATTCCTTATCAATGGACTTTATCACTCAATTGCCCTTGTCAAACAACTTTGACTCAATTCTATTAGCTGTGGACAGGTTCTCAAAAATGGCAATCTTCATTCCAACTTATGGAACAATCACCTCTCTGGACTTAGCTCAAGTCTTTATTAGTCATGTATTCTCCAAGCATGGCCTTCCAGTCAGTATTATCAGTGATAGAGGATCCTTATTTGTTTCATCATTTTGGACTCAATTGTATGAGCAGCTCAAGATATCAAGAGATCTTTCAACTGATTTTCATCCTGAAACAGATGAACAGACAGAGAGGGTAAATCAGATTCTAGAACAGTATCTTTGGATGTATGTAAACTATAATCAAGATGACCGGTACACCTGGCTTCCTCTGGCTGAATTTGCCTATAATAATGTATAAAATTCATCAAAAAAGCAATCACTTTTTTTTCACCATTGATGGAAGAAATCCCAGCTTTGACTCAATACATATGTCTCAAGATTCACATGCTGGAAAGTTATCAACAAAACTTCAATCAGTACAGCAATTTGTCAAAGAAGAATTATAGTCAGCAATAAGGAGATTCAAGAAGTATGCAGGTAGGAATAGAGAAATTCCACCTTATTTCCAACCTGGGGACAAAGTATGGCTAGATTCCAAGAACATCAAGACAACAAGACCCACCAAGAAATTATCAGAAAGATAGTTGGGACCTTTTGAAGTTCTGAAGAAGATTGGCAGCCATGCATATCACCTCAAGTTGCCTCAGCAATGGAAGTCAGTTCACCCTGTATTCCATGTGTCCTTATTAGAACCAGTGAAGCATTCAACTATCCCAAATCAACATCAATTTCCACCATAACCAGTCTTAGTGGAGGAGCAAGAGGAATGGGAATTGGCTCAGGTTCTGGACTCAAACCTCAAGAGAGGTAATTTATGCTATCTTTTAGAGTGGAAAGGATTCAGTGAAGACCCAGAAAGAACCACTTGGGAACCAGCTTTCAACCTTACCAACTTGCCAGACCTTTTCAAGGATTTCCATTAAGGGTATCCAGACAAGCCTGGCCCAAATACCTCAAGATTTTGATTTTATGGCTCTTGGTGGGAAGAAGAAGTTATGAAATTAAGTTCCTCTCCTGGAATTCACCTTTAGGGGGGTATTCTACCCATATGTTGTTGTAAGCATCAACTTGGCCACTTTGTCAGCACTTCTCAATTTTTTGGACCGATTCAGAAGGCCTTAAAACATCAATACCCTCCAATTTGGACCTTATCAAGATATGGCCAAATGTTTCTTTCTTTCTTTTTCTTTTCTTTTTTCTTTATCTTTATGTCAATTTATGCCAATCATCATTATCCAAGACTTTCATTAATTCAAGTCATTTATGGCAATTTATTTCCGTTTTATGGTGCTTGGTGGGGAGTGGGAGTTATGAAAGTAAGTTCCATCTCCTGGTATGCATCCCTGAGGGTTCTACTTCTTGTAAAACATTACCTTGGCCACTCTGTGAACATCAAATCCTTGGTTTTCATTTTTGAGACAATTCTTGGCCACAAATCAAGCAACTCACTACAAGAAGGACAAACCATCAGGAATTTCTTTTATCTCTTTTTCTTTACTCTCCTTTTCTCTCATTTTCTGTCTTTTCTTTACTTGTATAGTCTTTTTTTCTTTTATTTCTTTAAAGCAGCAGCATGCTGTCCCAAATCATGTATTGGGAGGTTCCATTATTTTTTCATTTTTTAGTATTTATAAAAGTGGGGATAGAAGTCAGACCAAACACAAACAAGGATAAGGAAACTAGTTATCTCTACCTAAATCATCAAAGGTTCTCTGAAAATCATTTATCAATTCATCTTCATACCAGGAAAATTTTGCAGCCATTTTTTCTGAGGCATTACCCAGAATAGTCCTGTCATTTTCATACATAATCACCTCCCTGCTATATCTATCAACCCTCCTGAAGAATGTGGCCGCAGATTCCTGGTTTTCACTCACCGCATCAGGATCTCATCTGGTAATTTGGATAGGCCAGTGATCTCTTCTTTGAAAAACTTGAGCGGCAGGAAATGGCAAAGGAGACAAACCATCCCTTCTTCTACTGGAACTGGCCACAGGTTGGAGTTGTTGGGAGGTGGTTATGGGTGAGTTCCTGGGTTGCTGGCTTGGTGATGGTCTTACTTCTGGATTCAGAACAGGCATGGAATGAGAAGTACTTGGTGAAGAAGGTGGAATGGTAGTAAGAATGGAAGCAAGCACTGGTTGCAAGGTTCTGGGGGTACTGGGAATAACTTGGCTTTGGAATCTGTTAGCAAGAGGGTGAGAAGAGGAATTTCTGGATGGATGGCCAACCAAATGAGGAACAACTTCAACTTCTTCACCATCCAACTCATCACTACCTTCAGCATCTGGATCAGCTGGGGAATCAGCAATCCTTCTCATTCTTTTCACTACCCCTTCAGTGTTGATCCTGGAGATTGGGACTTCTCAACTGGAATATATTGGCCTACCACCAACTGAGATTGGCCCTCCAAAATTAGTCCACCTTGCCACATCCCTCTGCCTGGAACCAGTCACTACATCAAAATATCTGTACCAATTCAATCAAGATATGCAAATCACTCAAATTGAAAAAATCCTGAAGTTCCATCAGGAGTAGGTGCCTCAGAGACTGGCAACTCTTGCCCAAAAGGCCCATCCTTTCTACTCCATAAATACCTCCTGAAATTAGAAGATGGCACCCCGGTATGACAACATGGATTCTTTCCAATGAAGCAATAATGGCACTTTGAAGATTGGGGATTCTAGTGTTGAAAAAGATCCTTACCCTTGCCCAAACATTCAGTACAGGCAGGATAAAGAATTTCAACTGCTCTTATTCCATCATAGATTTGGGAGGGATCAAACTGACCAGAAGAAGCCATGGAGGGTGAAGACAATCTACGGAATACGCCAGAACCTCAAATAACAGATGGTTGCGGTGCAGAAGGAGAAGATTCAGTGAGTTCAGTCAGTTTGGAACTCATAACTGAAGGATATGCAAGCAGAAGATTCAAGATGTCAGAATTAGTCCACTTTAAATCAAAAGAAATTGACCTCAAGGAAATGGGGGCCATAACTAATTTATGCCCCCTCAAAGCCTCTAAGGTGAGGATTCAAGACCCCTTTGGGGCTGAATTCATGACCCAGGGCCTCCCCTGCAACTTTGGGGAGGCCAGGATCTTGATGGTCCTGGACCCCCTCAATGGGTCCAGGCCATTTAGGTGCGTTTTTTGCACCATGGGGGCCTCCAATAGCCCCCACGGCCTGCAGACTGCAGATGGCGAACCACGGACCGTAGGACCCCAGAACATCAAAATGGCCAAATATGGCCATATATCAAAAAAAGATCACTAAGATCACCAAGACCAAAAAAAGGCCCAAAAGGCCATAAAATCAAGAAAATTCCAAATGACCATAGGAGGGGCCAAAGCCCAACAAATACTATGGGAAGGGACTTTGAGGCATTTCCAAGGCCAATGGGGAAAAGACCCCTTGAAAACTTTATCTCAAGATTTTTTCAATTGGGCCTTGACAAATGAGTATACATTCATATACTCATTTGGCATCATTTTTTGAGCACAAGAGCTCAGTGGAAATCATTTTGGGATACAACCCAAGGCAATATCCCAAGGACAAATATTTATTGAATCAGAAGACAAGAAGCATATTTCAAAGTGGAATAATTACTCAAAAATTGAAAGAAGGGAGGAATCAAATTATTTTGACAGGGAAGAATTGAAAAGGATTTTCAGGATAGTGGTCAAGAGGAAATAAAAATTAAAAAGATATTTTTGATAAAATGTGGGGATATTGAGATGCCACTCAACAGTGGCAGGGTATCATAGTGTTCAGGAACCCACCAGTTTCAAGAGGGGGATACTGTAACAACCACTCACCAGGGGTAATGTCAGCCTGTGACTCAAAGCCAGAGCACAAATCAAACAATAGAGGAAACTCACCTCTTTCTGAAAATATAAGTCCCATCACCATAGGACAAGAAATAACAAAGTTATTCCTGGTCAAAGTTATTGCTGAGCATAAACCTTAGTTTTCACCTCTCATCTAAAATCTAGAAGGAGAGGCTTAACCCCATCAAATGGGTATTCAAGATGAAGCTCTAAGCCAGGGCTATCCAATGGTACCAGCCAAACTGAGCTAGCACCAATATTACTGGAGTTATGATCAATTTCAGGCTAAATAAGGGTGAACAAAACATTCACCTCTCATCTAACCTCTACAGTTTTAGTGTGGGATACCTGAAGTGGGGTATCTTTGGAAAGAGCACAATCAGGGCTATCAGATGGTGCCATTCACTTCTTCATATCTCAACTATAACAGAAGTTATGAGGGAAACAAGCTCAATACAGCTTTTTGCCCAAACCACACCTATGTACAAAAACCCTTGTACATGGGATAGCTTTGCCATATTGAATGATAACCATACCAAATTGGGTACCATTGTGTAGAGAGCATACAGGGCTATCCAATGAACAAATTTTGAGCATGATATCTCAAAAACTGACAGAGTTATGGCTGGTTTAAGGTCAAAATCCCACCTGCTGTCATATACAGCCTTACCATGGGATAATATCTCATAATCATGAATATGAGGTGTCAAATAGACAAAGAAGCATGTTTTTACTTCAATACCTCATATGTCAGTCAATACTGGGGTCCCATAAAGTTTCTGTACAGCATTCTACACGTCATACACGTCAGAATCAGGCTGTGAGGTCCCCAGATGAAAACTTTCACCCTGTATTGGTGAAAACTGCCCAGATGTGGTTTCAAAACCACATCTGAGCCCAATACAAGTTATACAGGCTGTTTGCAAACCACAAGCCAGTACTAGAAAGTGAAAAAAACTTCACTTCCTCTACGTCGAAAGGCCTAGCACCCTTTCCACCCCATTTCAGGATAAAAAGGAGGCTTTTCACAGCCAGAATTGTTTCCTCATCCTGCTCTTGAATAACCTACGTAGTAAACTGTCAAAAACAGTTTTACTCTTGGTTAATAATCAGGCATAATTATAAATTTAATTATTGTAGCCTTTTATTATTGTAACCCAACAGATAAAGCTGCACCCAGGGCTTTCAACAGCGCTCACCACCACTATATCATATGTAGTAAAGCCGTTTTATTTTAAATCAAAATATATTTTAACCTTATAACTTTTTTTTTTACTATTTTACTGTGTCACAAACATAGATAAAGTTGTATTTAGCCTATTTACACCTTCATCATAGTTTCATCCTGACATTTTGGGGGCCTGGCCGTGTTTTGAAATCCTTTTTTGGACCTTAGAAGTAAGTCTTTTCTCTTTTTATGACTTATTAACAAGTGTTTTATCCTTTTTTAGGCGTAATTTCTCTATCAAAATATATATTTTATCTATCTTTATCCTTTTCTTTATATATACTCATATTATAAGAGTATTATTCATGTGGTTAATACCCACTGAAAATAACTATTTTTGGCGTGTTTTGTATATAAAAACACATAAGCCATCAATAAAGTCCTGTATTCTTGACTGAAGCAGGACTCCTCCGACTGAAAAACCATCAGTTGAGGCGTGGTTAAGTGTATTGTCAACTCAATAACACTTATACAGAGCCACTTGTACAGATTCCACTTGAAAACCACAAGTGTATCTGTGGGATACTGGCACACAAACAGTGTGACAGGGTACCAAAAGCTGTAATTCTGACGTGGAATTGTTGATTCAATTACACTGTCATTATACAGGGCACATTGTAGTAACATACAAGCCCAGAGGCCAATCTTAGACATGCAAAACCAGCATTTTTGAGAAGTCTTAACTAACATAAGCCCTCTTTTTCCTGCCTTGATTTCAGTGGAAGAAAATTAAATCCCACTTGAGACCCAGTCACAGGCCAACACACCAGTGACACCCTCAGAACCAGAGGGCAGCAAGGGCAAAGGAAAGAGGCACAGTGAAGGTCTCATCACAGCCAAGAAGTGGACTCCAATAGCCACTCAGAGGAGTAGAAAACCATGAAACTCTGCATCAATACAAGGTAAGCCAACCTTAACCACTTTTACAGGGAAGATTACTTTAATTAACCCAGTTGTAACCTCTAAAGGTAAACTGCCCAAATCAGCAGACAGCAAATTTGTACAAGGCACAGTCAAAGTTAAATACCCTAAGAAAATAAAGTTTTTGACTGCTTGCAAACACTAATATGTAACCTGTATACCTCAGAGACCTCGGCTTCCAAAGGAACAAGCCAGAGGACAGAGAAGGATTGTCCAGAACCAGAAGACCTGAAAGACGACACCTTGGACACAGTGGTGGATGGAAAAACAATGAGGGAGATAATATCAACCTTGCCATTCACACTCCAATTCAACAGAAACCTCAAACCAGAGGACTGGAAGGATATAGATCAAGTTCTTCAGATCCACCAACTCCTCAAATATTTATTTCAATGGAGCATGGAGAACAAGAGGTTCAACCTAGCAACTCACTGGGCAGAACTGGGATCAAGTTGCCAGAAGATCTGTCTCAAAGGGATAGACTTCAAAGACCTTATGGAAATCACCAAGGGTTGGAATCCTACCAGACAGAACAGACTCCTGGAGGCAAGGGCACAGAGGATAAGGGAGAATCAAGCCACTATCCTAGCTATAGAAGAACAGTTGACCCAGACTGGGCCTACTCAGATTCCTTCAGCTTCACAAGGAGCAGGCCAAATCAGCTCTCCAGTGGCTTCACACCAATCAGAAACCAGCAGATCAGTGGCCAAGAGTCACCATTCTTCACAATACCAGGAAGTTTCCAGGAGAAGACAAGGAAACAAGGGCAAGAACAAAACCTCCTTCAACCAGAGGAGGAAAGAGTCAGACCCCATGATCCAGAAGCTGTTATATTTGGTGAAAGGGGTACACAAGAACCAGAAGTAGTTGTAAAGCACTCTAGAATCAGTAGTCCTAGTAATAGAAACATTACCCCCACTCAGACTGAAAATAACATTGTCACATCTGAGAGTAACATCAACAGTGATACACTGTGGTTACAAATGTCCCAATATGCTGAACACTCTGCAAAGCAGTTTGCAGAAATTAAAGCTGGCCAAGAGAGGATGAGACAAACTCAAGCCTCCTTGGAACAGATAGTCAAGAATCTTCAAGAAGGATATGCTCAACTGAGCAAAGCCTCTTAAGAATCCAACAGAAGACTGAACCAAGTCTCTGAAGACCAAAACCACAGCACAAGGGACAGGGAGTGTCTGGATAAGGACATTAACAAATTATTTAATGCCTACCATAGCTTGAAGCCCCAACCACAAGGCCAAGCTATGAAGAATTCATATCAACCAGATGACATCAAACCAGTGTGGGAACTCCTCTTGTGTGGGATTAAAATGAGGCAGTACCTGGATGGGGAAATCACAGGTAACTAGTTTTGAATTGCTAATAACTCCTGTAACCAAGGGTGGAAAGGGTGTATTGCCTGCCCCTCCTAAAATACTGAACAAAATCTTCCTTGGAGCTCACAAACCAAAATAAAATTAGTAAGTGGCTTTACAACTGCAGAAGACAAAATTCAGCAGTCTCAGATCAGACCTATTCAATAAATAATATGAAAAATAATGTCAGTAATTTGGTTAATTTTTTAGATTTAATGAAATACTTGTCTGTTTAATTTTAATATTTTTGGTTAAATTGAGGTGAGTTGTTTCTTCTTGGTGATAAATCCCTGGTAGGATGGGTTATTTAAGGTTTTCTGGAAAATTTGATTGGTTTTGATAAAGGTAATTTTGTCAAGGTATAGTTTTAATAGAGTAAAATAAATTTTTTTTAAAGGTTTGTTATTATTTTTTTTTTAAGAGTGGTTAATAATAAAATAGTACTGTATTTGTTAAATTTAAAAGGTAAGATTCTTTGATATTAGATTTTTAAAGGGGTAAGTTATTTTTTAAGTCTTGATAATGGTGTTAATTTTACTGGATAAAGTATTTTAATAGAGTAGTAACCCTAATCTTGGGTACTGGGTAATTTTTTAATTTTATTTTAATAATAATAAGATTCCACTGAGCTTAGCTACTGAACAATCTTTAACACTATACTTCCACTGAGCTTAGCTACTGGGTAAGTAAATTCACTATAATTTGCTGGACTACCTCCCAGGTGAGGGATGACTTATTCCTGTGCTTGTAATGTGCAGAGTATATATTGTGCATGGGGGGAATTTGAAATTTGGGGGGAGAGAACCCCTCTATTTATACCTTTTGGGAGCCTAGAGGGCCCTCCATGGGAGCTGTCTTTTTCCACTTTAATTCCTCTTGATTTCATCATGTGACTCCATTTTTGGTGAGGACCTTTCTTGCATGTGTCAGGTGATTTAAGGTTTGGTGATAATTTTCTTTCTGCACAGCCTCCATTTATCACATGATTGTCTTTTGGTGAACTAATTATGATGTGATATTCTTGAATTTTCCTTGCATACATGAGGTGATTCAATTTTGGCTGGGGAGTTTTGTTGTGCACAGCCTCTTTCCTGTCACATGATATTCTGTTGGTGGATTCAGTATCACATGATAACCTTGTAATTCCTTTGCATATGTCCTATTTTAGGCTGGGTAGAAATGGCTGTGTAATTTATGCAGGTGTCATGTTTGTTTTTCTTCTTTTTGAACTTTAAAATGAAGTCAGGTGATAACTTCTTGCATTGGTGAATTTACTGTTTTTTATGAGATGGTGTGATTTCTTAAGTTTGACACATGCTGTGCATAGTCATGTGGTTGAGATTTAATTAAAATTGTGTACTGCATGCAACCTGTTGTAACTTGCTTTGGTTTGCATGAGGTGATGAGTGGTGTAAATAAATATGTTTTAAGGTTTTAAGTGGGGTTACTGTGGATATAAGATAAGGTACTCCTGGGGCTGTGTTGTAAATGAATTGCAGGAATTCCATGGAGCTGAGCTTTGCATCATGTGACTTTGAATGCAAGTTGGCTGTATAACTAATGCATGTGTCATTTTCTTGCTGCATAAGTCCTGTGGCTGTAAGGGGGTGTAAAGCTGGGTGGGGTGTGTAATTTAAAGGGTGGTACCTCATTTGTTGTAACTAGTTTGCTATATGTAAATTGATTTTTTACATATGCATAGTGAAATTGAATAAGTTATTTAAACACATACACTTCCCTTTGGTGCCTGTGCCATGGTTTTATGAGTTAAATCCAGCTTCTTGCTGTAAAATTGACCTTTTGGTGTAAAATTTGAGTGTAAGTCTGCCTGTAGGCTGGATTTCCTGCTGTTATAGGGTACTATGGGCTTGAGCCTGGTGAAAAAATGGTATGGAATACCACACCAGATGCCATGTTGTTGAATAAGGCAAGATCTCCATCACAATACCAGGATGGAGATGGCATGTCTTATTCAGAGAAGGAAGCCTTGAAACAGCTTCCTGAGGCCTCAAGCTGGCCCAAATTCTCTGGATCAGGAGAATATGATCATATGAAACTCATAGATTATATTGATGGACTCTTCATTGATGTACCAAGCATACCAGACTACTGGATCACTGCTAGATTGAATACTGCATTTAAAGGTCATGCTAGTATATGGTACACAGAAATGAAAGAAATCCATGCCAGAAGAAACTGGCCATGTTGGAAAGGTAAAATCATCCAAAAGTACAGTAATGGAACTTGGATATGGCAAAAGACCATGTCATTTGAAAATGACAAATACTATGTGGACAAAGATCCATATGAGTGGTGTCTTAGACAGTCCAAAAGACTTAAAGCCATTGATCCTCAGATGAACATTCAAATGAGGAATCACAAAATTCTGACACAACTGCCAGGAGAGCTAGAGCATGCAGTAAAATCCAGATGCAACCAGAATTGCACTCTAGATGATATTGCCAACACCTTACAAGACATATGGAAAAGGACTAATATAGGGAAATTCACCCCATATAAGAGCAGTGGTTTCAAAGAGAAACAACCTTTCAGGGTAGAGCTTAAAGACAAACCCAGAGAAAGAGTGGCAGAAGTGGCTAAGAAGAAGAATTCTTGCCACAATTGTGGTTCAACAGACCACTATGCCAACAACTGTCCAAAGGCAAAGAAAGAAGTCTATGCCATAGAGAAAGTCCCTGAGGAAGAACCTCCAACAGAGGATTCTGATTCAGACTCCATGGGTGATGCCATCAGAGAACCATCTGAGGAAAATCAAGACCCAAGAGAGGAATTTGTAGTGGAATACCAAGAGGAAACCCCACTAGAAATCCAGGACATGGAGTTGGAAGCAGGCATGCCACAGGACACTGCTAACAACAACTTGTGCAAACACACACAAGATGCACAAACATTCCTGGTTACACCAACCAAAGGAATGGCATATATACATGGGACGGCCACAAAAATGACTGTTTGCATTGACAATGCTCAGCATCCACTGATCATTGATAGTGGAGCACATTGCTCCATAGTGGCCAGAAACTATCTGGATACCCACTTCCCAAACTGGGAAAAACAGCTCTTGCCCACTAAGGCAAAGAGCTTTAAAACTGCATCAGGGAAGATGACTTGCATTGGGACAATTATCAAAGAGATAATTATACCCCACAGGAAGGGCAATATCAGACTCAACCCAGAGTTTGTAGTGCTTAATGATGCCCACATCCAAGGGTTTTTACTGGGAACAGATTACCAGAGGATGTATGGCATAGACATTTACAACAGTAAAAATAGGCACATCACCATTGGTACTAACAAGGAAAAGCAATTTTCACTTGACATATACCAGATATCTTCTCAAGATCCACTAGAAGAACTTCTGAAGGAATTGAGAGAGGGACAGTTCAGCACTACCCTCACCAGTAAACAAAAACTAAGTTTACTGAAGATGCTGAGAAAGAACAGACCAGCATTTGCCATTGGTGAAGAACCATTATGCAAGATCAAAGGCCATGATATAGAACTATATCTGGATGTGGAGAGGCCTTATCCACCCATGCTGAGGAGACCTCCTTATCCAGCAATCCTGGAAACCAGGAAGGAAATTGAGAAACATATCAATGAACTCCTGGACATGGATGTTATCAGGAATATTGGACACAATGAAATAGTGGAAATCACCACTCCTCTCCTTATCACCTGGCATGATGGCAAGTCTAGATTGTGTGGAGAGTTCAGAGCCCTGAACAACTACACAAAAGAAGACAGGTACCCTATACCAAGGATACCTCATGCCTTGGATTAGATAGCCAAAGCCAAATACATAACCAAGATGGATTGTATGAAAGGCTTCCATCAAAATGGAATTAAACCAAACTCCATGAAATTACTCAGAATAATATGCCATATGGGCATATATGAGTACACCAGAATGCCATTTGGAATCAAGAATGCACCAGCCCATTTCCAAAGGATGATGGACACCATATTTCAAGAAGAAATCATGGAAGGCTGGATGGTAGTATATATTGATGATATCATTATATACTCAGAGACATGGGAAGACCATGTACAATACATAGACAGAGTGCTAAGTAAATGTACACCCATCAATCTGAAAATTTCACTAAAAAAGCATAATTTTGGCCAACAAGAGCTACTGGCTCTAGGAAATAAAGTGTCAGATTTTAGTCTGGCAATTGACCAGAATAAAGTAGCAGTAGTACTGCAAAAACCAGTACCAAAAAGCATCAAAGAGATGCAATCCTTCCTTGGGTTTGCTAGCTACTATAGAAACCATATCAAAGATTTTGCACACATAACTAGTAGTTTATACAAGTTATGTTCAAAGGATGTAGTTTTTGTAATAACCAAGGAAAGGAGGGATGCATATGAGAGGATCAAATAGGAACTCATTAATGCACTTGTGCTCATATTACCTGACTTTGAACTACCATTCAAGTTATATATAGATGCAGCATGCAGTCAAGGCCTAGGAGCAGCCCTTCACCAAAGACAAATTGTGGATGGTGAACCAAGAGAAGGAGTAATTTGCTACATCTCAAGGCAGCTGAAAGATTCAGAAGCCAGGTATGGGGCCACCCAGACTGAATGTCTATGTCTAGTCTGGGCCCTAGAAAAACTCCATTATTATTTGGAGGGTGCAGTTTTTGAAGTCTACACAGACTGCACAGCCTTGAAGTCTTTACTAAACATGAAGACTACAAATAGACATATGCTGAGATGGCAAATAGCCATCCAGGAGTATAGAGGGAACATGACCATCATAGACGAGGAAGGTAAAAGCCATACCAATGCAGATGGCCTCAGCAGATGGCCACTGGACAATGTTAAAAGCAATTCAGCTTTTGACCCAGAAGTTGCAGCAAAAATCCCTATCCATTTCATGGAAATAGATAGGAGGAAAAACTTCAGATTATCTGAATGGGCACCAGAAAGTGGTACCCTTGACAGTGGAAACACTGATTCAGAGGAGACAGAAACTCCAATATTGGGAATAAGCTCCTCTGAACTGCACAATGAATTTTTCAGTGCAGTACTGAAGTCTTATGCCAAACACAAACAGTGTGGCATACTACTACAACTCCTTCAACAAAAGTACAGGAGTCCAGAACTGGAAACCCAGCTGGAAGAACCCTGGTTGAGGGCCTATAAGGACAATACGTTTTTTCTTATAGATGGCCTGCTCTACCACAGAGAAAAGCACACAAGTGCACTCACAGTGTTAGACAGAGACCACATCTCATTGATCCTACAAGAATGCCATGACTGCCCCTATATGGGACACATGAGTGAAGACAGGACCAAAGAGAGGGTAGCAAGCACAGCTTGGTGGCCCAAGTGGGAACAAGAGTTGAGTGAATACATCAACACTTGTGAAAGATGCCAAAAGGCAAAAAGGAAACATGGGAAGAAGTATGGGTTACTTCAACACATAGAAGAACCCAAGCACCCATGGGAAACCATCAACATGGACTGGGTTACAGGACTTGTCCCAGGAGGCAAAGAAAACTATCATGCCTGTTTGATCATAGTTGATAGGTTCAGCAAGAGCATGAGGTGTCTACCATGCCATAAAGAAGACACAGCCATGGATACTGCTCTGTTGTTTTGGAATAACATCATATCTACCTGTGGAGTCCCTAAGATCATCATTAGTGATAGGGACCCAAAATTCACATCTGAGTTTTGGACTAACTTATATGAAATTCTTGGTACTAAACTTGCTTTTTCCACAGCTTACCATCCACAAACAGATGGCCTAGCTGAAAGGATGATCCAAACAATGGAGGACATCCTCAGAAGATTCTGTGCATATGGCATGGAATACAAGGACCATGAGGGATACACCCATGATTGGGTTACCCTCTTACCAGCAGTCCAACTGGCTTATAATACAACCCAGCACTCCACCACAGGTAAAACACCTGCACTGGTGGAAAAAGGGTGGAACCCCCTATTTCCTGTGGATCATTTGAAGAAAAATCTCCTGACTATCCACCCCACAGACAAATACTTCCATGATATGTGAAAGGGGGCCTGTGATACAGCTGCCAAATGTATAGCTGAGGCAAAAGAATACAATAAGCAGAGGTGGGACAAATCACATATGGAACCTGACTTCAAGGAAGGGGACCAGGTGTTAGTGTCTACACTGAACTTCAACAATCTCAAAGGACCTAAAAAAATGAGGGACTCATTTTAGGACCTTTTACTATCATTAAGTTGATAGGAAAAAATGCAGTGGAAGTCAAACTTACTGAGGAGTTTCCAGGAAACATCCAGTCTTTACAGTAGGTTTGGTCAAACCATACTTACAGACAGAGGAGGATAAATTCCCACCCAGGAGAAAGAACCCCACACCACAAGAGATAGTAGAAGTGGAGGACTGCCCTGGACCTGTGAGTAAGATCATCAGGGCCAGGAAGATCAGCCTCAATGGGAAGGATCAAAGACAATACCTAGTCAGATTCAAGAACCAGACAGCAGATAAAGACAAATGGTTGGCAGAAGATGCCATACCAGATGGGAACTTTCATTTAAGGAGATTCAGAGCCTCTAGGAGGACTGAACAGTCTCATTGATGATGAGCCTTTTTTAGAGGGAGGGTATGTCAGCCTGTGACTCAAAACCAGAGCGCAAGCATGACAGCCAAAATACCGTAAACCAATGGTATAGCCAAGATACCACCAAAACATGGAGCTGAGCCAAATTAGCTCAAAAGGGATCAAAAGATAGAGGAAACTCACCTCTTTCTGAAAATATAAGTCCCATCACCATAGGACAAGAAATAACAAAGTTATTCCTACTCAAAGTAATTGCTGAGCATAAACCTTAATTTTCACCTCTCATCTAAAATCTAGAAGGAGAGGCTTAACCCCATCAAATGGGAATTCAAAATGAGGCTCCAAGCCAGGGCTATCCAATGGTACCAGACAAACTGAGCTAGCACCAATATTACTGGAGTTATGATTGATTTCAGGCCAAATAAGGGTGAACAAAACATTCACCTCTCATCTAACTTCTACAGTTTTAGTGTGGGATACCTGAAGTGGGGTAACTTTGGAAAGAGAACAATCAGGGCTATCAGATGGTGCCATCCACTTCTTCATATCTCAACTATAACAGAAGTTATGAGGAAAACAAGCTCAATACAGCTTTTTGCCCAAACCACGCCTATGTACAAAAAACCTTGTACATGGGATAACTTTGCCATATTTAATGATAACCATACCAAATTGGGTACCATTGTGTAGAGCCCATACAGGGCTATCTAATGAACTAATTCTGAGCATGATATCTCAAAAACTGACAGAGTTATGGCTGGTTTAAGGTCAAAATCCCACCTGCTGTCATATACACCCTTACCATGGGATAATATCCCATAATCATGAATATGAGGTGTCAAATAGACAAAGAAGCATGTTTTTACTTCAATACCTCATATGTCAGTCAATACTGGGGTCCCATACAGTTTCTGTACAGCATTCTACGCTTCATACACGTCAGAATCAGGCTGTGAGGTCCCCAGATGAAAATTTTCACGCTGTACTGGTGAAAACCGCCCAGATGTGGTTTCAAAACCACATCTGAGCCCAATACAAGTTATACAGGCTGTTTGCAAACCACAAGCCAGTACTAGAAAGTGAAAAAATCTTCACTTCCTCTACGTGGAAAGGCCTAGCACCCTTTCCAACCCATTTCAGGATAAAAAGGAGGCTTTTCACAGCCAGAATTGTTTCCTCATCCTGCTCTTGAATAACCTACGTAGTAAACTGTCAAAAACAGTTTTACTCTTGGTTAATAATCAGTTATAATTATAAATTTAATTATTGTAGTCTTTCATTATTGTAACCCAACAGATAAAGCTGCACCCAGGGCTTTCAACAGCGCTCACCACCACTATATCATATATAGTAAAGCCCTTTTATTTTAAATCAAAATATATTTTAACCTTATAACTTTTTTTTTTACTATTTTACTGTGTCACAAACATAGGTAAAGTTGTATTTAGCCTATTTACACCTTCATCATAGTTTCATCCTGACAGGTAAGGGTATTCATTAATACACCCACTCAAACACCTCAAATCAGCAGATGCACTATCTGCATCAGCATTCAGTTGCAGAAATCTTCCTTTCTGAAACATACATACAGCTTGGTACTTCAATACAGCCCATCAACATCTTTACAGGTTGGATTCACCCAATACAGTTTGGATAAACCATTATGAAACTGTATGATCACTCAACTTCACCACACCTCTTGTACAGGTTCTGTACAACTGAACAGTTCCTGTATTGGCCATACTCAATTCAATCATTCAATCCTCTCATGAAAATTCTCTCTCTGGATCAGGGCTGGTGATTCTCACATATACCAGCCCCTCTTTCTCCGCCCTGGGGACTTTTCCCCAGTTAATTAATTTAGTTTATTTATTATTTAATGAATATTATTATCCAAATTTTGGGTATTATATTTATTTTAATATTAAGTTATTCTTTGCATTTTCTCTCTTTGCCTGTACAGTATGAGTTGGGTGGCCATATCCTTATTAACCCTTCTCTTTTCATTCTGACAGGTTGAACCAGTGGACTTTGACTTGTTTGTGGTTGGCTCTTGTATTCTTTACTCTTATTTCTTTTTTTTCTGCTTTCTTATATTCTTTATTTTATTAATTCATCTGGCTGCACTCTTGAGTGTATTTCTCTCTTACCATATCCTGAGCCCTCCATAAGTGAGTCCCAGTTTACTGAGTGCCAGGCCCTCTTCACTTTAAAGAGCCCCTAAGACAGTTTTGAGTCACAGGCTGACATACCCTCCCTCTAAAAAGGGTCATCATTGATGAGACTGTTCAGTCCTCCTAGAGGCTCTGAATCTCTTTAAATGAAGGTTCCCATCAGGTATGGTACCTTCTGCCAACCATTTGTCCTTATCAGCTGTTTGGTTCTTAAATCTTACTAAGTATTGTCTTCGATCCTTCCCATTAAGTCTGATTTTGCTGGCCCTGATGATTTTACTCACAGGTCCAGGGGAATCCTTCACTTCCACTATCTTTGGTGGTGTGGGGTTCTTCCTCCTGGAGGGGAATTTTCCCTCCTCTGTTTGGAAGTATGGCTTGACCAAACTCACTGGAAAGACTGGGTTCTTTCTGGAAAATTCCTCTGTAAGTTTGAATTCCACTGCATTCTTCCCTATCAATTCAATGATAGTGAAGGGCACTACAAATGAGTCTCTCATTTTCTTAGGTTCTTTAAGATTATCAAAGTCCAGTGTAGACACTAGCACCTGGTCCCCTTCCTTAAAGTCAGGTTCCGTGTGTGTCTTGTCCCACCTCTGCTTATAATATTCTTTTGCCTCAGCTATGCATTTGGCAGCTGTGTCACAAGCCCTCTTCCACATATTGTAGGAGTATTTTGCTGTGGGGTGGATTGTCAGAAGATTCTTCTTCAAGTGATCCACAGGCAGCAGGGGATTCCACCCTTTCTCTACCACTGCAGGTGTTTTTGCTGTGGTAGAGTTCTGACTTGTATTATAAGCTATTTGGACAGCGGGTAGAAGGGTAACTCAGTCATGGGTGTATCCCTCATGGTCCTTCTATTCCATGCCATAGGCACAGCACCTTCTGACAATGTCCTCAATTTTCTGGATCATCCTCTCAGCTAGGCCATCATTTTGTGGCTGGTAAGCTGTGGAAAATTCAAGCTTGGTGCGAAGAATGTCATATGAATTGGTCCAAAGCTCAGTTGTGAACTTTGGGTCCCTATCACTAATGATTATCTTAGGGACTCCACAGGTGGGTATGATGTTATTCCAGAATAACAGTGCAGTATCCATGTTTGTGTCCTCTTTGTGGCATGGTAGAAACCTCATGCTCTTTCTGAACCTATCAACTATGATTAGGCAGGCATTGAAGTTTTCTTTTCCCCCTGGGACAGGTCCTGTGACCCAGTCCATATTAATGATTTCCCATGGGTGTTTGGGTTCCTCTATTTGTTGAAGTAACCCATACTTCTTCCCATGTTTCCTATTTGACTTTTGGCATCTTTTGCAGGTATTGATGTCTTCACTCAACTCTTGTTCCCACTTGGGCCACCACACTGTTCTTGCTACCCTCTCTGTTGTCCTGTCTTCACTCATGTGTCCCATATAGGTGCATTCATGACATTCCTGTATAATCAGAGAGATTTGGTCTCTGTCTACCACTGTGAGCGCGCTTGTGTGCATCTCTCTGTGGTAAAGCAGGCCATCCACAAGGAAGAACTTGTTATCCTTGTAGGCCCTCAACCAGGCTTTTCTAGCTGGTATTCCAGTTCTGGACTCCTGTACCTTTGTTGAAGGAGTTGTAGTAATATTCCATACTGTTTGTGTTTGGCATAAGCCTTCAGTACTACACTGAAAAATTGATTGTGCAGTTCTGCGGAACTTATTCCCAGTATGGGAGTCTCTGTTCCTTCTGAATCAGTGTTCTGACTTTCAAGGGAACCACTTCCTGGTTCTCATTCAGAGAATCTGAAGTTCCTCCTCCTACCTATTCCCATGAAATGGATAGGGATCTTGGCTGCAACTTCAGGGTCATAAGCTGGATTGCTCTTGACATTATCCAGTGGCCATCTGCTGAGGCCATCTGCATTGGTATGACTGTGAGCCTTGAGGTATATTTTACATACCCAAATAGGCCACAATTATCTTAAAAAGAAATTTTGAATTATGCACAACTCATAAGTCATGCATATATCCAAAATTCATCATTTTCAATTTCAGAAAAGATGAATAACTTTTTATTGAGTAAGTAAATCCATGGATTTAAGACCGGATTTGGATTCTACACAAAATTTCACCTAGGTTAGCTCCATAGAGTGAATAAGCTCAATTTAAGTATTTGAGGTGGTAAAATGGAAAATACTTCAATACCACATCATTAATACCACATAAAAGATCCGTGAAAATTTTTGTTTTTCTTGATTTTTAGCCAAAATAATGGGAAAGTGAGAAATCCCATCTTACATATACACTAAGAATAGTGTTATGCATGTTTTGAGCACTTAATATCATGGTATTCTTACATGGACTTTTGGTACACCCATAGTGGATATCTCACTTTAAGCTTAAATTACTATTTTGACGTAAAAAATAGGCAAGGGGGACAAAAGACATCGAAGAGAGCCAGGGTACCCAACTTCTGAGGCCCCAGAGGCGTGGATAGCTCCAGAGCTTGGATCCATGGCTCATCTTGGCCCAATTGGTAAACCAAAACTCTTTGGGAACTTGGTTACCAAGTTACAACTACTGTAATATACCAGAAAATAGCAAATAACCTGCTATTTTGACGTGCCAAGGAGGTAATGAGCTACTTACACTCCTGTAACCATGTCAATTACTAATGACTTTCCATGGATAAACCCCAAAAGAGTAATTAAAACCCTTTTGGGACCCATATTCATTGATTTACCTCATAGCAACCAGCAAAACACTGCTATTTGCAATTCTACGTAGAAATAAGGTAAAAACTTCAAAAATTCATTAAAAATACAATTCTTAATGAATCATTCTGAAACTTTCAGGACTAAAGGAGAACTGTATTATCTATGGTACAACCGAAAAGAATTACAGTTTTACTAGTAAAATTAAAAGGTTTACTGACAGTCCATTTTTGGCTATTCTACGTGAAACACTGAATCTTCAAAAATTCACAGTAATTACAACCTGTGATGAAATTGGCAATAACATTGATAACTTTGAGAAATCAATGATTAGTTTAGAATAAAAGAAGATTTACAAGTGTTACTCCTTTTATTCTTAACCATATTGGGGTTGGTAGTCACGTAAAAGCATCAATTAAGTAATTATGATAATCTTACGTGACAACTGATGATGCAATCAATAATTCAAAAAGGTTTATTGTTTTCTCACTAACTGGTTTTTCAGTTTGCTCCATGGCACGCCTCTGTGAGCTGTTGTTGACTTAAAAGAGGCCTCCTCTTGCTGTTTTTTCCAAGAATCATCTTATCAATTTATTAAATCATTATTACCAACAAGTAAGTATTAGTTCAACTATTCTTAAGTGTTTTAATCTTTCAGAATCAATCAGAAAGACGTGAAATCATAGAATCCAACTATATATTGTTGTAATACTGTTATAAATCCTTTTGATCCCTTAAATCCACAATTCCACGTCAAATTTCTCTACTTTCATTATCAATAAGTTCTTTGGAGTATTAGTGAGTCATTTATCTTTAATTCTTAAAGTTTTTCTCTAGTAATAGTTTTCTTCCAGAATTATCTTTATAATTATTCTTGTAAAAGATAATTATATATTAAAATAATTTTATTATTTTAATAAAAGAAGTTTTTATTATTAAATTCTTCTTGTAATTGATTCTTGTAGACAATTACTGCTCACTGTTATAATCACTAGTAGTGTATAACACGTGAAAGAAATAATTTTATAATTATTTAATTGTGGTTATAATAATTTCTTATTATTATATTTCATAAGAACAGACATAGTACTGTTGATTAATAGTAATATTATCATCAGTTTCATAGTCACCTCTTACAATGACTTTTACCTTCTTTTTATATGATGGTCATATTCCCTCTATACTCTTGGATGGCTGTTTGCCATCTCAGCATGTGGCTAATTGTAATCTTCATGTTCAGTAAATACTCCAAGGCTGTGCACTCTGCGTAGACTTCAAAGACTGCAGCCTCCAGATAATAATGGAGTCTTTCCAGAGCCCAGACTAAGCATAGAAATTCAGTCTGGGTGGTTCCATACCTGGCTTCTGAATCTTTCAGCTGCCTAGAGATGTAAAATATTACTCCCTCTCTTGGTTCACCATCCACAATTTGTCTTTGGTGAAGGGCTGCTCCTAAGCCTTGGCTACATGCTGCATATATATATATAACTATAATGGTAGTTCAAAGTCAGGCAAGATGAGCACAGGTGCATTTGTGAGTTCATTTTTGATCCTCTCATATGAATCCCTTTTTTCCTTGTTAATTTCAAAAACTACATCTTTTGAACATAACTTGTATAAACTACTAGCTATGTGGGCAAAATTGTTGATATGGTTTCTGTAGTAGCTAGCAAGCCGAAGGAAAGATTGAATCTCTTTGATACTCTTTGGTACTGGATTTTTCAGTACTGCTTCTACTTCATTCTGGTCAATTTCCAGATTGAGACCTGAGACTTTATGTCCTAGAGCTAGTAGCTCTTGTTTGCCAAAATTACACTTTTTCAGTGAAATCTTCAGATTAATGGGTGTACGTTTACTTAGCACTCTGTCTATTTATTGTACATGGAGTTCCCATGTCTCTGAGTATATAATGATATCATCAATATATACCACCATCCAGCCTTCCAATATTTATTCTTGAAATATTGTGTCCACCATCCTTTGGAAGTGGGCTGGTGCATTTTTGATGCCAAATGGCATCCTGGTATACTCATATATGTCCATATGGAATATTATTCTGACCAATTTCATGGAGTTTGGTTTAACTCCATTTTGGTGGAAGCCTTTCATACAATCCATTTTGATTATTTATTTGGCTTTATCCAGTTTATCCAAGGCATGAGGTATCCTGGGTATAGGGTACCTGTCTGCTTTCGTGTAGTTATTTAGAGCTCTGCAATCTCCACACAGTCTAGACTTACCATCATGCCAGGTGATTAGGACAGGAGTGGTGATTTCCACTATTTCATTATGTCCAATCTTCCTGATGAAATCCATGTTCAGGAGTTCATTGAAGTGTTTTTCAATGTCTTTCTGGATAAGGAGGTCTCCTTAGCATTGGTGGATGAGGTCTTTCCACATCCAGATATAATTCTATATCATGGCCTTTGATCTTTCCTAATGGCTCTTCACCAATGGCAAATGCTGGTCTGTTCTTCCTCAGCATCTTCACTAAACGTAGCTTTTGTTTACTGGTGAGGGTAGTGCTAAACTGTCCCTTTCTGAATTCCTTCAGAAGTTCTTCAAGTGGATCTTGAGAAGATATCTGGTATATATCAAGTGAAAATATCTTTTCCTTGTTGGTACCAATGGTAATGTGCCTATTTTTACTGTTGTAAATATCTATGCCATACATCCTCTGGTAGTCTGTTCCCAGTAAGAACTCTTGGATGTGGGCATTACCAAGCACTACAAACTCTGGGTTGATTCTTATATTACCTTTCCTATGGGGTATAATTATCTCTTTGATAGTTGTCCCAATGAAAGTCATCTTCTCTGATGCACTTTTAAAGTTCTTTGCCTTGGTGGACAAGACATTCTCTTCCCAATTTGGGAAGTGGTTATCCAGATACTTTCTGGCCACTATGGAGCAGTGCGCTCCACTAGCAATGATCTGTGGATGTTGGGCATTGTCAATACAGACAGTCACTTTTGTGGCTGTTCCATGTATATATGCTATCCCTTTGGTTGGTGTAACCAGGAATTTTTGTGCATCCTGTGTATGTTTGCCCAAGTTTTTGTTGGCAGTATCCTGTGGCATGCCTGCTTCCAACAGTATGTCCTGAATTTCTAGTGGGGTTTCCTCTTGGTATTACGCTAGAAATTCTTCTCTGGGGTCTTGGTTATCCTCAGATGCTTCACTGATGGCATCACCCATGGAGTCTGATTCAGAATCCTCTTCTGGGGATTCCTGCTCTGGGACCTCCTCAATGGCATAGACCTTTCTCTTTACCTTTGGAAAGGTGTTGTTGGCATAGTTGTCTGTGAACCACAATTGTGACAAGTATTCTTTTTCTTTGCCACTTCTGCCACTCTTTCTCTGGGGTTGTCTTGGAACTTCACCCTGAGATGTTGTTTCTCTTTCAAACTACTGCTTCTATATAGGCTGAATTTCCCTATATCGGTTCTTTTCCTTATATCTTGTAGGGTATTAGCAATGTCATCTAGAGTGCAATTTTGGTTGCATCTGCACTTTACTATATGCTCTAGTTCTCCTGGAAGCTGTGTCAGAAGTTTGTGATTCCTCATTTGGATGTTCATCTGAGGATCAATGGCTTGGAGTCTTTTAGACTGTCTAAGACACCACTCATATGGATCTTTGTCCACAGAGTATTTGTCATTGTCAAATGAGATTGTCCTTTGCCATATCCAAGTTCCATTACTGTACTTTTGGATGATTTGACTCTTCCACCATGGCCAGTTCCTTCTGCAATGAATTTCTTTCATTTCTGTGTACCATATACTAGCATGACCTTTAAATGCTGTATTTGGTCTATCAGTTATCCAGTAATCTGGTATGCTTGGTACATCAATGAAGAGTCCATCAATATAATTTATGAGTTCCATGTGATCATATTCTCCTGTTCCAGGGAATTTGGGCCAGCTTGAGGCCTCAGGAAACTGTTTCAAGGCCTCCTTCTCTGAATAAGACATGTGATCTCCATCCTGGTATTGTGATGGAGATCTCTCCTGATTCATCAACATGGCATCTGGTTTGATGTCATCTGGTTGAGATGGATTATCCATAACATGGCCGTGTGTTTGGGGCTTCATGTTATGGTAGACATTAAACAATTTGTTTATGTCTTTATCCAGACAATCCCTGTCCCTTTTGCTGTGGTGTTGTTCTTCAAAGACTATGTTCAGCCTTTTGTTGGTCTCTTCAGAAGCTTTGCTCAATTGAGAATGTCCTTCTTGAAGAGTCTTAAAAATTTTATCCATGGAGGCTGTGATTTTTTTCATCCTCTCATGGCCAGGTTCAAGTTCTGCAAACTGGTTTTGAGTTTACCCAGCATGTTGGGACAATTGTAGCCACATTACATCACTGTTTAAGTTACTCTTAGGTGTGATAACATTATGTTCAATCTGAATGGGGGTAATATTTCTATTAATGGGACTACTGATTCTAGAGTGGTTTACAACTACTTCTGGTTCTTGTGTACTTCTTTGACCAAGTCCAATAGCTTTGGATAATAGGGCCTGACTCTTTCCTCCTCTGGTTGAAGGAGGTTTTGTTCTTGCCCTTTTTTCCTTGTCTTCTCCTGGAAACCTCTTGGAATTGTGAAGAATGGTGACTCTTGGCCACTCATCTGTTGGTTTCTGAATGGTGCGAAGCTACTGGACACCTGATTTGGCCTGCTCCTTGTGAGCCTGAAGGAATCTGAGTAGGCCCTGTCTGGGTTAGCTGTTCTTCTATAGCTTGGATAGTGGCTTAATTCTCCCTTATCCTCTGTGCCCTTGTCTCCAGGAGTCTGAACTGCCTGGTAGGATTCCAACCTTTGGTGATTACCATGAGGTCCTTAAAGTCTACCTCTTTGAGACAGATCTCATGGCAACTTGCTCCAAGTTCTTCCCTGTGAGATGCCAGGTTGAACCTCTTGTTTTCCATGCTCCATTGAAATAAATCTTTGAGGAGTTGGTTGAGCTGAAGAACTTGATCCATATCCTACAAGTCCTCTGGTTTGAGGTTCCTGTTGAATTGGAGTGTGAATTGCAGGGTTGATATTATCTCCCTCATTGTTTTGCCATTCACCACTGTGTCCAAGGTGTCCTCTTCCAGGCCTTCTGGTTCTGGAAAATCATTCTCTGTCCTCTGGTTGGTTCCTTTTGAAGCCAAGGTCTCTGAGGTATATAGGTGACATATAAGTGTTTGCAAGCAGTCAAAAGCTTTATGTTCTTAGGGTATTTACCTTTGACTGTGCCTTGTACAAATTTGTTGTCTACTGCTTTTGGCAATTTACCTTTAGAGGTTACAACTGGGTTAATTAAAGTAATCTTCCCTGTAAAAGATGTTAAGGTTTGATTAACTTGTATTGATTCAGAGTTTCTTGGTTTCCTACTCCTCCAGGTGGCTATTGGTGTCCACTTCTTTTCTGTGATCAGGCCTTCACTGTGCCTCTTTCCTTTGCTCTTGCTGCCCTCTGGTTCTGAGGGTGTCACTGGTTTGTTGGCCTGTGACTGGGTCTCGAATGATATGAAGTTTTCTTCCACTGAATCAAAACAGGAAAAAAAGACGGCTTAATTTCAGTTAAGACTTCTTAAACTGCTGTTCGCACATCTAGGAATGGCCTCTGGGCTTGTATATTACTACATTGTGCGCTTGTACAATGACATTGTAATTGAATTAACAATTCCACCACAGAAATACAGCTTACAGATATCTTGTATACTGTCTATATACCAATATCTTACAGATTACTTGTAATTAACAAGTATAATCTGTCAAAAAGTAGTGTATAAGAGGGTAATTGAGTTAAAAATATGCCCAACCACACCTCAACTGTTGGTTTATTTGTAAGAGGTGTTTTAATTTATTTAGAAAATAAGACTGTATTAATGGCTTAAAAGTTTTTTATACATAAAAGAAGCCAAAAATAAGGGTCTTGTGGTTATTAGCCACGTGACAAATATGATTATAATAAGAATATAAAATGGTGTATACACCAATTAATAAGAAAAATATATAAGATATATATATTTTCAAGAAAATTATGCCTGAAAATGATAAACAAACTGTCAGAAAATAAAGAATATAAGAGAAAAAACTCACTTGCAATGGTCCAAATAAGTTCAAACACAGCCAGGCCCCAAAATGTCAGGCTTAGTATATGATACAAGGGTAATGAGACTATTTACAGCTTTTAACTATGACTGTGAAAAGGTAAAATTTAATAAAAAAGGTTTGATAATAAATAATAAGGGTTTTCAGTTGAATATTAAGGGCTTTACTATTATGAAATAGTGATGGTGAGTGGTGTTGAAATCCCTGGTTGAAGCTTTACCTGTTGGATGACAATAATAAAGACTAAATCAATTAATATTATAATTATACCTGGGTATATTCCAAGAGTATAACTTTTTTTGACAGGTGTACTACGTAGGAATGTAAGAGAAGGATGAGGAAACCATTTCTGGCTGTGAAAAGCCTCCTTTTTATGCTGAAATGGGGTGGAAGGAATTGGGCTCAGATGTAGTTTTGAAACTACATCTGGGAAATTTTCATCAATACAGGGTGAAAAATTTCATCTGGGGACCACATAGCCCTCTTCTGACATGTATGACACATAGAATGCTGTACGGAAACTGTATGGGACCCCAGTATTGACTGACTTATGAGGTATTTAAGTATAAAAATGCTTCTTTGTCTTTTTGACACCTCATAATTGTGGTTATGGGATATTATCCCATGGTAGGACTATATTGGACAAAATTTGGGATTTTGACCTTAAAACAGCAATAACTTTGTCATTTTTTGAGATATCAATCTCAAGGTGGGTTCGGCTTGTAGCCCTGTATGTATTTTACACAATGGTACCTCATTTGATATGTTTATCGTTAAATATGACAAAGCTATCCCATGTACAAGATATTTTCTACATATGTGTGTTTTGGGCAAAAGCTGTATTGGGCTTGTTTGCCCCATACCTTTTGTTCTAGTTGAGATATGAGTAAATGGATGACACCATCAGATAGCCCTGATTGTGCTCTTTCCAAAAAGACCCCACTTTAGGTATCCCACACCAAAACTGTAGAAGTTAGATGGAAGGTGAATGTTTTGTTCACCCTTATTTGGCCTGAATTTGACCATAACTTCTGTAATACTGGTGCTAGCTCATTTTGGCTGGTACCATTTGATAACCCTGACTGAGAGCTTCATTATGAATACCCATTTGATGGGGTTAAGCCTCTTACTCTGTATTCCAGATCAGAGGTGAAAATTAAGGTTTATGCTCAGCAATAACTTTGAGCATGAATTCCTTTGTTGTTCTTTGTGCTATGATGGAGGGACTTGTATATTTGGAAAGTTGTGATTTTCCTCTTTCTTTTGATACCTTTCGAGCTAATTTGGCCCAGCTCCACGTTTTGGTGGTATCTTGGCTATACCATTGGTTTATGGTATTTTGGCTGTCATGCTTGTGCTCTGGATTTGAGTCACAGGCTTATATACCCTCCTCCTAAAAAAGGCTCATCATTTATGAGACTGTTCAGTCCTCCTAGAGGCTCTGAATCTCCTCAAGTGAAGGTTGCCAACTGGTATGGCATCTTATACCAACCATTTGTCTTTATCAGCTGTCTGGTTCTTGAATCTAACCAATTATTGTCTTTGGTCTTTACCATTAAGTCTGATCTTCCTGGCCTTGATGATTTTCCTCACTTACCCAGGTGATTTTTCCACTTCCACTATGTCTGGTAGGGTGAGGGCTTTCTTCCTGGGGGGAATTTATCCTCCTCTTTCTGGAAGTATGGCTTGACTAAACTCACTGGAAAGACTGGGTGTTTCCTAGAAAATATCTCTGTGAGTTTGACTTCCACTGCATTTTTCCCTATCAATTTAATGATAGTGAAGGGCCCTACCAATGATTATCTCATTTTCTTAGGTCGTTTGATATTATTAAATTTCATTGTAGACACCAACACTTGACCCCCTTCTTTAAAGTCACGTTCCATGTGTGGCTTGTCCCACCTCTTCTTATTATATTCCTTTGCCTCAGATACCCATTTGGCAGCTGTATCACAAGCCTTTTTCCACATATCATGGAAATATTTGGCTGTGGGGTGGACGGTCAGAAGATTTTTCTCCAAGTGCTCCACAGGAAATAGGGGATTCCACCCTTTCTCTACCAGTGAAGGTGTTTTTCCTGTAGCAGAGTGCTGAGTTTTGTTATAAGCCAGCTGGACTGCTGGTAGAAGGGTAACCCAGTCATGGGTGTAACCTTCATGGTCCTTATATTCCATGCCATAGGCACAGAACCTTCTAAGGATGTCTTCCATTGTTTGGATCATCCTTTCAGCCAATCCATCTGTTTGTGGATGGTAAGCTGTAGAAAAAGAAATTTAAGTACCCAGCATGTCATAGAGGTTGGTCCAAAATTCTTATGTAAATTTTGGGTCCCTATCACTAATGATAATCATAGGGACTCCACAGGTAGATATTATAATATTCCAAAATAATAGTGCAGTATCCATGGCTGTATCCTCTTTGTGACATAGTAGGAACCTCTTACTCTTGCTGAACCTATCAACTATGATCAAGCAAGCATCAAAATTCTCCTTTCCTCCTGGTACAAGTCCTGTAACCCAGTCCATGTTGATGTTTTCCCATGGGTGCTTGGGTTCTTCTATGTGTTGAAGCAACCCATACTTCTTGCCATGTTTTCTATTTTCCTTTTGAGATCTTTCACAAGTGTTGATGTATCCACTCAACACTTTTTCCCATATGAGCCACCAAGCTGTGCTTGCTACCCTCTTCTTGGTTCCATCCTCACTCATGTGTCCCATATAGGGGAAGTCATGGCATTCTTGTAGGATCAAGGATATATGATCCCTGTCTACTATGGTGAGTGCACTAGTGTGCATTGCACTATTGTAGGGCAGGCCATCTATAAGGAAAAACATTTTATCATTATAGTCTCTCAACCAGGGTTATTCTAACTGGGATTCCAGTTCTGGGCTCCTCTATTTTTGTTAAAGGAGTTGCAACAATATGCCACACTGTTTGTGTTTGGAATATGTCTTCATCACTGCATTGAAGAATTCATTATGCAGCTCTGAGGAACGTATTCCCAGTATGGGAGTTTCTGTTCCTTCTGAATCAGTGTCTCCACTGCTTGAGGTACCACTTCCTGGTGCCCATTCAGAAAATCAGAAGCTCTTCCTCCTATCTATTTCCATGAAGTGGATAGAGATCTTGGCTGCTACTTCAACGTCATAAGGTGGGTTGCTTTTTACATTGTCCAGTGGGCATCTTCTGATGCCATCTGCATTGGTATGACTTTTATGCTCTTTGTATATGATGGCATATTGCCTCTATACTCTTGGATGGGTAATTGCCTTCTCAACATGTGTCTACTGTTAATATTCATGTTCAGTAAAGACTTCAAGGCTGTGCAGTTTGTGTAGAATTCAAAGACTGCACCCTCCAAATAATAGTAGAGTTTCTCTAGAGCCCAGACTAATCATAGACATTCAGTCTGGGTTGCCTCATACCTGCCTTCTGAATCTTTTAGTTTCCTAGAGATGTAGCATATTACTCCCTCTCTTGGTTCACTATTCACAATTTTTGTCTGGGGAAGGGCTGCTTCTAAGCGTTGGCTACATGCTGCATCTATTTATAACTTGAATGGTAGTTCAAAGTTGTGAAAGATGAGTACAGGTGCATTTGTGAGTTCCTTCTTTATCCTCTCATATGCATCCCTTTCCTTTGTAATTTCACAAAATATATTTTTTGAACGTAACTTTCATAAACTACTAGTTATGTGGGAAATATTTTTGATGTGGTTTCTATAGTAGCTAGCAAACCCAAGGAAAGAGTGCATCTCTTCAATGTTCTTTGGTACTGGTTTCAGCAGTACTGCTGCTACCTTGTTCTGTTCTATGGCCAGACTAAGACCTGAGACTTTATTTCCTAGAGCAGTAGCTCTTGTTGGACAAAATTGCACTTTTTAAGTGAAATTTTCAGATTGATTTGTGTGCATTTACTTAGCACTCTGTCTATGTACTGCACATGGTCTTGCCATTTTTCTGAGTATATAATGATGTCATCAATATATACTACCATCCAGCCTTCCAATATCTCTTCTTGAAATATTGTATCCACCATCCTTTGGAAGTGGGCTGGTGCATATTTGATTCCAAATGGCATCCTGGTGTACTCATATATGCCCATATGGCATATGATTCTGAGTGGTTTCAGGTAGTTTGGCTTAACTGAATCCTGGTGGAAGCATTACATACAATCCATCTTGGTTATGTATTTGGCTTTTTTGAGTTTATCTAGGGCATGAGGTATCTTTGGTATGGGGTACCTGTCAGCTTTTGTGTAGTTGTTCAGAGCTTTGAAATCTCCACACAGCCTAGATTTGCCATAATTCCAGGTGATCAGGACAGGAGTGTTGATTTCCACTATTTCATTGTGTCCAATCTTTCTGCTGAAATCCATCTCTAAGGGTTCATTGATTTGTTTTTTGATTTATTTCCTGGTGTCCAGACTTGCTGGGTATGGAGGTCTCATGAGAATGGGTGGATAACGTCTTTACACATCCAGATATAGTTCTATATCATTGCCTCTAATTTTGCCTAATGGCTCCTCACAAATGGCAAATTCTGGTGTATTTTTCCTCAGAATCTTCAACAAACTTAGTTTCTGTTTACTGGTGAGGGTAGTACTGAACTGGCCTTCCCTGAATTCACTCAGTAGTCCTTCTAGTTGATCCTGGGCAGATATTTGGTATATCTCAAGTGAAAATTTTGTTTGCTTGTTGGTACCAATGGTAATTTGCCTGTTTTTACTATTGTAAATAGCAATGTCATAAATCCTCTGGTAATATGCCCCCAGTAAGAACCCTTGGATTTGGGCATTATGAAGCACTACAAACTCTGGGTTGAGTCTGATATTACCCTTCATGTGGGGTATAGTTATCTGTTTGATAATTATCCCAATAGAAGTCATCTCCCCTGAAGCACTTTTGAAGTTCTTTGCCTTAGTTGGCAAGAGTTGTTTTCCCCAATTTGGGAAGTGGCTGTCCACATAATTTCTGGCCACTATGGAGCAGTGTGACCCACTGTCAATGATCAATGGGTGTTGAGCATTGTCAATGCAAACAGTATTTTTTGTGGATGTCTCATGTATGTATGCCATCCCTTTGGCTGGTGTGACCAGGAATGTCTGTGCATCCTGTGTATGTTTGCACGAGTTTTTATTGTAAGTGTCTTGTGGCATGCCTGCTTTCCAATGTATGTCCTGGATTTCTAGTGGTGTTACCTCTTAGTACCCCACTAGAAACTCCTCCCTTGGGTCTTGTTCTTCATCAAATTGTTTTCTGATGGCATCACCCATAGATTCTGATTCAGAATCCTATGTGGGGGATTCCTGCTCTGGGACTTTCTCAATGGAATATACTTTCTTCTTTGCCTTTTGACAGTTATTGGCATAATGGTCTGTTGAACCATGATTGTGACAAGAATTCTTCTCCTTAGTCACTTCTGCCACTCTTTCTCTGGGTTTGTCTTTAAACTCTACCCTGAAAGGTTGTTTCTCTTTGAAACTACTGATTTTATATGGGGAAAGTTTCCCTATATTTTTCCTTTTCCTTATGTCTTGTAAGGTATTTGAAATGTCATCTAGAGTGCAATTATGGTTTCATCTGCATTTCACTGCATGATCTAGATCTCCTGGCATTTGTGTCAGGAGTTTGTGATTCCTCATCTGAATGTTCATTTTGTGATAAATGGCTATAAGTCTTTTAGACTGTGTAAGACACCATTTATATGGATCTTTGTACACTTAATACCTGTCATTTTCAAATGACATGGTCTTTTGCCATATCCAAGTACCATTGCTGTACTTTTGAATTCTTTGACTCTTCTATCATTGCCAGTTTCTTCTGCCATGGATTTCTTTCATTTCTGTGTACCAAACACTAGTATGTCCTTTAAATGCTGTATTAAGTCTAGCAGTAATCCAGTAGTCTGGTATGCTTAGTACATCAATGAAGAGTCCATTAATATAATCAATGAGTTCCATATTATCATATTCTCCAGTTCCAGAGCATTTGGGTCAGTTTGAGGCCCCAGGAAGCTGTTTTAAGGCTTCCTTCTTGAAATAAGACATATTATCTCCATCCTGGTATTGAAATGGAGATCCTGCATTATTTACCAACAAGGCATTGGGTTTGATGTCCTCTTGGTTATATGGATTATCCATGACATGGCCTTGTGGTTGGGGCTTCATGTTATGGTAGACATTAAACAGTTTGTTTATGTCTTGATCCAGAAAGTCCCTGCCCTTTTTTCTGTGGTTTTTTTATTCAAAGACTAGATTCAGTATTTGTTTGGTTTATTCAGAGGCTTTGCTCAATTGAGCATGTCTCTCTTGAAGGGGTATAACAATGTTTGCCATGTAGGCTGTTAATTGTTTCATCCTCTCATGGCTTGCTTCAAGTTCTGCAAACTGCTTTAGAGTTTGCTCAGCATATTGGGACATTTTCATCCTCAGTTCATCACTGTTCAAGTTACTCTCAGGTGTGACAACATTATGTTCAATCTGGGTGGGGGTAATATTTCTATTAATAGGACTACTTATTCTAGAGTTGTGTACAACTACTTCTGGTTCTTGTGTACTTCTTTCACCAAATTCATCAGCTTCTAGATAATTTTTTTTCACTCTCTCTTCTTGTAAGGTGTTTATATGAAACTTTCATAAAATATCAAGTACTTCTCCTGTCGTCATAATTTTTATAAGGTAAAATTATTTAAAAATAGTAAGAAATAGTATTTTTAAAGAGAAAAACAAGGCAAACTTATTGTTTTTAACCTTTTAAGTATAAAACAATAATATAATAAAAACTTATTTTTTTACCAACAATAAAGATTCATCCAAAATTACTCTACAAGAAATATTTAAGGCTACAAAAGAAATTTCTCAAAGAGCAATTTCAATCGTAATTAATTGAGAAAAGGACCGCAAGCAATAAATTGTAGAAAAAATTCTTTGAAATTTAAAGAGAAAAAATACTCAAAAGTCACCAGAATGAATTTGGAAACAAAGTGAAAAATTTAACAGTGATGAAAGATGCTTTAACTTACTTTTGGGGTGGTTCAGGGGTAAGAATGATTATAATACTTTTTTCACGTGGTTGAAAGGTGCAAAATGATATGAAAATGGTGGTTGGAAGTTCTTATTTATTGGTTTAACAGTGTTTAAACTAATTATAAAAGGAAAAGATTCTAACATGAACAGAAATGTGGGGCAAAGAAGACATTCTTTTATAGCCCTCAATTTTCTTGTTCCAAAAGTAAGTTTTAATCTTGTCAGTCGTGGAAAACACTCTGACAACAAAAAATCCAATTATGCCATGATTTAACCCTGGTTTAGACCAAAAAAGGGCTAGTTTTAGCCTTTTTTTGCTATTTTTAGCTTTTTTAAACCCTTAAATCAACCATTACTATGGTAATACCTGGTCTAGAGCCTTCAAAACACGTCAGAATGTGTTTAAGAGTTGTAGAAACCAGTGAAACTGTTTTTACTATTATTGTTTTAACTTAAGGGTAGTTTTGCCCTCTTGGCAACAGTTAAAACTGCCCTGGTTGGTATCAAAACCTCATCATCAATTGAGTCACAGACCCTGTGACTCAATTCCAGGCCAAAAGGGATGAACCTTTGAGTGGATTTTGACAACTCACGCCTATCAGAAAGGATTTTGGGTGTCTGGCTCCCCTTTAGAGCTAGAGTTCTTTTTCCCCCCCAAATTGAATCTTTCCAATTTATTTTATCTTTAATGCCTCATCATATATGATACTTATAATTTACTTATGTAATTCAATTGAGTTTTACAGTTCACTACTGTAATAATTGACATCTGATATGTAAATCAAAGTTTACTTTTGTAATAGACGGGCACATTTTGACAATTCAATTGAATTCAATTGAAAATACTTCAACTCCTCATAACTTCTAAAATATGCACAACACCTCAATTTTAACACAAAAATTGATGGTTAAAACCACATGTAGTGTGAATTAAATTACCATTTGAGGATTTTCAACTTTTGTACAGAAAATACTGAAAACTTAATTTAACCTTATTTAGAGTTGAGTTACAGAAATTTCACTCAGAGGTGACCCCACCTAATTTTTTATAAGGAATACAATGGTGAAATAAATTTTATATGTTTATTTATTGCATAAAAAATTATAATAAATTTTATTGAACTTTTTCCCAAAATTAATTTATTTTGGGTAATTTTGTTGAAAATTGATTTTTACCTAAATTGTTCAAGTAAAAATGTGTTTTTACAACTTTTAAATTTAACATATTTTTATTTTTAAATTATAATTAAATTTTTGATTTTGTATATAAATCTCTATTTTTATTTCAATTTTTGGTTTTAATTAATATAAATAAATTCATTTTATTTATATTTGTATATTAATTTTTGTTTGTGGTCTTTTGGGTATATAAAAACACCTCTAAGGCTCACATTCCCTCCCCCTAAAAAAGAATATTACTTTGTAATATTGTTATTTCTAGTGTGTCTGAACCTTCTGAGAAATTTAGTAGCTTCAGGTATGTCCGTTTCTGCAAACCATTTATCTTCACAAGTTGGGTCACTGTACCTAACAAGGTATTCCTTTACTTTCTTGGTTCTTAATTTTCTTTCTTTAAGAACTTTGGTAATTTTCTTTATACCAGATGTCTCAATAGGAGGTATAACTTGGGGAGCTTTATTCCTCCAGGAAAAACTTTCAGCATCACTAGATTTATATGGCTTTTTCAAGCCCACTGGAAATTTAGGATGCTTATTACTAAGTTCTTCAGAGAATTCTACTTCAATAGCTTTTTCTCCATGAAGCGCTTTAATAACAAAAGGTCCTGCACAGGAGTCTTTGAGCTTTTTGCATCCTTTTATGTTATCAAAGCTGGTGGTGGATACTAGTACTAAATCCCCCACTTTGAAATCTGGATTGGCATGTGATTTGTCCCATTTATCTTTAGCATGTGCAAATGAGTCTTCCATTCATCTTAATGCATGCTTTCTACCTCTTTCTAGTATTTGTTTGAAGCTGACAGCTGTAGGATGTATTTCAACCACATCTTTCCTTAAAGAATCTTGGGGTAACTTGGGATTCCATCCCTTTTCTAGAATAGCAGGTGTTTGATTGGTACTGGCATGAATTGATGTCTTATATGCCAATTCTAATGCTGGTAGAGGAGTACACCAATCATGAGTGAATCCAGCACAATCTTTTAATTCAAGGCCATATGCACAAAATCTTCTCACCATGTCTTCTAAGGTTTGCATCATCCTTTCAGCTAGACCATCAGTTTGTGGGTGGTAGGCTGTAGAGAAAGACAATTTAGTGCCAAATAATTGGTGAAGATTGGTCCACAGTACTGAAGTGAATTTGGGATTCCTGTCACTAATGATATTCGTGAATATGCCAGTCCATGACACTACTCTATCCCATATCAGAAGAGCTGTATCCATTGCTGTATCATTTTTGTGACATGGTAAAAAGATTTGAGTTTTACTGAATCTGTCTACAATCACTAGGCAAGCATTATAACTTCTCTCACCTCCTGGTGGTAGGCCAATTACCCAATCCATATGGAAAATTTCCCAAGGTCTGCTGGGTTCTTGTATTTTGATCATATTTCCAAGTCTCTTTCCAGTGGATTTATTTGCTTTTTGACATCTGTCACAGGGTTTGCAGTACTCTTCAACATCTTTCTGCCATATTGGCCACCATATGCAGGTTTTCATTTTTTCTCATGTTCTGTCTTCAGACAGATGTCCTGAAAAGGGGCTGTCATGACATTCTTTCAGTAAAAGATTGAGTAATGACCTGTCCACAACCATCATGACACATGTGTGCTTGGTCCTGTGGTAAATTATACCATTTGGTAGCTGAAATCTCCCTTCATCATAAGATATCTGCCATAATTTATCCAAGGCATGCATTAGAAAGCTGTCTTTAGAGTCTTTGTTAAGTAATTGGCATAAGATGCTACAATTCATATCTTGATTGTAGCTCTTTCTTACTTCTTCAAAGAAGGTAATGTTTAAGTCTGTAACACTTATTCTTTCTATTGGGATCTGTGGGGAAGCTTCTTCTGGCACATAAGCAGGATTATCACTATCATTTGGTAATGGCCATCTGCTTAGTCCATCTGCATTTTTATGAATATTCCCATCTTTATGAACAATAGTCATATTTCCCCTATACTCTTGTATGCCTCTTTCTCATCTGAGCATATTTCTGTTGGGTGTTTTCATGTTTAAAAGTGATTTAACAGCAGTACAATCTTTTATTACTTCAAAAGAACATCCTTCCAGAAGGTAATTTAGCTTTTCTAGTTCCCATAAAAGGCATAAGCACTGCATTTGACTGGTTCCATATCTGGCTTCAATTGGTTTGATTTGCCTGGATATGAAGCATATGGGTACTTCCACAGGTTTATCATTGAGAATCTGGAATTGATGGAGTGCAGCACCAAGCCCATCCCCTGATGCATCAATATAAAGCTTAAAAGGCAGCTTAAAGTCTGGAATAATTAATAGTGGAGAAGTGGACAAAGCTTATATCAAGGATTCAAGGGCTTTGGCTCTCACAACAGTCATTTAAAAGAATGTGTCTTTGTCACACAATTTATGAAGAGGTCTTGCTATGGATGCAAAATCTTTGATATGTTGCCTATAATATCCTGCAAAACCCAAAAATGACTAAATCTCTTTCTTGTTCTGAGGCATGGGTTTCAGCAATACTGCTGCAACCTTGTTTTTGTCAATTCCAAGAGATAAACTAGATACTACATGTCCCAGTGCTTTAATCTCTTTAAATCCAAAATGGCAGTCCTTTAAGGAATTTTTCATGTTGAAAGATTGGATTTTTGTCAAAACTCTGGATAATCTGTACATATGTTCTTCCCAAGTTTTGGAACAGACAATAATGTCATCAATGTAAATGATTAACTATCCTTCTGAAACCTGTTCAGCAAAGATTTCATTCATTATTCTTTGGCAGTGTGAAGGTGCATTATTGATACCAAAAGGCATCCCCAAATATACATATACTCCAAAATGAACAATAATCCTCCAGTATTTCAATGCCCTTGGTGCTACTACGTTTTGATGAAATCCTTTAAGGGAATCCATAGTGGCTATAAAAACTGCTTGAGATATCTGGGTAAGGGAAATTTGGATTTTTGGTATTGGGTATCTGTCTGGAACAGTGTAAGTATTCAGAGCTCTAAAATTGCCAACCATTCTAGATTTTCAATTATGCCATGCTACTATAACTGGTGTAGTTATTTCCACTTCCTCATTATGGCCAACCTTTCTTATTAAACCAAGGTCTAAAAGCTCTTTAATATGAATTTCTAGAGCTTCTCTTGATTTAGGACCTTCTGGATATGCAGGTGTTCTTATGAGTGGTGGGTAAGGTCTTGCAATATTATAGATGATGTCAGCTTCATTACCAATAATTGCTTCCAGAGGTTCTTTGTCTGATGCAAATGCTCCTTTGTGGTCATATGAAAGGGCAGAAAGTTCATTTTCCTGATTATCAGTCAGATGAAGGCTTATTTAAGCTTCATTTAACTATTCAGATTTGAATCTTTCCAGCTCCAAGTTGACTGTGGTATTTTACTTACTGTAATTTGTCTTTCAAATGGTAAAAAGGCAAATTGTTTACGCTTATTGTCTCCATTAGTAAAGTATCTGTCTTTGTTGTTATGTAAGTCTATCCCATACATGATAAAATAGTCATTTCCTAATATAAAATGGGTACTAGAGCAATTTTCCATAACAACAAATTCAAAAGTGATTCTTAGATTTCCATTAATATGTGGGAATATGATATTGATCTCAAAGATTCCCAACGCTTTCATTAGATTACTTGCACTATTGAACTTTATGCCATCAATTGGCAACAAGTGGTCTTCAAAATTTGGAACACAAGTCTTAAGAAAATATTTGCCAACACAGGAGCAGAAGGCTCCTGGGTCAAGTAAACGTTTAGTGGGTTTGTTATCAATTATCACTTCTGTTATACAGGAGCTACCAGCTGTATAGCCTTTTCCCCTGTTTGGCTTGGTTTTCACAAGTTGTACATCTTGCATTTTTGATAAATCAAGTTGACCATTCCTTAATTGTTGCAAGTGGGAATAAGATTCCATGATTTAAAATGTGGCATTTATATTTTCTACATCTTTTGAAGATTCAGCAAATATTGATGACTTATCATCTGAATTTTTTTCAATATTATCATCTTTTTCAACATCAGGTTCTTTTTCAATTTCAATTTGATTGATTTTACCTTTCTTTGGAAATGTATTAGCTAAGTGGGTGGTGCTTTGGCAAAGATGGAATTTCCTGATTATATCTGCAGATTTATATTTAGCATTATTAAATTTTTTTGGGGTTTTGGTCCACAGAATCTTTCCAAGGTGTATTAAACCTTGCTTTGAGATTCACCCTACTAGAACCAATTTTGGTTCTGGTGGTTACTTCTTCCAATATATTAATGATATCCTCTGCTGAAGATTGTTCAGTAGTCCTGCTTTTGACAGCATGCTCTAAGTCACCTCCACATTGTCTCAGAATCTTTCTATGGATCATAAATTCTGACATGTCATGATACAATGCTTTTAATCTGTCTTTTTGTTGGAAAAACCATGGTAAAGCTTTGTCTTTATCAGCATTAAATTTGGCATATTCAAGGGCTGTTTCCACTTTAAATCTCCAAGCATAATTGGCCCATTTGTTGATAATTTGAGTTTTCTACCAAGTCCAACTTTGGTGTCCATGTGCTTGTCTTAATTTGATGTACCATCTGTGAGCTGATCTGGCAAACAAGGTATTAAATATTTCTGTTACAAATCTTTCTGGTAATTCAAAATCTTCTTTATTCATGCCAACCCCTCTGATGAACTCCATATGGTCGTATTCCCCTTCACCACTGAAGTGACACCATTCTTTATGTTTTGGTACTTCTTTCGAAAGTCCTTGTCTCATTGATGGTTCCAAGTTATTAAAAGAAGTGGAAAATTCATTTCTTAACTGTGAATTATCAGCATCCAATACTTGTGGATTTGGAATCCCTGTGCCCTCATTTTGATTCAGAGGTGTAGAAGTTCTTGGTAAGGTGTTCAGTATTTGTTCAATATCATTCATTTTACTGTTGCTACACCTTTGAGAATATCTGTATTCATGTTGGAATGCTTATATTAAATTTATTAATTAAATTTTATACATGTCTTCTTTATGTGCCAGTTCTTGCCATAAATCTGTCTGTCTTGTATTATCAGCAGTGACTTGATTCAATTTCATTGATAATTTTGATACTTCTTCTTGTGAAGCATCAAAGCACTATTTCAAGGCAATGGTATATGTCTTTACTTCAGTAAATGAATTTGAAATGTCATCAAGGACTCTCTTGTTATCTGTCTTGATAATATTTATGCCTTCTTTAATTCTTGTTTCAATTATGTCATTAATATTGAACTTAGAATATTTGTCTGTTAATTCTTTACTAATGGAAGATTGTTCATTTATCTTATTGCTAAAAGAATTATCATTATTGGAAGTTTTAATTGTTCTCAAAACTTTTTCAAACCACATAAGTGTTTCTTTGATTTGGCTCAGACCAAGGTTATCTGTTTAAAGATTGTTACAAATTGTTGAATTTTTATCAGAAATATGACTTTTTACGTCAGTTATAGCTGCATATTATTCTGAGATAGAATCAAAAATATCCAAAATCATTTATGATATTTTAATCTGGCTTCCTCTGTCTTTTGTAATTCCATCATTGTTCTGGCCATCTGAAACACATTTTCCATGACATCCTGCTGAATCTTTGGGATCCTGTAGCCCTGGCTGTAAGGCTTTGTGGCCGGTGCCTTCCCTTTGCCCTTGTTCTCAGCTTTGGGCTGCTTTTTCATGTTGGAATTGCTGCTGATGGCCACTGGGGCTGTTTTTGGCACTTGCTTGGGTGGTGGAGGGTTTTTTTTCCTCTATTCTGCTGTTAAGAGCATCATCCTCTTCTTTTCCATCAATGGATGCCATCCATTGAGTAACTTGCAAGTGTTGGGATGGCCCAGAAACTTTCTCACTGTCAGGTAAGAATTCATGCAGTTTTTCCACATATCTGCAAGGATCTGGTACTCTTTGTGCTGCAGTGCATTGTTGTAACCCTTCTGGCTGGCTCTGTAGATGTCCATTGAGGCTTCTTGTGGTGTTTTCAGCCCTGTTTGAAGGTAAAACAGTATGATCAGCTTCAGAATTGGAAAATTCATTGTTGTGGAAGTCTTTTATTAATTTGGAAGTCATCAACTGACCCTTGTCCTTCTGTAGCTGATTGGCTTCTGCCATAATCACGTCTATAACTTTTCTGGGGGCTGCTTGAGGGGTTATAGCTTGCTCCTGATATGGTTGAAGGCCTATTTTATTGTTAAAAAGCTTTGAAATAGTAGTTTTACATCAAAAAACTTACTATTGGCCAAATTCTTAGTACTAATATGGTCAGAATTAACAGTACTGGCAGGAACAATGCTGGTAACTGTTGAGTCTGTTTCAATGTTTTCTTGTCTTACCACGTTGTCAGACACTAAAATCATTGAAAAAGTCCATTAATTAAGTAAAAAATAGGTATTCCAAAAAAAAAGAAATAAAAATATAAGCCTCACTTATAACATGAAAAATTTATTTTTTATGGATTTTTTTGAATTATAAGTGTTTTTTATATGTTTTTAAAAATTTTGCAATATAGGAAAAAGCATTAAAAAGAGTAAAAAAATATGTCACAGGTAAAATATCACGGCTGGGCCCCCAAATGTAAGGTGTGGATATGAAACTTTGATAAAATATCAAGTACTTTTCCTGTCCTCAAAATTTTTATAAGGTAAAATCATTTAGGAATGGTAAGAGTTAGTATTTTTAAAGAAACAAACACACCAAATTTATTGTTTTTAACTTTTTAAGTATAAAACAATAATATAATAAAAATTTATTGTTTTACCAACAATAAAGATTCATCCAAAAATACTCTACAAGAGATATTTAAGGCTACAAAAGAAATTTCTTCAAGAGCAATTTCAATAGGAATTAATTGAGAAAAGAACTGCAAGAAATTAATTCAAGAAAGAAGTCTTTGATAAGATATTTAAAGAGAAAAAACGCCCAAAAGTGATCAGAACGAATTTGGAAACAAAGTGACAAAGCTAACAGTGATGAAAGATGCTTTAATTTACTTTTGGGGTGGTTCAGGGGTGAAAATGATTATAAGAGTTAAAAAAAATGATTGTGATGATTTTTTCACGTGGTTAAAAATCTTAAAATTATATTAAAATGGTGATTGGAATCTTTTATTGATTGGTTTAACAGTGTTTCAACTAATTAGAAAAGGAAAAGATTCTAACATGAAGAGAAAAGTGGGGCAAAGAAGACATTCTTTTATAGCCATCAATTTTCTTACTCCAAAAGTCAATTTTACTCTTCCCAGTCGTGGAAAAAGCTCAGACAACAAAAAGCCAATTATGGAATCATTGAACCCTGGTTTAGACCAAAAAAGGGCTGATTTTAGCCATTTTTTGCTATTTTTAGCTATTTTAGACCCTTAAATCAACCATTACTATAGTAATCCCTGATCTAGAGCCTTCAAAACACGTCAGAATGTGTGGAAGAGTCGTAGAAACCAGTGAAACGGTTTCTACTATGATTGTTTTAGCTTAAGGGTAGTTTTGCCCTCTTGGCAACAGTTAAAACTGCCCTGGTTGGTAACAAAACCTCATCATCAATTGAGTCACAGACCCTGTGACTCAATTCCAGGCCAAAAGGGATGAACCTTTGCGTGGATTTTGACATCTCATACCTGTCAGAAAGGAATTTGGGGGTCTGGCTCCCCCTTAGAGCTAGAGTTCCTTTTCCCCCCCAAAGTGAATCTTTCCAATTTATTTTTCCTTTAATGCCTCATCATGTATTATACTTAAAATTTAGATGTGTAATTCAATTGAGTTTTACAGTTCACTACTGTAATAATTGACAACTCATATGTAAATCAAAGCTCACTTATGTAATACATGCGCACATTTTGACAATTCAATTGAATTCAATTGAAAATACTTCAATTCCTCAAAACTTCTAAACTATACACAACACCTCAATTTTAAAACAAAAATTTATGGTTAACACCACATGTGGCGTGAATTAAATTAAGGCTTTGAGGATTTTAAATTTGTGTACAGAAAATACTGAAAACTTAATTCAACCTTATTTAGAGTTGAGTTACAGAAACTTCACTCAGAGGTGACCCCACCTAATTTATTATAAGGAATACAATGGTGAAATAAATTTTATATGTTTATTTATTGGATAAAAAATTATAATAAATTTTATTTAACTTTTTCCCAAAATTCTTTTATTTTGGGGAATTTTGTTGAAAATTCATTTTTACTTAAATTTTTCAAGTAAAAATGTATTTTTACAATTTTTAAATTTAACATATTTTTATTTTTAATGTTTTTGACTTTGTATATAAATATATATTTATATTTTAATTTTGGTTTTAATTAATATAAATAAATTTATTTTATTTATATTTGAATTTTAATTTTTGTTTGTGGTCTTTTGGGTATATAAAAATACCTCTATGGCTCACACTTGCTTTGGTTGAAGGGGGTCTTGGTTTTGCCCTTGTATCCTTGTCTTCTCCTATAAAATTCCTGGGATTGTGAAGAATGGTGACTCTTGGCCCCTGATCTGTTGGTTTCTGAATGGTGTGAAGCCACTGGAGAGGTGGTTTGGTCTACTCCTTGTGAGCCTGAAGGAATCTAATCATGCCCTTTCTGGATCATCTGTTCTTCTATAGATTGTTAGTGTCTTAATTCTACCTTATCCTGGTTTCTGTCAGGGTGAGTCTATGATAAAGGTGTATATAAGTATTTACAAGCTTTAACTATGACTGTGACACGGTAAAAATGGTTTTAAAAGATGATGGATTTGATAATAAATGATTAATTTAAGATATTAAGGGCTTTACTATAGAGATATAGTGGTGGTGAGCGCTGTTGAAAGCCCTGGGTGCAACTTTTACCTGTTGGGTTACAATAATAAAAGCTACAATACTTAAATTTAAATTATACCTGATTATCTTCCCAGAGTATAACTGTTTTGGACAGTTGTACTACGTAGAAATTCAAGAGCAGGATGGGGAGACAAATTCTGGCTGTGAAAAGCCTCCTTTTTATCCTGAAATGGGGTGGAAAGGGTGCTAGACCTTTCCACGTAGAGAAAGTAAACATTTTTTCACTTTCTAGTACTGGCTTGTGGTTTGCAAACAGCCTGTTTAACCTGTATTGGGCTCAGATGTGGTTTTGAAACCACATCTGGGCAGTTTTCACCAATACAGGGTGAAAACATTCATCTGGGGACCTCACAGCCTGATTCTGGCATGTATGACACGTAGAATGCTGTAAAGAAACTGTATGGGACCCCAGTATTGACTGACATATGAGGTATTGAAGTAAAAACATGCTTCTTCTTCTATTTGACACCTCATATTCATGATTATGGGATATTATCCCATGGTAAGGCTGTATATGACAGCAGGTGGGATTTTAACCTTAAAACAGCCATACCTTTGTCAATTCTTGAGATATCAACCTCAAAATTGGTTCAGTGTGTAGCCCTGTATATGCTCTACACAATGGTACCTCATTTTATATGGGTATCATTCAATATGGCAAAGTTATCCCATGTACAAGATTTTGTACATTTGCGTGTTTTAGGCAAAAAGCTGTATTGAGCTTGTTTGCCCCATAACTTCTGCAGTAGTTGAGATATGGGGAAATGGATGACACCATCAGATAGCCCTGATTGTGCTCTTTCCAAAAAGACCCCACTCCAGGTATCCCACACTAAAACTGTAAAAGTTAGATGTGAGGTGAATGTTTTGTTCACCCTTATTTGGCCTGAAATTGACCATAACTCCAGTGATATTAGTGCTAGCTCAGTTTGGCTGGTACCATTGGATAGCCCTGGCTTAGAGCTTCATTTTGAATACCCATTTGATGTGGTTAAGCCCCTCCTTCCTGATTATAGATGAGAGGTGAAAATTAGGGTTTATGCTCAGCAATAACTTTGAGCAGGAATAACTTTGTTATTTCTAGTCCTATGGTGATGGGACTTATATTTTCAGGAAGAGGTGAGTTTCCTCTTTCTTTTGATATTTTTTGAGCTGATTTGGCTCAGATCCATGTTTTGGTGGTATCTTGGCTGTACCATTGGTTTATGGTATTTTGGCTGTCATGCTTGTGCTCTGGTTTTGCGTCACAGGCTGACACTTTCCCTCAACTCCAGGAGTCTAAATTGTCTTGTGGATTCCAACCTTTGGTGATTACCATAATGTCTTTGAAGTCTATTCCTTTGAGACATAGCTTCTGAAAACTTGCTCAAAGTTTTGCCCAGTGGGCTGCCATATTGAACCTCTTGTTGTCCATGCTCCATTTAAAACTGTCTTTGAGGAGGTGGTGGAGCTGAAGAACTTGATCCATATCCTTCCAGTCCTCTGGTTTTAGGTTTCTGCTGAATAGGAAAGTGAATGGAAGATTGGTTATGATTTCCCTCAATGTCTTGCCATCCACCACTGTCAGCCTGTGACTCAAAACCAGAGCACAAGCATGACAGCCAAAATACCATAAACCAATGGTATAGCCAAGATACCACCAAAACATGGAACTGAGACAAATCAGCTCAAAAGGTATCAAACAAAATAGGAAACTCACCTCTTTCTTAAAATATAAGTCCCATCACCATAGGAAAAGAAATAACAAAGTTATTCCTGCACAAACTTATTGCTGAGCCTGAACCTTAATTTTCACCTCTGATCTAAAATCTAGAAGTAAAGGCTTAACCCCATCAAATGGGTTGTCAAAATGAAGCTCTAAGGCAGGGCTATCTAATGGTACCAGCCAAAATGAGCTAGAACCAATACTAATGGAGTTATGGTCAATTTCAGGCAAAATAAGGGTGACCAAAACATTCACCTCTCATCTAACTTCTACAGTTTTAGTGTGAGATACTTGAAGTGAGGTCTTTTTGGAAAAAGCACAATCAGGGCTATCTGATGGTGTCATCTACTTCTTCATATCTCAACTACAGCAGAAGTTATGGGGAAAACAAGCTCAATACAGCTTTTTGCCTAAAACACGCAAATGTACAAAAATCTTGTACATGGGATAACTCTGCCATATTGAATGATATTCACATCAAAGGAGGTACCACTGTGTAGGGCACATACAGGGATACACACTGAACCAATTTTGAGGTTGATATCTCAAGAATTGACAAAGTTATGGCTGTTTTAAGGTCAGATTCCCACCTGCTGTCATATACAGTCTTACCATGGGATAATATCCCATAATCATGAATATGAGGTGTCAAATAGACAAAGAAGCATGTTTTTAATTCAATACCTAATATGTCAGTCAATATTGGGGTCCCATACAGTTTCTGTACAGCATTCTATGCATCATACACGTTAGAATCAGGCTGTGAGGTCCCCAGATGAAAGTTTTCACCCTGTATTGGTCAAAACTGCCCAGATGTGGTTTCAAAACCACCTCTGAGCCCAATACAGGTTATACAGGCTGTTTTCAAACCACAAGCCAGTACTAGAGAGTGAAAAAATCTTCATTTCCTCTATGTGGAAAGGTCTAGCACCCTTTCCACCCCATTTCAGGATAAAAAGGAGGCTTTTCACAGCCAGAATTGTCTCCTCATCCTGCTCTTGAATAACCTACGTAGTAAACTGTCAAAAACAGCTTTACTCTTGGTTAGTAATCAGGAATACTCTTCAAATTAAAAGTATTGTAGTCTCTATTATTGTAACCCAACAGGTAAAGCTGCACCCAGGGCTTTCAACAGTGCTCACCACCACTATATTCTTTATAGTAAAGCCCTTTTATTATTAAATTAAACCACCTTTAAACCTTTATCAAAGTATTTCATACTATTTTTCACGTGTCACAGTCATAGTTTTAGTTGTAAATAGCCTTATTACTACTTTAACATAGACTCATACTGATAAACACTGTGTCCAAGGTTGTCAGGGTGAGTCTATATAGTAGCTATAAAATGTAATTACAAGCTAGTATTATGACTGTGACATGTCAAAAAACAAATATATTCAAATCTCAAGGTCCTACTGCTACATGGTAACAGTAGTGATGAGTCTATTGAGGACCTGGGTTGCAATACTCTAATATCTTTGACTGTAAGGAAGTATTACAATAATTATATTCTAATTATATCTCTAATGATAATTCTAAGGACACTACTGATTGATAACAGTTTTGTCATGTAAGAATATGGATAATAAGATAAAAGATGATGGGTTTTCAAGGAAAAAACCCTTCTTTTTATATCTTTCAAGACTTTCAAGAGTTATTAACTCTTCACACGTCATAGGAGTGAAAATTTTCACTTCAATGATCAATCTGTGGTTCTGGATCATCAATTCTGACATCAATAGAGGCAGAATTGTGGTTTTGGAACCACAAATGATCATTCTGTATTGATACAGGGTGAAAAAACCTTTCACCTGCCACGTCAGCACTGGGATGACGTTGTTCTGGTGTCTGTATGATCAATAATGATGATTTTAGAGAGGTTATATCTTCATAAGTATATTATTTTAAGTATGGGAGCAATACTGTTTGATACAAGTTTGATACAGTCATGTATTGCTAGAAAAGCCTTCCAATCAAGATATCTTATTCAGTTCTTAAGATATCAAGAAGCCAAGAGCACATAATTGAAGGGCTTAATGTGCTCTTCAATTTGGTGTGCTTCATGTTTACCCTTCTTTGAAATAGCAAAAGTTATAAGGGTTTTAAGTTTTTGGATGTATTTTTGTACATCAGTATGAGGCTTCAAAAACTTCCATACCAGATATCTTCTTCAATTTGGAAGATATCTGTATTCTGATGATACAGTCTTGTAGGGCTTGATTAGCTCTACAGTTTGGTATATTACACTGTACAGTTGTATGAGTGTATGCCAACGATATAGGGGTTTGTTTACATTGTTGTTTTCAGAATATCTCTATTTTGGTTGTTAAACCTTTGAACCAAGATCCCTCAGTCAATTTAAGAGATACAGAGTTCTAAGGTGTCTCAAAGTAAAGCTCTTGTTTAGATCTTTAATTTGGTTATACCTTTGTACAGTTTTGTACAAGCCCTCTTTGACTTGCAGGGGGGTCTTGGTTTTAAAATAAAGGTCATATGGTATCTCCAGTTGTAGTGGTGTTACAGCAACATGGATGATACCACTGTGTAGCTCTCTATGTGAGCTTTAAGAAAAATACCATTTTGTTATAGCATAACTTAAATATGCATAAGTTAGATGAGAGGTGAAAATAAGAGTTTTGACTTGTTTATTTCCCTCTAGGTTTCCTTATTCTGTTTGGATAAGGTTGGTGTTTAATTTAAGAGGAGTTTTTTCCTCTTATTTATTACCTGTATTGACTATGTTTGTTCAATACTTGTCATACCATTATTTATGGTATGTTGGAGGTCATGCTAGTGCTCTGTTTTGAGTCACAGGCTGACATACCCTCCCTCAAAAGAAGGCTCATCATTGATGAGACTCTTCAGCCCTTCTGGAGGCTCTGAATCTTCTGAGGTGTATTTTTCCATCTGTGATTTCTTTTTCAGTTAACCATTTATCTTTATCTGCTGGTTGATTCTTAAATCTAACCAGATATTGCCTGTTGTCTTTCCCATTAATTCTTATTTTCCTGGCTTTAATGATCTTTTTCACTGGTCCAGGTGAGTCATCTTCCTCTACCAATCTTTCATGGGTGACTGTCTTCTTTCTGTCAGGGAATTTCTCCTCATCTGTTTGGTGATAAGGTTTTACCAGGCTCACAGGGAAAACTGGGTGTTTCCTAGAAAGCTCTTTGGTCAGGTTGACTTCTACTGCATTCTTTCCTATTAATTTAATAATGGTGAATGGTCCTATGAATGAGTCTCTCATCTTCTTGGGTCCTCTTAGATTGTTTAAGTTAAGAGTTGAGATTAGAACTTTGTGTCCTTCTTTGAAATCAGGTTCTTGGTGACTTTTATCATATCTCTGTTTGTTGTATAATTTAGCTTCAGCAACACATTGTTCTGCTTTTTCACAGGCAGTTTTCCACATTGTGTGGAAGTCTTTAGCTGTGGGGTGTACTGAGAGGAGGTTCTTCTTCAAGTAGTCTACTGGAAGTAGTGGGTTCCATCCTTTCTCTAATGTGGCAGGGGTTTTTCCTGTCACTGAGTGTATACTAGTTTTGTATGCCAATTGTACAGCTGGTAGGAGGGTTACCCAGTCATGGGTATATCCCTCATTGTCTTTATATTCCATGCCATATGCACAAAACCTTCTAATGATGTCTTCTAATGTTTGAATCATTCTTTCTGCTAGACCATCTGTTTGTGGATGGTAAGCTGTGGAGAATTCTAGTTTGGTTGCCAGCATCTCATATAGATTAGTCCAAAATTCTGATGTGAATTTAGGGTCTCTGTCACTAATTATAATTCTTGGAACTCCACAGTTTTCTATCACATTGTTCCAGAACAATATGGCTGTGTCCATTGCTGTGTCCTCTTTGTGACAGGGGAGACATCTGACACTCTTGCTGTACCTGTCTACTACTACTAGGAATGCATTAAAGCTGTCTTTCCCTCCAGGGACCAGGCCTGTCACCCAATCCATTTTTATTATTTCCCAGGGGTGTTTGAGCTCCTCTATACTCTGGATTAATCCATATCTTTTGCCATGACCTTTGTTGGCTTTTTGGCATCTGGTACAAGTGTTGATGTATTCACTCAAGTCTTGTTCCCACTTTGGCCACCAAGCTGTGCTAAAGACTCTTTCTTTAGTTCTTTATTCACTCATATGTCCCATGTATGGGCAGTCATGGCATTCCTGTAGTATCAGGGAAATATGTTCTCTATTTATTGTTACCAGGGCACTTGTGTGTTTTTCCCTGTGGTATAGTAGATCATCCATCAGAAAAAATCTATTCTCTTTGAAGTTTTTGAGCCATGGCTCTTCCAATTGGCTCTCTAGTTCAGGACTCCTGTACTTTTGTTTTAATAGTTGTATCAATATACTACACTGTTTGTGTTTATTGTATGATGATTGTACTATACTAAAGAACTCTGTATTTAGATTAGAGGAGCTGATTCCCAATATGGGTATCTCTTTTCTCTCCCCATAGCTCTGTGCTGGGCTTGATGGGTCATTCCCTAATGCCCAGTTTGATAGTTTGAAGTTCTTTCTCCTATCTATCTCCATGAATTGTATGGGTATTTTGGCCTCATTTTCTGGGTCATATGCTGGATTCTCTTGGCCATTCTTCAGTGGCCACCTGCTGAGGCCATCTGCGTTAGTATGACTTTTCCCTTCTTTATAGATAATAGTCATATTCCCTTTGTATTCTTGTATGGCTATTTGCCACCTGAGCATGTGTCTGTTTGTTGTCTTCATGTTCAACAGTGATTTGAGGGCTGTGCAAACAGTAAAAACTTCAAATACTGCTCCTTCTAAGTAGTAATGAAGTTTTTCTAATGCCCATACCAAACAGAGACATTCTGTCTGAGTAGCTCCATATCTGGCTTCTGAGTCTTTCAGTTGTCTTGATATATAGCAAATTACTCCTTCTTTGGGTATTCCATCCACTAGTTGCCTCTGGTGTAGTGCTGCTCCTAGTCCTTGGCTACATGCTGCATCTATATAAAGCTTGAATGGTAGTTCAAAATCAGGCATCATTAGGACAGGGGCATTGGTCAGTTCATACTTGATCTTCTCAAATGCATCTCTTCTTTCTTTGGTAATTTCAAATACTACATCTTTTGAGCACAGTTTGTATAGGCTACCTGTGATGTGTGCAAAGTTTTTTATGTGGCTCCTGTAGTAACTAGCAAAGCCCAAAAAAGATTGCATTTCTTTAATGTTCTTTGGTACTGGTTTCTTCAGTACTGCAGCAACTTTATTTTGGTCTATGGCTAGACTTAAACCTGAAACTTTGTGTCCTAGGGCTAGCAGTTCTTGCTGTCCAAAGTTACATTTTTTAAGAGATATTTTCATGTTGATTGGTGTACATTTTCCCAATATTTTATCAATTTTCCTCACATGGTCTTCCCATGTTTCTGAGTATATTATGATATCATCAATGTACACTACCATCCACCCTTCCATTATTTCATCTTCAAATATGGTATCCATCATCCTTTGAAAATGGGCTGGTGCATTTTTAATGCCAAATGGCATTCTAGTATATTCATATATGCCCATATGGCATATAATTCTTAGCAATTTGATGGAATCTGGTTTCACCCCATTCTGGTGGAAGCCTTTCATGCAATCCATTTTTGTAATAAACTTGGCTTTTTCTAGCTTATCTAGTGCATGTGGTATCCTTGGGATGGGGTACCTATCTGCTTTGGTGTAATTATTCAAAGCCCTGAAGTCCCCACATAGTCTGGATTTACCATCATGCCAAGTTATAAGGACTGGTGTAGCGACTTCTACTATCTTATTGTGTCCTATTTTCCTTATGACCCCCATTTCTAGGAGTTCATTGATATGTTTCTCAATTTCTTTCCTAGTTTCCATGCTGGCTGGGTATGGTGGTCTCCTAAGAATAGGTGGGTATGGTCTTTCTACATCCAGATATAGTTCTATATCATGTCCTTTGATTGTTCCTAGTGGTTCATCTCCTATCGCAAAAGCTCCTCCATGCTTCCTCAATACTTTCAGTAAGCTGAGTTTCATTTTACTGGTGAGTTGAGTGCCATATTGGGCTTCTTTGAATTCTTCCACTAGTTCTTTCAGGGTGTTATCATTTGTTATATGATTTATGTCAAAGGAAAATTTTTTGTCTTTGTTTGTACCTATGGTAAGATATCTATTTTTACTATTGCAAATGTCCATACCATACATTCTTTGGTACTCTGTACCTAGTAAGAATCCTTGTACATGTGCATTCTCTAGGACTACAAATTCAGGTTCTAGTCTGATATTTCCTTTTTTGGTGTGGGATAATTATCTCTTTGATTATTGTCCCCAGTGAGTGCATTTTGCCCGATGCACTTTTAAAGTTTCTAGCTTTTGTTGGGATTATATCCTCTTCCCATTTGGGGAAGTGTTGTTTTAAGTATTCTTTTGCCACTATGGAGCAACCTGCTCTTGTGTCAATGATCATTGGATGTTTACAGTTCTCAATGTAAACTGTCAATTTTGTAGGTGTTCCATGAATGAATCCCATCCCTCTATTTGGGGTTACCAGGAATGTTTGTGCATTCTGTGTGTGCTTACAGAGCTCTTTGTCTGTTGTTATTTGTGGTATTCCTGAATCTAATTCAATGTCTTGTATGTCAAGTGAACTTTCTTCATTGCATTCCACTATGTATTCTTCTATGGTATCAGGTTCACTTTGTGATTCTGCTCTCATACCATTTCCCATACTGTCAGAATCAGATTTGTCACCTGTTTGTTCTTCTTCTTATTCTTCATCAATTGCATATATTTTCTTTTATGGTTTTGTGCAATTGTTGGCATAGTGGTATGGTGATCCACAGTTGTGGCACACACATTTGTTTTTTGGGGTTTCTTTCCCTTTCTCTTTGTTTGTTTCTTTAGCTTCAGACTTCTTGTCTTTGAAGTTTGGTTTATAGGATGTGTACCTTCCTATGGAGGTTTTTTTTCTCAGATCTTGTATGACATTTGCTATGTCATCAATTCTTCTGATGTTGTTGCATCTGCATTTGACTGCATGTTCTAGATCTCCTGGCAATTTTGTTAGGAGCTTATGGTTTCTCATTTCTATTGTCATATTGGGATCAATAGCTTTTAGCCTTTTTGTTTGTTTGAGACACCATTCATATTGGTCTTTTTCTGTGGAGTATCTATCACTTTCAAAGGACATGGTCTTTTGCCAGATCCAACTACCATTGCTATACTTTTGTATAATCTGGTTCCTCCACCATGGCCAGCTTTTCCTGCCATGTCTTTCTTTCATCTCAGTATACCATATGTTTGCATGGCCTCTGAATGCTGTGTTGAGTCTTGTTGTGATCCAGTAGTCTGGTATCTTTGGGACATCAACAAAGAGTCCATCAATATAGTCAATGATTTCTGTGTGGTCATATGCCCCAATTCCTGAGAACTTTGGACAGTTTGCTACTTCTGGTAACTGTTTTAATGCCTGTTTCTCTGAATAGCTGATATTTTCCCCATCTTGGTACATTGACTCTGATCTTGACTTTGGAATTTGATATTCAGGTTCCCGGTCATAGTCTTTATCCTCTTCTTTCAATTTTGTAGAGGTAGTGGGTTAACCTTGTGTTGGAGGGTATTGATTGTCTTCTCTGTCATAGAGGTAATCAGTTTCTTTATCAAAGCTATCCTGTTGCTTCTGGATACTCCTCAGATCTCTCCTCACAGTTTGTTGTTCTTCTAGAATTGAATTCAACTTTCTGTTAGTTTTTTCAAATTCTGTCCAAATTTTGGCCAGATTTGTATTCAAGTCTTTTATGACTGTTTCTTGGAAAGCATTTTCTTCTTTTAATGTTTCCACTTCTGTCCTCATTTTTTCTGAGGTTTCATGTGTCCAATCCATGAATTGGGCCAATTTGGTCCATGTGAATTTGTTTTCAAACTCATGAGTGTGGATTGTAGTCTCAGTTATTAATTCTGGATCAATTGAGTCAGAACTATCAAAACTATCTGTAGGTACAACTATTTTTTGCTTTTGTGTACTTCTTGGACTAAGTCCATCAGCTTTTTCATCAATGGGTCTGCTTCCTTCTTCCTCTGTTTGAAAGAAGTTTTGTTTCTCCCTTGGGCTCCTTTTCTCCTGTTGGAAACTACCTGGAATGGTTGGGGAGCCTTGGATGAAGTTTCCTTTGGCTTGTAAGGCCTGGAACTGCTGGATTGTTGTGGGGAAGATAAGACTTCTCCTTACATTTTTGGGGGTTCCTGAATCTGACTGGGCTCTTCCTTGTGCCAAGATCTCTCTATGGCTTGTATGGCTGCCTGGTTCTCTTTGATTCTGATTGCTCTTTCTTCTAAGAGTTTGAAATTCTTGTTGGGATTCCAACCTTGGATTTCTGTCATAAGCTCAATCCAAGCCATTTGCTTGAGACAGATCTTCTGAGTTGTTATCCCCACTTCTGCCCATGATGCTGCCATAGTGAACATTTTGTTTTCCATGCTCCATGTGAAGAGGTCTTTCAGGAGTTTGTGTATTTGAAGGACCTGTTCTGCATCTGTCCAATGTCCTGGTTGGACTTCTGGGTTGAATTTTATTTGGAATAAGACCTTGGGTAGGAGTTCCCTGATGGTAAGTCCTTTGCTGGTCATTTGATCCAGAAATTGGCTGTCTTCTTCCTCTGTGTCTTCTTGGCCAGTGTTCTGGTTGATTTCTTGGGAATCCAAGATCTCTAAGAAGTGGAGGTGTCATGTTAACAATGTTAAAAAATGACAGACAATGGAAAATATTGTATGTTTCAAGGTTTATTTACCTTTAGCAGGCCCTTGTACAAATTTATGATCTATACTCTTTGGCAATTTGCCTTTAGAGTTTACAACTGGGTTGATAACAGTGATTTTCTGTTTTTCAATTTGTTTTGGTGATCCAACTGGTTTTGTTGGAGCTTTTCTGGGTTTTTTGGCCCTTGGCATGGCTATTGGTGTCCACTCTTTTGAGTTGATTGTCACTTCACTGTGTCTTTTCTGCTTGCCCTTGGTTTTTGGCAGCACCTCTCTGTCTTCTGAAGCTGTCACAAATGGATTTCCTTGTGACTGGGTTTCTAATGGAATATAGTCTTTTTCCACTATTCAGAAAAGATATTTCAAATTGTATATCAGTATTTCATGATAAAACAAAATGATCTTATTCAATTCTACTGTTATTTTTCGAAATTTTTGATTATTCTTATTATAATATTTTTTTTATATGTTTTTAATTGAAAAATAACAGTTTTTGAGTTTTTCACTTATGTTTTATAAGTGAAAACTGTAATATCCAAGTGTTTTGTGAATGGTTTACTTGGATATTATTATGTTTTTGTATAAACACGTCAAATTCATTCAATTATAATAAATTTGGTTATAAATATTATTACTAATATTTCTCAATGTGAGTGTTTATGATTCAAAACTTTAATATCCAATTGTTTTGTGAATGATTCACTTGGATACTATTGTTTTTCTTCTAAGAAAAACACGTCAGATTTATTAAATTATAATAAATCTAATTTGTTATTATAAATATTATAAATAATGTTTATTTAACACTTGATTTTTGATTAAAATATCAATCAATTACAAGTTTTCACGTCAATTTGAGTGATGTCTTGTTTTAAAGGAAATATTTAATTAAAATATTCCTTATAAATAATAAAAAATTATTTTATTGTTTAATATTTATTAATTGTTTATTAATAAATGTTTCTTTATTAATTTTCACGCACTTTGGTGAAAAATAATAGTAAAAAATAAGTAATATACTGTTTGTATATTATTATTTATATTGGAATATAAATAATACTGTTGTATTATTATCGAATTTCGTGAAAATTATTGCAATATAATGAAATAAAGAGGATTTGTACTCTTACTCTCAACAAAAATATTTGTAATATGTATTTTTGGAGCAAAAAAAATTATATGTATAATATATGATGCTATATTATATAAAAAAAATGATAATAATAGAAAATAAGATAAATTCAAAATTTTACTCACTGTTAGTAAAATACCTTTTAAATAACTGAATTTCCACGCCTAATTCAGTTCAAAACACGTCCAATAAGGTTGAAAAACCATAGCCAGGCCCCCAAAATGTCAGGGTGAGTCTATATAGTAGCTATAAAATGTAGTTGCAAGCTAGTATTATGACTGTGACATGTCAAAAAACAAATATATTTAAATCTTCAGGCCCTACTGCTATGTGGTAACAGTGGTGATGAGTCTATTGAGGACCTGGGTTGCAATACTCTAATATCTTTGACTGTAAAGAAGTACTACAATAATTATATTCTGATTATATCTCTAATGATAATTCTAAGGACACTACTGATTGATAACAGTTTTGTCACGTAGAAATATGGATAATAAGATAATAGATGATGGGTTTTCAAGGAAAAAACCCTTCTTTTTATATCTTTTAAGACTTTCAAGAGTTATTAACTCTTCCCACGTCAGAGGAGTGAAACGTTTCACTCCAATGATCAATCTGTGGTTCTGGATCATCAATTCTGACGTCAATAGAGGCATAATTGTGGTTTTGGAACCACAAATGATCATTCTGGATCAATACAGGGTGAAAAAACTTTTCACCTGCCATGTCAGCACTTGGATGACGTTGTTCTGGTGTCTGTATGATCAATAATGATGATTTTGGAGAGGTCATATCTTCATAAGTATATTATTTTAAGTATGGGAGCAATACTGTTTGATACAAGTTTGATACAGTCATGTATTGCTAGAAAAGCCTTCCAATCAAGATATCTTATTCAGTTCTTAAGATATCAAGAAGCCAAGAGCACATAATTGAAGGGCTTAATGTGCTCTTCAATTTGGTGTGCTTCATGTTTACCCTTCTTTGAAATAGCAAAAGTTATAAGGGTTTTAAGTTTTTGGATGTATTTTTGTACATCAGTATGAGGCTTCAAAAACTTCCATACCAGATATCTTCTTCAATTTGGAAGATATCTGTATTCTGATGATACAGTCTTGTAGGGCTTGATTAGCTCTACAGTTTGGTATATTACACTGTACAGTTGTATGAGTGTATGCCAAAGATACAGGGGTTTGTTTACATTGTTGTTTTCAGAATATCTCTATTTTGGTTGTTAAACCTTTGAACCAATATCCCTCAGTGAATTTAAGAGATACAGAGGTCTAAGGTGTCTCAAATTAAAGCTCTTGTTTAGATCTTTAATTTGGTTATACTTTTGTACAGTTTTGTACAAGACCTCTTTGACGTTCAGGGGGGTCTTGATTTTAAAATAAAGGTCATATGGTATCTCCAGTTGTAGTGGTGTTAAAGCAACATGGATGATACCATTGTGTAGCTCTCTATGTGAGCTTTAAGAAAAATACCATTTTGTTATAGCATAACTTAAATATGCATAAGTTAGATGAGAGGTGACAATGAGGCTTTTGACTTGTTTATTCTCCTCTAGGTTTCCTTATTTTGTTTGGATAAGGTTGGTGTTTAAATTAAGAGGAGTTTTTTCCTCTTATTTATTACCTGTATTGACTATGTTTGTTCAATACTTGTCATACCATTATTTATGGTATATTGGATGTCATGCTAGTTCTCTGTTTTGAGTCACAGGCTGACAAAGGTGTCCTCTGGCTGGTTCCTTTTGAAGCCAAGGTCTCTGAGGTATACAGGTGACATATTAGTGTTTGCAAGAAGTCAAAAACTTTATGTTCTTAGGGTATTTACCTTTGACTGTGCCTTGTACAAATTTGTTGTCTGCTGCTTTTGGCAATTTACCTTTAGAGGTTAAAATTGGGTTAATGACTGTAATATTTGGTTTAAAAGCTGTTAAGGTTGGTTTACCTTGTATTCATGCAGTGTTTCGCGCTTTTCTATTCCTCTGAGTGGGAATGGGTGTCAAATTTTTAGCTGTTATAAAGCCTTCACTGTGCCTCTTTCCTTTGCCCTTTCTGCCCGCTGGTTCTGAGGGTGTCACTGGTGTGTTGGCCTGTGACTGGGTCTCTAGTGGGATATAGCTTTCCTCTACCAAATCAGACAGGAAAAAGAGAGCTTATTGTCAGTTAAGTCTTCTTAAAATGCTGTTTGCACATCTAAGAATGGCCTCTGGGCAATATGTTTCTATATTATGCCCTTGTACAATAACAGTGTAATTGAATTAACAATTCCACATCAGAAATACAGCTTACAGATATCTGGAACACTGTTTGTATACCAGTATCTCACAGATAAACTTGCAATTAGCAAGTATAATCTAAAAAAGCGGTTATGTAAGAGGTTAATTTAAATTAAAAATTTACCCACCCACACCTCAACTGTTGGTATTACAGTAAGAGGTGTCCTTATTTACTCAAAAAAAGGACTATATTAATGCCTTAATGTGTTTAAATATGAAAAACACACCAAAAATGAGGGTTTTGTGGTGATTAAACTATAATCAACTACGCAACAAGGCAATTAAAATAGGAGAAAACACAGTGGTATGAAGCATATACCACTCAAAATATTCATTTTTTGGCAAAATTTACGCCTAAAAAAGACAAAAAAAAGTGTCAGAATGAAGAAAATAAGAGAAAAAACTAACTTATAAGATACAAAAAATTCAAAAAACATGGCCAGGCCCACAAAATGTCAGGCTGAGTCTATGATGAAGATGTAAATAGCCTCATTACATCTTCATCATAGACTCAGCCTTACAAGGGCACCCATCTTTCCCCTTTTATCATCTTCAGGTCGTTTGGGCTGACCCCTTCCATTATGGGAGTTTTGGTGTAAATGGCGTTTTTGGGCCATTTGAACCCCCTACAGACTGCAGCCTATAGGACATCCTAGGCTTCTTTTTGCCTACAATCAATGACGCCAAAGGGTGAAAATCCCTTTGGGCCACAAACCACATTCTTTCCCCAGTGATCAATCTTTTAGCAATAAATTCTCCCAAGGCCAATTACCACCATTGACCACCCAAATTCAGGGAGTGGCCCCTGGCAATCACCAGAGTAAAAACCCTTTCAAGACCAGTTAGCTGTCCTGTGACCTTTGCGCCAATTTCTGATTGACATAAATATAAGTACATGTATGTTATTACATATTATTATGAGCCATTTCCATCAAATATTCAATGGTGCCAATTTCAGGACTCAATTCTGTCACCAACCGTCAAGCCCAGCATTGAAGTAAGAGACCTAAGGACAGCATTTTACAATAAATGGGGTGTAACAAGTAGGATTTAAGGAAGGTAATTTGAGGACATCAATCACCTGTCCCATGAAAGAATTGATAATTTTACCTATGCAGTATACCCCCAAGGAAATGCTGGCCAAAGATTTCCAAGGGATGCTCAAGAGAAAGCTATTCACAGCCATTGTCAAATAAAAATACCCTATGTGATATAAAGTCACACTAGCTTTTCATTTTTAATAGACCAGCTTTTAATGATTTGATAGCTTCTTTGATATGAACTAGATGCGCTTTATGTATTGTAAACTAGTCCTAGTTGATTCAATATAAACCAGTAATGGTGGATTTAATATAAACCAGTCATGCTTTATTTAATATAGACCATTTTTAGCTTATCTGATATAAGCCAGTCATGCCTTATTTAATATGAAAAACGTTTTTCTTAATTAATATAAACCAGTCATGGCTTATGTAATGGTTTACTTAATATTAACCATTCAATTAATTCTTCATCATGAATAATCAGCTCCTTATCATTATTAATCAATTACTCATCATAAGGAATGCGCTCTTCATCATGAACAATTAATTCCTCATCATGATTCATCAATCACCCATCATACGTAACTAATTCATCAGCATGGGTAATCAATTCCTCAACATTGGTACTCAATTTGTTATCATGGGGAGCTTGGACTGGCTTATATCACATAAACCATTGCTCATTGGTTTATGTTAAATAAGCCTAGAATTATTTATATTAAGAAAACCAGTTTTGGTTTATATTAAGAAAATCGTGAGTGGTTCATATTAGATAATCCATGACTGGCTTATATCAAAGAAACCATGACTGGTTTACATTTAGTAAACAAAAACTAGTTTACATTACATAGACCATTAAATCATTAAATAATTGTCTATTTGAAATAAAAGAAATCAGTGTGACTTGATATCACATAGGACATGTTTACCTGGACACCTCTATTCATCTATACACACTGCACTCAGGAAATCTGTATACAATTGACCCCTCTGTGTCAATTCAAATTGATTACTGTGGTTTTCAATACACCTGGTTTATTTCCCAAGATGGCCAAGGTATATTTCCCAAAAAATTCAATAAATCTGTGCACCATTCATGAATTTGTGTTTTCAACTCTCAAGGATCAGTCTGTAAACTCTTCACATATACCAGACAATCTTTTCTCCCTGGGGAATTTTTCTCCAGTTAGTTAATCTACTGGATTTCTTTTCATTTTGGGAGTAAATACAGATACTCTTAAAACAGTAATCTTTATCTCTTTCTTTGCCTTTCTTTGGATATTGGTGCTCATATTATTCACTAATTCCATTGTTCCTTCTGGAAGGTTGCAACATTCAGAAAGGACTTACTTGGCTGGCTTCTTTCCTTGAATTGCATATCCTTTGTGCTTGCACTTTCCCATATTAAAGAGAAATATTCTTATCCTTCTGTGTTTAATTCTTTTTTGAGTCTTATAAGTGAGGACCATGATTACTGAGTTCCAGGCCACTATTGGTATCCCCAAGAGCCCCTGTGAAAGACTGCCTTCAGCCCATATTTTAGGTATATAAAGCTGTACTATTTAACAGTTGACATATGTTGTTTTAATCCAAACCTTTCATTTTTTTAAAAAAATAAATTAGTAAGCTGTTTTCAAGTGCTCACCTGTTCTTTTCTTTTTCTCGCATGAGTCAATTGCTTTCACAATGTAATTTTTGAAATTCCCAATGTTAGCTATTTAAAGCATAATCCTTATTTTTGTGCCATATTCTTTTTTACAAGCTTTCAAAATGGAGGAATCTTTTTGGCCTTTCCAGCTGTATGGCAAGAGCTCAAAACAAATGGAGGCTATCTGATACAGGAAGATACACACCACCAATATGTACATTTCTTTTGGTCCCACTTCAATCTGAAAGTTTAAGTTGGAATTTGAAAAAGACCCAAATTTTCCCCTTGGTAATATTTTGAAGATATATTACTCACTACTACCTCTCAAAGTAGCTATGATTAAAAAACATTTATATTGATAAAAATCCAGAAATGAAGTAATTGTATGAAAAAATAGTTTACCTCAATTACATTTCTTGAGTCTTATGCAAAGAGTAAGAAAAGTATTTTAAAGAACACAAGTAGTTATCTTCAATAAAGATTAATAGATCTCATATTCTAAAAAGAATCTGAGGAAATACATTATTTATCAAAATTATTATCAAGTTTGAATTAATTTGTATTAAATTATCATAAAAATTGACAATTCAAAAGGGATTTAGTATAAAACCTTAACAAATTTTTGGTACAAATTTTCGGGCACAAAAGTTCTTAAAAGAAGCTATTACTTCAACAGTGAAGGTTGTGAATCCTTTTCTTTGGAGAGAAAAATGTGTTTCAATAATGAAAAAAACCTTTTTTAATTTATAATACTGCATTTCTAAAGCCCTTTACAAATTATTAACATGATCTATTAGGAAAGAATAATGGAAATTTGAAACTGATAAATTGAAAAAACTTTAAAAGGAATTCTATCCCATCTTTTGACATTCAAAATTTCACCAATTGGATTTGATAAAATTGAAAATTCTTTAAATAACTGGGTGCAGATAGAATATAGAAAGTATAAAAGCATCGAAATAAGTTTACTCATATAATAAATTGTATCAAACAATTGTAAAATTGTTATTGAGAAGTAAGAAAATTTTTCTTGATTTGATTAATTAAGAACTAAAAGGAAAATTACTTATCAGAATCAATTTTAAACAAAAATGAATTTTTTCTCTTTGAAATTTTTTTTAATCATAAAAATATTGTTCCTTAAGCTTCAACATAGCATCAATAAAAGGAATTATTATTATAATTTTGTCTTTCAAATATAAGAAAAAACTGAATTCTAATTTTTATTCCAAAAAGTTTTAATAAATGTTTTTTCTTCATTTCACTCTTCTTTGAAGGAAGAATCAAAATTTGTACTCTTTGATGAGATTTTTTGAAGTTTCTTTCTTCGGAAAATTGAGTTAATGAAGAGCTGAAATATATATCAACGTCGTCACTGCTAATCTTCAGTATTTCTTTCTACCATATAATCAAATATTTGAGAGAGGTAACTCTTTATACTACAAGTATACTATCCAATATAAATCAATATTTTTGGCTTTATGGGAGAACAGGAATTATTTGATTATCATTTTATTGAGAAACTAATACTGAAAATTTAAATAAAACTGACATATGGCAAGAAGAATTAGATCTCAGTCTCAAAAGATCTTCAATAAATCAAGAAATAGAAAATCTTTTGACCATTTTGTTGAATCATTTTTTGAATAATCAATACAACTATCAATAAAGGAATGAAAAAAGTTAGTTAAATGAAGCCTCGTCATCAAAATAAAATCAAAAAAACTGCCAAAAATATTTCCCATTTGATTTTCAATTTATTTCTTTCTTTCAATTGAGCAACATAATTTAAAATACTGAGAATTTCTTCTTTAAAAGAGTTTCATTGTTCTGGTTTTTCATTAAATTTAACTAGTAAGGCTATAATTGTATTCCAAATTCGTAATATTATGCTTTAGCTGATCAAATTTGATGAATTTGTTTTAATGATGAAGTCACCTCTTGATATGTAAGGGCCAATTACCTATCCATAATTTTATGAAATCCTAATTGGCTATATTTTTGCTATTGGTATAAATCTTTGAATAATTTTAATACAAAAGACAAATTTGGATTAAAAATTTTCCTTTAAAATATTAGGTAGTGTCAACTTTCTGAAATTCCACCTCAAAATATCATCAGATTTCTCACCTCAATCCCACATGAAAACCCTTCATTTTTCATGATTCATTAAGTACTTTATAAGCTTATTGAACTGATATTTCCTCAAAACAGTATATTTTAAGGAAAACATTTTTAAGCTCAATCACCTGTATCTTATATTGATACTTGACCTAATTTGGTATGGTAAAGTGTATTATTTCATTTATGGGTTTATTTTTAAATCTTCAGAGATGTGCGATGAAGTTTGAATCAAATTTTGTTTGATATATATATCCTTGGATTTGTTATCTTATCTACTCATATTATTTATATTATTTATTTAATATAAAGTCAACAAGATTAAAAAAACATAGCCCTGGGATTCTACATCCTTCTGTTCATTCAAGTGTGAGTACTTTATTATCATGGACTGGGTTTCAATTTGATCCATAGTGTGAGCCTTGAGGTATATTTTACATACCCAAATAGGCCACAATTATCCTAAAAATAAATTTTGAATTATGCATAACTCATAAGTCATGCATATATCCAAAATTCATCATTTCCAATTTCAGAAAAGATTAATAACATTTTATTGAGTAAGTAAATCCATGGATTTGAGACCAGATTTGGATTCTACACAAAAGTTCACCTAGGGTAGCTTCATAGAGTGAATAAGCTCAAATTAACTCTTTGAGGTGGTAAAATGGAAAATACTTCAATACCACATCATCAATACCACATAAAAGATCTGTGAAAATTTTTATTTTTCTTAATTTCACGCCAAAATAATGGGAATGTGAGAAAGCCTGTGTTACATATACACTAAGAATAGTGTTATGCATGTTTTGAGCACTCAATATCATGGTATTATTACATGGACTTTTGGTACACCCATAGTGGATATCTCACTTTAAGCTTAAATTTCTATTTTGACTTGAAAAATAAGCAAGGGGGACAAAAGACATCAAAGAGAGCCAGGGTACCCAACTTCTGAGGCCTCAGAGGCGTGGACAACTCCAAAGCTTGGATCCATGGCTGATCTTGGCCTAATTGGTAAACTAAAACCTTTTGGGAACTTGGTTACCATGTTACAACTACAGTAAAACTTAAGAAAATAGCAAATAACCTGCTATTTTGACATGTCAAGGAGGTAAAAAGCTACTTACACTCCTGTAACCATGTCAATTCTTAATGATTTTCCTTGGATAAACCCCAAAAGAGTAATTAAAACCCTTTTTGGACTTGTATCCATTGATTTACCTCATAGCAACCAGTGAAACACTGATATTTGCAATTCTATGTAGAAATGAGGTAAGAACTTCAAAAATTCATTAAAAATACAATTCTTAATGAATCTTTCTGAAACCTTCAGGACTGATGGAGAACTTTATTATCTATGTTACAATCAAAAAGTATTACAGTTTTACTAGTAAAATTAAAAGCTTTACTTACAGTCCATTTATGACTATTCTACGTGAAACACTGAATCTTCAAAAATTCACAGTAATTACAACCTGTGATGAAATTGGCAATACCATTGATAACTGTGAGAAATCAATGATTATTTTGGAATAAAAGAAGATTTACAGATGTTACTCCTTTTATTCTCAACCATATTGGGGGTGGTAGTCACGTAAAAGCATCAATTAAGTAATTATGATAATCTTATGTGACAACAGATGATGCAATTGATAATCCAAAAGGGTTTATTGTTTTCTCACTCACTGGTTTTTCAGTTTGCTCCATGGCACGCCTCTGTGAGCTGCTGTTGACCTAAAAGAGGCCTCCTCTTTCTGTTTTTTCCAATCATCCTCTCATTATCATTTAAACCATTATTACCAACAAGTAAGTATTAGTTACAGCTATTCTTAAGTGTTTTAAAATCTTTCAGAATCAATCATAAATACGTGAGATCATAGAATCCAACTATATATTGTTGTAATACTGTTATAAATCTATTTTGATCCTTAAAATCCACAACTCTACGTCAAATCTCTCTATCTTATCTTTCAATAAGTTCTTTGGAAAAATAGTGAGTGATTTATTTTTAATTCTTAAAGTTTTTCTCTAAAATTAGTTTTCTTCAATAATTATCATTATAATTATTCTTGCAAAAGATAATTTTAATATTTTAATAAAAAGAAGTTTTATTATTAAAATCTTCTTGTAATTGATTCTTGTAGACAATTACTTGCTCACTGTTAAAATCACTAGTAGTGCTTAACACGTGAAAGAAATAATTCTTTAATTATTTAATTGTGGTTATAATAATATTTTATTATTATATTTCATAAGAACAGACATAGTACTGTTGATTAATAGTAATATTATCATCAGTTTCATAGTCACATCTTACACTTAGCTGATTCCTTGTTTGTTTTTAGTATTTCATATTCAATAATCATATATCCATAAACCAAATAATTTTCTATCCCATCTTATTTTTTTAATTTAAGCAGCAGCTCCTTCTATTAGCTTACTCCTAGTGCCATATAGTTATTTGTGACCAATTTTGAAAATAAAGGAAGAAAGATAATTTTTGACAAAACTTAATTAATAAAACTGGGGCTGGGATTACTTAATAAAATGAGCAAAATTGGTTGAATTCTATTCCTGGAAAATTTTATAACATTTGCCCTATATTTTTGGGAATTGATCCTATACTTTATAAACAACCAATTGTAAGATTTGAATTAACTTCATATTCCCAATATTTACAATTTTTAAATAGCCATCCTGCGTAGCCATATAGCGTAATGAGGTAATCTGTTAATTGAAATGATATTTTCCCTCTCCGATTTGAAATTTTACAAAAGATTTTGACTGTGATGAATAATAATATCAAGGAAAACTTCAAGCTATACAAAGCTTATGAATTGAATCCTAATGTAGAAATATATGCCCCCATTGTATTTCCTTAGTTATCTTCTCAAAAACCAATAGCTTAGAGATAAATTTACTTTAATCAATGCCGCTGATATTGATACAAGCTTATAAAGAAGGAAAGATATGAATATAAATTAAAAGTTCAGTTTAAAATTGAAATCTAATTTAAATCCCTTGAAGATATTCATATATGAATTTTTTAAGGTATTTGAGGCCCTCCATAAGTGGAATTTAGCTTCAATATCTCATCATATGGTAAAATAACTAGAATGAAATTCTCATAATTCAATGCCAAAATTCCTAATATAGAACATCCTAGTATTTGATGTAACTCATCAGGAATATTATCAAAGGAAAAGGCAAGAGAATATTTCTGAGGAAAACATTAAAAATGATAAAAAGTGACAATATAGGTTTTTTGAAAGGAATTCAAAATGCAATTTGAGAAAGGGATTGTTGAGTGTAAATCTTTCAATTGGTAAAATTGAAATTACAGATGCAATTTGATGAAGGAAGTCAAAAAATTCTGGAAGGAAACATAGAAGAGACATTCTCAAATGAAATTAAAAAGGCATGATATGGATGTAAAAATATCAGCATTAATTTCCACTCACTCAATTTCAGTTTCAAAAATTATTATTAATAAATAATACACATTTTATTAGTGCTTCTAAACCTTTCTTTATAGTATGCTCTCACATGTATTTGAGTATCTCAGTAACTTATGATTGAATAAACTATGAAAATTATCTTTGAAGGTTTCTTTTAAAACCCTTTCCGCTTATAATTTAAATATTTGATGATTTAAGGATATTAAATGCGGCTTTATAAGACATTTCATTCAATTATTCAGTGTGATTAAATATTTTTAAGGGTGAATTTCAACTTCAAGAGGTTTTATAATGAAGAATCCAGGTTTGAGTCCAGCTCCAATATCTATCGGTGGTCTGAACTCATTTTCAATTTTATCTCAATATTAATTGTTATTTTCATGTATTTTTTGGAAAAATTCAAATTCAGAGTTGAATTCTAAATTCCTCACAACATTTTAAAAAAAATTGAATTTCATAGCTTCCTTTTTTGTTTTTTCCTTTGCAATTATACAAATAGATGTTGAAACTCTTCCTATTTTGAAGATATAATGTCAATAACATCCAAATAAAATGAGATAAGACTCATATTCATTGCTACCTCAATATTCATTTTCATTAATCAACCCTTGTGATACTCTAAATATTTTCAGAAGAGATAATATACTGTTGTATTCCATACCTTTTTCCCAGTTTCAAAAAATTCTTTGTGAATTAAAAAGTTGGAAAAATCAAGATCTCAATGACTAATTCAGGAATTCACCCCTCAAAATACCATATTAAAAGCCCAAAAATACAGTGACAACAGTGATAGCATTATGGAAAGGCAGAATTTAGCATTCAGAATAGAAATAACTAGCATATTTCTATAATTAAATGAATAATAGAGAAATCTAATCTTATGGAGCTATACAATAAAACTTATATATCAGCCTTACAGAATCTGCAAAATAGGCTTATTGCATAAAGAAAACTCAAAAATCACATGGACAAAGTGAAATTGTAGCATTATATCCACCCCAAATTTGTCAGGAAGATTTTATTATGAAGAATCACAATCATCAAAAGGACTATCACAAAGCACAAGGATCAGCTGACAGTATCAAGTTCAACTCAATACATAAAAATCCACTAAAAACTTGAGAATTACACAACAATACAGGAACCCAAAGAAGGCTTATGCGGTCCACATGCATAAGATCTGAACATTACACAGCCACAAGATCATCAAATTTAACTTAATTCAAATTCAACTAGCTGCATGCAAGTAAAAAACACTAGACTCAGAACTTCACAGAAATTACAGTAATCATATATTACAGCTCATAAGCTATCCCCACATTACACAACATGATCACCTGGGATTAAATAAATCTTACAAACAAATTATGCAAAGGCTCATTGACATGACACCATCTTCATCCTTTGCTCACCAGCACTAATTCCTCCAGGCTGTGCAAGCTGACTAAAGCAGTGTAAAGGACAAGTCATCTGATATTTTTTATCAATATCTCCGCCAAGAAAAAACATCTCAATCTTAAATTTAGCCAAACAAATGGTGGAAATATCTCGATCATATGACACTATTATCAATTTGGCACACCAGAAGTAATATCTCAAGGCTGTGAAAGCTTACTAATGCAGTTTAAAAATTCATCTGACTTTTTTGTACAAGAATCCACACCAGTGAAATTATCTCAAGGGAAAGAATTAAGCTTTACATGTAGAGCCCATGTGTAAGGTGTGGATATGAAACTTTGATTGAAACTCAAGTACTTTTCCTGTCGTCAAAATTTGTTTAAGGTTAAAATTTGATTAAAAATAGTATGAAATAGTATTTTTAGGAGGAAACACGCCAAATTTATTGCTTTCAGCCTTATAAGTTTAGAGCAATAATATTATCTAGATTTATTGTTTTACTAACAATAAAAACGTATCCAAAAATACTCTAAAAGAGATATTTAAGGCTACAAAAGAAATTTCTCAAAGAGCAATTTCAATTGGAATTAATTGAGCAAAGAGATGCAAGAAATTAATTAAAGAAAAAGTCTTTAAAAATATTATCAAAGAGAAAACTCACCCAAAAGTGACCAGGGTGCATTTGGAAACAAAGTGACAAAGCTTACAGTGATGAAAGATGCTTTAATTGACTTATGGGGTGGTTCAGGGGTAAAAATTATTATAAGAGTTACAAAAAGTGATTATAATGATTCTTTTGTGTGGTTGAAAGGTTTAAAATGATTAAATAAGGGTGGTCGGGATCTTTTATTGATTTGTTTAATGGTGTTCAAACTAATTATAAAAGGAAAAGATTGTAACATGAAGAGAAAGATGAATCAAAGAAGACATTCTTTTATAGCCATCAATTTTCTTACTCAAAAAGTAAAGTTTACTCTGTTCAGTCGTGAAAAACACTCTGACAACAGAAAATCCAATTATGGCATCATTGAACCCTGGTTTAGACCAAAAACGGGCTGGTTTTAGCCACTTTTGCTATTTTCAGCCATTTTGGACCCTTAAACCAGCCATTGCTATAGTGATACCTTCTTTCAAGTGTTCCATACACGTCAGAATGTGTGTAAGAGACATAGAAACCAGTTAAAACTGTTTTTACTAAGATTGTTCTAACTTAAGGGTAGTTTTACCCTCTTGGAAACAGTTAAAACTTCCCTGGTTGGTATCAAAACCTCATCATCAATTAAGACACAGAGCCTTTTAATCCATTCCAGGCTAAAATTGATGAACCTTTGCGTGTATTTTGACATCTTGTGCTTGTCAACAAGGATTTTGGGGGTCTGGCTCCCCCCCAAATTTATCTTTCCTTTAATTCCTCATCATGTGTTATACTTTTAATTTACATATTTAATTCAGCTGAGTTTTACAGTACACTTACCTTAATAATTGACACCTCATATGTAAATTACAGTTCACTTATGTAATACATGCGCACATTTTGACAGTCAATTGAAAATACTTCAATTCCTCATAACTTCTAAACTACACATGACACCTCAATTTTAACACAAAAATTGGTGCTTAACACAAAATGTGATGTGAATTAAATTAAGATTTTGAGAATCTTCAACTTTTGTACAGAAAATTCTAAAAACTTAATTTAAGCTTTTTTTGGAGTTGAGTTACAGAGCTTTTACCCAGAGGTGACCCCACCTTATTTTTTATGAGGGAATTATTGGTGAAATTATTTTCATATGTTGATTTGTTGATGAAAAGGTTATGATAACTTTGATTTTCCTTTTTTCCAAAAGTATTTCAATTTTGATATTTTTGTTGAAAATTCATCTTTACTTCATTTTTTCATCAAAAAAATGTGTAATTTTATTGTTGAATTTTAAGTAAATTTTTCATTTTATATATACATTGATATTTCTATTTTTTTTCTTTTGATGATATAAATAAATTTATTTTATTTATATTTATATCTTGTTTTTTTGTGGTGCTTTGGGTATATGAAAATACCTCTAAGGATCACATTAGGGGGTGTAAAAGTTACCAAATCTCACTCAAAATCCCGCATTAATTTGTTGAAATTTCAGAAATCCCACACCTCAAGAGTTGTGGAACTTTAAGGTACAAAAGCCCACGTTTTTTGGTACCAAATCCCATGTTTAAATACTAAAATTCCGCCTTTAGCTTCCCATAAAGGCACATGTTTAAAAGACACAACTCAGTAAGGGAATGTTAAATTGCATATAACTTTACTTCTCTTGCATAAAATATGAATACACTTGTGATTTAATAAATTATTTGACTCTTCATTACATTTAATACAGGCCTTTTCTTCATTTACTATGCCCAAAGCATTGAAAAGGCTACCTTTACTTCAGACGTTAAACTCACTGCAGCTCATTGATGCACTCAGCTCTGATAGTGATTCTGATATCCAGGAAGATATAATCTTATTAGATATGATAACCTCAAAAAGATACATCAATCCTCATAGAAGATACCCATCACATTACATGTATAGAATGAATGATTTACAAACATTATCATCTGAAACGTTTTGACAGCTATGTAGGACCACACATGAATCATTTGAAAAATTGGTTGCACAAATTCAAGCGGATAAAACCTTTCAAAACTCATCACAAAACAAGCAATGCAATCCTGCCATCCAATTGGCTGTGGCATTATCAAGGCTAGGATCAAATGGAAATGGGGCTGCTTTGGGAAAGATTGGAATGTTGTTTGGAATTAGCCATGGGGCTATTGTGTTGTACACTCAAAGTGTCATCCAGATATTCATGAAGTTGAAGCGCAAAGTGAGTGTGTGGCCAATAATAGAGCAACAAAGAGAGATGTCCCAAGTAATGCAAGCAGAACGCTTCCCTGGGTGCATTGGGTTTATTGATGGGAGTCTCATACCATTATCACAAAGTCCTCCCATTGATGGTGAAGCCTATTTTGATTGCAAAAAAAAGTGAGCTGTTGAATCATTATTCTTTGTTTCAATCTTACTGATGGTTTACATATAAGGTATTCTATGTCAATACAACTGGTTTGAAATATTAACAAACAGTTCACTGCTCTACATGTTGGTTGTACTGGGTCACTTCATGATTTGAATGTCTATCAACATATGAAAATAGCACAAAAACCTCAGGATTTTTATGAAAAGGATCAGTACTTACTTGCAGATTTGGCACATGCAAGCTCTCCTTGGGTTGTTCCAGCATATAAGGGAGTTGTAGCACAGAATGAAGACAACCATTCTTTCAATTACTGTCTAGCAAAATCAAGGGTCAGAATCAAGCATGCAATTGGAATTTTGAAGGGGTGGTGGTATTCTCTAAGGGAAATGCAAAATCAAATGAGGGATGATCATGAAATTGAATATTTTGTTAGTTGGGTTGTGTCTTGCACAATTTCACATGATATGTTAGCACAGATTGGTGATGAATGGTTTGATTTATATGGATATGATGATCCACCACATGCAGAAAATCTGGCCAACAATGACATTGGGGAAGATGTGGTAAATATGCATGAAAAAGTTAAACTGAGCACTTTGGCATGGAAAAATAGTCAATTGTAAATTTCATCAGGACAATTGGTTTATGTACGTAATTTAATGAAATACAACGGAGTGGAGATGTTATTCATAAAATAAAACTATATACAATTAACATTTTTTAGTTTATTTTTGGTCCTGCATATTTCTTTCAAAGTACCCATTGACTCTTGAATTAATTGCGGTGGGTGTCATTTTAAAGAATTTCTCACCTACATTAAATAATTTATTGTTTATTTGAAAAGAAAATCTAAAATGAGTTATTTTGTAATGATTGATAATTTCTGGACATAGTTTTGTTTTTTGATGAACCATTGTTGAAGTCTTCCAAAGAATTTCCATGATGCCCGGTTTTTTGGAAAAATTGATCTTCATTTTCAATTCGGGGAAGTGCAAGCCATGTCCAGAGGGAGTGAAGACAGTTGGAAGGGGATGAAAATCTTTTTTGGATACAAAAGAGAAAATAACATAAGTCCAGGCATTGAGATCATTCAAATCTTGGTGGGGTTTATTTAAAAATCCATCTTGAGTGACAATGACATTGGAAAAAGATTTGAATTCTTCCTTTGGATTGGCAGAAGTCCATTCAAGTTGACTGAAGTTTGGTAATTTGGCTGACTCCATTAATGACTGATTTTCTTGTGCGGCTAATTGTGAAAAATGAGAGATTCTGGAGTAAATGAATTCTTCATACTTTTAAAGTTTGGTCCATTGCATATTATCCAATTCAATATGTTGAGCAGACAAACCAGCCTTTCTGGAGTAAACAACTAAAAAGTTTGATAATAATTGGTAATTATTCAATTTGTAAGTTAAAAAATTCACACACCTGCAGATTTTCCAGCATCAGATCCAGGATGAAAGCCAATACCTTTCATAATTCCACCTAGGAGTTGTTTATTTGCTTTAATTTCTTGGCGATTGTGAGATAAGGACATCAATGTAATGATAAGGTCTTTCAGTATTTGAGAGTGGCCTGAGGAACGATCAAAAGGGGTGATTTCATAAATGCAGACAGGTAGATATGGATTTTGTGTTTTATCAATGATTAGGTAAGGGTGGGGTCAAGTCTTGATTGATGGTAGTTTTAACCATAAGGCATTGGCTGCTTTCTCGTCAATTGAAATGTTGGAAAAGTTCTTATATGCTGCATTTGAATGTCCAAGCTGAGGCATGATTTGTTTTGAATCATGAATATGTTGTCTTTGGCATTGGGTGAGTTTTTTTTATGATTGGTTTGGTTATTATTCTCTTCATGATGTTCTATCTTTGGTTTAGCTCTAACCATGACATCACTAGGAGTAACAATATTTGCATCATCATTCAAATGATTCTGATGATTTACTGACACTTTTTTAGTCCTAACCATAACATCATCAGAATAATTTGAAGAGTGAGAGGGGGGGCACTTTTTTGAATTTTAATGATGATGGAAGGGGGGAATGGGAATGACATTGCAAAGAAGACCCTTATAATATTAAGAAATCATAAAAAAGGAGTAAAATACAATTTAAATATTGATCAGCATGATCAAATAATAAAATGAATTGAATATGAAATTCACACAAAAAAAACATAAGTGAGTTCAGATGAAGATTTAAAAAAAATTCAAAAGAAAAAAAATATGATCAGAAATTAGCATCTTTGGATTTCCAAAAATAAAAAAAGAATAGTCATGATCAACGGAAAAGAAAAGGTTAAGTGATGAGAATCACCATAGCAATTCAAAGAGAAAAACACAAGAATTAAACAAGAAAAAAGTCAGTGATAATTCAATGAGAGCAGAATTGACTATGGAAACAAAACAAGAAAATATTTTAATTAATGGCGTCTTGGAGGCCTGGGAGAGCTGGAAAGATGAAGCAACACTTACCTTAATCAGGCAGTCAGATGCTGCCCAGCAGGAAGCTCATGTTGGGCAATGTGAGTAAGATGAGTCAAACAGGGAAGTTCAGCCATCATTTCACATATTGACTAATGATGATTGATGTGAGACTTGTGAGGGGAAATTTGAATTTGATCTTCTGATGACTCTGATAGATTGCTTTCTAAATCATTGGCACTGTGTTGAGCTCCTGTGCGTTATTGATCAAGTCCAAATCAACCAATATTAGATCATTGTCACAAGTGTCATGAATGACAGATTCATGGTCAGAATTAATATCAGCATTTTCATCAGATTTAATCTGCTAATAGGAATTGGAGATGGTTTTGCGGACTGATCTTTGGAAATAAGTTTAGTTTTGACAGTAGCTGAACGTTTAGCAATCAAAAGGTTTTTTTGATGATCTTATGGGCTACTGGAAGAGGGTGAGAGGGCTGGTGAAGAGAGATTGGCAGTGGTTAATTCAGATAAAGGATAAGATTGGTAAGGGGATGAAGAACGTAAAGGCGCTGAAAGGGTTAAAATGGATGAGAGAACTGAAGCAATAAGCCCCCAAGGCCCATTTCATCTAAGCCACCTAAAATTCCCAAAATCAAAAGAAAAGACGAAAAAACAACTTGATAATATTGAAAAGATGATAATTGAAGGGCAATCAGAGCGAAATTGGAAAGGGAACCCACCATTCAGCATGAAGTTTCTTTTCTTTGGGCCTATAGAAGATTGAACTTTTTTCTCCAATAACATTAATACAATGGAAACTCGGACATCCTTTGGGCATTTTTAGTTAACTTACCTCAACCGTTGAGAGCTCCAAGAGCATAAAGAAGATCAAGCGCCCACATTTGAGCATCTCCTGGTGGTGGCTCCAAACATTCAAAGCAGAATAAATCCTTAATCCCTAACGCCTTTAACAGTAATATAACATTTGCTAAATTGGTCCATTGGATTGCAGGGGCAGTAGCCTCTTGGAATTATTTCATGTAGGCCAACTTGGTATACAGGCAAAACGCTTTCCCCGGTGTGACACAACCCACTTGGGAAGCACATGGATTTGAAGCTGCGAGAAAGCACTGATTAAAATTAAACACAATTAGTAGTCGTGACCAACAGAAGAGCCATAAAGTAATACAAAATGGCACAACCACTAAGGATTTGATTCCTGTGTGTGGGGTATAAGAGTGTTGCTTTACAAATCCTGGGTCAATCACATAAACAACGCCATCAATGGTGATTTTTTTGCAGCTATGTTGGTAGCCAAACCAACATTTTGCGCTTTTTCTGGTTTTGGTTCAAATTTTTTGGCTTGCATCTCAGTTAGTAAATTCGCATCAATTGGAAAAATCACCAGCTCTTTTGCGCTTTGTCTGGTGTTGGTTCAAATTCTTTGCCTTGCATTGATCAGAAAAATCACCAGCTCTCCAATCTTATTTGCAAAAGCTCAAGCAGTCTCTGCTACAATTAATTGAGCACCTTCAATTTGATTTATCACCCTTTGGCTGCATAGTATGGATTTGCAACACAATCATTGCTGCAGCACGGAACTAGTTTGCTTCTGGGTTTGGAGTATATAGGATTTCCACTGGATACATCCTATGGGGAACTGATAACGATTGGAAAAAATGAGAAATCCTACATAATATGATCACCAAGAAATGAATGTTCCCAAAAACGCCAATTGCAACAATTAAGCAGTTTTGACCTACCTTAACTAATCCCAGCAAGATATCAGTACTGAAGGTGTGCTCGGTGCTGATCATCGAGAAGCTCTTGCTCAAGTCGATTGTTTCCTTCCCAAAGCCTTCTTTGAGCAGCATGATCCTCTTCATTGCTTTGCCATCTGCCCATGTTTTGCAGCCTTGTTAAGAACCAAAGATTAACATGATGAGGGACGTGGAACACAATCAAAAAGCTCATTAACTAGATAGTCAGCCTCCAGACTTGGACTTAGTTGCAACTGCGTAAGTGGAGAAAAGAAAGCACCATGTGAGGTTGTGGTTGTGGCCGTCTTCATCATATAAGTGAGCAATAAGTGTTCTGGCATATTGAATAGTCTCAAGACACTATTGCTCACCCATTGTCATAATTTGAGCCAAGTCGTGAGTCTCTTGAGAATGGTCGGCCTCTTTGAAATCAAAAAGAGCTCACCACAAAACCTGGCTCTGACATGGTGGTGTTGATGCCTAAGAGTAGCCTGTTGAAACAAGAGAAACAAAGATGAAGACTCACCTCAATCCTATAAGAAATATTTAAGAACTATTATGAAAGAACTACAAAGATCATCAATCAAAACATTAGTTTGATTGCACACAGTGTAACAAATGAGATAAAGACTCACCTCGATGCAATGAGAAATATTTAAAAAGTTTGACAAAAGATTGACAAAGATCATTAATTGAAAGATTAGTTTGAACGCACACAGTGTAACAAACAAATCTAAGACAAATTACCCACCTCGATCCAACAACAACCAACCATGAAGGTATGGTAACCCGTAGAAAACGTGCAATAGATTCCAAAAAAAAAATGATGATCGGAAACAATTTGGCTAAAATCAATTTTTGTTGGCCTTAAAAACAATGGTGTCTAGAAGGAGAATTATTGAAATACCAAGGGATGAAAAACGCTTTTGAATGAACTAGAAGGAATGCAGTTAGAAAATCAATTGTAATGACTACTTTTGGAAGAAAAATTGCATTTAAAATACAAACATCCATTCAAAGAAAAAAAATATGAAAAGGATGGTTCATCAACTAAAAACAAAATCAAATGTAAAAGTTTGAATGTAACTTCAAGCAACCCCAAAAAATAAAAAAGAACCCAAAGAAATAGCAACAAATCATAATAAAATGGGACCATTCAAACCAAAATTAAAACCCAAACAAAACAAAATAAAAAATTTGAAAACACATGTTTTCAAATTTTTATTTAAAGAAAGAAAAATCAAAATAAAAGAGATAAACACAAACAAAAAAATACCAATATATTTAAAAAAATCAAAATAAGGAAAAGTCCAGAAAAATCAAATAGGACATACCAAAATTATCCAAAAATCAAGAGAGAGGATTGTAAAGGCAAATTGAATTAAATTAAATTAAAAGAAAATGAGACAAAGAAAGGGGAAAAAAAGAAAAGGCACAATCCACTCTTAAGTGCCAAAAATTCAGCACAGAACAGAAATTTTGATGGCACCTTCAAATTAATTTGGTATAAACAAATCAAAATGAGCAAAAGTCCCAAAAAAGAAAATATGATATACCAAAAGCATCAAAAAATCAAGAATAAGGAAGCAAGTCAAATATTCAATTCAATCAAACTTACAGAAAATGAGACAAATAACGGATCAAAAAGCCATGGCACAAACCACCCTTATTTGGCAGAAATTCACCACAAAATTGAAATTTCAAGCACACCTTAAAATTTAATTGGTTGGCACACAGACCTGGATATTTGGCATGTAACATCATGATGCCAAACTTGCACAAATTTTCAATTTTGTCATAAATTGAAAGTCTATTTCAAAACATAAGATTGTTTCCAAATAAACATCAAATGTCTTTGACAAATCCCTATGTATCAAATTGTCACATAACATATACCTAATATGTCATTTTTTATTGATCAAAGTCAGAATTCGTTCCAATTCCGCAATTGGCCTGCTTGATGACAATGCCGCAATAGTGAGATCCATCTGGCATTGCTTTTCCTTAAGTTCACATTCCCAATTCCACTTTTATTTTTCAAATTCATGTTTCTTTGCATGTTGCTTCTGGTCAAAATCCATTTGTTTTTGTAACTTGACTTCTTCAAACTGTTGCTTTTCCATTTTGCACACTTTCTCTTCATTCCACCTCTCCCTGTCCCACTCCAAATGCGCATTATCACTGATTTCACGGGCTAATAAGCATAAATTTTGTCAGTAGGATTCATCATGGTAACCATGATTGCAAGTCATACCTTTGTTCCGTGATTAAAGTAAATTTGCATAAGTAGGTGCAAACATATCCAGCAACCTTTTCCTAGAACCACTCTTGTCATTCAAGTTGGGTGTCATGGCTTGATTATGCTTTTGTGTTGAATGCGTTATGTATTTACTTTGCTGGTAAAAGGAGAAATAATCAATATTGGAGTGAATAAATATCACTCTCAAATGTACTTACTGGATCATCTTGATGGTTTTCCACTGGAACCAAGTTATCCTCATTATGAAGCAAAGGATCCAGATTGTGAGGTGAATCCAAGCAATTATCCTCCTTTGAAAAGAAAATGAGTTTTAATTATCCAAGGTAAAAAAAGGAAGAGATGATAACTGGCGTTATCAAGCAAAACATCATCATCATCACCATTGAAACTGTCTTTTTCTTACAAATCATAGCTTGCAATGGGAGTGACATTGGGCTTGTGGCCAAAAAGCACATCCATTTCCGCATAGCAAGGACACATAATTTCCATCTTTTCACTCATTGATTTTATTACTTTCCTCTCATCTTCTTCCATTATTCCAGCCCCAGTTAAGTTTTTGAATTTTTTTGCTGCCATATATTTCTTTTTATATGTTTTCCATTGATCTCGGATGCTGCTTGAGCTAAGGTTTAGGTGATTCCGTGATTTTTTGTTGACCTCAATGGCCATATGCTGAAACACATGCTGCTTTGAGGAAGGAGGTCTTCCAGTAGATGTTGAACTGCTAGTACCAAAACATGACTCAAAATTGGATTTGACTGAAAGCCAATTAATTATGGTTAAATAATCCATACATATTAAGTGACCTGATGGATGAGGCAGGCCAGAGGTTATCTTCATATCTGTCTTGATTTGTGTTTCTTTGGATCAAGGAATTATTATATGGATGAAGAAGTATAAATGGACTGTAAGCTGTTCAGTCAGATTGTTCAAAATGGAGTGTAGAAGAATATGTTGTACCGGTATGATTTGTGAGTACTCATTTGGGTTAGGTTTCAAGCTGAAATCCCAGATGCATGGGATTTGGTCAAAATACCAGGGAACTCAGTTAAAATTCCATGAGATTTACACATAAAAAACCTGGGATTTAGTGTTGGGATTTGGGTACCGAATCCCATTTTATTTTAAGGAGAGTACTCAATCCCCCACTTTAAAATTGGCAGTGGCATGTCATTTGTCCCATTTGTCTTTAGCATATGCAAATGAGTCTTCCATGCACCTTACTGCATGCTTTCTAGCTTTTTCTAGTATTCCTTTGAAGTTAGCAGCTGTAGGATGTATCTCACCCAAATTTTTCCTCAGGGAATCCTGAGGTAATTTGGTATTCCATCCTTTTTCTAGAATAGCAGGAGCTTAATTGCTACTGGCATGAATGGATGTCCTATATGCCAATTCTAGCTCTGGTAAAATAGTACACCAATCATGGGTTAATCCATCAAAATCCATAAATTTAAGGCCATATGCACAAAATCTTCTTGCCATGTCTTCCAAGGTTTGGATCATTCTTTCAGGCAGACCATCAGTTTGTGGGTGGTAGGCTGTAGAGAAGGAAAACTTTGTCCCAAATAGTTGGTGTAGATTTGTCCATAGTGCTGAGGTGAATTTAGGATCTCTGTCACTAATAATGTTTATGAGTATTCCACTCCATGATACTACTCTATTCCATATCAGAAGAGCTGTATCCATGGCTGTATCATCTTTGTGACATGGTAGAAATATTGAAGTCTTCCCAAATCTGTCAACAATAACTAGGCAAGCATTATAATTTCTATCACCCCCTGGTGGTAGGCCAGTTACTCCATAAATATGGACAATTTCCCAAGGTCTACTGGGTTCTTGGATCTTGATCATATTTCCAAGTCTTTTGCCAGTGGATGTATTCGCCTTTTGACATCTGTCACAAGTTTTCCAATACTCTGCAACATCTTTCTGCCACATTGGCCACCATATACAGATCTTCATTGTTTCTCATTCTCTGTCTTCAGAAAGATGTCCTGAGAAGGGTCTGTCATGGAATTCTTTCAGTACAAGATTGATTAAGGACCTGTCCACAACTGTCATGACACATGTATGCTGAGTTCTATGGTAAATTATACCATCAAGTAAGTGGAATCTTCCTTCCTCATATGATATTTTCCATATTTTATCCAAGGCATGTATAAAAGAGTTGTTGTTACAGTCTTTAGTAAGTAATTAGAATAAAATTCTACAATTCCTATGCTTAGTATAACTGTTTCTCACTTCTACAAAGAAAGTGGTGTTGAGATATGTAATACTGATTCTTTTTATTGGGATCTTTGGGGAAGCGTCTTCTGGAAGATAAGAAGTATTATCAATATTATTTGGTAATGGCAATCTGCTCAGTCCATCTGTATCTTATTGAATATTCCCATATTTGTGAACAATAGTCATATTACCCTTATACTCTTTTATGGCTATTTGCCATCTGAGCATCTTTCTTTTAGGTGTCTTCATGTTCAAGAGGGACTTAACAGTGGTACAATCCGTTATTACTTCAAACTCACATCCTCCCGGGAAGTAATTTATCTTTTCCAAGTCCCAGACAATGCATAAACACTCCATTTGACTTTCTCCATATCTGGATTTGGTTGGTTTGATTTGCCTGAATATGAGGCATATGGGTCCTTCCACAGGTTTATCATTGATAATCTGGACTTGATGAAGTGCAGCACCAAGTCCATTGCCTGATGCATCAATATAAATCTTGAAAGGAAGCCTAAAGTCTGGCATCAGTAAGAGTGGAGCAGTGTTTAAGGCTTGTCCTAAATATTCAAAGGCTTTGACTCTGTCAAAAGTCATTTCAAACACTGTGGCCTTGTCACACAATTTATAAAGAGGTCTTGCTATGGATGCAAAATCTTTAATATGCTGTCTGTAATATCCTGAAAACCCTAAAAATGACTGAATTTCTTTTTTGTTCTGAGGCATAGGCTTCAGTAGTACTGCTGCAGCTTTGATTTTTTCAATTCCAAGGGATAAACCAGATACTACATGTCCCAGTGCTTTGAGCTCTTTTAATCCAAAATGACATTTCTTCAAGGAAATTTTCATGTTTACAGATCAAAGTTTGGTCAAAACTCTGCATAATCTGTACATATGTTCTTCCCAATTCTTGGAAAAGACAATAATGCCATCAATGTAAATGATTAACCATCCTTCTGAAAGCTCTTCGGGGAAGATTTCATTAATCATTCTTTGGAAGCTTGAAGGTGCATTCTTGATAACAAAAGGCATCCTCAAATATTCATACACTCCAGAATGAACAATAATTCTCAAGTATTTTATTGCTCTTGGTGTCACCCCGTTATGAAGAAATCCTTTCAGGGCATCCATAGTTCTGATATACACTGCTTGAGATATCTGGGTAAGGGCCATTTGGATTTTTGGTATTGGGTTGCTGTCTGGAACAGTGTAAGTGTTTGGAGCTCTAAAGTCCCCAACCATTCTAGAATTTTCATGATGCTTTGCCAATATGACTGGTGTAGTTATTTCTAATTCCTCATTATGTCCAACCCTCCTTATCATAACAAGATCTAGGACTTCTTGAATATGTATTTCCAGAGCGTCTCTTGATTTAGGACTTGCTGGATATTCAGGTCTTCTTAGGAGTGATGGATAAGATCTTTAAGTATTAAGGATGATGTCAACTTCATGACCAATAATTTCTCCAAAAGATTCTTTGTCTGATGCAAATGCTTCTTTGTGGTCATATAAAAGGGCATAAAGTTCACTTTGCTGTTTATCACCAAGATGAAGGCTCAATTTAGCTTCATTTAACTGTTCACATTTGAATTTCTCGAGCTCTAGGCTTACTGGTGATACTTTGCTTACTGTAGTTTGTCTTTTAAATGGTAGAAAGGCAAATTTGTGATGCTTATTGTCTCCAATAGTAGATTATCTGTCCTTGTTGCTATGTAAGTCTATTCTGTAAGATGTGTCTATGAAACTGATGATAATATTACTATTAATCAACAGTACTATGACTGTTCTTATGAAATATAATAACAAAGTGTTATTATAACCACAATTAAATAATTGAAGAATTATTTCTTTTATTTGTTAAACACTACTAGTGATTTTAACAGTGAGCAAGTAATTGTCTACAAGAATATTTTAAGAATAAAGTTTCTTTTTATTAAGATGATAAAATTATTTTAATATATAGTTATCTTTTGCAAGAATAATTATAATGGCAATTCTTGAATAAAAATAATTTTAGAGAAAAACTTTAAGAATTAAAGATAAATCACTCACTCATATTCCAAAGAGCTTATTGAAGGATAAGATAGAGAGATTTGACGTAGAATTGTGGATTTTAAGGATCAAAAGGAATTTATAAGAGTATTACAACAGTATATAGTTGGATTCTATGACTTCACAGCTTTCTGATTGATTCTGAAAGAATTAAAACACTTAAGAATAGCTTTAACTAATACTTACTTGTTGGTAACAATGATATAAATGATAATAAGATGATTATTTGGAAAAAGAAGCAAGAGGAGGTCTCTTTTAAGTTAACAACAGCTCACAGACGCGTGCCATGGAGAAAACTGAAAAGTCAGTGAGTGAGAAAACAAGAAACCCTTTTGGATTATCAATTGCATCATCTGTTGTCACATAAGATTATCATAATTACTTAATTGATGCTTTTACGTGACTACCATCCCCAATATGGTTAAGAATAAAAGGAGTAACATCTGGAAATATTCTCTTATTCCAAAATAATCATTAATTTCTCAAAGTTAGCAATGTTATTGGAAATTTAATCACAGGTTGTAATTACTGTGAATTTTTGAAGATTCAGTGTTTCATGTAGAATAACCAAAAATGGACTGTATGTAAAGCTTGTAATTTTACTAGTAAAATCATAATTCTTTTTGGTTGTACCATAGATAATACAGCTCTCCACTATTCCTGAAAGGTTCAGAGAGATTCATGAAGAATTGTATTTTTAATGAATTTTCGAAGTTTTTACCTCATTTCTATGTAGAATTGCAAATATCAGTGTTTTACTGGTTGCTATGAGGTAATTCACTGGATACAAGTCCAAAAAGGGTTTTAATTACTCCTTTGGGGTTTATCCAAGGAAAATCATTAAGAATTGACATGGTTACAGAAGTCTAAGTAGCTCTTTACCTCCTTGGCACCTCAAAATAGCAGGTTATTTGCTATTTTCTTAAGATTTACTGTAGTTGTAACATGGTAAGCAAGTTCCCAAAAGGTTTTAGTTTACCAATTAGGCTAAGGTCAGCCAAGGATCCAAGCTTTGGAGCTGTCCATGCCTCTGACGTCTCAGAAGCTGGGTACCCTGGCTCTCTTTGATATCTTTTGTCCCCCTTGCCTAATTTTCACGTCGAAATAGAAAATTAAGCGTAAAGTGAGATATCCACTATGGGTGTACCAAAGGTCCATGTAAGAATACCAGGATATTAAGTGCTCAAAACATGCATATCACTATCCTTAGTGTATGTGTAACATTGGATTTCTCATATTCCCATTATTTTGGCTTGAATTTAAGAAAAACAAAAATTTCCATGGATGTTTTATGTGGTATTGATGATGTGGTATTGAATTATTTTCCATATTACCACCTCAAAGAGTTAATTTGAGCTTATTCAATTTATGGAGCTACCCTAGGTGAATTTTTGTGTAGAATCCAAATCTGGCCTTAAATCCATGGATTTACTTACTCAATAAAACGTTATTCATCTTTTCTTGAATAAAAAATGATGAATTTTGGATATATGTATGACTTATGAGTTATGCTCAATTCAAAATTTATTTTTGAGATAATTGTGGCCAATTTGGGTATGTAAAATATACCCCAAGGTTCACATTCCCTCCCACCAAAAAATAACATTGTACTACAGCTTTATCAATGGTATGAAGAATAAAAGGCCCCAAAAGGGGTTAATTTCCACTGTCCAACCTCTTTACATTACTCAGATAAAGTAATTTAAAGCACATTTATAGATATATTCAGGCTTGTGGCCTTATTTCATGTCTAAATCTTCTTAAAGGTTTATCTGAGTCAGGTATTTCTGATTCTGCCAGCCATTCATCTTCATGGACTGGATTTCTATATCTGACTAGATATTCTCATTGATTTTTACCCCTAAGTCTCCTTTCTTTAATGACTTTCTTCATCTTTTTTGTCTTCATCCTGCTCCACTGGTGGTACAGTCAAAGGAGTTGGGTTCCTTAAAGGAAACAGTTCTTTGTCAGTTTGTTGATAAGGTTTTGTCAGGCTGACTGGAAAAGTGAGGTGCTTATTTTCCAATTCTCCACTTAATTCCACTTGAACTGCATTGGTTCCATGTAAGGCAACAATAACAAAAGGTCCTACATAAGAATGTTTAAGTTTCTTTGGGCCTTTGATATTGTTAAAATTCAAGGTTGAAACCAGAACTAAGTCCCCTACTTTGAAGTCTGGTACTTTATGACTCTTGTCCCACTTCTGTTTTGCATAATCAAAAGAATCATTCATACTTTGTTTTGCATGATGTTTTACTTTATCAAGCATTATCTTGAAGCTGGAATCTGTAGGATGAATGTCAATCAAGTCTTTCCTCAGTGTGTCTGCTGGGAGTCTTGGATTCCATCCTTTTTTTAACATAGCAGGAGTTTTTCCTGTGGAAGACTGGACTGATGTCTTATATGCCGATTCTAATTCAGGTATAAGAGTGCACCAGCCATGGGTAAAGCCATCTGAGTCTTTGAATTCTCATCCATAAGCACAGAATCTCCTGATCATGTGCTAATGTTTGAATCATTCTCTCTGCCATCCCATCAGTTTGAGGGTGATATGCTGTAGAAAATGATAACTTGGTCTTGAACAATCTATGACTATTGGTCAAAATTGCAGATGTGAGTTTGGGATCTCTGTCACTTATTATATTCTTAAAGAATCCTGTATGAGAAATAACTTAACTCCATAGAAGAAGAGCTGTATCCATGGCAGTGTCATTTTTATGGCATGGTAAGAATATGGGAGTTTTGCTATATCTGTCCGCAATGACTAAACAAGAATTATAACGTTTGTCACCACTTGGAGGAAGTTCTGTGACCAAATCCATGTGGACAACCTCTCAAGGGGATTTTTGTTCTTGAATATGGATCATTAGCCCAAATTTCTTGCCTGTACTTCTGTTTGCTTTTTGACATCTGTCACAGGTATGGCAATATTCAATGGTTTCTTTTCTCCAAGATGGCCACCATGCACTGTTCTTCACTTTTTCTAGTGTTCTGTCCTCTGACAGGTGTCCAGAGTAGATGCTATCATGGCATTCATGAAGAATGGTATTGATAAGCAATCTTCTGCATAATGTCATTACACAAAAATGTTTGGTTCTATGGTAAATAATTCCATCCAACAGCTGAAATCTTCCTTCAGAATAGGAATTTTTCCAAACTTCATCCAGTGCATTGACTAAAGATGTATCTTTTGCAGTCTTTATCCAACAAAGAAGTCCAGATATGTCAATTCTTGTCTTTCTTATAAGATTCTCTGACTTCTTCAAAGGATTCAGTCCAAATATCAGTTTTGTTAATCCCTTCAATTGGAATTTGTGGTTCAGCTTCCAAAGGTACATAAGCTGGGCTATCAGGAGTGTTGGCTAATGCCCACCTGCTAAGTCCATCAGCATTCTTGTAAATTTTCCCTGCTTTGTGAACTATAGTCATGTTTCTTCTATATTCTAGAATGGCTATTTGCTATCTCAACATATGTCTGTTGGGTGTTTTCATGTTAAGAAGTGATTTTACTGTATTAAAGTCAGTTATTAATTCAAAAACACTGCCATAAAGATAATAGTGTAATTTCTCAAGTGCCCATACCAAACATAGGCACTCCATTTGGCTTGCACCATATCTGGCTTCTGTTGGTTTGATTTGTCTTGAGATATAACAAACTGGTCCTTCTGTGGGTTTGTCATCAATTGTTTGGACTAGATTTAGGGAAGCCCCTAATCCATCTCCACATCCATCAATGTACAATTTAAAAGGAATATTCCAGTCAGGCATGAGGAGTAAAGGTGCTTCTGTAAGAGCTTTCTTTATCTTCTCATAAGCTCTAATTCTCCCCTGTGTCATCTCAAATACAGTCTGTTGATCACAGATTCTATATAGTGACTTAGCTAGAGTTGCAAAGTCTTTCAGGTGTTGCCTATAATAACTGGCAAACCCAAGAAAAGACATCATTTCTTTCTTATTCTGGGGTATTGGCTTAAGTAACACTGCTGCTACTTTGTTTTTTTCAATACCTAAGCTTAAACCAGAGACAACATGTCCTAATGCTATGAATTCTCCAAAATGAAATTGCATTTCTTAAGTGAAATTTTCATGTTCACTTCTGCAACCTTGTGAAGTACTCTTGCAAGGCTTTCAAGGTGCAAAGACCATGAATCAGAACATATGATAATATAATCAATATAAATGATAAGCCATCCTTCAGACAATTCTGTGGGAAAGATGGTATTCATCATTCTTTCATAATGAGGTAGAGCATTTTTAATGCCAAATGGTATTCTAAGATACTCATGAATACCACAGTGAGTGATAATTCTAAGTAATTTCTTAGCTTTAGGCGTCAAACCATTTTGATGAAAGCCTTTCAAGTCATCCACTGATGTTATAAACTTGGCTTTAGACAATTGAGTCAAGGTTTCTTGAATTCTAGGGATTGGACACCTATCTGGAACTGTGTAGGTATTCAATGCTCTAAAATCTCCAACCATTCTTGACTTATCATTATGCCAAGCAATAATAACAGGTGTTGTCACTTCAACTTCCTCATTATGGCCCACTTTCCTTAGTACACCAAGTTGTATTAACTCTTGGATATGCTTCTCCAAGGCTTCTCTAGCTCTGGGACTGGCTGGATAACCTGGTCTTCTAAGTACTGGAGGATATGGTCTGTCAATATTAAGAGTAATATCAATTTCATGTCCTCTTATAGCACCTAATGGTTCATTATCAGAGGCAAATGCATTATTGTATGTATATAACATGTCAATAAGCTCATTCCTTATCTTTGGTGACAGTGATGGATTAATTTGTGCTTCAACAAGTTGATTAGACACAAATTCATCTTTATAAGTATCTTTAACAGAAGATACCACAGATATTTGTTTTGGCATATTGGAAAAAGCAAATGTTTTTCTTTTGTTATCCCCAATTGTGAAATATCTGTCTTTATGGTTATTGATGTCAATACCATAAATATTTAAGTAATCATTTCCAAGAATAATGTGCTGAGATTTGCAATTATCCATTACCACAATCTCAGTTTTCATTCTTATACTTCCTGCTGGGTGTGGAAATACAAGATTAGTGTACAATATACCCAAGGGGTACATATTGTTACTGGAACTACTAAATTGCACACCTTCTATTGGTAATAAATGGTTTTTCCATTCAGGAAGTATAACTTGTAAATAATGTTTGCCCAAACATGTGCAAAATGCCCCTGTATCCAAATTTACTTTGGCTTCAATATCACTCATCAAAACTGATGTGATACAGGATGCTCCAGCAGTGTAGCCTTGACCTCTAGCAGGTTTTAGTTTACACATTCTGGCATGCTGAATATTGATCAGGTTGCAGCAATCCTCACTGTACTGTGGCAAGTTGGTATGGACTTCTGTGACCTCAAAGAAAGCTGTAATGTTTTCAATGGGATAGTCCTCGACTGGTGTATCTTCAGAGACTGCATAATCTTCATCAGATTCCTCTTTCTCTTAAGTACACTGGATTCCTTCAATGACCTGAATTTCATTGATTTTTTTCTTTTTGGTACAAGTGCTGGCTAGATGTGAAGTGCTTCCACATTTATGACACTTCAAGACAGGTCTTTCTGGTCTTTTATCCTCTCTGGGAATCTTTGGGACCATTTTTGATTCCATAGGGATTCTAGTCCAAGTTTTACCTATTCTTGTTCTTGTAATGAAATCTTCCATTGCATTAATGTAGTCCTCTGTTGAACCAGGTTCTACACATCTTCTCTTGATAGAATGTTCCAGTTCTCCTCCACACTTTCTTAATATTTTCATATTAATCATAGTGTCAGACATATTGAGGTGTAAAGAAGATAATCTGTCTTTTTGCTTGAAGAACCAAGTAAGTGGTTTATCTTTTTCTGAGTTAAAAATGGCATTTTCAAAAGCATTTTCCCTTTTTAACCTCCAACAATTATTGGCCCATTTGGTAATCAATTCAGATTTCCACCAAGACCAATCATGTTTCCCATGATCTATTCTCATCTTGTAATACCATTTCTTTGCAGTCCTGGTAAACAGACAGTATAATTTACCCACTATAATCTCATCAGGTATATTAAAGTCTTCCTGTAACATATCAATAGTCCTGATGAACTCAATATGGTTGTATTCTCCTTCACCAGAGAATTTTGGCCATGTTTCCAATTTGGGAATATCTTTAACAGAGATAACATTTTCTCCTAAAAGTGGGGTAAAACTTCCTTTAACAGAATGTTTTTATTCAGTCAAAGGTGTAGAATGTCTTGGCATATGTGGTTCATAATTCTTATGAATTTGTTCTACATTTGCAATGATTTCATTTTTCAACTTCTGCCTTTCACTGTCACTTTTTGCTAGATGTGTAGCAAACTGATTGGTATTTTCAGCTATCTTTAAGACATGATCTTGTAGAATTTTAAGTTGATCATTCATTTTAAAAATATAAAGATTGTCCATTTCATCATTCTGAACTTGACATGTACTTTTAATTCTGCTACATGCATTGATAATTGAATCAAATCTGGCATTCGTCAATTTATACCATTCAGTATATTTTTTGTCATGTCTTTTCAAATCACTGATATGCAATGTTATTTTAGTTAACTTTGCATCAAGTTTACCAATTTCTACATTAATACTAGTTTGTAAATGATTTATTTGCGTGGAAAAGTCCTGTTCATCATTTCCTGCTCCTTGGCTGTGAATTCCATCAGAGTTCTGGCCATATTGAACACACTGTCCAAGGCTGAAGGCTCCAATTTGGGAATCCTGTACCCCTGTGGGTAAGGTCTGTACCAATTGGCTTTGCCGTTTCCCTTGCCTTGATGGTTCTTGGTAGCTTTCTGCTTCTTCTGAGGTCCTTTGGGCTTGTCTTTGGACACTTCTGGAGCTGGTTTGGAGCTGGTGGACGCCACTGGGGCCTCTGTCTACAAAGCTGGAGTCATTTCCAGTTCCTCCTTCTGGTCTATGGATAAAAGACTTTGGTTCTTCAACCAATTCTTTATCTTTTTGACCTTGTATTTGAAAGACAATGGGCTCCAACCTCCTAAGAGCTCTATGGTCTTCTTCTGACCCAGAAAGCTCTTGATGTGTAAGTAGGAGTTCATGGCCCCCTGCCAAAGGCTTGGGCATATTCCCCACTGCTTTTCTTTGGCTGCTCTAAACCAAGTTTTGTATTGGCATTGATATATTTCTATTGCTGCCACTTGAAAATGGTTCAGCCCTGGAAATATTATCATGAATCAGTTCAGGCTCAGAATTCACGTCAAAATCTGTGGGTACAGACCTTGGGGAATGGGGGGCAACTCTGTCATCCTCCAAATGTGTCTCTCTTGAGGAAGACTTGGCACTTCTGGATTTTGTCTTTCCTCTTCCTTTTCCACATCTATCTGGTTGGACTGAATAGTTGCTTCCATTTATGGTATGCACCATTTTCACGTCAATTCAAAGATAAAAAGGTAAAAATATAAGATAAACACACACCTTTGGGTGGTAATTTATTCTTTTCTGAGTTCAATAAGGTGCCTCTTTTAGCAATTTGCACCTCAATACTGTCTTCAGATTCTGCTTCTGAAGATTCTGGACTAGTGATATATCTCTTACTGAGTCTGTTTCCAGCTGCACAGTATTTGATTAAAGACACTAGAAAAACTATAAAAAAAATAATTATTTTTTATACTTTTTTTAAAATATTTTTAAAGATTTTTTATAAGTTTTATATTTTTTAATATTAAAAAAATTATTCTTTTTAAAGACAAAAAATTAAATTTAAGATTTTGAATGAAAATTAATTCAGAGTAACTCAAAGAATAATTTTATAAGTTTTTGAATGTGAAAAAGCCATGTGTAAAAACAGTATAAAATTAAACCAACTTTGTCAATGAAGAAGATTTCCAAACCAATTTCAAAAATGAAGATTATTTTAACTTTAAAATGAAAGGAAAAAAAATTATTAAATTCATATATTTTGGAACTGAAAAATATATTAATTAAGGGTACAAGGTTCAAAAAACACATCCAGGCCCCCAAATGTAAGATGTGGTAGGTATGGTGGTTTTTTAGAACACAAAAATGAAGTGTAGAATATGATTATATCCAAACCTCTGGTTACAATCACAGCCAGGCGCCCAAATTTAAGATGTGTCTATGAAACCGATGATAATATTACTATTAATCAACAGTACTATGACTGTTCTTATGAGAGATAATAACAAAGTGTTATTATAACCACAATTAAATAATTAAGGAATTATTTCTTCCACATGTTCAGCACTACTAGTGATTTTAACAGTGAGCAAGTAATTGTCTACAAGAATCAATTACAAGAAGATTTTAATAATAAAACTTCTTTTTATTAAAATAATAAAATTATTTTTATATATAATTATCTTTTGCAAGAATAATTATAATGCTAATTCTTGAAGAAAACTAATTTTAGAGAAAAACTTTAAGAATTAAAGATAAATCACTCACTAATATTCCAAAGAACTTATTGAAAGATAAGATTGTCAGGGTGACTCTATGATATAGCTTCAAACTGATAACAAAAGCTATAACTCTGAGTGTGACACGAAATTAATGATGATATCAAAGTGAAAATATGAGTAAAAGGGCTATACTAAGATTATTTAGTGATGGTGAGTGCTGCTGATAGCCCTGGGTGCAGTGTTTGGCTGTTGGTTTAAAATAACAAACCCTACAATAATTAACACATATAGTTATAACCTGTTAAATTCTAAGGGTACCACATTTCAAGAATTTATACTATGTAAGAATATTAATAACAGGATGCTGGATTTTCTTCCTGGTGAGGCAAAGCCTCCTTTTATCTTGTTCTGGGGTAGTGGGAGGTGGTTTACCTCTGCACACAGCCACAGAGTGAATGTTTTCACTTCTGTGGGCTGGGTTGTGGTTCTACACACTCAATACAGACTGGTATTGGGTGGAAATGTGGTTTTAGAACCACAAGTAGTCATTTTTACCCTATACAGTGTAAAGGTTTCACCAATGGAGTTTAGAGGTGTGTTCTGGTGCTTCTGACGTGTCAGAAGCTGTACAGAAGCTGTATGGACCTCTTTATTTGACTTAAATATGAGGTATTGAAGCATAAACAAGCTTCTTTATCTGTTTGACACCTCATAATCATACTTATGGGATAGTATCCCACTGTAAGACTGTATTGGCCAAACTGGGATTTTAACATTAAAGATGCTATACCTTTGTCAGTTTTTAGAATATTGAGCTCAAAATTAGCTCATTGTGTAGCCCTGGATGTGATCTAAACATTGGTACCTCATTTTGTATGGTTATCTTTAAATATGGCAAAGTTATGCCATGTACAAGTTTTCTTGTACACATTTATGATTTGTACAAAAACTGCATGAAACTTGTGTGTTCCATATCTTTTGTTCTAGATAGGATATGGGGAAATGAATGGCACCATTATATAGCCCTTATTGTTCTCTTTCCAAAAAGACCCCACTGTAGGTATCTCACACTAAGACTGTAGAAGTTAGATGAGAGGTGAATATTTTAATCACCCTTATTTGACCTTATTTTGGTCATAACTTCTGTAATTCTGGTGCTAGCTCAGTTTGACTAGTACCATTGGATAGCCCTATTTTTCAACACAAGAGCAGAAGGCCCCTGGGTCAAGTAAACGTTTAGCGGGTTTGTTTCCAACTGCCACTTCTTTTATACAGGAGTTACCAGCTGTATACCCCTTTCCCCTGTTTGATTTGGTCTTTGTAAGTTGTGCATCTTAAGTTTTTGACCAATAAAGTTGACCATTGCTTGATTGTGGCAAGTGGGAATAAGATTCCATGATTTCTGTCAGGATGAGTCTATGATAAAGAAGTAATAAGGCTATTTACAAGTTTAAATATGACTTTGACACAGATAAAAAGTATTAAGAACGCTTTAATTATGAATAAAAAGGGCTTTACTAATGAGAATTAGTGGTGGTGAGCACTGTTGAAAGCCATGGGTGCAGCTTTAGCTGTTGGGTTACAATAATGAAAGACTACAATACCAAAGCTTCTAGTATAAGCTGATTATTTTCAAAGAGTATAACTGTTTTCAAGAGCAGGATGAAGATTCCTTTTCTGGAAGTGAAAAGGCCTCCTTTTCTCCTGAAATGGGGTGAAAAGGCTGCTAGACCTTTTTGGGTAGAGGAAATGAAGATCTTTCACCCTTCAGGACAGGCTTGTGGTTTTAAAATGTCCTGTATAGCCTGTATTGGGCTTGGATGTGGTTTTGGAACCACATCTGGGCAGCTTTCACCAATTCAGGGTGAAAATTCTCATCTGGGGACCACACAGCTTGATTCTGACATGTATGACGCGTAGAATGCTGTACAGAACCTGTATGGGACCCCATTATTGAATTAAATGTGAGGTATTTAAGTAAAAACAAGCTTCTTTGTCTGTTTGACACCTCATAATAATGGCTGTGGGATATTATCCCATGGTAAGGCTGTATTGGCCAAACTGTGGGATTTTCACCTTAAAACAGCTTTAAATTTGTCATTTTTTGAGATATCAACCTCAAGATTGGTTCAGTGTGTAGCCCCATATGTGTTCTAAGCAATGGTACCTCATTGTATAAAGTTATTATTGAATATGGCAAAGTTATCCCATGTACAAGATTTTTTGTACATATGCATGTTTTAGGCAAAAGCTGTATTGGGCTTGTTTGCCTTATAACCTTTGTTCTAGATGACATATGAGAAAATGAATTGCACCACAAGATTTCCATGATTTTGCTCCTTCTAAAAAGACCCCACTTTAGGTATCTCACACTAAAACTGTAGAAGTTAGATGAGAGGTGAATGTTTTATTCACCCTTATTTGGCCTGAATTTGACCATAACTTCTGTAATATTGGTGCTAGCTCAGTTTGGCTGGTAACATTGGATATCCCTGACTTAGGGCTTCATGTTTATTATCCATTTGATGGGGTTAAGCCTCCTAATCTTTATTTCAGATGAGAGGTGAAAATTAAGGTTTATGCTCAGCAACAACTTTCAGCAGGAATAAATTTGTTATTGTTTGTCCTATGATGATGGGACTTGTATATTTGGAAAGGGGTGAGTTTCCTCTTTTTTTTGATACCTTTTGAGCTGATTTTGCTCAGTTCCATTTTTTGCTGGTATCTTGGCTATACCATTGATTTATGGTATTTGGCTGTCATGCTTGTGCTCTGGTTTTAAGTCACAGGCAGACAATGTCAAAAGTGGCATTGATATCTTCTATATCTTTTAGAGATTCAGAAAATATTGATGATTTATCATCTGAATTTTCTTCAACTACATCATCCTGTTTTTCAACATCAGTGTGAGCCTTGAAGTATATCTTACATACCCAAATAGGCCACAATTATCTTAAATAGAAATCCTGAACTATGCATAACCCACAAGTCATGCATATATTCAAATTCATTCTTTTTGATTTCAGAAAAGATGAATAACTTTTTATTGAGTACGTAAATCCATGGATTTAAGGCCAGATTAGGATTCTACACAAAGGTTCACCTAGGGTAGCTCCATAGAGTGAATAAGCTCAAATTAACTCTTGAAAGTGGTAATATGGAAAATACGTCAATACCAAATCCTCACTAACATATAAAATACCGTGAAAACTTTTGTTTTTCTCAATTCCATGCCCAAATCATGGTAATGTGAGAAATCCCATGTTACATACACACTGGGAATAGTGTTAAGCATGTTTTTGGCACTCAAGAGTGTGGTATTCTTACATAAACCTTTGGTACACCCATGGTGGATATCTCACTTTAAGCCTGAATTGCTATTTTGACATGAAAAAATAGTCAAGGGGGACAAAAGACATCAAAGAGAGCCAGGGTACCCAACTGCTGGGGCCTCAAAGGCATGGACAGCTTCAAAGCTTGGATCCATGGCTGACCTTAGCCTAATTGGTAAACTAAAACCTTTTGGAAACTTGGTTACCATGTTACAACTACAGTAAATCATAAGAAAATACCAAATAACCTGCTATTTTTATTTGCCAAAGAGGTAACGAGCAGCTTAGATTACTGCAACCATGTCAATTCTTAATTCCTTTCCATGGATAAACTCCAAAAGAGTAATTAAAACCCTTTTTGGACTAGTATCCATTGATTTACCTCATAGCAACCAGCCATAGACTGCTATTTGCAATTCTATGTAGAAATGAGGTAAAACTTCAAAAATTCATTAAAAATACAATTCTTAATTAATCTTTCTGAAACTTTCAGGAAACAATAAGAACTTTATATTTCATATAAAAACCAAAAAGAGTTATACTTTTATATGTAAAATTCAAAGCTTTACAAACAGTTCATTTTTGAGGATTCCACGTGAAACACAGAATCTTTAAAAACTTACAGAAAATACATTCTGTGACAAAATTTCCAAAAAAATTGATTATCTTGGAATGAAAGAAGATTTTCAGTTGTTACTCCTTTTATTCTTAACCATAAATGGGTTGGTAGTCACATAAAGGCCTCAATTAAGCAATTATGATAATCTTACATGACAACTGATGATGCAATGAATAATCCAAAAGGGTTTATAGTTTTCTCATTCACTGTTTTTTCAGTTTTCTCCATGGCATGCCTCTGTGAGCTGTCTTATACTTAAAAGAGGCCTCTTCTTGCTGTTTTTTTCCATATCATCATCACATTATTAATTATACCTTTATTACCAACAAGTACGTATTAGTTAGATCTTTTCTTAAAGTGTTTTAATTATTTCTGAATCAATCAGAAGGACGTGAAATTCTAGAAATAAACTATATATTGTTGTAAACCTGTTATAAATCAATTTAGATCCATTAAAGCTCCAATTCTATGTCAAATCTCTCTATTTTTATCTTGAATAAGTTCTTTAGAGTATTAGTGAGTGATTTATCTTCAATTCTTAAAGTCTGTCTCTAAAATTAGTTTCCTTCAAGAATTATCTTTATAACTATTCTTGTAAAAGACAATTATATATTAAAATTATTTTATTATTAAATTCTTCTTGTAATTGATTCTTGTAGACAATTACTGCTTACTGTAATAGTCAGTAGGAGTGTATAACATGTGAAAGAAATAACTATTTAGTTATTTAATTGTGGTTATAGCAATATTGTATTATTATATTTCATAAGAACAGACATAGTACTGTTAGCTAATTGTAATATTATCAACAGTTTCATGGACACATCTTAAAATCAGGTTCTTTTTCAATGTCAATTTCTTTCATTTTTCCCCTGTTTGGAAATTTATTGGCTAAATTTGTGGTTCTTTGGCAAATGTGGAACTTCCTGATTATATTTGAAGATTTATGCTTCATATTATTAAAATTTTGTTTTGGACTTTTGCCCACAGAAGCTTTCCAAGGTGTATGAAACCTTGTTTCAAGATTCACCCTACTAGAATCAATTCTGGTTTTGGTGTTACTTATTCTAATATATTAGTAATATCTTCTGCTGAACATTTTTCAGTAGTCCTGCTTTTGACAGCATCCTCCAAGTCACCTCCACATTTTCTTGGAATATTTCTGTGAATCATGAGTTCTGACATGTCAGGATATAATTCTGTTAATATGTCTTTTTGTTGGCAAAACCATGGTAAATATTTGTCTTTATATGCATTAAATTTGGCCAATTCAAAGTCTTTTTTCAACTTTAAATCTCCAAGAATTATTGGCCCATTTGATGATGATTTGGATTTTCAACCAAGTCCAACTTTTGTGTCCATGTGCTTGTCTTAATTTCATATACCATCTGTGGGCTTATCCAGTAAACAAGGTGTTATATCACCCCATTACCAATCTGTCTGGAAATTCAAAATCTTCTTTAATCATGCCAATAACTCTGATGACTTCCATATTTTCATATTCTCCTTCACCACTGTAATTAGGCCATTCTTCAAGTTTTGGTACTTTTTTCAAGGGTGCTTGGCCCATTGATGGTTCCAAGTTATGAAAAGAAGTGTAAAGTTCACTTTTTAATTGTGAATTTTCAACCTCCAATACTTGTGGATTTGGAATTCTTGTGCCCTCATTCTGATTCAAAGGTGTAGACATTCCTGGTAATTTGTGAAGTAATTTTTCAATATCATTCATTTTACTGTTGCTACACCTTTCAAAATTTCTGAATTCATGTTGTAAACTTTGTATTGAGTTCATTACATTAGCTTTAAGAGTGTCCTCTGTATGTGTTTATTTGTGCCATAGTTCTATTTGTCTAGTATTATCAGAAGTGATTTCATCCAACTTCTTTGTCAATTTTGATATTTCCTCTTGTGAGGTGTCAAAACACTTTTTCAAGGCAATTGTATATGTCTGTACTTCAGTGAACAATTTTGAAATATTATCAAGAACATTTTTATTCTCCTCTTTGATAGTACTTATGGCTTGTTTCCTTCATTTTAAATTATGTCATCAATATTGAATTGAGAATATTTGTTTGTTAATTCTTTAATATTGGAAGATTTTTCATTTGTCTTATTGACAAAATAATTATCATTATCAGAAACTATAATTGTTCTTAAAACCTTGTCAAAACACGTAAGTGTTTCATTGATTTGGCTCAGACTTAAGTTCTTTGTATTAATATTGTTACAAATTGATGCATATTTATCAAAAATATGAGCTTTTAGGTCATTTATACCTTAATACAACTCTGGGATAGCATCAAAAATATCAGAAACCATTTCTGACATTTTAATCTGGCTTCCTCCTTTTTCTATAATTCCATCATTGTTCTGGCCATCTGAAATACATTTTCCATGGCATCCTGCTGAATATTTGGTATTCTGTAACCCTGGCTGTAAGGCTTTGTGGCTGGTGCCTTGCCTTTGCCCTTATCTTGAGGTTGTGGTTGCTTTTTCATGTTGGAATTGCTGCTTCTGGCTACTGGGGCTGTTTTTGGCACTTGCTTGGGTGGTGGAGGGTTGTTTTTCCTCCATTCTGCTGTTAAGAGCATCATGCTCTTCTCTTCCATCAATGGATTCCATCCATTGAGTAACTTTCAAGTGTTGGGATGGCCCAGGAACTTTCTCAATTTCAGGTAAGAATCCATGCAGTTTTTCCACAGATATACAAGGACCTGGTACTCTTTGTGCTGCAATGCATTTTTGTAGGCCTTCTGGCTGGCTTTGTATATGTCCACTGAGGCTTCTTGTGGCGGTGTCAGCTCTGTTTGAAGTTAAAGCAGTATTATCAGCTTCAGAATGAACTAATTTATTACTCTGGGAGTCATCAACTGACCCTTGTCCTTCTGTAACTGATTGGCTTCCGCTATAATCACATCTATAACCTTTTTGGGAGCTTCTTGAGGGGTTATAGCTGGCTCCTTATCTGGTTGAAGGCATATTTATGATTAAAAGAACCCAAAAATAGTAATTTTACATCAAAAAGTTACTATTTGACAAGTTCTTTGCTTTCTAAGGAGTATTAAGTATATCAAAATTAATTAATTCAGAAGAAATTGGCTCTGGTTGATTTTTCTGAGTTATAATAATTGTACTATTATGATCAGAATTAACAGTACTTGCAGGAATAATGCTGGTTACTGTTGAATATGTTTCAATATTTTCTTGTCTTACCACATTGTAAGACACTAAAACTAATGAAAAAGACAATTTATTAATTAAGAGAAGATCTTTTAAAAGAGAAACAAAAAATAAAGCCTCACTTATAATATGAAAATGTTTATGTTTGATGTATTTTTTGAATTATAAGTATTTTTGATATGTTTTTAAATTTTTCAATATAAGACGAAAAGATTCAGAAAGAGTCATAAATTATGTCACATGTAAAATATCATGGCTGGCCCCCCAAATGTAAGGTGTGGATATGAAACTTTGATTGAAAATCAAGTAATTTTCCTGTCCTCAAAATTTGTATAAGACAAAAATTTGATTAAAAATAGTATTAAATATTATGTTTAAGATAAAACCCACCAAATTAATTTTTTTTAACTTTAAATTATAAAACAATAATATTTGAAAGATATATTGTTTTACCAACAATAAAAATTTATCCAAAAAAACTCTACCAGCAATATTTAAGACTACAAAAGAAATTTCTTGAAGAGCAATTTCAATTTTATTTAATTGAGCAAAGAGCTGCAAGAAATTAATTAAAGAAAGAAGTCTTTAAAAAGATTATTAAAGAGAAAAAATGTCCAAAAGTGACCAGAGCAAATTAGGAAACAAAGTGACAACATTTACAGTGAAAAAGATGCTTTAATTCACTTATGGGCTAGTTCAGGGGTAAAAACTATTATAAGAGTTACAAACAGTGATTATAATGACTCTTTAACGTCTTTCATGTGGTTTAAAGGGTTAAATTCATAAAAAAAAGGTTGGTTGGAATCTTTGATTTATTGGTTTAACAGTGTTTAAACCAATTATAAAAGGAAATGTCACAGGGGCTCTTAGAAGTAAAGATGGCCTGGCACTCAGTAAACTGGCACTCCCTTATGGAGGGCTCAGGATATGGTAAGAAGGAATACACTTAAGAATGTTAAGAGATGATGAATTACTAATAAAAGAAGTATAAGAAAAGCAGCAGCAAAAGAATAAGAATAAGCAATAAAAGAGCCAACCACAAACAAGTCCAAGTCCACTGTTTCAACCTGTCAGAATGAAAAGAGAAAGGTTGATAAGGGTATGGCCACCCAACTCATACTGTACAGGTGAAGAAAGAAAATGCAAAGACTAACTTAATATTGAATAAATATAACACCCAAAATAAGGATAAGAATATTCATAAAATAATAAATAAACTAAATTAATTAACTGGGGAAAAGTAACCATGGGGGAGAAAGAGGGGCTGGTATTTGTGAGAATCACCAGCCCTGAGCCAGAGAGAGAATTTTCATGAGAGGATTGAATGATTGAATTGAGTCTGGCCAATACAGGTACTGTACAGTTGTACAGAACCTGTACAAGAGGTGTGGTGGATTTTAGTGATCATACAGTTTGATAATGGTGTATCCAAACTGTATTGGGTGAATCCAACCTGTACAGATGTTGACAGGCTGTATTGAAGTACCAGGCTGTATGCATGTTTCAGAAAGGAAGATTTCTGAAGCTGAATGCTGATGAAAATAGTGGATCTGCCAATTTGAGGTGTTTGAGTGGGTTTATTAATGAATACCCTTACCCCTGGTTAGTGGTTTTTACAGGAAAAGATTCTAACATGAAGAGAAAAGTGAGGCAAAGAAGAAATTCTTCTATAGCAATCAATATTCTTACTCCAAAAGTGACATTTACTCTTGTCAGTCGTGGCAAATACTCTCACAACAGAAAAGGCAATTATGGAATCATTGAACCCTGGTTTAGACAACACAAGGGCTAGTTTTAGCCATTTTTTGCTATTTTCAGCTATTTTGCACCCTTAAACCAGCCATTGCTATAGTAATACCTGTTTTTAAGCCTTCAAAACACGTCAGAATGTGTGTAAGAGACATAGAAACTAGTTAAAACTGTTTTTACTAAGATTGTTTTAGCTTAAGGGTAGCTTTACCCTCTTGGCAGCAGTTAAACCTACCCTGGTTGGTATCAAAACCTCATCATCAATTGAGTCACAGACCCTGTGACTCAATTCCAGGCCAAAAGTAATGAACATTTGCGTGTATTTTGACATCTTATGCCTGTAAGCAAGGATTTTTAGGGTCTGGCTCCCCCTTAGAGCTAGAGTTCCTTCCCCTCCGCCAAATTTATCTTTCCAGTTCATGTTTTCTTTAATTCCTCATCATGTATTATACTTGTAATTTACATATGTAATTCTAGTGAGTTGTACAGTACACTTACTGTAATAATTGACACCTCATATGTAAATTACAATTCACTTATGTAATACATGTGCACATTTTGACAATTCAGTTGAAAATACTTCAATTCCTCATTACCTCTAAACTACACACAACAGCTCAATTTTAACACAAAAAATTGATGGGTAAAACCACATGTGATGTGAATTAAATTAAGGTTTTGAAGATGTTCAACTTCTGTACAGAAAATTCTAAAAACTTAATTTAAGCTTATTTAGAGTTGAATTACAGAAACTTTACCCAGAGGTGACCCCACCTTATTTTTTATGAGGGATCCAATGGTGAAAGAACTTTCATATGTTTATTTTTTGGATGAAAAGTTATGATAATTTTTATTCAACCTTTTTCAAAAAATATTCCAATTTTGATATTTTTGTTGGTGGAAACACATTTTTCTTGAAAAAATTAGTTTATTGCTAAATTATAATTAAATTTTTATTTTTATATATAAATTTATATTAATATTGTATTTTTCTTTTGATAATATAAATAAATTTATTTCATTTATATTTATATCCTATTTTATTTTTTGTGGTCCTTTGGGTATATGAAAAGACTTCTAAGGCTCACACCATGGGTACTTCTCACAACATAAAAGTGGGCCTCTCATTCCCATTTTCTCCTCTTCTCCCCATGAATTTGAATAATTATATACCAAGAAGGAGAACAATCATTCATCCCTTAGTAGTAGGTGAATCTAGAAATCATTATTATTATTAAATTACACGGAATAGTGGTTTATAGGTAGCTGCAGTTAACAGAAGGTTTTCATATATTATGAATTCATCTATTAGTCAAATACTCATATTCAACAAGTAACAAGAAATATTATTATACTCTTTCCATGTGAAGAAAAGTCATATTATTATTATTAAATTAAAAATAACAGAAAAAATTACACATTAGTAGTTTCATTACACTTACTATTAGTAGCTCTTGTTATCTATCATCATCCCTCTTATCATCAATTATTACTATTCTAATTAGTAATTAATATATCAACCTTCACCAGTATTTTTAAGCCTATAGTGGTTTTATCATCTATAAGCGCTAAATACTTGTTATCTGTCACAATTATTATTATCAGAAATATATTAAACATATTATCAGAACTATTTATCAATTACAACTATTTAAAATATTAAACAAGATTATTATATATTATCACTATTACTAAATATTCTCAAATTAAACTATTATCCTTTAAAAACATAACTTTACCAAAGAAAACAGTTTAAATTACCACTCAGTACTATTATATCTACTCTTTATTTACTCAATTATTATTTTATTATCCTAAGATCACCTACAAATGTATCTTTTAAAATTATCTTATCATTAAGCTGATTATTGATTAGGTCTGATAGAGACTGCTGAAAATTCTTCTCTAGATGTAAAGCCACAATTTAAAACATTGATTTGTGAGCTCTGTAGGGAGATTGTCTACTATATTCAGAGGGGAAGCTATAACACCATTAGCATCCTTGGCTACAGAATTATTTCAGCAATTAAAGACTATTTACCTGTTATTTTCCCCTCAAGGAGTGCCTTATCCAATCCCACACTAAAAGGAGCTCCACATCTGGTGTCCCAAAATTGGCCCTTTCAACTTCAACATTCAATAATCAGTCAATCATCAAGAAAGAAGATAATCAAATCACCTTAACTCAAAGGAAATCTACTATTAATAGAGAATTAACCATCAACACACTTATAAAATCTGGAATCTGGAAACAAATCACATTCCAAATCATCATCAGCATCACCCTCACAATTTTCAAATCAATCTTACCATTTTTATTATTCAGTAAAAGAAGGAACCCTAGGATATTCACTTACTTATTCCAGCCTCAAGAACAGAACAGACGGAGAACGGAGAATTAAGGAGATTTTTCTTCAAGCTAATTCAAGAAGCAAAGAAAAAAAGGAAAAGTACACAGGAATTTAAAGGATCAGTATACCATGTAAAAATGGATCAACAATCAACATCTGAATTACCACCATTGCCTCAAGATACTGTAGAAGGGCAGAATTTAAAAGAAAGTGAAGAAGAGGATCAAACATTACAGATCCAAATTCTTATTAAGCAAATGCAAGAATTATTTTTAACTCAAAGAAAAAACAAACAAAATAGACAGGGACAAAAAACTTACACACCTGGAGCTTGTCCAAGTGAACCCACATTACCAAGGCATGTTAAGCCTGAAGATTCACCAATATCACCTATACCTGGCCCTAGACCAACATCCACACCCAAAACACAAAAAAAGATAACAGAGTATCCCAAAGAAAGTATTTTTATCCACACCAAAACATCCAAATCCATTACAAAAGAAAATTTCTAAGGTAACCCCTCCTATTTTTAAGATAAGAGCTAAAGAATATAATATTGTTTTTGATGGGAATGAAGTAAAGAAATTAATCAAGAGAGTGGAAGCAGCAGCTGAAATGGAAGGAGCTCGTGGAGAAGATATAGCCAGACAGGCAATTTTTATGTCAGCATCTGCAGAAGTTAAGGAGAAAACTGAAGCAATGCAAGGATATGAAGAGAAGAACTGGACACAACTCAAAGAATAACTTACCACATAATGGGGAAGAGTAGAGCTAGACAGAAGATATAGACCAGAATCCTTATGAAACTTTGAAATAATATCAAAAGAGAAGGCGGAATTTGCAACCTAGCTGAATATAAGATATTCATTGGAGAATATGAAAAGGTCAAAGATTATCCTTATAAATATGAATACGGTAGAAAGGAAGTTGAGCATAATGAACACCTCTGTGCCAGTATTTTAACAGAAACTAGGACCTCCATAATCAAGTAAATGAGAAGATATAAGGTAATGATCCAAGCAAGGGATGCTAAATATATTGTACCAGGAATGGAATTATTGAAGAGCTATATAGAGCAAGAGCTGGAAAATGTTATCATATAAAGGGACAGAGATGAAGACAAAATCTCCCATTATGAATTCAATCATCCATATGTAGATAATACAAAAGCAAATAAAGTTCAATTTGAAGATGAAACCATGGAAAATGCCTTAAATCAACTGAAAAATCTTGATAAGAAAATTAAAGAACAACAAAGACCCAGGATCCAGGATCAAGAAGAAATGAAGGAAATGAAGGATTTCATCCAGAAAGCTAAGGAATTGACAGAAGCAGTAGTACCTCTGAGTAAAACAGGACAGGTATTCAAGCAGGAAAATCAATCAAGGTACCCACAAGATAATTTACCACCTTTTTCACAAAGGCATATTCCTTATACACCAGCACAAAACATACCAAAGCCCTATGTTAAATTTTATTACTGTCTGGAGGAAGGACATTCAGTGAGTAGATGCAACCACCTCTTTGAATATCAGAATAAAAAATGGGTCAGAATACAAGGAAATGAATTCTTATTTCCCAATTGGAAAAGAGTAATAAAAGATGGAAAAACCTCTCCAAAGAGATTAGTTGAAGAATTTGCAAAAGAACAAGAAGAACCTACTAAGAAAAGGAAAGATGAAGCCAAATAATCATCACACAAACCAAAAGAAGTAAACATAATACAAGCAAAGAAAAATGACATTTCAACAGCTATAGCCAAAATTGATGATTGGGGAAGCTGGAAGCCACCAACTATATCATCAGCAAATGATCCATTTCTCAATAATTATGGATTAAGAAGCACCAAACAAATATCCTCCATAAATGAGAATCCAAGTGAAGAACCAAAAAAATCATTACCAAAGAAATGGAAACACCACTAAAAAAATCAAACATACCTGGAGCCTATATTGAAGATGAACAGGGTACAGTGCAAAATACAATTATTCCCACTAAATTCAAGAAAACTCAAGAGTTTAAAGAGGGAGAAGAAGTTATCTCAGAGGTTAAATAACAAGAGTCTTCTGGAAATAAGAAGTAATTGACTTAAAATACTGTCAAAAACAAGGATATCAAGCAAAAACACACAGAATTTCAAGAGGTTATGAGTCAAATTATCAAAAAGGTTTTGGATCAAAAATAAATCTCACCTTATAAAAATCTCTTATAATTTCACCTAAAGGTATCAACCAACTTAAAAACTTGAAAACAGAAGAAAGAAACTCAATCAATTCACTTGACACAAAATGAATTCAAATCAAACTAATAAACCATCATTTGAGAGAATATGAACAACCCAAATTACATTATGCCTGTCCATTGGGATTTATGCAGGTGTACTTAATTAGAAGAAAAAGGACATTAAATAATGGAATTATTAGATACAGGATCAGAATTGAACATAATACCAAAAGATTCAGCAATAAAATCAGGACTCATTACAAGATGCCTCCATATGAATTTAAGTGGAATTTTTGTTCACTGTACCTCAATAGTTGGATTAGCAGAATTTACTCCTATTACTCCAATTACTGGGGAATAAAGAAATATACACCTCTTTTTGGCAAGAGGAGCAGTTCACACATTATTGGGAAGACCCTTCTTTGCAGATAACAACATAGGATTAGATTTTTCTCAACAAAAAGGGGAAATATTCAGCTATATAGAGCCAGATGGAATAAGACTTTTCTTACCAATTTGTTAACCACAGAAAGTAGTATTTAGAGAAAACCGACCAGCAGGAATTTAAGTGTGTGCAACTAAAAAATTAGTTGAGTGGAAAGAATTACCAGTAGAAAAAGAAACAAGTTCCAACAATCAGGAAATTTCAGGAGAACATCCTCACCAAGTATTTAAAGAAGAAGAAATAAAGGAATCTCAAGATAAAAGAAAAATAAAAGTGGAATTAGCCTCATTTAATACAGAAAATATCAATTCAAAGCCTAAAGAAAGAAACTTCACAGGAATTTCAATCTCAAGAAAGAAAATGTAAATACTTGTAACCAAATATCTCAAGCCATAAACAGTGAGAATTTCAAGAATAATGAAGACATCAGAAGAAAACCACTCACTAAGCTCCTCTCACCTATCAAAGCATTAAAATCCCTTTCAAAAGGAATGTTTAAAAATAATTGGAATTCAAGTATCAAACCAGTTGCAACAGTAATAAATGGCACAGCAGAAGCAAGGGATTTGAACTCTCACTGAATATTTCAGCATTAAATTCCTTAAAAGAAATTTCTCTTAAATAAAAAATTACCATAAATAAAGATCTCAAACCTCAAGACAATACTATATCACAGGAAGAAAGTATTGACTCAACTTCAAAACCTAAAGAATTTTAAGAACTAAATCAAAGCTTGGAAAATATCATTGAAAATGAACCAACAGATGGAAATGATTACGGTCAGGAAGCTTTAAAGAAAGAATACAGAAAAACCAATATTGAAAATAATGTGGATTAAAGGGAATCAGTCTTATCTTAAGAACTAACCAGCTCACTGCTTTAATTTTTGAAAGTACTCAAGCCAAAATCTTCACTCAAAAAGGAAAATAATGACATTCCAAAACTTCAACTTTTTTCTGCAACTATGGTTAATATTGACCCAAGGCCTATTATGGAAAATGAAGATATTACCAAACAAAACCTACAAAATTCAAAAATTGGAACAAGAAAATAAGAACAGTATTTTTCCAAAGAACTAATTCAGGAACCAAAAGAATCAGATACTTCCCTTCCAAAAGAAAATGACCTATTTCATATCTCTACAAGCAATAAGGATCCAATATTTCCAGAACATCCTCAGCACCTCAAAACGTCAAACCCAAAAAGCAACATGACAAAGGAAATTCAACCTGATAATAAAGCTATAAAACAAGTGATTTTCACAGGGAAAGGAAGTTAAATTCCTAAAAATAAATATTCAATTAGCTCAAAACCTAAAGATTCTACCAAAATCAAAAATTATATGCTACAGGACTTTATGGAAAATTACCCTCAGGAAAATAAAGTTAATAGTCCAAACCCTATAGGATTCTCAATCAATCCCAAAAAAAGAAGACTCACCTATCCCATAACATCACTGCAATAAATAAAATACCAATTTGAATTTTAGAATAAATTACTTTTCTTTTGATAAAGCCAAAGAAATCCAAATGAATAAAAATGAAGAAATAAATGAAGAAATCAGTAACAGACAGGAAAAGCAGGATCAAGAAGATCAATCAAAACAAACACATATGGTAGAACTTGAAGCAGAAGGAATTTGACTTACAGAGAACCAATTGTCCTGGGAAGGCTATACCAATTGGCAGCCACTGAGGAATGAAAATTGCAACCTGGAACTTCATAAAATATTGGATCATCAATTCTCAGTTCAGCATGTAAAGTGGCTAGAAGAAATAAAGAAGGTACCAAATGAGAAAACATAAAGAAAAGAAAATCTCTTCAATGAAGAAAAGGAATATTTTTGTATTACTCAGAATAAAAAGCTGTGCCCAAGCTTGCAAGCCCATTTGGCAAGGCAATATCAAATTTGAACACCAAATGAGGACTGGGAAGAAAATTCAAAGAAAAATGAAATCATTAATCATGAGTATTTGGGTAAAAAGCAAGATATTCATAATCAATATTTCACTCAAGAAAGAACAAATGAACTTACAGCTAAGAAGACCAAATTCAAGCAGAATCTTGAAAACAAATTCTCACATCCTCAATGAACTTTTTACTATTATAATAATGTGTTTCTTTCTTATCTCATCCATTTTATTTTATTTTCCATAGTCTTAGGTATCCATATAAAAAAATAAAGAAATAATAATAGAATAAAATCATATAATATAAATATATAGATACTTGAAAATATAAAACCCAATCAAAATTAAAAAAAAAAGGTTTCAAGTGTATTAATATCCAAAATATACAAAATAACCAAAATTAAAAAATATATTTTAATAATAATATATTTATTTATTATTTTATTATTATTATTATTCATCTATCTATTTTATCATTTTTTATATTATTACTTATGTTTTTCTCTTTACTTTTTTTTTCAAAGAAAAAAGATTGTATTCATTTCTTACATAGTATTTATCATGATTTCATTTATTTATACATGTAAGGTGTGGATATGAAACTTTGATAAAATATCCACCAGGGAAAATCTTGTGTCAATCGTTGGCAATTGACTTCACGTCAAGCAAATGTCAAGCAGCATAAAATTTGAGCTCATGTCAAGCAAAAATCAAGCAAACATTGAGCACACGTCGCACTCTTGTCTCACACCAAATCCTGTGACATCCACTAATATTGGTTCCCCTGTGCCTTCAGCTCAGATTCCTCACCACCTGATCATCCCACAGCTGTCCAATGGTTGGTAAAAATTACATAAGACCTGCCTGTTTGCACACACACACATCAAAGAGGTCCTTCAGCCAGTCTTGATGTAGGTGGGGGGTTTGACTTCACCAGGTCATCCATGAATGGACTCTGCCTGAGCGGGATTGTTGTTTTGCAGATGAAACTGGTAGAGCCCGCCGCACAATACCGCTGGTGCAGGTGTGTGTGTGACAGGCACACCATGGCCAAATGATGTGTTGTCCTAATTTTGTGTAGCCATGTATCAGCTAGCTCAGCAGGAGGGGGTGACATGGTTAGAGCCTTCTGCACAATGCAGTGGGTGCATGGGTGACACATGCACACAAAGGCAATACATGTGAGGGCCTAATGTCAGGTGGCATTGACCATTTGTGGGTGACACATGAAACCACCCTTGGCGGGTGCAGGTGCGATTGCATTGGCGTGTGTGGGTGCGCTTGCGTGTGCATTGTCATGTGCGGGTGCAGGTGCACTTGCGTGTGCATTGACGTTGTGGGAACTCCTCTTGTGTGGGATTAAAATGAGGTAGTACCTGGAGGGGGTAATCACAGGTAACTAGTTTTGAATTGCTAATAACTCCTGTAACCAAGGGTGGAAAGGGTGTATTGCCTGCCCCTCATAAAATACTGAACAAAATCTTCCTTGGAGCTCACAAACCAAAATGAAATTAGTAAGTGGATTTACAACTGCAGAAGCAAAATTTCAGCAGTCTCAGATAAGACCTATTCAATATATAATTTAAAAAACAATTTCAGTTATTTTGTTTAAATTTGAGATTTTAAGGAAATGCTTGTCTGTTTAATTTTAATATTTTGGGTTAAATTGAGGTGAGTTGTTTCTTCTTGGTGATAAATCCTTGGTAGGATGGGTTATTTAAGGTTTTCTGGAAAATTTGATTGGTGTTGATGAATTTAATTTTGTTAAGGTATAGTTATGATAGAGTAAAATAATTTGTGAAAGGTTTGTGATTTTTTTAATGGTGGTTAATATTAAGATAAAATTGTATTTGTTAAATTGAAGAGGTAAGGTTCTTTGATATTGGATTTTTAAAGGGGTAAGTTATTTTTAAGTCTTGATAATGGTGTTAATCTTACTGGATAAAGTAGTATAATAGAGTGGTAACCTTAATCTTGGGTACTGGATATTTTTTATTTTTTATTTTAATAATAATAGGATTCCACTGAGCTTAGCTACTGGGCAATGTTTAACACTTTACTTCCACTGAGGGTAGCTACTGGGCAAGTAAAAATTCACTATAATTTTCTGGACTACCTCCCAGGTGAGGGATGAATTATTCCTGTGTTTGCTATGTGCAGGGGATATAATTTTTCATGGGGGGTATTTTGAAATTTGGGGGGAGAGAGCCTCTCTATTTATACCTTTTGGGAGCCCAGGGGGCCCTCAATGGGAGCTGTATTTTTCCACTTTAATTCCTCTTGATTTCATCATGTGACTGCATTTTTGGTGAGGACCTTTCTTGCATGGGTCAGGTGATTTGAGGTTGGGTGATAATTTTTTTCTCTCCACAGCCTCTTTTCTGTCACATGATATTCTGTTGGTGGATGGAGTATCACATGATTAACTTAAAATTCCTTTGCATATGCCATATTTTAGGCTTGGTAGAAGTGGCTGTGTAATTTATGCAAGTGTCATGGTTGTTTTTCTTCTTTTTGAACTTTAAAATGAGGTCAGGTGATAATTTATTGCACTGATGAATTTACTGTTATGTATGAGATGATGTGATTTTTGAGTTTGACACATGCTGTGCATAGTCATGTGGTTGAGATTTAATTAAAATTGTGTACTGCATGCAGCCTGTTGTAACTAGCTTTGGTTTTCATGAGGTGATGAGTGGTGTAAATAATTATGATTCTGCTTTAAGGTTTTAAGTGAGGTTACTGTGGATATAAGATAAGGTACCCCTGCGGCTATGTTGTAAATGACTTGCAGGAATTCCATGAAGTTGAGCTTTGCATTATGTGACTTTTATATGTTGAGTTCTATGTTGCTGTTTAATTCATGCAGGTGTCCTTTTCTTGCTGCATGAGTACTGTGGCTATAAGGGGGTGTAAATCTGGGTGGTGTGTGTAATTTAAAGGGTGGTACCTTATTTGTTTTAACTAGTTTACTATATGTAACTTGATCTTTACATATTCATAATGAAATTGAATAATTTATTTAAACACATAAACTGCCCTTTGGTGCCTGTGCCATGTTTTTATGAGTTAAAACCAGCTTCCTGCTGTAAAATTGACCTTTTTGGTGTAGAATTTGAGTGTAAGTCTGCCTGAAGGCTAGATTTACTGCTGCTATGGGGTACTATGAGCTTGATCCTGGTGAAAAAAAGGTATGGAATACCACAGCATGTGCGGGTGCACTTGCATGTGCAGGTGTGTTTGCGTGTGCATTGGCGTGTGCAGGTGCGGGTGCGGGTGTGCAAGGGCCGATTCCCCTTCCAACATGATTATGGCGGAGTTAGAAATTTTGGATGCTGTGAAAGGTGAGTGTGTGGGTCATTTGATCATTGAACTTGCCTTATTCACACTGTACCCAATGTCAAAATAGTAAGTTCTTTGTGGCAATGTGAAATAATGGGCTTTGCTTGTCACAATGGCATGTCTCTGTCACTAAACTTTGAGGCAGTTATTTCACTAGAAAAATTGCTAATGAATCTGAGAGATTTGCATTTTTGTTGACTAAATATCATGAAATAAGGGCTTTATCATTACAAGCAGTCCACATGCCAGAGCTTTGTTATCATACAATCCACAGTTACCTTCTATTTCTTCTTCAGATATAATCAAGTGTCCATCATCAAAACCAACAGCTTTATAAATATTGAGATGCGGTCAATCTGGTAAGAGATTCCCATCAATCTTCAACGTTTTTAAGATCAGAAAGTTATTGTTCAGTATGCTAGATGGCTCAGAGACTTTAAAAATGTTATCAATAATACCAAATCGTCGTGAGTTGCCCCTCAGAAAGCATATCACACTGTTTCTGACATCTTTGGATTCAGTTGAAAATATATTGTTCCCAATATTAATGTTTGAAACTGGAAAATACCAAGGTGAGACAATCCTTGAAGTGGGATGACTTGTGGATTGCATGGTAGTGTCTAAGCTGCTCCAATCAACTATTTCCCTTGTTGCATGAAAATTCTGTAAGTAATCAACCAGGCAATCATAATTTTGTTGTTCATGGCAGGATGGTTTGTTATATTTATGGTGATTGAACAGGGAAGGTGGCTGTGATTCAAAAAGCTGTTTTATTTCACATGGCATGGATGGGGATTTCAGGAGAATGGAAAGGTTGGAACATCAACAGATATGTTGAAGTAAGGTTTTGTCTATATCATCTATTCAGAGCTGCAAGAAGTTAGTCTTATTCAGTTCAGTTGTTTAATCAATGTGAATATATTGATCTTATTAATTGACGTACATATTTTGTTATTTGTTGGCATCTTTGCAAATACTCCAATCAAGCACTTATAACCCCATGTGGCTGAGGTTTGTTCTGGGCCCCAATGTTGGAAGAGTTTGGCAATATGATGAGAAACATGATGATTTGGTTTACATTTCTGTTTTGGGAACAGGTGTTGATTGGAAAGGCAGAATTCTTTCCAATGTTCAGAAAATTCAGTCGCATCATCTATTGAAACAGTCCAGCTTGTAGCAATGTTGATAGCACTAATCAAATGGAATGTATTCTTGGTTAGGTCATTTTCCAGGTCTTCTGACTGACCCATTTTTCTTTGAGTGTTGGCGGATTGGTGTGCATCTAATGACATCTGTTGACTGAGCATTAAAAATGGAATATAGACCTTATATAAGAGAGCCCATTCAGCGGCTTTTAAGCTACCATGAGAGGGGGAACCCATGTTGTGAGGTACTCTTGTCCATGATGAGGGAATTATGGTCTTAGATCTGATTTGTTGGAGATGCTCCAGAGCCTCACCCTTGATCTGGTGATCACTCAGTGCAGTGATATACAATTCAGAGGGGATTTCAGAAGTGGGGATGTAATTTGCATCAAATGAAGGAATCTCTGCCGAACCACTAGATGGATGTTCCGTGTGAGGGGTAGGCATTGGGAAGTAGTTTTTTCGGGTGGAAGTAGTGGGGAATGGCTTATTTATTATTTTTGCTGCGTCTCTTCTCAGGGAGCGGGCCTCTCTCAATGTGATTTTATCAAGAGAGCTGTTAGAGGTCATGGAATCTGAGTCTGAACTGTTGGTGTCATTGGATTTCCTGCGGGACCTGAAGTAAATTTTTGATTTGGACTCTGGAATGCACAATTTGAAAGTTGCATGATCCTTCAAAATTCCAAGTATTAAATTATGTATTATGTCAAGATTAACCATTCTGGTTGCATCCCAATACAGAAGGTCTTCCAAAATTGAACATCACACTCCATACTCAGAGAAAATTTCTTGTCTTTGTTGTGGGGTTGCCTGAAGCCATTTGGCAATGGTTGATTTATGATTTTGGTATGAGCATGTGTAGTGAAATTGAGGACCAATTTCTTCAATTTGAGATTTGTGAATGGTGCAAAAATTACAAAAGTGGTTGCCTGGATGGGAAATAAATCCAGTAAGCTTGCGCATGGCAACCACATCCGCAATGGCTGTGAGGATGGCAACACAGATAAAGGATCCTGAAGGACCTGTTGAGGTGGGTGAAAAATGGGAACCTTGCCATAGCTCTTTGAGCTCGTTGATGAGTGGCGTTAATAGGTAATTAAATGGAAGGGAAGTTGGCTCCTTTGGACCAGGGATGATTCCTGCAACATAGACATTCTCTGGCTTCAATATTTCACTTGGGGGGAGATTAAGACAAATAAGCATAATAGGTCCAATGCTGGCCAACCGGGTTGACTTTCCATGTGCATTAAACCAGTCCACATAAATGGAGAAGGCCAATGCACCAGGAATGGACATGAATGGGGGGTCATTGATATTTCTAGTTCCAGTGAAGCGTCTCCAGACCAATCCATGCCAGACGTCACATTTGGGGGAACCTTTGGGAGTTTGGGATTGTTGATGTTGATGCAGAATTTCCATAATTCCAGCCCGCTGGGGAAATCTGGCCAGCCAATTTTTGAAGGGTTGATAAATGAAGTGTTTTGTTGGTATAAATTTGTGCTTCATGTTGGTTGTGTTTTGGGTGTGGGGTTCAAATGAATAGATGAATTTGCCTAATGATTGTGTGAAAGGGGGATCATTATCATTTCGGTCATTATGGTGTTGACAGTGGGGTTGGTCAATTGTGACTGATTCAGTAAGGGCATTAAGAGAGAAACATTGAGGACAACATATATAGTTTTGAATCACCAGTTGCAATTGGAGATGTTCAAATATGGTACTCAGATCTTGAGGTCTATGGAATGCAGGAGTGGGGGGACCACCGGAGCTTGAGATGCTGGAGTTGATCAGCAGGCTCAGGGCAGGGTTGAGAATGCGTGAAGCCCTGTGGTTATATTATAACATAATGATACAATGGCAGATATTATCATTCCAAGGTCTTGTGGGGGAAGGGTTTGACTGCTGCTGCATGGTTTCTGTGCAGTTGAATTGAGACCCGGTGCTGTGGAGAAGGTGCTTTGGGTCAAATGTGAATAATCAGCTGGGCATATATGATCCAATAGAAGTTGTGGGCACTCAGATCCTGATGCAGAAGTAGGGATGTTTGGAAGAGATTTGGGTGCAATGGTTGATTTGAGCTTTTGAATGTGCTGTTTATATTGGGAAGGTGCAAAGGCAACTCTGTGCCTATCACCCTCAGGGGAAGAGTGTGTTTTAGTTGAGCAGTGTTGAAACATGCATATATGCATTGAGGAATAGTGGCAGGTTGTCATTGTTGCAGGAATTGGGAGTACGGTTGGTTTGTGTATAAATATCTATGGCTGATGTGAAAGTGTTTAGGAGTGTTATTAATTGCAAAAAGAATTGAGTGATTATTTATGAAGGGGGAGATTATTTGAACCATCTGAGGATATTATCCCATTTGTAATGGTGTGTGACCTGCAGCAGATAAAGTGTAACATGTCTCATCTGGATGGCAGAATTGGTTAGGAGCTTAATTGGGTAAAATGCCATGCTGCTCAATGCTCATACATATTCTATTTTATTTACACATGGTGATACTGCTGTTTTGACCCTTGAGGGGCGCTCCAATAGGGATGTTTCAAAATTGAATTAAAGGGATTAAAATTCAAACATGTACACTGGCACGCCATTGTACATGGCTTAAACCTTATTACAGACATAACAATATAGCTCTATTACATAAGGGGTTGCAGTGCAGCTAGAGTCTTGGTATTTGGTTTGAGTTCAGCAGGATTTTAATTGGTTGAAATTTGATTTGGATTGTCTTGCCTTTGTTGAAAAGGTGATGTCTCTTTTGTGGTTAAATCCTTCATGTATATTGTGAGCCTGTCAGGTATGTAGAACATACCCATAAGGCCACAGATAACTTTATACACAGTTAAATTTGTCTTTAACAGACTTTTTAATTGAATTTGAAATAAAAAATAACAAAAAATAAGTATAACTTTTTTTGGATTCTACACCAAAACTAACCTAGGGTACATCCATAAGGTGTGATACCCAAAAAGACTTATTTCTTATGTTATTGGAAGATTTAAGAATCTCACAGTACTAGTGTAGCTTTTCTAACATTTTTTTAAAATTGTTAAATTTAAGCTCAAATAAGCTTAAATTTAAATTTGCATAAGCTTTATGCAAACTTACCAAAATTTTAGTTAAAATTGAGGGGTGGTGTATATTTACTGAATTGGCTAAGGATTTGCCATACAGAATGTAAATCCTGCGTGAGCTCAATTTAAAAGGTTTTAACGCCATAGTATGGCTTTAAATAAATAAAAGGGCAAAATCCACGCAGAAAGGTGGGACAAAGGAAAAAGACCAAATAGAGCTGGGGTACCCAACTTTTTGGATCTGCAAGGAGTCAATTAAGGTTGTCCACCTGTATTGGAGGATTTTCAACCTTATTCAAACTTTAAGATTAGACTTTGATCCAACCTTAAAGTTCAAACTAGTTTTATCCCAATTTAGACAGGAATTTCAAGCTGCCAAAGGGTAAATCCCAATATGCAGGCTTGAATTTCAGGTTTTAAGAGCTGTCAAATCTTAATTAAGCTTAAAAAGCTTAAAGCTTTAAAGTTAAAAGCATTAAAACCTTATCAAAAGTTAAGGTTTGGTGTGTATTGCTATTTTACGTGGAAAAATAGCAATAACTTCAAAAATTCATTGAAAATCCAATTCTTAATGGATTAGCTTGAATATTTCACACAGCTTATAATTTAATATTATTCATATATAAATTAAAGTTTAGGTGTCTTTTATAAAGATGTTTCCTAGGTATTTAGCCTGGAAATTCACTCTTTTAATTAAAGCTCAAAGAAAATTATAATTTCTTTAGAAATTAATCAAAAATTGAGTTTAAGAGATTTCTGCTTGAAACTCTATTTTTAAGCTATTCATGGGATAAACTTTAACATAAATAAGTTTATTTATATTAAAAACTTGAAATAATTAGTTTAAATGAGGATTAAAGCTACATGGAGTTAAGAATAACACTGATAACTTTAAATTGGAATTAAAAATAAGTTACCTTAAGTTAAGAACTTTATTTTTAAGCATAGTTTTTCAGTTTTAACCTGAGCACGCCCTCCATATTCATTATGAATCATGAGAGCTGCTCTGAAGACATAAAAAGACTCTTTTCATCACTGTTTTTTTCCATCATTCATTATCAATCCAATCATATTAGAAATTTAAACAGGTAAAGTCTTCTTAAATATAAAATCTTATTATTAAAGTAATTCTTGAGTTATTTTATTCTTTATTAATTGAAAATTAAAGAATTGAAATCATAGAATTCAGATGATTGTTGTAATCACCAATAATACATTTTATTATATAAAATTATCATCTTAAATATCTTTTAAAAATCCACAAATTACTCTTAAAAACTCTTTAATCATAATTTTTATTATAAAAAGTTGTTTTATCTCTAAAAATATTGATTTTTGGCGTGTTTTCAACTTATGATTATTATTTAATATAATAACTGTTTTTGTTTGACTTGTTGTATTAAATAAATATTATAAGTAAGTTTTCTCTAAAGTTCTAAATCTTTTTTATCTAGTATTAGTTTGTTTATATAGAATTTTATTCTATAAGAATTATTTCTCCACAGTGTGTGTTTCAGTTCTTTTATAAATAATATTTATATTATTTATAAGTGGTTAATATTCATATTTTCCATGTGTAATTGCCTCATTAAGAGCTTTACACTCATTATTGTTATAACTGTCAGTGATTATAACAATAATAGAATAATTTTTTTTTTTTTTTTTTTTTATTATTATATTTTATAATAATAATTAAATTTATTTTCTTATATAATTATTTTTAATAATTATATTTAATTTTGTGGTTATAATATTTTATTATATTATATATTTCTACTGAGGACAGTCATAGTACTCTTGATATTGCTGCTATTATCAAGCGTTTCATAGAAAAACCTTACATCTGGGGGCCTGGCTGTGATTTTTAACCAATTTTTGGGACATAAATCATATTTGATACCTTATTTTACTATTTTTTGACATAAAATTGCCATATTTATCTTAATATTGGCTTTTTTGGGACTTATCCCTTATAAATAATCTTTTTAATATCAATAAAGTTATTTTTTCTTAGGAATATTGTTTGAAACAATATACTATTGAATGACTTGGAATAAACTTCTTTTGTCTAAATAGTGGCCTTTTCACATCACAGACTTGAAATTTATTCTTTGAGTTATTCTAGTATAAAGTGAATAATAATACAATTTTGATTAATAAACTTGTTAATTGCATAATTATTATTTCTTTAAAGAAAATAAAAAATCAAATAAAAAATTTAAAAAATTAAAAATCTTTACTAAAAATATTTTTTCTTCTATCTTAGACATTTTTCTTTATTTTTGATGTAATTTGCCATAACTTACATTAAAACAACTTTATTCAATAAGTTGAGTTTATAAGTTATTTTTATTGTTTGACAAAATAACTTATATTTTCTATTTTTTTCTCTAGTTTCATCCATTAGAGACAGCTCTTCAGACTCTGAAGCCTCAGAGTCCATTGTTGAAATTCAAACTAGCCCAGCACCAAGGGGTTTGATAACCAAAGAACCCTTCAAAGGTCCAGCAGGTGAATCGAATTAATTCCTAGTCTCTTTTTTTCTTAAAGTTGATTTGAATCTGGACCAGGACATTCCAGTCACAAATCAAAAAGACAACAATGTCAGCCCAGAGGAGAGGCACAAATGGAGGATGCCAGAACTTCCACCAGTTCCCAAAGGTTAACCAGCACCTTTGAAACTCTTATTGAGAGTCCAGAAGCTGACATAACTTCTATTTCTGTTAGACCTGAATCTTTTTCAACAGGCAGAAGTGGAGATTTACCAGTCTCAGTACAAGAACTGGTTTATGGCCGCAAAACAGCAAGAGTGGGAACTTCTCCCAAGTCTTTGGATAGGCACAATGAAGTCTTATCTTCAAGTGAAGAAGTTCCTGGGGCCAGAAAAGACAGAAGAGCTTTTGAAGGTTTGAAAACCAATGTCTTGCAAAGGAAAAGTCCAACACATAAAAGCTTGGTTGAAAAACCAAAGCATGTTATCAGAGGATCACAAGAAGAAGTTGGCTGAAGGCAAGGAAAAAACATCCCAGTGGATGCTCCCCAAGCATCCACCAGCAAAACTCTGCCTCAACAAGTGCCAAGCAATCCCAAGCAAGCCCCAAAGACCAATCAGAAGGGCACACAAAAGGCAAAGGGAAAGGAAAAGCCCAAATGGGTCAAGCCTTACCCACAGAATTACAGAATCCCAAAGAAAAGACAGCCATGGACAATGTGTTCAATATGGCAAGAACTCCGATGGAATTCAAAAACAAGGAGGAGGAAAGATTGAACCAATCTTTCCCAAAGAAATAGATTTTTTTAAGCTTGTAACTCAATTTGAATCTTGTAATAAAGAGATTCTGACGAAGTTTAAAACATTTGAGTATATCCAACAAAAGTTGGGTAATGAGATATTACAAGTAAAAGACCAACAAAAGACCATTATTGGACTTGAAAATGTTAATAAGGACAATATTGTGTCTTTGACGCAAATTTGCACAAGAATTGAGTCTAAAGTTACTTTTCTCAATCAACCAGGTGACAATTCAATTTCTTTTATAACTGGACAGTTAAGAGAATTGAAATTACAAGTTCAAAACTTGGAAAATTCAACTGGTCACAATGCAGCTCTTTTCCAAGAACAATTGGAAAAAAGTGATAAAGAAAGACTTGAATTGAAAGAATACATTCAATCAAGTATTAATAATATATCACTAAGAACTGAATTGCCAAGGCAATTCACACCAATTCTTAACAGAAATGTGCTTAACTTGAATAAGGATTTACATCATACGATTTCAAGTAATGATGTGGAAACTGCTTGCGATTTCAAAGAAATTCCAAAATTAGAGGATTGGCCAACCTTCAATGGTGAAGGAGAATATAATCATATGGAATTTATTAAAACAATTTATATGTTTAAAGAAGACTTTAACATACCAGATGAATACATAAGTCCCAGATTACACTCATTATTTACCATATCAGCAAAGAAATGGTATTATAAGATGAGACAAGACCATGGTAAATAATCTTGGCCTTGGTGGAAAGAACAAATTATTTCTAAATGTGCAAATGATTCCTGGAGATTTAGAATGGAAAATTCTTTTGAAGAAGCCATTTTTAATATTGAGAACGACAGGCCCATGTCTTGGTTTCTTAAACAGAAGGACAGATTAACTGCCCTTCATCCTGATATGTCTGCAACAATGGTACATAAAAGGATATTAAGGAAGTGTGTTGGTGACCTTAAGCATGCTATAAGAAGCAGATGTATTGAGCCTTGCTCTACAGAGAAGTATATAAAAGCTATGGAGGACATCACTACTAGAACAAAAATTGGAAGAAATTGGTCCAAATCCCCAATAGACAATAATACTATTGGGAAACCAATTTCAAAGCCAAATAAGCCACAAGACAGACTTCTTTTGAAATGTCACAAATGTGGAAGTACATCTCACTTAGCAAACACTTGCTCAGAAAAGACAAGAATCAATGAGATAAATGTTGAAAAAATGGAAGACACAAAAGAAACAACTGATGTATCTTTACATGAAAGTGATTCTGAGCCTTCAGAGGAAGAAGAAGTGCCAGAGGAGCTTAGTATAGAAAACATTAATGTTTCTTTTGAAGTCACTGACGTACACACTCATTTAACACAGTATAGTCATGAATGTATGGATCTCATACATGTGAAAGATTCTAAAATGCAGAAACCACACCTGCCAGAGGTAAAGGTTATACAGCTGGTTCATCTTGTATCACTAAAATTGTGATAAACAACACAGAAGCCAAGATACACCTTGACTCAGGTGCATTTTGCACTTGTGTTGGAAAAGATCAACTTGACAAGGTTTATACCACTTGGCAAGACAAATTAATGCCAATTGAAGGTATAAGATTCAGCAGTTCTAGCCAAAATATGCACCCCTTGGGTATATTTGAAGCAGCAATAATATTTCCTTGTCCTGCAGGAAGTATAAGATTGAAAGTTGAAATTGTTGTCATGAATAATTGTACTTCACAACACTTTATACTTGGGAATGATTATCTCAATATTTATGGTATTGATATTAATAATCATAAAGACAGATATTTCACTATGGGGGAAAATAAAATACAAAAATTTGCTTTTCCTCTATACAAAAGAGAAATTACTGTCATTAAAAAAATGAAAAATGTTAATAAAGAAAAATTTGTGTCAAGTCAATTGATTGAAGCACAAAGTAGTCCTGAATTAACACTGAAAATGAAGGAAGAGCTGATTAAAATTTTATTTCAATACAGAGAAGCCTTTGCTTCAGATAATGAACCACTTGGAGCTATAAAAGGCCATGAAGTGGACATTATGCTTAATGTGGAAAGGCCTTATCTTCCACTATTAAGAAGACCAGCTTACCCAGCTGGCCCTAGGGCTAGAAAAGCATTAGAAAATCATATTAATGAACTAATGAAACTGGGAGTCCTTAGAAAGGTTGGACACAATGAGGAGGTAGAAGTCACAACTCCAGTAATCATTACTTGGCATAATGATAAGTCAAGGATGGTTGGTGATTTTAGGGCACTGAATACCTATACTATTCCTCACAGGTATCCATTCCCTAGAATTCATGATACTTTGTCTCAATTATCCAAAGAAAGATTCATTACTTCCATGGATGCTCTGAAAGGCTTTCATCAGAATGTTTTGACACCTCATGCTAGATGTCACAAGGGCTCTAGTGGAAATACAAGAGTGGCCTGGCACTCAGCAATCAGGGAACTCACTTGGAAGACTCCAAAAGAATAAACAATAAAAACAATAAGAATGAATTCCTCTAAAAGATATGCAGGTACAAGATGAGATGCAAAAGAGGAAAGGGAAGCCAAATGGCCAAAGAGCTAACCAAGTAAGTCCTTAATCACTGTTTCAACCTGCCAAAAATGAATAATTTAATTAGTAAGGATATGACCACCAAATATCCATTGATAGGCGAAGAAAGAGAAAGAGAAAAGTGCTAAATGACTGACTTAATAATATCAGTATTTGCTTAACCAAAATGAAAAGAAAATAAAAATAAAAATGAATCAAAGTATATTAATTAACTGGGGGAAAAACCCCCCAGGGTGGAAAGGGTAGCCAGTATATGTGAATAGTTGGGAGCTTGAGTTCTTCAGGCTGAAAACTGATCTGTATTGATCCTTGAGGCTGTATTGATTGTTTTGGGAATTGATACAGCTGGCTAATATTGAAATTGAATTGGGTTGAAAGAATTTCCCATGCTTGAAAATGAAATACAGTTCTTGATGGATCCAGACTGTATTGAAATGAAGGTGGTTGCCAAGATGGATTGAGTGGAGCTTTGACACTTGACAACTCCTTTTGGCACTGCCTCTTGAAATACACCATGAGAATGAATTGACAGTATTCCCTTGGAAGGAATACTTGGAGTGAGAATAACCAATGACTGCTTGATGGAGTCATTGGTATATGTTGTTTTGACACTTGCCCTTGAGCCTTGATTAATCCTCTTGATGATGTGACTGGATGGCTTGATGGAAAGTTGGAATAACCAAATGATATTGCCGCCTGTGGATTGCTGCTAAAAAAAAGATGCATAATGGTGTATAACACCATATATGGCATTTTGGTTATTGAAGGTTGAAAATGGCCATAAGTCTTTAGAGATGACGCCAGGAGGATATTGGTGAAATTTGGTTTTGGAGGGCTTCAGAGGTGTCAGAGTGTCTTTTTAGGTATATGGCCATTTTTGGGTTTTTGGCCAAATACACCTCATACAGCCTTAAAACTGTATTTGCGCAAATGCGCAGAAACTGTATTTAAAGCCAAATACAGCTTCTTGGGCTGTATTTCCCCTGTTGAATGGGAAATACCAAAATAGCCCAAAAGTAGAGAAAAGCCAGGAAAGGCCTGATGACGGTGAAGGCCCCAAGTTGGGCCCAGATGATGAAATGGCCATAAAAGGCCAAATGAGGTGAGATGGCCAATTTGGCCAATGATTTATGGATATCGCCAAATTGCCATATATTGGATGTGGCATGGATATGCCATATTGAAATCCAAGGGGATGAATTGCCATGGTTGTGACAGTACCCCCCCCCACCTTGAAATGGTGAGCTCCTGAGCACCAATACAAGGTGAAGCCTGTTGAGGCTATTGGAAAGATTTTGAGAAAGTGATTCAAGAGGACTGATTAAGATAAAAAATTTGAAAACTGATATTAAGAATTTGACATTTGAGGCAGGACTTGCTTGATCTTCTTTTGACATTGGCTTCATGATTTGAATTGAATTTTAAAATAAATGAAAAATTTTGACATGATAAAAGAAAATTTCAAATGAAAATAAAATAAAATAAAGAATTAAAATGAAAATAAAAGAAAGAGACAAGAGAAAAGAAAAATGGATTGAATCTTTAGGAGGTTCCAATCTTCATCACAGAGGTTGATAACTGATTTTAGAATTGGCCAAGGACCTGGAAGAAGAAATTTGGTGCCAGGTGCTCACAAAGTGGCCAAGGTGATGTTTTGACAAGATTGTAGACCCCTCAGGGAAGTGCACACCGGGAGAGGAACTTACTTTTAGTAGTTACCACTCCCGCCAGTGCCATAAAAATAAAAACAAAAATGCTGAAGGAATGAAGTTGAATTTGGAATCTTGGAAATGAATTGAAAAGTGAATGGCCCATTGTCCCAAGTGAAATGGCCATAAGATTGGAAATGAAGTTGAAAGCCATGCCAAGATCTGTGTCCAAAATTGCAAGGTGCTCACAGAGTGGCCAAGGTGATGCTTACAACAAAAGAGTAGAATACCCCTAAAGGTGCATACCAGGAGTGGGACTTACTTGTGGTAATTCCTCTCCCCACCAAGCACCATAAAAAATCAAGCTCTTGAAGAATTGGGTCCTGGCTTGTCAGGATATAATGAATGAAAATCTTTGACGAGTTCAGGACAATTCTTGAGGTTTTCAGTTGGTTCCCAAGTGGATCTTTCCGAGTCTTGACTGAAACCTTTCCATTCCACCAAATACCATAATTTTCCTCTCTTGAGCTTTGAGTCTAGTATTTGAGAGACTTCCCATTCTTCTTCTTCTTCAATGATTATTGGAGGAGGAGGCTCTTGATGCCTATTTGGGATTGTTGATGTCTTGACTGGTTCCAAAAGGGAAATATGGAAAACTGGGTGGATGGACTTCCATTGAGATGGGAGCTTGAGGTGGTAGGCATGAGTACTGACTTTCTTCAAGATTGGAAAAGGACCCAGCCATCTTTCAGACAGCTTTTTGGTGGGTCTGGTTGATTTGATTTTCTTGGAAGAAACCCATACAATGTCACTGGGATTGAAAACAGGTGGACTTGCTCTACTTTTATCTGCATACCTCTTAAACCTGTTTATGGCAACTTCAAGTTCTCTCTTGACATCTTGCTGTACTGATTGGATTTCTGTTGATAACGTTCCAGCAGGATAATCTTGAGTAATGTGAACTGAGTCAAAATGAGGATCTCTTCCATAAACAGTGAAAAACGGTCATTGTTTTGTTGAAGAGTGGTCAGAGTTATTGTAGGCAAATTCAGCCAGAGGGAGCCAGGTGTTCCAATCATCTTGATGATAACTGACATACATCCAAAGGTACTGTTCTAGTATCTGATTTACCCTCTCTGTCTGTCCATCAGTTTCTGGATGATAAGCAGTTGACAGATCTCTTGAAATCTTGAGCTGCTGACAAAGATTGGTCCAAAAAGAAGAAACAAAAACAGAACCTCTATCACTAACAATGCTTGAAGGAAGGCCATGCTTTGAAAAAATATTCTTGATGAATAGATGGGCCAAATCTAATGAAGTGATTGAAGCTATTTTTGGAATAAAGACTGCCATTTCTTGAGAATCTGTCCACTATGACAAGGATTGCATCAAAGGAATTGGACAGTGGCAATTGAGTGATGAAATCCATTTAAAGACAAATCCAAGGACCACTTGGAATTGGAAGAGGCTTGAGGAGTCCAAACTTCTTGTGATGAATATTTTTGTTTCTTGAACACTCTTGACAGGATGAGACATAAACCTTGATGAATTGAGTCATGCCAGACCAGTGGAAATCCTGCTTGACAAGTTTGAAAGTCTTCTCTTGGCCAGGATGTGCAGCTAGAGGAGACTCATGCCGCTTTTGAAGTATATTGAGTTGAATTGTGGGGTCATTTGGGACTACCACCCGATCTTTGAAAAGGAGAGGTTTGGAAGAGGAATCAAGAGAATAATCTTGGACATATTTACCTTTACCCAAATCTTCAAGGATACTTCTATATTGAGAATCTTGCCACACTGCCTTCTGAATTGAATCAATCAGATTTGAAAATGAATCCACCTTGACTGCAAAAAACTTTGAGGCTTGAATTTCATCTTGATTGATTATCTTCTGATAGTTCATTGGATTCTTGCTGATGAAATCCTCCACCCTCTCTGGGTAAACATCTTCCCAACATGACAAGGCATCTGGAAGGGTGGGCAAGCGGCCAGGGCGGTAAGTGATTGAAAAATGGAATTCAGATAAAAATTCAGCCCAGCGGGCTTGATGGCAAGTGAGAATCTTGGCAGACATAAATTATTGAAGAGATGAATGATTGGTGAGAACTTCAAAAGGGGAAGAAATTGAAAGAAGGAAAGCTCTCCAGCGCTTGAGAGCCCAGACTATGCCAAGGAGTTCCTTGTCATGAATCTCATAATTAAGCTCAGCTGGGAGACGTTTGCGGCTATCAAATGCAATGGGATTTTTTCCTGAGTCAGAGACCTGACTTAGTACAGCACCCAAGGCATAATCTGATGCATTGGTCTCTACAATGGTGGGTAGAGAAGGATTGGAGCAGTGGTGAATGCCTCTTTGACTTGATTAAACTGTCCAAGAGCTTCCTCATTGAGGGGAAAATGGGAATCTTTCTTGAGGAAACTTGAGAGTGAACTAATTTTCTTTGAATAATTCTTGATGAAACGGCGGTAGAAATTGGCAAAGCCACGGAATGATTGAAGAGCCTTGAGGTTTCTTGGAGGTGGCCAATTGAGAATTAGCTGGACTTTTGCTTGGTCCATCTTGAGGCCTTCAGAAGAAACAACATAACCTAAATACTCTACACTAGAAACATGGAATAGGCATTTGGACGCCTTAGCAAAGAGGTTATTGGCTCTGAGTCTGGAAAGAACAGTGAACACATGAGTGACATGTTCTTCCTCAGATTTGGAAAAGACCATAATGTCATCCAAATAAACCACAACATATACATTGAGAAGATCATAAAAAATATCATTGACAAGATTTTGAAAAGAAGCAGGAGCATTGGTAAGCCCAAATGGCATAACCAAGTACTCATAACTACCATATTTGGTTCTAAAACAAGTCAAATGTTCATCACCTTCCTTGCTTCTGAGCAGGTTATATGCACCACGCAAATAAATCTTGGAGAAGATAGAAGAACCATTGAAAACGGTGAGAAGCTGGTTCATAGGAGGAACAGGATACTTGTTCTTCCTAGTAACAGCATTGAGTTTGCGGTAATCAACACACAAACGGAGGCCACCATCTTTCTTTTTGACAAAAATAACAGGTGCTCCTGTAGAAGAGGAGCTTGGCCGGGTGAAACCTTTCTCTACATTCTCTGAAATGTAGGCCCTGAGTGTATCTGAGTCTTGGTTTGATAAAGAGTAGATCACCCCAACTGGAGGTAGAGACCCCTCCAGCTCAATATGATGATCACAGGCGCGGTGAGGAGGAAGTTTCTTTGCTTTCACCTTGGAGAATACATCCAAGTATTGGTGATAAACAGAAGGAACAACCTTCATCATGGTTTCTATTCCTTCTGGCTCTTCCTCTTCATCCCACAACTCCCCCAGGGAGTCATGGTAAGATGCGGGGGGAAGGTCCATATTCCCAAAGAAGAGATGAAGTGAAGATACAGAATTATCTTCTCCAACATATTGAATCTCTTTGAAGACTTCATCTCTAGATGATAGTAATGACTGATGGGAATTAAGGGAAGGAATATGGACAGAAGATGGAAATGATAGTGTTCTAGAATCACCAACCAGAGCTTCACATGATTTGGCAGAAGCAAAGTCATTACTGAAAGAAATTGAAGGATCATTATAGTCCTTATTATCAGAATTAGTGATCAATCCTTGCCTCCAATCAATAAATGGATTAAAATGATTAAGAAAGTCAAAGCCCAATATGAGGTCTTCTCCCTTGGGAGTATCAATGACTAAAAAGTCCCATTCAAAGCTTGGGAAGGAATGGAGCGCAACCATATATTTAGTATGGTGAGTCACAAATACAGAAGGAGACTCAGAGGAGTCGAGAATAATAAGGGGCATCTTCTCTGGGAGCTCTTACATGGTCAAAGAATACTTGTGAACAAACTGCTTTGCAATAAATGAGTTGGTAGCACCAGAACCAATGAGAATACTGTAAAACATATCAGAGAGAGAAGAAAAAACAAAGAATTTAAGAGAATTTTTGACACCAGTATTCAGAATGCACAATTGTGCTCTGGAAGGAAAGCTGTGAAGACCATTGAACACAACATGGTCTTCAATCAGGCTTTTCCCTGGCTGGGAAATTTGCCTGACGGTTGGGTAAGCTTGTTTTGAGGCCTTTTGAAACAGGACTCAAGACTATGCTTCCCACCACAATAGGTACAAAGACCCTCTTTGATTCTTTTTTCTTTTTCAGAGTTCATGAGCTTGAAATCTTTATTTAATAAAGAAGAATGAGGCTTGTCCCTCTTCTGCAAATTCTTCTTCTTTTGACTTGAGCTTGAAGAATTTTGAGGATGAGAAGAACTTGACTTTGAGGCTTCTGGCTTCTTATCTTTATGATGACTCTTTTCATTTTGCCTCTCATGGTACCTGGTATCAAGTTCCAGGGTAACGTCCATTAATTCTTGAAGGATGGGAGGCCAATTGATCCAAAATCCTGGATATCAATCCCTTCCTGAAATGATGGATGAGAGCTCTTCCACCCCAATCCCCTATTCTTGAGACTAAACTTCTGAAATCAGCAATGTATAAGGATACATGCCCACCTTCTTTTATTCTTAAAGAATCCAACTCAGCTTCTGCTTTCCTGACTTCATTCGGATCCCCAAACAAAGTGAAGAGTTGGGATTCAAACAGTTTCCAAGAGTTGAGAAGGTAATTTTAATCTTGATTGGTGAGATTGGAAAGATAAAGCTCAATCCATTTTGCAGCCCTGCCAATAAGAAATGATGTGGCATAGAGAACTTTCTTTCTCTCTTGAGAGAAATTTGCCGAATCATTATGAAATATCAATTGACAAGACTTAATGAAACTTCTAACTTTGAAGGGCTGAGTCCCATCAAAGCATTCCAGTGCCTTCATAGATGGAGTCTTGAGGTCTGGTGGTCTTGATGCTTCAGAAGATGAAGCTGCTTGAAGATTGGCCATAATCTGAGTCATTTGCTGCATGATGGCCAATAGAGATGGTTCAGACTGATGAGAGACAGGCTGATTAGACTGGGCTAGAGTTGGCCCTCCAGTACCTTGGGATGCTTCCACCGGGGCAGGAGCACCTTCAGTACCATCAGACTCTTCCTCTTCCACAGAATTCTCCTCCTCCTCTTCACCATCTTCACCTGGACCTTTGAAAATAGTCCTTGAAGTTCCTGGAAAACCGCCAACTACTCCTGAAAATGAACTTGATCTTCTGGGCCCTCTTCCTTCCTTCCTGGATGGTGCTGCTCCTTCCATGCGGGGTCCTCTATCTAATTGGGCCCTCAGTTGAGGAACTGTTGGGGTGCCATCTAGAGGAGCTCTTGGAGTTGGAGTGAGAACAGCTTGAGCTCTGGCCTGAGATCTTTTCTTTCTTGCCGGAGGTGAATGTTGAACAGGCATGATGTCAGGAATAAAATTGAAATAAATGAATTAAAATCAAAATTTGCTTGAAGTGAAGAGAGTCAACAATCAAATCTTGAGGAAAAACAATGAATCAAATGAAAATCTTCAAGGACGTCAATCAATCAAAAATCAAATGAAGTCTTGAAGTCAAAATCAAATCAATGTCTTGAAGTAAATCAGTGAATCAAATCAAAATGAAGTATTCAAGTGAATAAATCAATGAATCAAATCAATCAAAATCAAAATCTTGCAGAGAATCAATCAATCAAATGAATTGTTGAGGCAAAGTCAATTTATGTCAAAATTCTTGATGTGAAAAATCAGCAAAATCAATGAAGTATTCAGGTCAATCAATTTTCTTGAGGTCAATATCAGATATGTCAAATCAATCAATCAATCAAAATCAAGTGAATTCTTCTTTAAAAACCAAAATTCTTGAAGAATGAATCAATTATGAATCTTGATGTGAAGAATGTGTCTGAATATCTTGATGAAAAATTTGAAAATCAAAGAAAACCAAGATGACGCCTGAATTATGAATGAAATGAAGATTTGATTGTTTGAAAAATATTTTAAAAAGAATAACAAAATAAAAATGGGTCAGCTTTCAATTTTCAAAATGAAGAATGAGTGAAAGAAAATTGAGAGGTGACAATGAATCATTAAGTTCATAAGCCTAAAAGAATCATAATTTCGATGAAATGAGTGGATGAAATTATAAAGAAAGAATGAACAAAATGAAAAAGAAATTATGAGTTAATTAATATAATGTCACAGGGGCTCTAGTGGAAATACAAGAGTGGCCTGGCACTCAGCAATCAGGGAACTCACTTGGAAGACTCCAAAAGAATAAAGAATATAAATAATAAGAATGAATGCCTCTAAAAGATATGCAGGTACAAGATGAGATGCAAAAGAGGAAAGGGAAGCCAAATGGCCAAAGAGCCAATCAAGTAAGTCCTTAATCACTTTTTCAACCTGCCAAAAATGAATAATGGAGTTAGTAAGGATATGACCACCAAATATCCATTGACAGGCGAAGAAAGAGAAAGAGAAAAGTGCTAAATTACTGACTTAATAATATCAGTATTTGCTTAACTAAAATGAAAAGAAAATAAAGATAAAGATGAATCAAAGTATATTAATTAACTGGGGAGAAACCCCCCAGGGTGGAAAGGGTAGCCGGTATATGTGAAAAGTTGGGAGCTTGAGTTCTTCAGGCTGAAAACTGATCTGTATTGATCCTTGAGGCTGTATTGATTGTTTTGGGAATTGATACAGCTGGCTAATATTGAAATTGAATTGGGTTGAAAGAATTTCCCATGCTTGAAAATGAAATACAGTTCTTGATGGATCCAGACTGTATTGAAATGAAGGTGGTTGCCAAGATGGATTGAGTGGAGCTTTGACACTTGACAACTCCTTTTGGAACTGCCTCTTGAAATAAACCTTGAGAATGAATTGACGGTATTCCCTTGGAAGGAATACTTGGAGTGAGAATAACCAATGACTTCTTGATGGCGTCATTGGTATTTGAGGTTTTGACACTTGCCCTTGAGCCTTGATGAATCCTCTTGATGACGTGACTGGATGGGTTTATGGAAAGTTGGAATAACCAGATGATATTGCCGCCTGTGGATTGCTGCTGAAAAAATATGCATAATGGTGTATAACACCATATATGGCATTTTGGTTATTGAAGGTTGAAAATGGCCATAAGTCTTTAGAGATGACGCCAGGAGGATATTGGTGAAATTTGGTTTTGGAGGGCTTCAGAGGTGTCAGAGTGTCTTTTTAGGTATATGGCCATTTTTGGTTTTTGGCCAAATACACCTCATACAGCCTTAAAACTGTATTTGCGCAAAGTGTACAAAAAGTGCGCAAAAGCACGCAACAATGCGCAAAAAGTGCACAAATGCACAAAATGCGCAAAAGTGGGCAAATGCGCAGAAACTGTATTCAAAGCCAAATACAGCTTCTTGGGCTGTATTTCCCCTGTTGACTGGGAAATACCAAAATAGCCCAAAAGTAAAGAAAAGCCAGGAAAGGCCTGATGACGGTGAAGGCCCCAAGTTGGGCCCAGATGATGAAATGGCCATAAAAGGCCAAATGAGGTGAGATGGCCAATTTGGCCAATGATTTATGGATATGGCCAAATTGCCATATATTGGACGTGGCATGGATATGCCATATTGAAATCCAAGGGGATGAATTGCCATGGTTGTGACACTAGAAAAGTATTGAGAATAATTGCTCATTGTGGGATGTATGAATATTTTAGAATGCCTTTTGGTATTAAAAATGCACCCTCTCATTATCAAAGAATGATTAATACCATCTTCCCACATGAATTTTCAGAAGGATGGTTAATCATTTATATTGATGACATTACCATTTGTTCAGAAACCTGGAAATTACATTTAGAGAGACTTTCATTAGTACTTACAAAAATTCTTCAATTGAACATGAAAATATCTCTGAAGAAATGTAATTTTGGGTTTCATGAGTTAAAAGCTCTAGGACATGTAGTCTCAGGACTGAGCCTTGGTGTTTACAAAAACAAAGTGGTCGCAGCTTTACTGAAAGAAATGCCCCAGAACAAAAAAGAAATGATGTCTTTTTTAGGGTTTTCCAGTTATTACAGGCAACACATTAAAGATTTTGGAATCCATGCCAGATCATTATACAGAATTTGTTATCAACAAACTGTTTTTGAAATGACACAGGAGAGGATTCAAGCATATGATAAAATCAAGTATGCCTTGACCAATGCACCATTATTATTGATGCCAGACCGGGAACTTCCTTTCAAGATGTATATTGATGCATGCGGTGAAGGTTTAGGAGCTGCTCTTCATCAAGTTCAAATTGGCAATGACAAACCTTATTAAGGTCCAATTTGTTTTATTTCAAGACAAATTAAACCTACTGAGGCCAGATATGGAGTTAGCCAAATGGAGTGCCTTTGCCTTTTTTGGGCTTGGGAAAAACTTCATTACTATCTTGATGGTAGTGTGTTTGAAGTAATTACTGATGGTAATGCAGTGAAATCACTTTTTAACATGAAAGCTCCAACCAGACACATGTTAAGATGGCAGATTGCTATACAGGAGTACAGAGGCAATATGACCATAGTACATAAAGCTGGAAATATTCATAAGAATGCTGATGGATTAAGTAGATGGGCATTACCAAATACACCTGACAATCCTGCCTATGTTCCTACAAGTGCAGAACCTCAAATTCCAATTGAAGGAATTAATATCACGGATGTTGGAACAGAATTCTTTGAAGAAGTTAGAGAAAGCTATAAGCACAATAAGAATTGTCATATTCTTACTTCTCTACTTGACAAATATTGCAAAGATGTAGCCTTGGCTAATTTTCTGGATGATATTTGGAAAACATCTTATGATAATGGAAGCTTCCATTTGTTTGATGGTATACTATATAATAGATATAAAAACACATGTGTCATGGTCCTATGTATTAAAATGTTAATTAACACCAAACTACTAGAATGCCATGATAACATATATTCCAGATATCTGTCTGAAGACAGAGCTATAGAAAGAATTAAGACATGTGCCTGGTGGCCATCTAGGAGAAAAGATGTCATTGAGTACTGTCACAGTTGTGATAGATGCCAGAAAGCTAATAAAGCTACTGGTAAAAGATTTGGTTTGATGATCCATATTCAAGAACCTAGTACCCCATGGGAAGTGGTTCACATGGATTGGGTAACTTCCTTACCACCTGGAGGTGATAGAAGCTACAATGGATGGCTTGTCATTGTGGACAGATATAGCAAAACACCAATCTTTTTACCATGTCACAAAGATGACACAGCTATGGATACAGCTCTTTTGATCTGGAATAGAGTAATATCCCATACTGGTCTCTTTAAAAACATAATTAGTGACAGAGACCCAAAATTTACATCAGCCTTATGGACTAATATACATAAGCTTTTGGGTACAAGACTATCATTCTCAACAGCCTACCATCCACAAACAGATGGGCTGGCAGAAAGAATGATTCAAACCTGTCACAGGGGCTCTTCTAAGTGAAGAGGGCCTGGCACTCAGTGAACAGACTTACTTGTGGAGGTCTCAAAATGAGATACTCAAATAATAAGAGTAATGAAATAAGATAATAATTTCCTAGTCATAAAATAATAAGAGTTAAAAGATATGAGAGGAAAAAAAAAGCAATAATAAAGAGCCAACCACAAATAATCCTGTACCACTGTTTCAACCTGTTCAGAAAAGAGAAAAGGATTAATAAAGGATATGGCCACCAGGACTCTACTGAACAGGTGAGGGAAGGCAAAGACTAACTTAATAAATAATAAAATAATATTTCTTAAAGGAGAAATAAAATAATATTAATTAATAAATCCAATATTTTAATTAACTGGGGGAAAAACCCCCAGGTGGATGAAGAGGGGCTGGTATATGTGAGAAATACCAGCCTTGGAGTTTGAGTGTTGAGATACTGGCCTGTATGCTGGAAGAAGTTGTATGTGGGATTGAATCCTGTATTGGTGAATCCAATACAGGTTATACAGTCAATACAGGTATTTGCGCCTGTATTGATGAAAGGCCTGTATTTGGTGAATCCTGTATTTGGGTCTTGCCTGTATGAAACTGTATTGAGGTCTGAAACTGTATTTGGAGAATATAGAATGAAACCCCCTTGCTGATTGGGTTTTGAAGGGTATCCATGAAATAATGATTGTTGCTGATTGGGTTTTGAAGGGTACCACTGAGGTAATGATTGTTGAAGATGATTGGTAATGCCCCTGCCTCCTTGGCTGTGACATTATCCCCCTCTTGAAAGTGGTGAGCTCTGAGCACCATGAGTATAGTGAGTCTTGATGAGCTTGCAATCAATCCATACAGTTCTTTCCCCAATTCCTTAAATGTATCCCATTAAACTTTCTTCTTCAATCAATACTCAAACAAAATCTTCATTTAATCACTTGTAGGTATCTTCCCCTTCATCTTGATTCTGAATTCCCTCTTTTCCTTCAAAATGCCTTCATTCTTCTAAAATAATGTTCATTCTGGTCTTGAGTGTATTCACTAAACTTTTCTTGAGTCCTCATGGCTTTTGAAAAGGGGGTGACCTGGGTTTATGTCCCAAGAACACCTGATTTCATCATAATTTTGAAACTTGACAGTGTTGGCATGAAGTGGCCAATACTTGAGGTTTTGGACCATTTCAGAAATCCTGGCCAAAATCCTTGATTTTATGATTAAAGGGGATTTTGGCCAATTTGCGCAAAAATGCGCATATATGCCATAATGGCATATAATGGTGAAAAAATTGAAAAAACTTGCTTTATGATGAAAAATTGGCCTTATAGGGTGTTTTGGCCATTTTGCGCATTTTTGCGCAAAATGCGCAAAGTGCGCAAATGCGCATATATGCCATAATGGCATATATATTGGTGAAAAAAGATGAAAAGGTTGATAAATGATGGAAAAATGGCCTCTAAGGTGTTCTGGCCATTTTGCGCATTTTTGCGCAAAATGCGCAAATGCGCAATTATGATGAAAATGGCCAAAAAGGCCTTTTGAAGACTTTTGACAAGATAAACAGGCCTTTTGCGCAAAAGTGCGCAAAAGCGCAAATTTGCCAATATGCCTAATTAAGCATATTTTGATGAAAAATGACAAAACTGAGCTATTTTGAAGTTTTGAGGTTTGATATGGCCATTTGTGCCAAAGTGCATAAATTCATGAAATTGGCCCATTGGGCCATTTGAAGCAGGGTTTTCCTCTTGATCTTGATTTCTTCTTGAATGTCTTTCTTCTTATCCCCTTCTTGACTGGTCAATTGCCATAAATGCCTTGCTGACTTGCAATTGTCCATAAATCTCTTGGTCTTGAATTTGAAATTTTGACTTGAAGATGAGTTCAAGGCTGACTTGAAGAAGTTTTGATGAGGGTTATCTGTAGGTGGTCTTTACCATTACTAGTGTTTTACTCTTTGATTATTGAATGAATTGACTCCTCAAACGTGATATGGGAGTGATGACTACTGCTTTTGAACTAAGAAATAAAAATAAAAATAAAAAATAAAAATAAAAGATACAAGTAAAAAAAATGAAATAAAAAATAAAAATGAAAAGAATTGAGAGAAAAAGAGAGTAAAGAAAGAAGTAACAAATGCCTGAGGGTTGTCCTTCTTGTGGTGAGTTGCTTGATTTTCGCCCAAATGTTCTGAAAGATAAAATCAAGCATTTGATGCTCACAGCGTGGCCAAGGTAATGTTTTACAAGAAGTCAACCCCTCAGGGATGCATACCAGGAGATGGAACTTACTTTCATAACTTCCACTCCCCACCAAGCACCATAAATGAAAAAGAAATTATGCCATAACATAAATTTTGGTAATGAATGTCTTGAAAGATAATTTATGGCATGATTAAAAAAACAAAAATAAAATAAGAGAAAGATTGGGCCATATCTTGATGAAAGGTCCAAATCTTGAGGGTATGATGTTGCAAGGCCTTCTGAACCTGTCCAAAGGATTGACAAGTGCTCACAAAGTGGCCAAGGTGATGCTTACAACAAATTTGGGTAAAATACCCCCTTAAAGGTGCATGCCAGGAGAGGAACTTACTTTCATAACCTCCAATCCCCACCAAGCACCATAAATCAAACTCTTGAGGCATTTGGGCCAGGCTTGTCTGGATACAAAGTTTTAAAATCCTTGACAAGGTCTGGGGAGTTGGTAAGGTTTGAAGCTGGTTCCCAAGTTGTTCTTTCTGGTTCTTCATTGAATCCTTTCCACTCCACTAAATACCATAATGAACCTCTCTTGAGTTTTGAGTCCAGAACCTGAGCCACTTCCCATTCTTCTTGCTCTTCCACTATTACTGGAGGTGGTGGCAATTGGTGTCGATTTGGGATAGTTGATTGCTTCACTGGTTCTAATAAGGACACATGGAAAACAGGGTGAACTGACTTCCATTGTTGAGGCAAATTGAGGTGATATGCATGGCTGCCAATCTTCTTGAGAACTTCAAAGGGTCCCAGCCATCTTTCTGAAAGCTTTTTGGTGGGTCTTGTTGTCTTGATGTTCTTGGAATCTAGCCATACTTTGTCCCCAGGTTGGAAATCAGGTGGAATTGCTCTATTTTTATCTGCATACTTCTTAAAACGCTTTATTGCTGACTCTAATTCTTCTTTGACAACTTGCTGTACTGATTGGAGTTTTGATGATAACTTTCCAGCAGGTGTATCTTGAGAAATGTGAATTGAATCAAAGCTGGGATTTCTTCCATAAATAGTGAAAAATGGAGACTGTTTTGTTGATGAATGTTCTGCATTATTATAGGCAAATTCAGCCAGAGGGAGCCAGGTGTGCCAGTCATCTTGATGGTAACTGACATACATCCAAAGATACTGTTCTAGAATCTGATTTACCCTCTCTGTCTGTCCATCTGTTTCAGGGTGAAAGGCAGTTGAAAGGTCTCTGGATATCTTGAGCTGCTGACACAATTGAGTCTAAAATGATGAAACAAATAATGAACCTCTATCACTAACAATACTGATTGGAAGACCATTTTTGGAAAAGACATGATTAATGAATATTTGAGCTAAGTCCAAAGCAGTGATTGTTGAATAAGTTGGAATAAATATTGCCATTTTTGAAAATCTGTCAACAACTACTAAAATTGAATCAAAGTTGCTTGACAAGGGCAATTGGGTGATAAAGTCCATTGATAAAGAATACCAAGGACCAGATGGAATTTGAAGAGGCTTGAGTAATCCAAACTTCTTATGGTGGATGTTCTTGTTTCTTGAACATTGCTGACATGAGGACACATAGTCCTTGATGATTTGATTCATGCCAGCCCAATGAAAAGCCCTCTTGAAGAGATTGAGGGTCTTCTCCTCGCCACGATGGCCAGCCAACGGTGAATCATGACGCTTTTGAAGAATGTCCAATTGAATTTCATGATTGGTTGGAATGACTACTCTATCTTTGAACAATAATAATTTTGCTTGAGGTTCAAGAGAATAGTCTGGGACTGATTCTCCTCTTGCTAATTTCTTGAGGATTTCCTTATAATCTTTGTCTTTCCATACTTGTCTTTGAATTTGATCAACTACATCTGAAAAAATATCAACGTTTATCAAAAAGAATCTTGACTCTTGAATTTCATTTTGCTTGAGAACTTGATGAAAATTTTGAGGATTCTTGCTGATGAAATCCACCCCCCTCTCTGGGTACACGTCGTCCCGACATGACAAGGCATCTGGTAAAGTGGCCAGCCTGCCTGGGCGGTAAGTGATGATAAAGTGGAATTCAGATAGAAATTCTGCCCAACGGGCTTGACGACAAGTAAGGACTTTAGAGGACATAAAATACTGAAGAGAACAATGGTCTGTCAAGACCTCAAAAGAATCAGAAAGAGAAAGGAGAAAAGCTTTCCAGCGCTTGAGAGCCCAAACTATGCCAAGGAGTTCCTTGTCATGAATTTCATAGTTGAGTTCAGCTGGTAAGAGCTTGCGACTATCAAATGCAATGGGATGCTTTCCTGAGTCATTCACCTGACTCAGTACAGCACCCAAGGCATAATCAGAAGCATCAGTCTCTACAATGGTTGGTAGAGAAGGATTAAAGTGAGAGAGAATAGGAGCAGTGGTGAAAGCTTCTTTGAGTATTTGAAACTGACTAAGAGCTTCCTCATTGAAGATAAAGGGAGAATCTTTTTTTAAGGAGGGAAGTGAGAGCAGAGATTTTTTTGGAATAATTTTTAATGAAACAACGATAGAAGTTGGCAAAGCCAAGAAAGGATTGAAGGGCCTTGATGTTCTTGGGCTGAGGCCGATTGAGGATTTGTTGAACCTTTGAAGAATCCATCTTGAGGCCATCACTTGAAACAACATAGCCCAAGTATTCCACACTTGAGGCATGGAATACACACTTTGAGGCTTTAGAAAACAAATTATTGTCTCTCAGTCTTTGGAGAACAGAGGCCACATGTTTAACATGTTCATCCAAAGAGCTAGAGAAGACCATAATATCATCTAAGTACACTACAACAAAAACATCCAAATAATCTGCAAAGATATCATTCACAAGATTTTGGAATGAAGCTGGAGCATTGGTTAAGCCAAATGGCATAACCAAATATTCATGACTGCCATATTTGGTTCTAAAGGCAGTTAAGTGCTCATCCCCCTCTTTGATTCTCAAGAGATTATAAGCACCACGCAGATCTATCTTGGAGAAGATAGTACCACCATTGAATACGGTAAGAAGCTGATTCATTGGAGGAACAGGATACCTGTTCTTCCTAGTGACAGCATTAAGTTTGCGGTAGTCAACACACAAACAAAGACCACCATCCTTTTTCTTAACAAGAAGGACAGGTTCTCCTGTTGAGGAGGAGCTTGGTCTAATGAAACCTTTCTCTACATTCTCTGAAATGTAGGCCCGCAGTGTTTCTGACTCATTTCTTGATAAAGAGTAGATAACACCAACTGGAGGTAGAAGACCCTCCAGTTCAATATGATGATCACAGGCATGGTGTGGAGGAAGTTTCTCTGCTTTCACTTTGGAGAATACATCCAAATATTTGTGATAAACAGGAGGGACTACCTTCAGCACAGTTTCAATCTCTTCTGGCTCTTCCTCCTCATCCCACTGCTCCTCCAGGGAGGCATGAAAAGATAAAGGAGGAAGGTCCATATCCCCTTGAAAGAGATGAAGTGAAGATATAGCAACATCTTCTCCAACATCTTTTATCTCTTTGAAGACTTCATCTCTTAATGGAAGTAATGACTGAGAGGGAACAATGGAGGGGTTATGGACAGAAGGAGGAAGGGAAGGTGTCTTAAGTTCACCAACCAGAGCAACACTGTTGACAGCAGTGGAAAAGTCATTACTAGTAGAAGAGATAATACCACTAGAATCATAGATTATCAATCCATTTTTCCAATCAATAATGGGATTAAAATGGTAAAGAAAATCATAGCCCAATATTAGGTCTTCTCCCTTGGGTGAATCTATGATAAAGAAATCCCATTCAAAGCTTGGGAAGGGAGGTAAATCAACAACCCACTTGGTATAATGGGTGATGAACAAGGAAGTGGATTCACTGGAATCCAGGATGAAAAGAGGAATCTTTTCAGGGAGCTCTGACATGGTCAATGAGTACTTGAGAACAAAATTCTTTGCAATAAAGGAGTTTGTAGCACCAGAATCAATGAGAATACTATAAAAAATATCAGAGATTGAAGAAAAAATAAGAAATTTTAAAGATTTCTTGACACTAGTATTCAGAGTGCACAATTGTGCTCTTGAAGGAAATAAGTGAGAACCATTGAACACATCATGATTCCCACTCAGGCTTTTCCCTGCTTGCTAGGGAAGCCTTTTGATGACCCTTGCCTATTCTCAGGCCTCTTGAAGCATTTTTCAAATGGGTGTTTACCACCACAATAATTGCACAAGCCTTCTTTAATCCTCCTCTCCTTTTCAGAACCAATTAATTTATTTTCCTTATTGAGGAGAGCAGCATGAGGCTTGTCTTTGGACACTTGAAAATTCTTCCCCTTCTTATTCTTCTTGTGATATGGCTTGTTTGATGATGGACTTTGAGGGGGCTTGGAGGAGTTGGATCCACTGATTGGAGGCTTCTTCTCTTGATGGCTACCCTTTTCCTTCTGCCTCTCATGGTACCTGGTATCTAATTCCAAGGTGATGTCCATGAGTTCTTGAAGACTATCAAAAGTTCCAGGGTGAGAAGCCAATTGGTCCACCAATCTTGATGCCAAGCCTCTCCTATACACATGAATATAGGCCCTTTCCCCCCAGTCTCCAATTCTTGAAATTAGACTTCTAAAATCGGCTATGTACAAGGAAACTTGACCACTTTCCCTCATCCTCAAATTGTCTAACTCTTGTTCAGCTTTTCTGACTTCCTTGGGATCACCAAACAGAGTGAATAACTGGGTTTCAAATAACTGCCAGTTATTGAGGAGATAAGAAGGGTCTTCATTGGAGATATTTGAGAGGTAAGGTTCAATCCATTTGCCAGCTCTACCAGTAAGAAAAGAAGTTGAGTACAAAACCTTCTTCCTGTCAGAGAAGAAGTTTGCTGGGTCATTATGGAAAATTAATTGACAAGATTGAATAAATCCTCTCAATTTATAAGCTTTAGTACCATCAAAAGAATCAGGTGCCTTCATTGATGGAGTCTTGAATCCAGGGACTTTTGAAGTGTCCCTTGGGGCAACTGCTTGAGTGAGTTGTCCCATAAACTGAGTCATTTGCTCCATCATCTTGAGAAAATTGGGTTCAACTTGAGAGACAAGAGTTTGATTGGAAAGGGCTAGATTTGGAGCGTCAAAAGCCTCAGGAGCACCTGCCAAGGCAGCTGCAACTTCAGTCTCTTCAGACTCCTCCTCTTCCACAGACTCCTCCCCCTCTTCATATTCAGCTTCCCCTAATCTGCTTCTAGGCCCTTGAGGAATGCTTGGATAGCCACCCAACAGTCCAGAGAATGATCTTGATCTTCTTGACTTCACACCTCCTCTTCTGGAGGGTGCTGCTCCTTCCATTGGTGGTCCTCTGTCCAAATTTGCACTCAGTTGATGAACTGATGGTGTGAGGTCAAGAGGAGCCCTTGCTGTAGGAGTGAGAACAGCTTGATGTCTTTGAGATCTTGTATTCTTGGCTGGAGGGCTATGCTGAACTGGCATTATGAAAGAAGAATGAATAAAACTTGATGATACTTTGAATAAAAGAAGGCTTGACCAAAACAATCAAATAAAAATCTTGATGAACTTGAGAAATCAATCAATAGTCTTGAAGTGAATCAATATGAATAAATCTTGAAGAGTGAAGATGACAAAGTCAAATTCTTATGAATAATCAATTTCAATCAATAAGTCAAATCAAGAAAATCAAGTCAATTCAAAATCAAATAAATTAAGTCTTGAGGAATTCAATCAATATCTTCAAAAGTCAATTCAATTTTCTTGAGGAATCAAATTCAAATCAATCAATTAAATCAAATCTTGAGGATAAATCAGCTATCTTGAGGAGTCAAATCAAGTCAATCAAATCAATTCAATCAAGGTCAATGCAAAATCTTGAGGTGAAATCAATGTCTTGAGGAATCAATCAATCAATCAATAATCTTGAGAAATTTCAAAATCCAAAATCACTGAATACCCCAAATCAATAAAATTCCTGAATGATTATTCAATTAACCCAAATAATTCCACTCAAATAACCTGATAAAAACCTGAATTCAGACAAAAAAGAGAAATGAGAATGATAATGATAAAGTGAAATTGTCAGCAGAAATTTTTGAAATGAGAAAGAGAATCAATTTTCATTTCAATGAAAAGAATGAGATGAAAATTGATGAGAGAGAAAAAATCATAAAAATCATAAAAATCATAAAATCATGAAAAGATCATAATTGAAGAATGAGAGAAATGAATAAAATGAATGAAAGAAAAAGAAGCAATTATGAGTTAATTAAAATAATGTCACAGGGGCTCTTCTAAGTGAAGAGGGCCTGGCACTCAGTGAACAGACTTACTTGTGGAGGTCTCAAAATGAGATACTCAAATGATAAGAGTAATGAAATAAGATAACAATTTCCTAGTCATAAAATAATAAGAGTTAAAAGATATGAGAGGAAAACAAAAGCAATAATAAAGAGCCAACCACAAATAATCCTGTACCACTGTTTCAACCTGTTCAGAAAAGAGAAAAGGATTAATAGAGGATATGGCCACCAGGACTCTACTGAACAGGTGAGGGAAGGCAAAGACTAACTTAATAAATAATAAAATAATATTTCTTAAAGGAGAAATAAAATAATATTAATTAATAAATCCAATATTTTAATTAACTGGGGGAAAAACCCCCAGGTGGATGAAGAGGGGCTGGTATATGTGAGAAATACCAGCCTTGGAGTTTGAGTGTTGAGATACTGGCCTGTATGCTGGAAGAAGTTGTATGTGGGATTGAATCCTGTATTGGTGAATCCAATACAGGTTATACAGTCAATACAGGTATTTGCGCCTGTATTGATGAAAGGCCTGTATTTGGTGAATCCTGTATTTGGGTCTTGCCTGTATGAAACTGTATTGAGGTCTGAAACTGTATTTGGAGAATATAGAATGAAACCCCCTTGCTGATTGGGTTTTGAAGGGTATCCATGAAATAATGATTGTTGCTGATTGGGTTTTGAAGGGTACCACTGAGGTAATGATTGTTGAAGATGATTGGTAATGCCCCTGCCTCCTTGGCTGTGACAAAACCTTTGAGGACATGATCAGAAGATTTTGTTCTTAGGGCCTGGAGTTTAAATATTCTGACGGCTTTACCCATGATTGGTGCACTCTTATACCAGCATTGAAATTAGCCTACAAGACCTCCATCCATGCTTCAACAGGAAAAACTCCTGCAATGTTGGAAAAAGGATGGAACCCCAAACTTCCAGCTGATACTTTGAAAAAGGATCTGATTGATATTCATCCAGCTGCTTCAAGCTTTAAGTTATTGCTTGATAAAGTGAGACATCATGCAAATCAAAGCATTAATAATGCTTTTGAATATGTCAAACAGAAATGGGATAAAAGTCATTAGACCCCAGAATTCAAAATAGGGGACTTAATACTACTTTCAACATTTAACTTTAATATTATTAAAGGCCCAAAGAAATTGAAAGATTCCTTTGCAGGATGATTTATTATTGAAGCCCTTCATGTGACAAATGCAGTACAAGGAGAACTGACAGGAGAACTGGAAAACAAACATCCAACTTTCCCTGTCAGTCTAGTAAAACATTACACTTCAAGTGATAAGGAATTATTTCCTTTGAGAAATGAAACACCCTTAGAAGTACCCCCACTAGATCAAAGTGAGGATAAAAAGGTACTGAACGTCTTGAAAAAAAGAAGACTTAGGGGAAAAAATGAACAAGAATACTTAGTCAGGTATAAAAATCCACAACATGAAGATGAATGGATTGTAGAAAGCAAAATACCTGATTCCCAAAAGTTTCTCAGAATATTCAGACATGAGAGGAGATCAATTTCTCAATTAAAAGTTTGAATTTTGTGCTTTACAAACTTAAAAAAGTATAAGTAGAGAGGTTGGACACAGGATTATACCCCCCCCAAATAACTTGGGGGTATGCTACAAAAGAAAAATTGTGGTACAATTATTTTTGGTGGTAGGGAATGTGAGCCTGTGAGGTATGTATAACATACCCATAAGGCCACAGATAACTTTATACACAGTTAAATTTGTCTTTAACAGACTTTTTAATTCAATTCAAAATAAAAAATAACAAAAAATAAGTATAACTTTTTTTGGATAAACAAAGTTATAAATATTATGTCATTTTTGGATTCTACACCAAAACTAACCTAGGGTACATGCATAAGGTGTGATACCCAAAAAGACTTATTTCTTATGTTATTGGAAGATTTAAGAATCTCACAGTACTAGTGTAACTTTTCTAACATTTTTTTAAAATTGTTAAATTTAAGCTCAAATAAGCTTAAATTTAAATTTGCATAAGGTTTATGCAAGCTTACCAAAATTTTAGTTAAAATTGAGGGGTGGTGTATATTTACTGAATTGGCTAAGGATTTGCCATACAGAATGTAAATCCTGCGTGAGCTCAATTTAAAAGGTTTTAAGGCCATAGTATGGCTTTAAATAAATAAAAGGGCAAAATCCACACAGAAAGGTGGGACAAAGGAAAAAGACCAAATAGAGCTGGGGTACCCACCTTTTCGGATCTGCAAGGATTCAATTAAGGTTGTCCACCTGTATTGGAGGATTTTCAACCTTATTCAAACTTTAAGATTAGACTTTGATCCAACCTTAAAGTTCAAACTAGTTTTATCCCAATTTAGACAGGAATTTCAAGCTGCCAAAGGGTAAATCCCAATATGCAGGCTTGAATTTCAGGTTTTAAGAACTGTCAAATCTTAATTAAGCTTAAATATTTAAGGTTACAAGCATTAAAACCTTATCAAAAGTTAAGGTTTGGTGTGTATTGCTATTTTACGTGGAAAAATAGCAATAACTTCAAAAATTCATTGAAAATCCAATTCTTAATGGATTAGCTTGAATATTTCACACAGCTTATAATTTAATATTATTCATATATAAATTAAATTTTAGGTGTCTTTTATAAAGAAGTTTCCTGGGTATTTAGCCTGGAAATTTACTCTTTTAATTAAAGCTCAAAGAAAATTATAATTTCTTTAGAAATTAATTAAAAATTGAGTTTAAGAGATTTCTGCTTGAAGCTCTATTTTTAAGCTATTCATGTGACCAAATTTAATATAAATAAGTTTATTTATATTAAAAACTTAAAATAATTAGTTTAAATGAGGATTAAAGCTACATGGAGTTAAGAATAACACTGATAACTTTAAATTGGAATTAAAAATAAGTTACCTTAAGCTAAGAACTTTATTTTTAAGCATAGTTTCTCAGTTTCAACCTGAGCACGCCCTCTATATTCATTATGAATCATGAGAGCTGCTTTGAAGACATAAAAAGAGTCTTTTCATCACTGTTTTTTTCCATCATTCATTATCAATCCAATCATATTAGAAATTTAAACAGGTAAAGTCTTCTTAAATATAAAATCTTATTATTAAAGTAATTCTTGAGTTATTTTATTCTTTATTAATTTAAAATCAAAGAATTGAAATCATAGAATTCAGATGATTGTTGTAATCACCAATAATACATTTTATTATATAAAATTATCATCTTAAATATCTTTCAAAAATCCACAAATTACTCTTAAAAACTCTTTAATCATAATTTTTATTATAAAAAGTTGTTTTATATTTAAAAATATTGATTTTTGGCGTGTTTTCAACTTATAATTATTATTTAATATAATAACTGTTGTTGTTTGACTTGCTGTATTAAATAAATGTTATAAGTAAGTTTTCTCTAAAGTTCTATAATTTTTTTTTCTAGTATTAGTTTTTTATATAGAATTTTATTCTAAAAGAATTATTTCTACACAGTGTGTGTTTTAATTCTTTTATAAATAATACTTATATTATTTATAAGTGGTTAATATTCATATTTTCCACATGTAATTGTCTCATTAAGAGCTTTCCACTTCTTATTTTTATAACTGTCAGTGACTATAACAATAATAGAATGATTATAATTTATTATAATTATTATTTTTTTTATTATTATATTTTATAATAATAATTAAATTTATTTTTTTATATAATTATCTTAATAATTATATTCAATTTTGTGGTTATAATATTTTATTATATTATATATTTCTACCTAGGACAGTCATAGTACTCTTGATATTGCTACTATTATCAAGAGTTTCATAGACAAGCCTTACAAATATACCCTGTTACAGATGTACAATGCTGTGGAATTTCAATGCATATATTAGAAGTTTGGATAATTCACCAAATGTGACAATGGGGAGGCGGAAATGTCACCAAATATGATTACTTATGGATGATGGGTCCCCTTTGAGATCAAGGAAATATTATATTATATGGTGGTAGGCCGTGCAGGGTGGTTTCTGACAAAAGCGGAGGAGCTCAAGAGGAGGCAGGGAGGATTCTCCTGAAAAGAGTCTTATTGGACCTCCACGCGACACTTGGTTTCAATTATTCATAGAGTTTCTCTATTCTAAATTTGAAATCATTTCATCTCATATCACTCTATTTTATCATAATTATGAGGTGTTTTATCTAGATAAAAATATTACTGTACTTTTTTGGCCCTTATGTCATCTTCCAAGTCACATAAATCCCGTTCATGTTCTGTTCATGACTCAGATAGTGAATCTAGAATAGAATATGTTCAAACACTGTCACCATTGAGTCCCAACATTCCTCTCCCAACCCCTATTGCATCCTCAATGAATGTATCAGGTCTTAACATTGATGTGGGAAATACAAAAGCTCCAACTTCAAGCACTTGGTTGATCCCAGATATTTCTGTCACTCCAATTCCCCCGAATCCCACTGATACACAAATGCATGTGTCTCAGGGGCCAGAAGGAACACCTCAAATCTCATCAAACGCTAATCCCCAATCAAAATTTCCCCATGAGTTCCTCCTTAATCCAAGTTGGAATCCAGTTGCATCCCAGGATCTGTTTGGACGAAGTAAACAGCCAACCCTCAATATTCCATCAGGATCTCAGATTCATGTGGGCGATGAAAGGCGGGTTGATGGGGGGCAACAAAAAAGACCATTGGAAAATGTAACTTGGAGTGGTCTGTCAGAGGGAAATCCAGGATTGATGCTTCATCAAAGTAAGTTATTTTAATTTTGAAGCATAAACTTTTTCACAATTTGATATGTTTGTTTCATGGGTTAGATATGGCACCTAAAGGCAAGTCAGTCCAATCTCAGGAGCCAATTGAAGATTGTGAGTATGACCAGTCTTCATTAATGTTTTGATGTGTTGACTGATGATTTGCATGGCAGGTGATGAACTTTGTCAATCTTCACCTCTGGTCCATAAAGAGAAAGTCAGTGGACGTCATCATCCATATGCCTCCAAACCAAGAACAGCTCATGCCAGTTCATCAAGAGAAAAAATTGTGGATGATGAGGATGAGAACATGTCTCTGACTCAAATGGAAACAAATGATTAACCAAGGAGGGACAATTTCACGGTGCATGAGCATGGCACTCAGTCAAATAGTGAGTTCACCCATCCTCAAATGGGCCTTGCCCAGAGTATGCTTGAACAATCTGAGGTTAGACAGCAAAGGAACCAGGCTCATAAAGCTCACAATGTGGTCAAATGTGCAAGCCAGAAGGAGCAACAAAAATGGCTGAAAGCAGAACTTCCAGAGAATATCCATGGAATGAGATGAGCAGTACATGCCGATTGCCTGTTCCTACTCAAAGTTAGGGATAAGGATTTTTCCTCACTACCAGCACCACCCAGCACAGAAGAGCGTGAAATTGCAATGCAAGTGGCTGGTCATCTCGGATATGTCCCCAAGGATGTTTTCAATGAGCCATCAACAAAGGTTCAGTCTCAGGGTTTCCAAAGCTACTGCAAAAATGAGCTCCACAAGCTAGGACTAAAGAGATTCACTTGGGACTGGGAGAGCTCATGGCAACATCCATTCAATGAGTTGATGTCTATGGTGTTTTACCGTACATTCCCTCTTGCACTTGTCAGCAGCAAGTATCATCATTACTGTTGGAACAAGGATCATAATAACTATGGGGTCGTGGCGGCTTTAATGGAGTGATATTTCACTTATTTGAAAAGAGAATGGAAGTCTATTCAAAAGGATGCAGAGTATTCAGTAAAAAAGAAGGAGAATCAAAAGTTCACAAAGATTTGTCAAAGGGTTAGTTACTGTATCTCTTCATTGTGAACAAAGACTGATGATGATCTACTTGGTTATGTGCAGACCTGTGAGCGCCGTCATGAATGGTGTGATATGGCTAAATTTCCCATTCTAGCATCACAATTTAATGTCCCTCAAGTATGCTCAGATACTGAGGAGGTACTAGAAAATGGCCGTCAAGTTTACCACAAAGTGGGATTACGCTGGCGCTCCCAGTTATTTAATGAATTGGTATTAAAAATGGATTGATACATAGAGTTTTGTAATCAGATTAAAAAAAGGTTAAAAAAACTATTGATAGATTGCCAGAATTACAATCAACAGATGATGATGATATTCTGGAAGGCCTATCACTTCAGGTATTTGATTAAGATTGGCTCAAGAGCTGTAGTAAGATGCAGACTAGCGCCCTCAAAATACTTGACATGCCAGTTATTAGGAAAAATGGTGATGCTCTGCAATAACTTAGTAAGATAAATGTATATCACAGTTACAAATCAACATTTTGTGAATTTTTTGTGCAGGTGTAATACAATCTGATTATTATTTCTTAAAGATGCAACAGCTTGCTAAATATGTCATACTATAGACAATATGAATTGAAATGTATCACCGTCTCCCTTAGAAATAATACTCTATTTCTCATTTTCATTGAGGAAATATTGAAGGAGTTCAATCCAGCTCATGGTGTTCATAATTGTGGACCTGTGCCAGGGTGAACAGGAGTTATCAACTTGGTCAAATACATATTATATAATATCAGTAAGGCTCATTAAGTTAATTATTTTTTCTTTTTGTGGACCTATTGGTGATTGGAATATGGCATTCCCATAAGGAAGGATCTTAGAATAGCAATACAACCAGGGTCAAAGATGAGCTTGAAAGGTACCTTCCGCATGTTGACCTCAACTGAATGAGGAGTGATATAGTGGATGACCTTTACAGGTTTTTGTTGGCCAATACAATGGAGTCAATCAAGATCCTGAGCCTCAATGGCCGGGTTCCAATTGGGCTCCTCAAAATGTGGATTTCAGGGTCCAAAAATCAGGGTAGAATTTTTGGGGTCCCCTCACAATTAAATAGACAATATTAGCACAAGCTATATTGAGGCCAGTTCCAGCTGTGGCAACGGATGCAATAAGTACTTCACATTCAGGATTATTGAAGAAATTCTCCAGTTCCTTCTCCTGAGCTCGTGCTGTAATTGTTCCATCAATTTGTACTGAAAGGATAGAGTGATGGGCAAGTGCAATACCAATTCTACAATAAAAAACAGTCAGATGGATTAAATTGGTAATGGATGCATATTAGAATTAACTCACAAATCAAGAAATTGGGTCCATTGCGTATAAACCACCAATTTGGTTGGACCACACTTTGATTGTTTGTTCTTCTTTAAGCTTTGTAGGAGGTTTGCAATTTTACTACTCATCATGCATGTTTCCACATCCACAATAGTTTGTGTGATTGTTGGGAGGTTATCCTGAGTGCTCCTGCCGTCGTGGCCTTCCAAATCTGCCTCCGCAATTGTGTTAAGCATGATGTGATGGTTACAACATATTTGCAGCTTATTAATATTTTTGAAAAACTCTCCTGGTCCTTTGCTTTTGGATGATAGGAATTCTTTTTATAATGTGGAATATTCTTGCTGCATGGTTGGGTTAAGTGGGAGCAGCTCATAATGATGGCTAATAGTGGGGAGGGATGTGAGATGTGTGGTTTTTGGTGTGGCGCAAACTTAAATGCCGCAATTCCAAATGCAAAATATAATTGCTACCTTTGGAAAGACTACTCAGGATGAATGGTGACCAGTTATCTTGATCTGAGCTCTGGGGTTGGGTGATGAATGATATTATGCCCAAAAGGTCATAAATGGTGTTGTGAATAGGTGTGCCCATTAAACATATTTGATGGGATGAAAGGAGGCTATTAATGGCACAGTGAGTGGCAGTGTATTGAGAGCAAATATAGCTATAAGATGGGGGAAGGGTTATTGGATATAAAAGGTAATTCGAATCATTTAAAGATCAGACACTCACTGTGCTTAATCCAAAATTATACAATGCCAATTGATTTGGAAAATGAATCATGTAGAGGTATTGGTTTGCTTAAACTCTTGGGTGATAGTATTGTAAGAAGTGATGATGATATCATATTTTAAGATGTTGGCCTTGGATAATGAGTGACAAGTGGGACCATGGTAGATTTTGGCATGCAGCACTCCAGCCTGAGCATGCTTGGATATTTCTGATTGCCAGTTGGTAATTAAGCAAGGGGGGCAGATGATCATGGTGGGTGTGGAGCAATGGGGGTTTGCAATCAACCGGTCCTTGGAGGTACCAATTAGAGCAATGGCCTGAATGGTTTTACCTAATCCCAAATCAGCTGCGAGCAGTCCTCCAAGAGGGGTATTGGTCAAAAGGGATTAAAATGAGCTAACGACCTTGTTTGTAATTATGTTCCTGGCATTAAAAGTGGATCCTGGGGGTGAGGTGGCCCAAAGGTTATGGGCTGATTGGCCATTGGGGATTTCTCAATCCCAGAGAAAAGCTAGTCTGGTCTTTTGATGAGGGAGGAGGGGGGTTTGAATAATGGAATGAGGTGGGGTCTTCATGGGGAGGTCTGATCCACTGGGTAATTGTATCAGCTTTTACTTGGAAGTCAATGATCAAACAGCATGATATGAAGCTGGCGTAAAGTTTGAAGCAGGAAATGTGGGAGTAAAGAGTTCACATTGACTATGAGTATTACAGTCATATTCTTTGGGAATTTTAAGCTTGAAATCTTGTGTTCAAAAGCTTTCAATTATGAATAGAATGTTTGGATACCATGTGAAGAACATCAATGCTAGATTGGGTTTCTGAGATGAGGAGGGATCATTTGCATCAGTCATAAATACTCTCTCAACAAATAATATTTGAGTAGGATTGGATGGGCAATTTTCAATCCATGCCCCACCAGGACCACAGTGCATGAAGGTTTGTGGTGCCCCAAGGAATGGTATCAACGTTTTGGAAAGGGTTCCAGGGAGAGAGCCAATAGCATGCTGGTGATTGGGGAGATATATGAATATGTTGTGTTGATTGTGCCATAGGATAATCCAAGAAGCTAATTGGGAATTATCAGGATTTAAGGTTATATCACGATTTATTTGAATACAAATATTAATCATCCCAATGCAAAGTGGTTGTGAAGGGGTTGACATGATGGCTATTATGAATTATTTGGAGACAGTTGGAAATTATATGATCAGCAAAAGGGTAGCTAAAGGGAATGAAGACAAATAAGCGCAGGTGGGGAACTTATAGAGAGGCAGCAATGGGCTCAAGGGGGGATGGCCTGTGGTTATGTGCATGGTCATCAGGAAGATGGGCCTCTTGGGCTCAAAATTTTCATATCCAATTTGGGTAATATATCAAGGCAAGGTGGCAAAAATGTGGGTGCACCATTATGACTGCTTGATATGCAGCTAGTTATGCAACCTTTGGTGGACCAAGGTTGACATTAGCATATCCAAAATTGGGTGGGTTGTAGCAACTTATTGTGGAGGGGCATATTAGAGGCATGCAGCCATGTTTGCTGGTGTGACAGCAAACAATGAGCGTATGTTCCCCAGGTTAATCGTTTTACAGGGACCTACTGGGCAATGTTGGTGGTTTTAACAGGCAATCTCACTGTTGGGGGTGGGTGAGATATGTTTGGTGGTGTTCCACCAAACATGAGTTTGGTTTTGCCTGAAGTTTTTTGCTGACTGACACCTACTGGGCTTCCAGGGGGGAATGTGTGGCATGATCAAAGGAAGCGCCGGCCGTGAGCCATGATCCACATATACATTCACCCCTATTGCATTTGTGGCGGGTACCAATCCAGCAAGATTGGCATCAGGGTATTTGCCTCACGTGTGTACAAAACTCCAGCAAAAGAGGCCACCCACCCAAGGGATTTTTTGGCTGCAATCCAGGCGCCACAACTTGCGCGGGGCGTGTGAGAATGTGCAGAAAATGAGCTGCGGTGGCAGATCCCCACCCAAACATAACCAGCCTCGGCAATCATAGGCCAGGATTATGCTAATGCGGATGAGGCTGGAGCAAATCCACACTGATTGGCCTCAGGTTTCCACGCGCAAGCAGGTGAGCGGGTGCAGTCAAGCTGACCACCCAACCAAGAAAATAGCCAGTTGGAAGACTGGAAGTAAAATGTCTTCCAGGCGTGTGAAAGTTGCCTGTGTATGAAAGCGTGTGGCTGCCCAACAATGAGTGGGTGCAATAAACAAGCGGGGCCAGTCATCATTTGCCCTGACAATGGCACCGGAGTGAATCCACCGTTTGCATATGACCCAAGTCCTTAGTCATCCCATTATGACCCACTTACATTAACTTGGATTACACCCACATCTGTGCTGTAGTTAAGCAGAGCTCTTCAACAAGCTGCATCAAAGGTATTCAGTTGAGAAATTTGACTCGATGGCTTGATGTGATTGCATGTTACATTGTTGTACAGCTTTTTCTCTGCCCCACAGCATACATTTATAAAGGTGTACTGCATACTACAATGTAGGCTTTACACATTAGGATGGAGTAATACCACTCCCGCCTGCATGCATATTCCCAATTGGGATCCACCTTCCAATCAATGCTGAGCAGGTGGCTCATGTGCCACATGCTCAGCACTGCGTTTCACCCGATTTGCACACGCAAGCTGAGCATGTCATGGTCAAAAGCACCATGTGGAATTTTTCAGTAGAGCCATGGTTGGAAGAATTTTGGCAATAGTTCATTGGAAGCCTCAGTTTGGAGCACTTCACCAAAGTGTGTGATATGCTGCACCTGGGCAAAATGTCCTCCAATGTTGTGCAAAATGCTGAGGATGTGTTCTTACAGAGATGATGTAGCAATTGCTCAGCAGGGTGCATTTGATATAGTTATATCAATAGCTCAATAACTGTGCAATTAAAATGTTTGGCCACTGAGCATTTCAATTATGACCTGAACGCAAACCTGAGCAATGGGTTGAGCCAAGCTCACGCTGTATTCACTTATCTTACAGCCCCCCGAACCTTTCTTCAAACACTATCACCAGGCCATATGGCTGGTAATCTTGCTGCGGTCACTTGTGACCAAATGCACCACGTGCATTTCTGCATGGGGGACTTGTGCATTGCACCCACCATGCACATTCAGCAAGGGCCTCACGAAAGCCCTCCTGGGTGATTGGGTGGCTATTTAAGGAAACAAAGGGGATTTGACTGAGTTTGAAAATTCAATCAATTTCAATACTCCGCCAGAACCCCTTTTTTCTTCTGCCTCATGCAAGCATTTCCCTTCTCAGTTGCAGCATTGGCTGTGACTGAGCTTCAATTTTGCCCACATGCCTTGAAGCTGAGACTTTTGTGGGTGCTGCAACTGCTGAGATCATCTCAGCTTCACCATTGTATAAAAGACCATCTTTTTGCAAAAAGCCCTTCACTTTCTTTCTCACCCGCTCCACTTCGTTCAAGCTCACCCGCTGTTCTCCTTCTTGTGCATATTCCCCTTGGTCTTCCTGCCTTTCCACTCTTTTCTTTTGCACTCCACTAAGCCCATTCCCCTTCCTTTTGCCTGTTTGTGTTTCCTGCTGATACTTTCAGAACCCCACTTCTATCCACCTCATGCTTCTCCTCCATTTAAAACTTTTGTCCACATTATTTTCCAATATTAATTATTTCTTTTCTTCATGACTCTCTTCCAGACTTTTAAGAAATTCCGACTAGAGTGTCTCTATTTTGTTTCCGTTTTAAATTTATGGAATTCATTGTACGTCTTCATTTTCTTTCTTGATTGTTTACTTTCTATTCAGTTACTAAGCTCAATTGTTTTGTTTTTAGATGTCGTGCACTTTATGCACCAAGCGGGGTATCCCCTGCATTCGTCCCTCAACAACAACCGACGCTTGTGATGCTTGCCAACAAGCACACAAGAAAGGTTTTTTCATTGTCTACCCCTTCCCACCACGCGGCCAAAGGAGTTCCTGCCCAAGATGCCCTTGCAAGGACTCCTTTGTGGTCGACAATGATGAAACCATATCCAAGCGCAAATGGACACTGGGACCCCAAGCAGGCCGACAGGAACAATTCCGGACAATTAGCCCTGTCCCCTCAGGTATCAATTTGTCCACCCCCCCTCCTAGGCCACTATCCAATCTGCACTTCACTCCTTGACCGGAGCAAAGTGATTATCCGGCCAATGAAGGATGGCAATGGAAAGAGGACATTCAAGCTTGGGCCAATTGTCACCAATGGGATTCAAATGCCAAAGTAAGTTTTCTTCCTCCTCCTTATCTCCTTTTTCTTCATGCAATAATACTGACTTTTTTCCATTACTCATAGAACAAAACCCACCAAATCCCCCCCGACAAGACTCTCCCATTCCTAGTTTGCCTGGCGAGCAAACCCCATGGCACCCAATGGTTGGAGGAATTATTCCGCGGTAAGCAGCCAAAGTTTCATTTCCTTTTCATTTTCACTTTTGAGTCAGGTTAACTGACTCTTAATCCCTTTGGAGAACCCTCCCAACCCAAAGAGCCACCTATTCCTGGCCCAAGTCCATCCTCCAAACCACCTGAGGACGCTCCAACTTGTGAGCCAGAACCTGAGGTGGCTCCTACACAATCCACAGAGGAACCTTTTGGTAAGTCACCACTTCTCTTTCTTCACTCCTATCAGCTTTTCCTCACCTTTTCTTAGACCATCTCCAGCTTGTCTCACCACTCCCTGCTCAATAATTATCATCCACGATATGCCTGTCAGATCCCCCTTCTTCTTCCCCGACTCCCCCACCCTCCACTCCAACCCTGGTTCCCCCCCAGTGCCCCCAAGAACCCTGGTGCAAAGCCCCTCTCATTCCCACGATGACGCTCGCCACAAATTTACCGACTTATGGCCGACTTTGATGATTCCTCAAGCCATTGTTCACGAATTGATCAACCAAATCTTGTTGGAGCATTGCCACTTGCTCCACATGATTCCTTTCGTGGATGCAGCTCATTGGAATGAGATGCACCAGGAATTCCGGGTGGAACTAAACTCCCTCCTTGGCCAGGAACTGGAGGCTTATCCAAAGGAGGACATCACTGGGATAGTCTCCAAATTCTTAGAAAAATAAAAATTTAAAAAAAAAAATCTCATTATTTCCTCTTTTGATCTTTTGTAATACTTTCTTTCAAATAAATTATTTGTATTCAATGATTGTTATTTTTCATTTATATTACATTCTTTGCTCACGTGAAATTATATTCTCCTCAATGTTTCAAATATCCTATTGCGCGAGAATAATTTTTGTAAGTTCCCCACCAAAAGTCTGAGTGAGTATTTGTTTGTTTGAACCTCTTTTGCCAAAAATGCACCAATAGTCACAGTTACCATCTCCTATATTTTCTTCTTCCATGGTTTAGAGCCATATCCAATCTTCACTGTAAAAAAGCAGGAGGTTCCCACATGTGAGCAATCCACTCCAGATTCATGAGACATTGCCCTTCCTATGGTCACATGCTATTAATCTTAGTCATGTATTGAACTGTTTAAATTGTCGGGAACCTTCACAAGTGTAAGGATTGACGTGTGAATTGTCAGAAGCCTGCACAGGCATAAGGAATTTTCAGAATTGTCAGGAACCTTCACAAGGGTAAGGATTGGCATGTGAATTGTCTGGAGCCTGCACAGGCATAAGAAATTTTCAGCATTGTCAGCAACCTTCACAAGTGTAAGGATTGGCATGTGAATTTTCAGAATCCTGCACAGGCGTAAGGAATTTTTATCATTGTCGGGAACCTTCACATTCGTAAGGATTTGTGTGTGAATTGTCGGACGCCTGCACAGGCGTAAGGAATTTTTAGGATTGTTGGAACCTGCAAAAGTGTAAGGAATTGCTTGAATTGTCAGGAACCTGCACAAGCGTCAGGATTTGCATGTCAACTATTGGATGCCTGCACCGGTGTAAGAAAACTGTTAAATTGTTGGGAACCTGCACATCGTAAGGAATTTGGTGGGAGGTGTCAGGAGCCTGCACTGCCATAGCGAGTTTTTTGAATTGTCAGGAGCTCGTAAAAGCATAATGATTATCATGTGAAGTGTTGTCAGCCTGCACAGGCGTAAGGAATTTTTAGCATTGTCGGAACCTGCACAAGTGTAAGGATTTGCGTGTGAAGCATTGGCATCCTGTACAAGAGCAACAAACCAGGACATATGTACGATGGCATGCCACTGTACATAATCCACTTCACCCCTTTTTCATGTGAGCCACCCTATCTCCTGCACTCCAAACCATCCAATCCTGGTTTATATTGCCCTCTGCCTTACCCCACCATCATTTACCTATCAAGCTGCAATTCCAACACACATGCAAATCTCCTCATTCTTTGTATTGGCATGAGATTTTATGACCATCCCTTATTTGATAGCCTGCTTCCTTGCCAATCTCATAATAGCCATGGCTTTTTTGGCACATTCTTTCTGCCAATCTCCTTGAGCATTGCGCGGACATACCCACTAGTGATGTGCTTTTGCTTTCCAGTTCTTGATCAGTATAATGAACAAATGTACTACTGGCCCACACTACCTGAATGAGACCATGACATGCGGATAGATCAATCCAAAAATGCTCATTTGGGAAAATCAATTTTCCCCCTGTACAACACTTTGACGCATCTCTTTGAATTTGGCCAGTCTGCTTATCAGCTTGAAACCACCATCCCAAAGCATACAGCAATGCATCCTTATCAAGATGAGGTGAGTTTTTGATTCCATTCATGGTGAAAGTGAGTGCGTAAGCAAACTCGCATGCACCCTGATTTGGGGGAATATCACCTTCATAGTAGACTTGATCAAAAGATGGAACCCCCAGTTAGTTGTAGCAATTTTGAATCTTCTGAGATAAATTATCCCCAACATATTGTAAGGATTGACCTAGAATGCAACCCACCGAGCTAAGATTGGAACCTCGGTTCCGCCATTCATCTTTTGCTTTTTCAATTTTCCCAACACTTCCATACAGACCAAATTGTTCATTCTTTGTGCTTCATTTGTGCCAACCAATTGTGAACATAAATCCTTCCAGTAATGCTCCATTCGTTGCAATCAGGTCGGTGAATCTCTTTTTGCAGAATAAGAATTGTGATAATTCATCCAATTGATTGACCTTGACTTCACTCATTGTTGTGAATGGTTGGAATTTGACAGGGGCAATGAGTAATATGGTTGAAGAGAAAATTGCCACATGGCCAAAGTGAATGAATTTGATCTGATTGACATCCACAACCCTCTGAATTTCACTTGGGGTCATATTTGCTGATACTGGCATTGATTTTTGTGCTGTTGGTCGAGAGGAGGAAAACAACCTATTCTTTTGGGTCATTTTGTGCTCATTTGTCTTTCAGGATCTCCCACTATTACCGAGTGGTTGAGGGATCACTTTGTGTTGAAGCAGACAAGATATCAGATGGTGCTTCCTGCAATTTGAAGCAAAGGAGTTTTGAGTCCAGAATGGTGCCCAATGCCCAAGGAGCTTTATTTGGCACACATCCTTTGACTTCCCTGTTGGAGCCCACATGACATTGGCTTTATCTAAACCAACCAAAGCCAATGTTCTTCCATGGGGCCCAATGAGGGTGCCACATAAATGCGGAAGCATCTATATATATACACTGAGATTAAGCATGCAACTCACACTTTCCTTCCTCACCCCGACACTTTCCCACAAGTTCCCTTTTATGCTCTTTTCCTTTTTTCTTGCATGGCATGCTTGCAGCAGAAAATGAAATGAAACCAAATGATTACTGACTTATTAATATCACCTAAATTTGATTGTGGTCAATGAATATTTTTTAATTGTGGCTAAAAACAAAGATCACACCTGACCTTTGTGAATTCCCAATCTCAAATACCTGAACCTGAAAATTGCAGTGGATGTTGCATTATTCAATTTGACATATTGATGTTCCCATGAAATCACTTTCCAATCCAACCATGTGGAATATTGCAAGCACGCACGAATTCAATATGCACCCTGCTGTGGATCCCTAGTTATCCTAGTCCTCTTGAAAGACACAGGAACATTTGGCCTATTATGGGCTGGCGGGAAGTGATAAAAGAGACTTCCCACAATGCCCCCGAGTGTGCTACTTGCGGGCACCACTGCCTGACTCAGCTTGCGTCTTGTAGGAGTATTTTCAATGGTGTATGGAGACATGCCGCCATACAATTACTATTGGTATCCATACTGTGGCATCCGGGCAGTAGTAGGATAGGTATTCACTATTAATAAATTCATAAATGACTTTTCAAAATCAAATAAAAATCTATCTGGTACAAAGCTAATTTAAAACGGGTCAATCCTGGTTGTAAGTTTAGGAGACCTGGGTACAGTCAATGTGACCTCATCACTTGAACCAAGACCATGCTTTGCCACTTAGGCATCACCAAAGTCTAATACCAAGCATTGTGCAAGTTCAAATCTAAGAGGTACAGTGGGGTTAAAAGACTCTGATGAGAAGAAACTTTTATTCAGTAAATTACATATATACTTATGAGTACGTAGCAAAACCAGCTCCACTAGATTTTTACCCTCTGAAAGTTCTTTGGAAATGTCAATTAGTGATAAAGCCCCTTTAACTGAGCTTGTTCTCCAGTCATCTGGGCATACCGTCAAACCACAAACCCTGGCTGCACAGAATGCCGCTAATATACCATAGAAAGTTCGATTTATTCCGAGATTCTTGTGACACGTCAAAAGATCTTTGATGGTCTCATTTTCTTTTGAGTTGGTGAGTTTGCCTTTGATGCAATTAACTTTGACCTTTGTATGTGCACGTGCCATGTTGTACGCAATCATCAAATGGATCACTGTATCCATTGGATCCTCCAGGTTCTTGTGCGGTTTTATGGATATCTCATTGTCAGCCCCGCCACCTTCAATGTTGATCTGGGTTGCACATTGCTTCGATTTACTCAAGCAGGAGGCAAGGTATTCAACTGCTCCCTGTTCAACTCCAAGAGGATAACTTGAATTTGATGTTGGTGCAACATATGGTTTGAGTGCAATCACATCATATAAGACTAAACCAATGGATTGAAACATAACATTTGCCCAAAAATGCTTAATTGGATTGGTGGGGTAAAGAAGGCTCTGAACTATTTTGAAGAAGGAGTGTTCAGATTTTGGGAGATTATCTGGACGTTTAGCTGATAACTTCATCAATTTGAGATTTCAAATGTTGCTATCAAAAAGCGCTTCTGTTTCTGTTGGCTTAAAAAAATCTAACCCTGTATATTGCAATTTGAATCACCAGTCAACAGCCAATGATCATGTATCAAGCACAAAGATAAAACTCACCTGCCATCTCAAGGTCCTCCAGCAAGGCCGACATTTTAAGCTCTTGGTTACTGATCACCTTAATACCAACGGGCAGGAATGTATGAGCATCCTTTGTTGGTAAATTGTCCCATCAATTTTTGTAAATACTATTGATATTATCAAGCCCCCTTTTCCATGATTGTTGAGTAATATTGGAATGATAATTCAAAATGCCTGCAAACTCTTCCATGTGGGATAAAAATATTCCTTGAAAATTAGCAGAGGATGACACTTCGGGCTCAGGGTCAGGAATCATATCAGTCATATCCTGTCTCATTGTATCATGTTTAATTGTCTCCCTTTCTTGAATGGCTTGAACATTTTGAGGAGAGGCGGGAGGGGTTTCATCATGGATTGTTTCATTGAGTATCAGGGGGCTTTCAGTATGTGAAGCTTCATCATGGATTTGTTCATTGAGTATGGGGGGTTCAGTATGCGGAGGTTCATTATCAATATGGTCCACTTCAACATTTATCATTTCATCACCTTGATACTGCAAATCCTTTGAGGCTTCAAAGGTACGGCGTTTTTTGTTTGGTCTTTTGGTCGCATGTATATTTGGTCTTTTTCCTAATCCTTTGCCTGGAAATCCAATTATGACTCAAGATCCTTCAGGTAGAGATTCTCCCACCTCCACACCCTCCCATATATTGTAAGCAGCTATTTTTATCAATTTTGTTTTGAATTAGTAATAGAATTATGGTTCAAATCCATTTTGAGGAGGCTCATGGCTTCAGCAATCCTTTGATGCACATAATCAGGAATTTTACTATCATTTTGAATTTTTTTGAGCCTTTGGATTGTTTGAGCAATGTTGGAGACAAATTGTTCCTTGGATATAATTTCCACCTCCCCACTGAAAATTAAATCATCTTGCCCATCATCTTCTGTTGGTGCACAAGATTCAACAGTCTTTTCCTTCTCATATCTTTTAAAATTTGGTTTCTGAGAGCTTGGGGGCTGAGCTGAAATAAAGGCTATGACACAATATCAGGTTCTGAGAGATTTGAAATATTCAAGATGGATGCATACTCACATTCTGGAAGAACTGGTGGATCTTTATTATCTTCATGTGACTGGCTCTCTACTTCAATGCCTAATTCACAACTACTGGCTATATCAGATATTTCACTTCCACTCTCTGGGGCTGAAGTTGGTTTTTCATTGAATTCAGTTGGATTTCCTGGGGTTTGGGCCATAGCGGAGGTAGTCTATTGAGCAAATAGATGGTGACAAGTTGATTGATAACTTGTTTGAAAATTTTTGAATAAAAAGATCAAAATTGAAGACAAAAGGTGGAAGTAAAATAAGTTTGAAATAATTGATTCTTTTTGAGGTAATATTGGAGAATTTTGGCAAGTTTGAAAGAAGTTAAATATCAATTTAAAGCAGTTTAAGGGTTATTGAATATTCTAGAAAAAATGAATTTGAGAACCACAAGCTGACCAAAATAAACCTGCGCATCAACAAACTTGGAACCCTCTATTGAAATTGTATTGCATTTGTAAAATATAATCTGTCAGGAAATTGAAGGAGGCAATTTGTTGCAAATTATTTCATCTCATTCAAATGAAATCACTTCCCTGTGAGACATTGAATAAAGTTGACTAGTGAGAAACCTACTAAAGTCAACTTTTGAACTATTCAATGCTCATGAGGTAAGGACTAAGCAAAGGGTTCCATTTGAATGATATGAAATAAAATGGTTTCTTTGGGGAAACAGGAGACACAATTCTTGTCTTAAAGAGTCCACTTATTAGGCTTTAATTTGTGAGTCTCATGATTTAAACCCTAACCACAACATTGTGAATATACTGACCAATTTCCCCTTAGATCCTGTTGGCAGATAAGGCCACTCAGCATATTTTGGCGATTGGGTTCATCATGTACGCCAACAAGCCACCATACACTATGGATGTAATATGGAAGCGTGAGGATGGTAAGCGTTGTTGGGAGGGCACTATATGAGCATAAGGATGGTAAGCAGTGTCGGGAGGGCACTCCGCAAGCCTAAAGATGGTAAGCTGTGTCGGAGGCATGTTGGGAGGGCACTGCACAAGTGTAAGGATCATAAGTGGTGTCGGGAGAATGTTGGGAGGGCACTCCACAAGCGTAAGGATGGTAAGCAGTGTTGGGAGCATGTCGGGAGGGCACTCCGCAAGCATAAGGATGGTAAGCTGTGTCGGAGGCATGTTGGGAGGGCACTACACAAGCGTAAGGATAAGTGGTGTTGGGAACATGTTGGGAGGGCACTCAGCGAGGGTAAGGATGGTAAGAAGTGTTGGGAGAATGTTGGGAGGGCACTCTGCAAGCGTAAGGATGGTAAGCTGTGTTGGAGGCATGTCAGGAGGGCACTACGCAAGCGTAAGGATCATAAGTGGTGTCAGAGGCATGTCGGGAGGGCACTATGCAAGTGTCAGGATGGTCAGCATTGTCAGAGGCATGTCAGGAGGGCACTAAATGAGCGTAAGGATGGGAATCTGTGTTGGAGGCATGTTGGGAGGTTACTACCCAAGCATAAGGATGGCAAGGGTGGGGGTGTGAAAGCATAAGGAGTGGTGAGGACGGAGATGGGGGGGCAGTGTTGGAGTCTCATCTGGAGGGCAGTGCGGGCGCGTAAGCATGCTAAGCGTCGGGGAGGCGGAAGCCAATGAGGTGAAATTACCCAAATGTTGTGAATAGTGTTGAAGTGGGTTTGGGCTTTGAGTGACATACTCATGTGACACATGTGACGATTGAGGTTGTCTTGATGCTGACGTGACATGACCCACAAAATCCAGTGACTATAAAGTGACACTAACGCGACTGAAGCAAGATTTTATACTGACCGCAGTGCAACGTGAAGTCAATTGCCAACAATTGACGCAAGATTTGCCCTGGTGATCAAGTACTTTTCCTGTCCTCAAAGTTTGTATAAGGTAAAATTATTTAAGAATAGTAAGAAATAGTAGTTTTAGAGAGAGAACACACCAATTTTATTGTTTTTAAATTTATAAGTATAAAAAAAATTTATTGTTTTACCAACAATAAAGATTTATCCAAAAATACTCTACAAGAGATATTTAAGGCTACAAAAGAAATTTCTTCAAGAGCAATTTCAATTGGCATTAATTGAGCAAAGGACTGCAAGCAATGAATTAAAGAAAAAAAGTCTATGAAAAGATATTTAAAGAGAAAACACACCCAAAAGTGACCAGAGTGAATTTGGAAATAAAGTGACAAAGTTAACAGTGATGAAAGATGCTTTTATTCACTTTTTGGGTGGTTCAAGGGGTAAAATCATTATAAGAGTTACACAGAATGATTATAATGATTTTTTCACGTGGTTAAAAGGTTTGAAATTATCTAAAAAGGGTGGTTGGAATCTCTTATTGATTTGTTTAACAGTGTTTAACCTAATTATAAAAGGAAAAGATTCTAATATCAAGAGAAAAAGTGGGGCAAACTAGAAATTCTTTTAAAGCCATCAATTTTCTTACTCCAAAAGTAAAATTTACTCTTGTTGGTCGTGAAAGACAGTCTGAAAACAGAAAATCCAATTATGGCATCATTGAGCCCTAGCTTAGACCAAAAAAGGGCTGGTTTAAGCCATTTTTTGCCATTTTTAGCCAGTTGAGACCCTTAACTCAGCCATTACTATAGCAATACCTGGTCTAGAGCCTTAAAAACACGTCAGAATGTGTGTAAGAGGCTTAAAAGCCAGTTAAAACTGGTTTACCAACATTTTTTTAACTTAAGGGTAGTTTTACCCTCTTGGCAACAGTCACAACTGCCCTGGTTGGTATCAAAACCTCATCATCAATTGAATCACAGACCCTGTGACTCAATTCCAGGCCAAAAGTGGTGAACGTTTGCATGAATTTTGACATCCCACGCCTGTCAGCAAGGAGTTTGGGGGTCTGGCTCCTCCTTAGAGCTAGAGTGTCTTTTCCCCCCCAGAATTAATCTTTCCAATTTATTTTTTCTTTAATTCCTCATCATGTAATACAATTATAATTTACATATGTAATTCAATTGAGTTTTCAATTACACATCTGTAATAATTGATACCTCATATGTAAGTTAAAGCTCACTTATGTAATACATGTGCACATTTTGACTT